>OX424572.1:48458844-49078844 GCA_949152435.1 Gastracanthus pulcherrimus
TTATATTATTGAATTCCGTAAATTATTGATACAATATTGTAGTTTTCTAACAATTTTACGTCTAATATTTGATTCATCCATAAAAGGGTATTTCTAATGATATGGCACGCAGTTAAAATGAACAGTCGAAATATTTAACATGGGAGCATGGGATTCTACATGTTTCCCATCTGAGATTTTCCGCAGAATAGATACAAAATACATAATCTATTTAACGAATCAGTATTGCCGAGGCAAAATTATACAAAAGTCTTAAGTTGACATATAGTCAAAATACTTAAGAAGGTTTGAACCAAAATTCAAATCGAAAAAAATTTGTTAAAATTTTTTGATCCATTAGATATCTATTAAAATAATAACATATTAGAATTTCATGAAGATTAAGAAGATTGTTTCAGAGATATTTGATATCAAAATTACATGCATTTTTATGGAGAGGAGTATTTTTTCGTTGAAAATTCTTACGTCTTAATCCATATCTCAACTCAAAACAGAGAAAAAACTATGAAATTTTGAAACATTCTAGTTAAAGTATTCAAGAAGACATATGCACATTTTTAGAGCGATTAGGAATCCGGTTTTTGAGAAATAGTACAGAATACAAATAAAATCACATCATGCGTTAGCCTAACTTTTTTTTGTAAGTAACCGCTGTTCTATTATTTCTTATATTTTTCAAATGTTATCTTAATTTATCACATCCTTTAAGTATAATATAATAAATATGTTTTGTAAAATGTTGAAATTTTACTAAAGTTCTGATTATTAATTTAGGCGGCATGTTAAAGTTGAGAACAATTTCTTACACTGCTCGAGTTGAGCACAGAAGTAAAAAGTTTGCGAAAATCAATTTCACACTCGCTTAATATGCAAAGATCAATAATTAAGTTTCATTAATTAATTACTTCCATTATTTTTCTATTTAACTTTAAAACAGAATTTCACAAATACCAAATTACTAATAAAAATAAGAATTAAAAAAGATAGCCTGAAAAAAGTTTGTTTTGGGATTGTATGTGTTGAACCTCTTTAAGCCTATAAGTACATAGTTAGAGCTTCTATGCTAGAGCATAGTCGAAAACATTGTTTTGAAATAAAAGCCACAAAAGCGCGTGTGCTCGAGAAAAATTTCACACTTCCTCGACGGAATGAAAACGCGCAGCAGCATCAGCCGAATTGGCCATATATCAAAATAATAAGCGTCGTGTCTCGTCGATTTGTAAACACCAGCGTCAACACGTTCTTAAGGTTACAAGCTGACAAATGAGTAGGAAAGCGCTGTCGAAGTACCTTCATAAGCGTGAGGGTCCGGGGTCCGGGCCCGTATTGTTGCCGCGTGCAGGCGGCAGAACGTCCATTCAGAAAAAATGCTTGCAGGTCGCGGAATGAAACGAGCCGAAAATCCGATTTCACGAGTCGCGCACAAAGGCGAGGCGCGCGTGTTATTGTGGTCTAGCCGCCGCGGGCAGCGGGCTTTTCCGGAAAATCAGCCGAATCGACTTTCAGAGAGCGCCGCTGCTGTCGTTGACGTGTTATTATTATTCTCGGCTGCTGTTGGTTTGATACATCGACCGCGCGTCGCGTGGTGCATTTCTGCCCGTTTCTGTCATTTCTGTGACCACCGCACAATCCTCGCTTCCCCCATGTCTATTACCCATTTTTGACACCCGCCCAAAATAGGATTCACTCTCTACCTTTCTAGTTTAATTATGTTTTGCGTGTTTTTGTATACATACCGCCAAATGTAATAATCTCGCAAATTATATTATCGATCGACATAAAAAAAAATATCTCGCACGTAAAAATTAGAAAACACTTCGTGAAACCGTCTTGGATCGGTTTTTGGGAGGTGATGATAAACGATCGAACCTTTGTTCATAAGATTATACAATCTATTGTACCCCAAATATGTATTTAGTTTAGTGAAAAATAACACACTAATAAATAATATGGCATTCTTACTATAATTCTATACAATTTTCATACTAAATAAATTACCTAAATGATTAAAAGTAGACAAGGAAAGCTTTAGTTTATATAAGTTTAATTTAATATGCAAATATTAATCTAAAGTTGAACGTGCGATTCATTTAGTTTTTCTCTCAAATACTTTCATTATATTTTGGATCATCGTTCTAGCATAACAACTTGTAGATTTACGATCAGAAGTAGATGAACCATTTATGACTAAAACAATACATAGGTATTTGAAGTACCACAGGTTATATCTTAGGGCGCATTTATAGTGAGGTGTAGAGTTGACTCTCAGCGTTATATATAGGTATACTTTTACATAGCAGAACGACTATACGCATATAGATACAACCTTGTTTATCCATCATAAAGGGACCCTTAAGAACAAAGGTTCATTTGCCAAAACACCGAGTGCTAGTAGGCAACATTATTATGTACCAGTAATTACCTCCCAAAAACTAATTCACTCTCTTTGTAAGTAAGAAACATTATATCTTTTTTTACATTATTATGTAAGTTTTGGTAGATACTACAAATTATTAAGGTGGGTGCAGGTAATACGGACATGAAGGTATTGTGAACACTATACCAGATCACTCTTTATACTTTTTTCTAAGGCGCCATAAATATTTTTTATTATTTATTATTTTACACTCATTTATTAGCAGTACATACAAGTAAAAAAAATGTTTTTATCAATGTCATGCGAGCGAAAAAAAATCATATGGTACATGAAATTCTACGTCTTCTACGTATACTTTTAGATGCATGCGTTAGATTTTTCCATAGATTGCATCATTAATGCGAAACCTGCAGCTTCCTTGAAAACTTATCGCGGATTGGTCAATTGGCCCTACGAAAGGGTGGGTAAATGGCCAGTTCGATTTTTTTATTTTGTAGACCATTAGTATAATCTTCTATTTAATCCATTGCTTGAGTTACAAGGCAATGTTCAAATGATTTTAGACTATTAAAGAAAAATCAATTATCAAGCCTGGAGTAATGACCTATTACAAAAGACAATCGACACAGTTAAGGGGGTTACATACGCATTAAATTTGAAATAATAATTATTGCTTTTAGTGCTTGATAAAAAGAATTTTAATGAATATTTATACTTGTGTGAAAAATTGACCGTTTTTCTACGCATATAATGTACCATTTCACTAGAGAAAAAGGCCCAAATATCGATTACAGGCCAAGAAATTAAAATTCTAAGACACTTCTCTAGTTCTATATACAACTTTAATGCGTATAAATAATACAAATTTAATGATGTTCTGCGTTTAAATTAGTGATGATAGTAGTTATATGTTTTCAATCTTCGAGATTTTGGTAGCGACGGTAGCCAGTATCAAAACATAGTGATAAAAACTTGAAAAATTGACATCCACTTTCGGGAAGATGCTATATTTTACGAACACTGGACTATATCAGTGAATTTTTCACGACAAGTTAGACGCTGGACTTCTGGACCTGTTATCAATATTTATACTAGAGTATAAATTTTCATTATTATTTTTTTTATCTAGCACTAAAAATAATAATTATTATTATAGATTTAATGTGTATGTACTCCCTTAAGAACGGTGAACGGTCCGTTTTAATAACTGCAACGATCTTTAAAGTTTTTCTCATCTCTAAAAGATTGATATTATGGCATATGCTATATTACTATGTAGTGAAAGGAAGTAAAAGAGACTTTCACAGAATTGACAGTATGGGAGCATCGGCTAAGCTAGTTTTGATTTTCTAAAACATTTACTACATGACTTTTCCCTTCAAACATATAGGTAGCAACTTTACTAACACTTTTGTCAAATTAGCCAATTTTTAACTGTCCAGAACTTCTTCAGTTATAATTCAGAGAGTGAATTTTTTGCGCAGAGGCTGCGGCGTTATTATGGAGCCAGCCATGATCAAATACTCGAGCTCTTTGAGAGAATTTCTACTAGTAATGGTAAAATTATTATCTGCGTTTTATATTTATGTATTTTTAGTCAAGTTCAAAAAATAATAGCTATGTCATATATTATTTATATAAAAATGCATAAATACTATATGAAATAAAACAAAGATTGAAAAGCATTGTTTTTAATGGCTTTTATGGAACGTATTACGCCCATAAGATCAATGACTATTTTACAACTTTTAAGTATATACCGCTGTTTTGCGGTCGATACGCGAACTGTATGGTCAGTCTAATACATAGGCTCTTATGAACTTTAAATGAAAATAATTTTGTTTAATTTACTCATGTATCTGTGAATATACGCAATATGAAAATATACATGCATATATATATATATATATATATATATATATATATATATATATATATATATATATATATATATATATATATTGTGTGTGTGTACGAGTGTGTGAGTGTATGTTCACGCATGGATGGGTGGGTGGGTGGTTGGATTTGTATTAATGACCTGTTTGCAACATCTGTCAGGCTATCTCCAACATGTGGATAATTCACTGTGGCCACCTATTCGCAACATATTGACAATACTTTTTTCAACACGTGGACCATGTCACAATATATATATACTATGTGTGATTTTTGCCAGGATTTTTTGAACTCAAAATTTGTAAAAACACACTTATAAAGAAAAATAAAATTATATTGAATTTTCATTCTAAGAATAACCTAAGAAAATGACATTTTTAACTCTATTAATGGATAATTAATATAACTTAAATTAATAAAAATAATAACACTTTCTTAATAAATTCTTTTTAAAAATTGAAGATCAAGGTTGTAATGAGAATAAGTTGAATAAGATATCTTTAAAGTTTCAGATTAATTCATTGTAATCCTATTCGCATAACACTTGGACATGGGTTTGAATTCGGTTAAAATAGGAACGCGCTGGATTATGTGCAGTAAAGATCGGAAAAAATACGTATAAATAACTATTAAGCTCATTAAAATTACTTTTATGGCAAATTTTGCCAATACAAAATCATTTTCTGTTCTAAAAATGTATAAAGTATTAGAAAATGATATAAAAAGCATCGAGTTTATCGTCAAATTTTACTATAGGACCACCTTAAAGGAGGTTCAAGCGCCAAAATGAAAATGAAGGCAAAGAGCTGAAAAAAATTGTACTTGTTAACAAAAATGGTAACTAGACACTGCTGAAATTTAAAGGCATTTAGGAAGCTCATTAACGAGAAAAAAAACTCTTATTTTTTTTTATTCAGTTTATATGAATATATGAATTTGCTCTTAGCTACATATCTTTTCGAAAAAATGTTTACACTGTTTGAAATTTTTACAGCGACTTTAGATAACGATTCTTTATATTATAAAAAATTGTGAAGTTCTTTTCATGAACATTTTTTTATTTTGTGCCTAAAAATACATTTTTCTTTCTTTATAGTATCAAATTGTTACGAAAATCTTCTTAAATTATTTCAAATTTTTACAGTGAGTGTAAAAAACATTTATTTATATAGTAAAATATTTTCAAATTTTTACAAATATTGTTTTTTTTTTGTTAATAATAAGTAAAAAAAATATTATTTATTTTATAAATATATTTGCAGTACTGCCCGTAGTACAATGAAGCATGATTATATTAAAGATTAGCCATTAATCAGCTACGTCATTACCAAAATATTATTTTTTATCCGACCAAGCCGCTCAAACCTCCTTAAACAGAAAGAACTTATTTTCCACGTTTAAAGAGAAAGCGATAATTTATTTTTATTTGTTACAAATAATTAATTCTAAACTGATATTCACGAAAATTTGAAAGTATCTTCTTTGCCGTATTAATCTTATCAGGAAGACAAAAATAAGAAATGTTGCCTAAATATTCGCCCTATTGCATGTTTTAAGGATGCCATGCACCCGAGATTCTAAAATCCTTATTTTACAAAAAAGAAATTCTTTTCTTGCACTAACGTTTTTAATCGCATAAATTAAGAAAATAACATCCTTGTTCGAAAGAAAATCGTCTCATAAATTGCAAATCTAGACAAAACCTGATTAATATGACTTAAAAGAGAACTAGCTTCAAACTTGCTCTTATGAAAAGAAATTTCGATTTTACACTTTCTTGACAATAGGCAAGAAAGTATAAAATGCAAACTGATTGCTCTTTGGGTATTTAATTATTTTAAAAAGAATCTATTGAACTCCACGTGCTATAAACCAATATATACTACTCCAATGGACTTTTGTCATTCCGCTTTCCTCAATTCGGATAGGTGACTGTATTATGACAGTTTATCCTCCGAAAGAGAAATTAATGCGAAAATAACATCCGAAAGAGAGGAATGTCTGAGCAAAGAAAAAGAATATATATTTTGAATGTAAATAAAAGATAAGAATAAGTTTTTATTAAGAAATAATGAAAAAATTGTATAATAGCTTTTCGGCTCCAGTACTTTGCCATTGAGCCATCGTCAGTGCAATGCTGGCAAGTACCTATTACAGATGCTAAGTGATACTCCAGAGTTGGTCATATATATGGAATAGAAATGATAAATTTATGTATGGATACAAAAAACTTGCATCCATCTGGTGATATAACCCGGTATTCAAATTTCAGGAGGATCCGTCAAAAGTTTCATCGCCAGTACTATTTTGAATCTGCAGTCTTTATTAAATAATTAATTCTGAATTTCATATTCAAAAACTCACATAAGAATTTCACAATAAATTCTTAAACTTTCAGAATGCAATCAAAGTATAAAAAAAGAGTTCTAGGATTTCATATACGATTTTTGTGATACTTAAACACATATAGAATTATAATGTATGAAAATAAAACGATCTTTTTACAAATTTTTTACCAAATCTCGAGTGTACGTCCTCCTTAATTGACAATAGTAATTAATATTACTTTTCCAAACAAGCTTCTAATATAAATTTGACAAAAGTTTCAGCGCGGAATAGGTACTGGCTGTAAATATTTTGATAATATATTAAATTGAACACAGCTTTATATAAAAAAATCAAACCCTCAGGAGTTATATAATAATTTGTATTTAAAGTAATTTAATAAATTATTCGCTAAAAGCTAAATTAATAAATGTTTATAGCGAATAGCGAATTGCTCGGATTAGACTAGCGAATTAACTAATTATTATCTGAAATATACTAATAAATTTATAAAAAAAAGTTAATAAATGTTTGTATCTTTCTGAAATAATATTATTTTCGTTAATGCAGAATGATAATTCTGAGATTCAGTATAATCATGTGAATGTGATTAATGCGGGTTAAAAGGTGAGTAGAATAGGAGGTACTGCTCAGTAGCCAAGGGACTTGAGCATTTGAGCTGATCATGATAAAGAGCATTTCATTCCAGTATTAAAATAGTTGAGGAGCCCGAGGCCGACGATGAGACCTTGTCTCACAATTCGCGAATAGAAATCTGAAAAATCATAAGGGAGATCGAGAGGCTCTTCTCCTTTGGCAAGAAATAGTTTGTCCTGTCTCGGTGTCGGATTGGAGCGAGTGAAATGGAAGGGCGAGGGCCTCGCGGTACGGTGACATAGCGCGCCGTCCAATCGAGAAAACGGTTCGCCGCTCGAGTGGCGTTCTCTCGAATGTGTCAGCGCGAGCGGGCCGGCTTTTTTCCGGTTTTGATCGAGCGCCACTCGAGGATCACTCGTGCGGCCACTGCCGCACACAATCATCCTTCCTAGTCCTGCGTGCGCGCACTCTGCGCGAATCAAGCCTTATGAAGGACCGGCAGCTTTCGCGCGCTTTGCAACTTCGTGCGAAACTTACCTACTCTACACTCGGATTCCTACCTACCTTAGACCTAATGCCCCTGCTCCCCTTGCACTCGAATGCCTTGACTGTGCAAGCTATAATCGAGCAGCTCATTAATATAACGACATCTTCTATAGGATGATTAACACTACTTTAAACGAGTATTTATTTGTGCTCTTAAACATGAGAAAACATATTGCTTCTCAAAATCAACTTTTTGTGGATTATTTTAACTAAATATATTCAGTGCTATATTTTGTTCCAAGTTCAAAATTACGCATGTCATTTTGCATGCAGAATAGCGTAAAGAAAAAAAGGTACTGCCGGAAACACGCTGTAGGCGGCCATTTTCTTATTGGAAAAATTAAAAAAAAATTATTTTTGATACTTCAAGACATATATTTAATATACCATTGTTTACTTTTATGAATAAACTTTTTTTTCATATTAAAAAAAAATGTTGAATATGCACATGATTTTATACCTGCTACTGTGGCCATACCCCTTAATGCAAGTTTTTATATCTTAAATACATACTATACGTGATTTTCGCCAAGATTTTCCCCCCTCTAAATGCTTTCATAGTTCCTTAACCCTCTGGTGCAGTATTCCGAGATATCTCGTCCAAATGAGGTCTACCGTACCCCGGACATTTGTGGCCATACATTTGACTGGTACACTTTTAGAGTACCTACGACCACGTAAATTAAAGCTGACAACTTACTCTTTATGGTAAGCTTGGTTGACTTTCGATTTTTACGCGACTCCGAAAACATAAAGAGAGATGATATCCAGTTTCCGAACATGTAAAAGAAAAATATGCATTCGGGAAAAGTTGGGTAAAGCACTTACGCAGGGGGGTTAAGTGGAGTACTCCATGTAAACGACTAAAATGAAGGCAATGTACCATGATTTAAAATAAAGCAATATATTATAAAGCGCTACAACTTTTTATGTGTATTAAATACATATTAGAAAATATAAAAAAAAAATTTTTGAGATTTTCTGAAAGCATGTATATAGATATATTGGAGACGTTTGCAATGCCTTCGGCATCAGAGGTGAGAAACGGTGGGTCATGTAGCATCCACTAGGGGTGTCTAAAATGGAAAATCCGAAAATATTTTGCTATTTTATAATAATACGCAGCAAATAAAACTATTTTTACAAAAAAAAATTATAAAATTTGTCAAATGATGGAACTTTAAAAAAAAGTAACATTTTTACGAAATTAAATTGCTTTAATTGTGTCATAAAACTCAAAGAACTTGTTCATTTTATAGGTTCAGTCGGTGAATAATGTAATAAAGTATATGAGTACGTCGTTTGATCACGATTGACCACATATTATTTAAGTTATCTGTCCCACCATTTTGAAAAATGTAGTTTTGAGAAAAACTCATTTAAAGTTATGGACCTGTTCGGCGCGCATGCGAGCGCGCACGTCTAAACTATCCCCTTAAGGGATTAGTCCTGTGTAAACGCCTAAATTTTAACTATTTTTGTGCAATTTTTTTTACAAGATAATAAAAAGCATCGTTCCAATTCTTGTATGTTTTTAATGACATCTTATAGTGTATAAAAAATTTTTTTTCATAAAGGCGCCATTTTGTTATTTTTTAATAAAAAAGTGTAAATCTGCTACCTGCGAAAATTACAAGCCTACATAACAATAATCCGTTCGAATTTTTTATTTCAGGAAACCCAAACTGCTGCTATCGCCATGACCAGTCATCTGCATTTTTTTGGATGTCCACTTTGGCCACAAAAAAAATAATAAAACATATCAAAATAAACTTAAAAAAAATTATTTTGTATACTATAAGATGTCATTAAAAACATATAAAAAAATTAGAACAATTGCTTTTTATTATCTTGTAAAAAATTGCACAAAAATAGTTAAAATGTAGGCGTTTATACAGGACTAACCCTTTAAGGAGGTCCGAGCAGCATACTAGTCAAAACAACAACTTGTGAAAAAAGGTTATTTAATAGAGAAGTTTATGAAAATATATCCTGTTAAAAAATAAATCATTGAAAAAACTTTGAATATTTATATTTATATCCAATGCATATTTATCTTATTTCTTTCTGAATATTTCACTATAGACATTGATTTGTCTCTATCCTCTAAGGTGTTCCGCTGTTTTGAGTACTTTTCTTGCCTTATTCTATAAATATCTCTCTAAAACGCTAGGCAACCCTATGTTTTAATTGCATGTACATAAACTTTGAAAGCTAAGGATTAATTTGTTACTTTAATATTCTACCAAAGTTTCTTACAAATGCATGAACTTTTCATTTCAAACGCGAAAAATGTGTCTTTTGTATATTAAACGGGCTAAACGGGCGAACTTTAGAATTAAATAAATACATATTTCTAAAGTGAAATTTTCAAAAACATTCGTTATTAACTCTTGACGAAAAATGCGTTTGAAAATATACAACTATAGTTAAATTTTCAAATGCATTTTTCTCCGGGAGTTAATAATGAAAGTTTTCGAAAATTTAACTAAAGGTTCCTGATAAGAATTCGGAGGGGATAGTATGGCGTTTATTTAGACATATTTATTTATTGCAAAGAAGAAAAATATAAATGTGATGCCGGTAAGTAGGGATTATTAGTTCACTTTCACTACTCCCTGATAAAATACATTTTACGAATTGAGTCAGTCAGTACGTTCTGTTTATACATAGAGAAATTGTTATAAATCAAAATAAAAGGGAAGTCGAGCACCAAACTCAGCCGCGAGACGACGCCCGTAGATTATCCGAGGGGGGGGGGGGATAAAAATTTTGAAACATAAAAATTGGAAAGGGTAAAACTACGAAAGTTAAAGTTTTGAAAATTTAGATTAGGAAGTAAGATAATTCCTAAAGAGAAAATATGGAATTTAAGATTTAATGAAAGGGAAAAACGTAAAAAAATGTAAATATGAAAGTGCTTTATATTGAATAAAAATTATTTGAAAGAAGAGAATTTTGAAATATAAAAATCGAATTTTTCAGAAATATAAAGTAAAATTTTTTGAAAATCAAATTTAAGAAAATGACAACTTAAGAAATTTAAAAAACACGAAAAATATTATTTGGAATTTGAAAATGAATAATAACAGAAAAATGTCTACTTTACAGTAGAATGTTAATTTTATTATTAATGTCCCTAGCAAAAATTTGTTCATTAAAAATGATCTGGAAGCCAGTTAAGGTGGTTCAGACGTCAATGAATACCTGAAAGAAAAATTATATAATAATCTGTTCTTATCTCACAATATGACAAACTATATAGTATAAAAAGGGGACACTTCAAGACAAAAAAAACTTTTTTTTCATACATGAACGACTTTTAACTGATAACACGTGTATAAAAAATACCATTTTTGACTGCTATAAAATGGAGCGAAATAGTATATTACGCATTGGGGACATAAAGAATTGACGAGTTCAAAGCACGTGTAAATTGGCAAACGCATGCTATGGAGGCTATGGAGTCATCGTTTTACCTCCACATAACTGCCTGAACAACAGCTCTGCAAAACTTCTTTCTGTGTAGAGAGGAGTTCTGATCCCGATACTTTTATTTTACAAATTCCAAATTTAAACTTTCAAAATTTTATTTTTTCAGAGACATTTTTTAACCTTTCAAAATATTTCAAATTCCAAATATTTATTTTCTGATTTATAATTTTGAGTATAATAAACTTTCAATAAATTCTTAACTCTTTATTTTTATTCTTCAAAATTAATTATTTCAAAATTTGTATTTTCCAAATTATATTACTTCTAAAATTGTTTTTTATTAATATTTTACTTTAGTATATTAAAAATTCCAAATTTTATTTTTCTTATATGATAACTTTCCAATAATATTCATTTCGTAAATTTACGTTTCCACATATTTTAATTCAAAATTCTTTTCATTCCAAATAATGTTTTTCAAATCCCCCTCCCCCCTCCCCCTCGATTATCCGCCAGATCTTGTACGTACTATTTTGGCGATCGCCCTCCCTATACAAATATTACGGATGAAGTCGTGACAACGGGTGTTACTATAAATACATGATATATAAATTATTAATGATCATAACAAATTGTGAAGTTCATTATTAACGTAGGAAATATGGAAATAAAGAATAGTCGTACATACAAGTCGCTTCAGACGATAAAACATAGCTCAAATCGTTTAATGAAATTTCTCCCAATCTCTGTGGTGCCCTTCCGCACACGTAACAAGAAGCACGAGTATAAATCTTTGTCCAAAAATTTTCCGCACGGCGTGGCTCATTGACTATGCTAATGCGAGAGCCACTTCGGCCTAATCGGACGGAAACAGCATTGGATGAGGAAGTGAAGGAGGAGGACGACGACGACGGCGAATCGGAATGTGCGCATTATTCACGATACTTTGTTTGCGTAGTGCAGGTTTCGTTTCAAACTGCGACCAAGTGCCTTTTCTTCGCAGCCACTTTGCGAACGTTAGTTAGTTCAAAGAGCTTTGCACTTGATTCGACTTCGCAAGCCAAGCGCATTGTTTCTCTCAAGTAGTGTTTGTCCTTGTTGTTGCGAATGCGTGCGCTTGAATTTCGAACTTCAATGCATTTCAGTCGCATTTTTCTGCCAAATAATTAGTGACATTTAATTCGCTGTGAAACTTGCCAAAATACTCAAATGTTTACCGAAGCATGACACATTTTAGTCAGTTGAATTAATATTCTTAATAACCGTGTTCATGATACGTCCGTTGCAAAGTTCTCATGTCCACCTTATTGAGCTGAGTTTTAGGTGCATGTAACTTCATTCACTCACTTACTTATTCATTCATCAACGCCTAGTCCCAATCTTTAGACCTAGTAACATGGCATTCAGAAAATTGTATATGTCTAAAATCAGAATCTATTCGGATATTCCCCAAAATATTGAAAAACTTAAAGGCTATGGTTAAAATTTTATAACAAACAAACTACTAAGTATTATTCAAGGCTTTTGAAATATAATATTGTCTCTTTAAAAAATTTAACAATTTTTATAATAATAAACAAACATGATATAAAGAGTTTTATAATTTACACCAGAATCTAGATTTGTTCTTCTAGGACCTAATAAGAGCGAGATCCTAGACTTCGCTCTTATCGATTTATTTTGACCTAAAAAATATTAATTATGGAATCTGTGAAATCATATTTCACATCTTTTCACCTCCTTAAATATTGATTAAGGAAACAGATACACTATTAAATTTATAATTAAATACCTATTTTTTCAACTTGAATTTTGTTCGCATCCTCAAAGAGAAAGCTTCGTGTTAGAAACATGCTTTGGAACATATGTAATCAAAATACACTATTTTTAGAAAATGTCCGTATGGATGTGAGTGTAGATGTGCGTGTGTGCCCCTGTTTCTCGAGATATACACGGTAAAAAGTATGTTTCTGGGTTAGTTTTTTAGTTTTTTTTCGCGATGTAGGGACCACAATAGTAATTTTCTTTTTCGATGTGTTTTTGTTTTTTCTACGGTTTTTTTATTTTTGAGTTTTAGTTATTCGGATTTTTAAGTATATTAGAAATAATATTATTCATTCGCTGAAAATGCATTTGAAAGCGCATAAAATTACCTCCGAAATTTTCGATAAGCTGTTTCATTTCTTTTGTTATACACGGAAATGTCATTTTTGTTTAAACGTAGATTTATCTGAAATATATGATCTGAACAAAGTTGACATGATTAGGACAATGGAGTAAATTATTCTGTAAAATTTTTTAATAATTTTTTTTTACTATGCTTAAGAAAAAAATTATTTTATAAAAAAGCACGTTTTTTTAGGGCTAACGATACTAGAGTAAATCATCAGCATTCTATTTGAAACTTTATTAAAAGGTAGCTTTTCACTATCTATTAGCTGAGTACTTTGTCCAGATCATAATAACCTTTATATTCCGAGATATTTGAGGTTATGTATTCTTTTAAAACTTTTTTTTATCTCGATAACGACGCGATCATTTTCTACCAAAAAAGACTTATTTTTTTATTTTCTTAATGAAGATTCGAAATTAAATAGTACATTATGTAACAAGGGCAAAAAGTTAAATATTTTTCCTGCGGGTGATTTTACAGTATCACCCGAGGGAAAAATCGACTTTTTTCTCGAGTTACATATAGTACTTTATGCCCATCTCAACTGTGGCTACTTTTTGACTTGGAAAGCGGGACTAATGGACTGTTAAAAGACAATATTGTTAAAAGACAATTGAAAATCAAGGTTATTGGTAGAACTTGATGAAATAAAGGAATTTGGACTAGTTTCTAGCGAAGTCACTTTTTCTCCGCTAATCATTTTTGCGGGTAAAAAGTGTAATTTTGGTCTCGCTTTTCAGGGCAAAAAGTTGCCATTTTCATTGAGATAGGCATACAAGAAATTTCAAGATGCATCAACTCTTTTTTATACCGATTTATCTATTTTACGATATTTTTAAATGGATAATGCAATTCATGATTGTGAGCTTATAATTTTTTGTAATTTATCTTTTGACAAACAATCAATGATAAAAAAAAACTTTTTGAGGTACAAATTAGAAAGAAATATAGCAATGTAAAATTAATATATTAGAATAAACTAATAAAGAAATTCATATTGGAACAATTTATTTAGTTTGATGAAGCTAAGTGCTAATGAATTGGCAGCAGTTTTTAGTATGGAAAGGAAGCATAATCTATTTCACATGCTTACGATGAATATGCGCAATATCGAACTTATAATTGACTTTTAATTATAGCAATGAAACTATATTTTTATTTAAGTTATAATTGAAATAACGAATCAATTGAGTGTATTATATATCATTCACTTATATTAAATATTATCTGACACAATTGTATTTGGGGCCATTCCCATTTTACGTAACGCTTCTAGGGGGACCGGTGGGTCAGGCATACCGTGACATAATGTGACATAGGTGAGGGGATGTCTAGTGTATCGTTACGTAACGCTACGTATAGTGAAATAAAAAGTATAAATTGAACTGACTTAAGAAGATAATACTTCAACTATAATTATAATAATTTTTCGATAATTAGTATTAAGAAGACAATAGGCCCACGGTTAAATATTTATTAACTTTATTTCGACACTCCTTACGAAGACTAGCACATTTCTTTATTCTTTATTTGTCTTTTGTAGAGGCTACCTATAAAAAACTAGTAATATTTAAATTTTGTGATAAATAGTATAAGTTTCTTAAATTCTCTGAGAAAATGATAGTTTTTGTCTGAAAGTCTGAAACTTGCTAATTTTTGTAGGATGTTCCTGATAAGACCTAGTATTTTTTTAGAAATCTGAAAGGTGCTAGTCTTCGTAAGCAACGTTTATTTGTAAACTACAGCTTTTTAAATTCGATACCAGAATCAATCATTCCGATGAAAGAAAACGCACTCAACTTGAATGTGATTTCGAACTCTCAACTGAAATTCGGTGTGTTATTAGAATTATACAATGTATAAACTCAATTTAGCATTTGAAATAACATCTAAATTTGAGTTTTTCCCATACGGAATTGTTCATTTAAGTAAAATGTCGGTATGGTACTTATTGCATACATTTTTGGCGTTCATTCAAACTTTGTGAATGGGATTTAAATGACCAAAACATTGACTCTTTAAAATTACTATAATAAATATTTGTCGAGCCCATTATTTCCTTAATATTATTAATAAAATAGAATTATTTTTTCTTATTATTAAAAAACCCTATAAAGTAATATATATTAACTTATCACTTTTTAGTGTCTTCAAGGGGCTAACCACCTTAAAATTACAAATAAATTGGTTATATATTTTTACGTGATGATAAATATTTCATCATATATTACGTATTTTTCGATAAATTTGAACATTTTATCAAAATATAACGGACAAATTTTGTTTGAATTTTGTTGATAGTCGTTATGTCTCTGATCAGTCATAATAAACGTGTATATTATTTGCCCTGTCGCAAGGTTTCGAGAGTCAATCTGATCGGATTTTGGAGTTTTTGGGGCTTTAATGTGTTCAAAATACACATAATTAGGATATAAGTGTGAGAATTTGAAAAACAACATTATTGACCAAACTTATAGCCGATGTAAGCCTGAATCATTCATTTTTTTTCAAATTTTATCATAAAATTTGGCAAGAAAATACTTTTAAATACGATAAAACTACATTTATTATTGGATTTGCGAAATTTCTATTTATTGTTTCGCGAAATCAGTAGGGGAAACTGGGGTACAGTGAACATAGTAACTCTAAAAGTCGAAAGAAATGTATTTTTCAGACTTTAAACATTACTTTGTAAGTTGCACAAGAAATTTCTTACATCAATAAACATACTAGCAACTTAAAAAAAGTCATTTAATAAGTTTAATATTATTTACCTATTTTTGAAAAATACCAGTTCACTTTATCCGGGCCATTCAGTGAAGAATAATGTGACCATAGAATTAAATATTTTGAAAATATTTTACTAGTTTTTGTACAAGAATAATTAAAAGCGTTAATTTAGATAATAAAATACTGTAAAATACGAAATAGTTAAATATGGAGGTTATGTTGGCCGATTTTGGTATAAATACGAAATGCATTGCAACAAAGGCTTTGTATACTGCACTAGCACTCACCTTGATTAATATTTTGTTAAATTTTCCAATCTGGCTGCGTATAAATTGGTGCTATCGCATTATTTTCATGACTAGTTTACTCCAATTCACTTTACCCTGAGACGTCGATTCTTTAAACTGTTTGTTTAAAACAAGAAAATCCTCTTTTAAACTGTTTGTTTAAAACAAGAAAATCCTCTTTTAAAGCTTTGTATTCTTGATAATAGTAAGCAAAACGTATTTGAACTAATTAGAAAAAAACTAGCAATAAAATTGATTATAAACATCTTTAATCGTTATAACGAATTCGACAAACCAACTTTCTTTTAAGATAGAAAAATAATTATATTTTTCTATCATAAAATATTAATGGTTATGAATTGAAACTTTTTAATTATCATCCTTGCATAATTATCTTTCACTAAAATTAAAATTAGGCGTAAATAATAATTTGTTGAAGAAATAATAAGCATGATTCACTTTACCCGTGTGTTCACTTTACCACAGCTTCCCCTACATGCGAAAATTAAATATATTTTGATCGTACTAAATAGTTACTAAAGTATTCTAGAATCAGCTTATTTAGATATTTTCACAAATAGATTCGTAATCAACGGTGCGGAATTTTGGCAGCACAAAAGTATTTTATTCACTCCGTTTATTTTTTGAAAGTTCAAATTAACGAACTCCTAGATTTATACAATTTCAGTTAATATATTGTATATTTCTGTGTAATTTTATCAGCAATTCACGACTACATGAATACATAATAACTACTGTCTACCCTTCGTGGCTTATAACGCTGATGACATTTGTACACAGGATTCAGTATTTATAGATTTAAAAACAGTTATTGTACACTCTTTTAAGGAGGGTATTTCGCTAGATGTAGGACATAAAACAAAATATTATATGAAGGTCCTATGCTATAACGTGTGAAATATAGTTAATCCATAACTACATGAAAATAAAATAGTTCCAAAATTCGTGAGGGCATAAGTGTAAATATTGTAATTTTAAAACTATTTAATTAATAATTGGGGTTGAACTAAATATTTTTAAATTGACAATATTTACACTTGTGACGTCACGATTGTTTTAGAACAATTTTTCTTCTTGTAGTTATGTTATTAAGTAAATTTCATTAGTTTTATCATGACACATTTATAACACTCTCATATCATTTTTTGTTTCATGTCCTATATCTAGCGAAAACGCTCCCTCAATTTCTTAGATTAAATTTGAATACAAGGAGTTTAGATTGGAATACTTTTAACTACCAATATAAATAAAATCTTATTTAAGGGGGTCACCTAGTGTAAATGACTGAAGAAAAGCTAATTTTGAATGAATTCTTTTACGAAAAGTATTTATTGAAACTCTTCAAAACTTTTTACCTATTATTAAAGTATATTATGAGAAGTAAAAAAAATTTATGTTTACAAATAATACAAATAATAATATATACATAGATATAGATTGACGTTGTAGCAGCTCTGGCTATGGAGGCGTAAAACGATGGATATTATATATTATACTACAGCAAAAATGTTAATTCAATTTTGTCAGTAGCTTGTTTATACATTACACTAGCCAATATCCAATACGAAAAGTAACGCATTTCATTTTGCTACGAACAGTATCCCCATTCAATATTACCCCAATTAATCTCACTTTCTGAACGCGGAAAAAAATTATGGAGGTTTTATCCCCCTTAAACTTGTGGTATTATTAGGATATGGTACCCCATGAATATGGGTTAAAAATAAATTAAAGACCTATTTTATACATTTAACTGGTGCTAAAAACTGTGTCGTAAATCTTTGAATTACAATACTTTTTTTTGTAAACTTTCGAATTGCGATACTTATAGTCTTCGCAGCAAACGCTGAATCGTCATTCTCTTTACCTTAAACGCCAAACTGCGATACTCTTCGCCTTAAACTTTGTAACGCGTAATTACTCTTCATATTGGTCATCGATATAATGTACAACTATTATATATATTATTATTATTAACTTATACATATTATAAAGGGTATCCCAAAAAGTCCATACTATTACGTCCCTACACTTTTGTGATACCCTACTTGATAGTTTGTAATACTCTTATACTCATTCTGCAAATAAGATAGTATTGTGTTACATAATCTATAATATATCGGAAGTGCTAAATAAAGAAGCGACTGTCAAAGTTTATTAAAAATTAGTCCAATAGTTTCTGAGATTATGGAACACAAGCGAACAACTGCTTTGTCAGTATGCTTTCTCAAAATGATATCAATAAGGATTTTGCGTGATTTTCTTAAATTCCTATTTTGGTAGCTTATGTAAAACAATCAAGTAATATTTTTTATTATCTAAATTTATTCAAAAATAATGTTTTGGTAAAATTGAACAACATAATGGACGATAATGGAAGGGATTTGTAGAAAAAAGATAAATATAATATTATAATCAATAGAAATTCAAATAACTTTATTGTTGAGTTTTTGGATAACCAAACTTAAGGGCTTCACTGAACATAGTCAATAATGAGTCAAGAATTTCCTGACCATTAGGAATGATCTGATCAACTGGGAGAATGAAACCATGACGCCCAGTGTCACGCAGTTCATAAGTAAAGGAAACTGGCACTTTCAAAGTTGCTTTTACCCAATCCATAGAACTTCCAGTAGCGATATCTGAAAATAAAGTAATCCATTTTTAATACAACGATGTAGATAATAAATAAAAGAAAAAATCGACAATTCCTACTATTGGTTGTCATTAGAAAAATCTATTTTTGTTAAGTTTCCCTAGTGGAAATTTCAAAATTTGAAAAACTGTGACAAATGTGTGAAAAAGTGTGTAAAACCATGTGAAAAACTGTGAAATTGGGCTTACATTTGGAATAGGATTTTAAAAAATATTATAGAATATTTCATAAATTTTGTCACAGTTTCTCATAGTTTTTCAGTTTTTTTAAAGTTTCTTACATTTTATCACAATTTCTCACAGTTGTAATTTCCTTTATATAAGAGAATGCAACGTACAAAAATGCGAAAAAATATGAAAAAGTGTGAAAAAGTGTGAAAAAATGTGCATATTTGTTTGTAACAGATGTTCCAAAAATATATGTATTGTCACATTTTTTCACACTTTCTCACATTTTTTCATAGTTTTTCATAGTTTTTCTAAGTGGCCATTTCCACTAGGGTTGTTATTTTTATGAAGATAGGCATATAGACTTACAAATGGTTTCGGCAATGTTTCCGGTAACGTATTGGGTTCCATATCTCTCGGCTAGAGCGTTGATGGTCTTAAGACCAATAGCATACTGGAAAAGAGAAAAGCAATGAAGGAAAACAAGTGTGCAAAAAATAAAATTTATGAATGAAAAAGTTCCCTTACAGATTCATCGTGGTTGTCGAGGTGCTTGGTGGTGTGGCCATATGGGAAAAGAAGCAGCTGAGAGTAACTGTGGAAGGCGACGTAGGCGAAGAGCTTGTCACCCAGAGACGTGAGGTACTCAGACATGGTTTTAGTTTCGACTTCAGAGAAGGCAGCAGATCCGGCATAAGTTTCGCTGCACGGTTGCTGACTTGCACCACCGCCTGCTTTAAATGATTTCTTCGATTATTTTCTATACTTAAGTTTGCTGACTATAAAGCTACAAATGTTGAAAACTTACTCATCCACTTGTAGTCCCAGTTACGGTTGGCGTCAGTTCCGAAACAGGAAGAGCCAGTGGTTTTCGATAAAGTCTTACGCCACATACGGTCCTGAAAATCATAAAAGGAACATTTGTATTTAATAATTGTGTAGATATTCGATTTTAAAATTTTCTTTTATTAATAAAATGACAAAGCTGAAAAGAAGCATTAAAATTAAGACACGATAAGGCAAAACTTACGGTTTGGTGAGTGTGGACGTAGCCATCGGGGTTAAATGAAGGAAAGATGTACCAGTCATGGTCCTCGGCGAGCTTACGGACCTTGGGGTCCTTGCTGGTGAGGAACTCGTTGAGTAAGTAGGTCACGGTGGCTGGCGAGATCCACTCGCGAGCATGGATGCCTCCCTCGATGAAGACGCCGGGCTTCTCCTTACCGAAGCTCAGCTTCACGCCCTTGATCACACGACCCTGATACGTGCGTCCAGCGTTCACCACCTCGACCTATGTTTAACACACGTCTTGCCCATGACTCATCTTGCCCTTTATTTCAAGAACAATGTAAAATATGCTGATTAAATGAATTGAAGAAACAAACGAACCTTGCCGGGGTACTGCTTGGCGAGGGACTCCAGCCAGTTGTAGATCTCGTCGAGGCTGTGGTATTGGGTCCAGCCGAAACTGCCGTCACGCGTCTTCGGGTTCTCCTCGTCGATGAGGCGCTGCACGTCCGGTACATACGTCTCGTACATGATGTCTGAGGCATCCATCAGCTTGACGAACTCATCCAGCTGGCTCGGCGCAACCATCACATCGCTCGGCTGGTATACGCGGCTTGGTTCTCTCCAGTACGAGAACTGCCAACAAAACAATTGTCCCATATTATACCTTTATAAACATACATGTCTAACTATTTGTTTAAATAAATTTGGTAAACTAATAATATATTAATATCCTACTAAATGAATAAGTTGCATAGAATTGTCTACCGAAAAACAGTTCTCTGCACTTACATAAATATTACTTTTGTTCTCTTCCTTTGTCAATTTCATACACATCTGACTATATATTAGTCACCTTATGTTTGTTGTATATAAATTATTCACTCTTAATGTTATTATCATTTTAGTTATTCTATCCAGTAATCAATTAAGTTTACCCAATATGATAAAAACCCAAATAAATTCCCAAGTTCTTGAAAAAAACGACCAATACTCTGAACTACTGAATTGTTTTAACGTTCCCTACACTAATTTAAGCGCTCTAATGACATTTAAATAATTTTATTACATTTATTGAAAGCATATTTTAGAATACATATACATTGCGAATATAATCATGAAGTTATGTCAAGAAATAAAATTGTCTATTTGATGGTTAAGCTGATTGATTTAATACAAATTCATTTTTCTTTATGTAATTCATATGTTTTATATAGTACCTATTAGAGTAAGAATATTTTTAACGAAAGAAAAATCGTATGGGCGATTGTCAAAAAAGACAGATGCATGGTGTCAAATCTATTTAAATGTTTTTTAAGAAATTAAAACAAGACGAATAGAATTTAGAATATTATAATATATATATATATATATATATATATATATATATATATATATATATATATATATATATATATTGTCCCACCCAATTACATGTTGTATTTGTACTACATATGTAACATGCGACAAGATTCTTCGAGTGATATTATTAAAAAATAATGAAATAGAAGAAATCTCTTTGGTTCCGAAAGTCTAATTATTCTGTTATCGTGGATGAATACGTAAATTAGATATGCCATGGAAATTACAAGAAAAATGCCAGAAAAAGGAAATTTTGACAATTAAACATCATTTATTTAGAATACTGGATCGTTTAGACTTTCGAAACAAAAGAAATATATTCTATATAATATATTATAATACTCTAAAATCATTTCGCCTTGTTTTATTTTCTTGAAAAGCATTTATATAGGTAAGCCATGCATCTGACTTTTTTGACAATCATCCATATAATATTAATAATCTTAAACAATTATTCTATTCTTATAGGTTTCTGAATCATCATTCTGAATTATAATACACACAAAGTGATTTTTAATTAAGAGTATGAAATTAATAACTAAGTATTTTTGAGTACTCACACCTGTATTAAGTTCTTCCAGATGCTTCAAAAGTTCCACTTGTTCCTCTGAAGCAGGAATCACTCTGAAAACTTTATAGTTTTCATATGTGACTTTTTCAGCCGTGGCCAAAGCCACTAGAGCAATAAAAACGACGGTACGCAACATCTTATCTCTGAAAATAATTTTGTTCATAAAAGTAGATGCATCATAGTACATAATTAATGCATATATATTTATTTAAGAAAGTTGTACTATCACTGCTGTAATAAATTGTATGAATGAACCAGGCTTGTAATTAATATATGATTATTAGCCATGTTTGAAAAATATTTATTTATAATACTATGTAATATGGAACTTGTATGTAGTTATTATATGTTTAATTCAATTTTATCTAAAAGTTAAACCAAATATAATAAAGTATAGAATAAAGCTTTAATTTCCGACTCAACCATAATGTCTATTTTATTGACCTGTAAGGCGGGACAAAAGTAGCATATGATTCCCGCAAATCTACCTATTCCCGCAAAATTTACTTTTTTCCTGCAAATTTTCTTTCCCGCAAATGCACTTTTTTAACATTATTTTTCTCAATATTAATATTCATTTTCAATAAATTCTAGTTCTTACCAGAAGTCCCTCTTTTTAAGGAGGCTCGAGCGACTTTTCAAAAATACTAAATCACATTAAAAATATGCGGAAAATATACTTTAAATGTTAAACTTTTTATTGCTTTCCAAAAATCATAAGCTCATCGACTAAATTATAAAGAAAAAAGAATTGTAATATGAGTCTGTACAACACGTAGCTTATGACGTTTCTGTCATTATCTGTGAGTAATTATTCTGTAATAATGTTGTAAAATACTAAATCATAACAAAAATACAGGTGGTTATACACTGGTTTATGAGGATTACAATGGCATAAAAATAATTGTGAGTAGTCGATCAAAATAGAGAAATAATAATGATGAAAGTGTATAAACTAACGATTTACTACACTCTGTAGTACTTTCTGCTCATGTCTATTACCTACAAGCGGCAATATCGCATTTCAAAATGAACATGAAATGGCGGGAAATTTAAACTGACTAAACTTTAAATTGTATGACTTTTATTTTATTTGTGACTACTTTATTAATACTATTCGGAATACATTATTTATTTAGGAGTAAAAGAAACTTGTAATAAACAAGAAAATCAGTGTAAAAATCGTATAAGTACATTTCATTATTTTATAATTGTGGAGTGTCGGAATAAAATCGGATAATTGCAATTTTAAATGTCAATCTACTTAATATTGTTTATTATGGAGTAAGTGCATCTTAAAGTGTTGTTTTTATGGTAAAATATTAAGTTTAAGTATCTAATAATGTAAAATATATAAAGACAACAATAAATTATAATAGATAAATACAATTATTACCGAAACTTGAATTATCCGCTTTTGTTCTACCACTCCTCAATTAAAACACTTTTTATACATTTATAAATTTATAATTAATCGCATGATTTTATCATACTTAAATTTTAAGCTCGATATAAAAAGACTTCTAAAAATACATTAATATCATTTGATCGTATCAGATTTTCTTTTCAAAAGATGTTATATAAAATCAGATGTAAAAAAAGGTTATGTACAAATTCAATCAAAAACATGTATTTATATATGAATATATTGACATAGCATGTTTTTGACACTGGCTTTTTACATAACATTTTTGTCAAAGTGATATTTTACATAATAACTTTTTAAAAATGTTTTAATACATAAAACTCGTAAATTTGTAATTTACTTTTTGCCGCATGCACATTATGAGGCATGTTTATTTGAAACAACTACAGAAATCACAAAGTAAACGTCATGGGCACCGAGTCAGTAGCGGTCGAAAAAATTGTTACACCCACAGATAAAAGAAAAAGTAAAAAAAATCGAGTTTGTTTATCCATTTATGTCACAGTTTTTACATTAACATACTAGGAAGTAGTAATTCATGTTTTTTTCTGAAATTATGACTATTAAATAGCTTGCTAATGCAATGCTCCTTACGATGCCCTCGCTTGATACGGCACCTACCGCTCGAGCCACCTTAAGTCAATAAAGTGGCCACAGTTAAGTCGAGAATAAAGTTCTATATGCAACACGGAAATATAGTCGAGTATTCCCTCGGGTGATTACTGAGCTCACTTCGCTTGGGCAGCAAACCCACCCTCTGGTGTAATCTTCGACTCTATTCCCTTCTTACATAATGTTCTATTTTTTATACGATAATTAGCATTTTTCACGAAAAATTCCATTTGGTTGTTTACGTAGAATAGCAAAATAATTAAGTCATATTTTTTGTTTATACTTAAAAACAATTATCTCAAAAGTTACGGACGTTTTAAGTTTCCGTATATATAAGAAATTGTCAGAAATAAAGTATTATTTCCTATTTATTTTGTGTAATAAATTCAGAATTGTATGAATTGTTTACTGGTGACAGGCCACGGTAATTACTTTTAGTTGATATATACAGCTTCTAATTATAAATATAGCATATTCATCTTAGATTTGTGTTCAGTAAGTTCAAATGCATTATTTTGAAAAACTTGAAAAGTTCATAAGAGCGTAACAATCCTTTCTATTCAGTATATTGGCGCACATAACATACCATTTTTATGACAATCACCCATATATATATATATATATTTATATTTGATAAGAGCTCTCTCTCTCTCTATCTCTCGCTCTATATATATATGGGTGATTGACATAAATATGGTATGTTATGTGCGCCAATATACTGAATAGAAAAGATTGTTGAGTTACGCTCTTATGAACTTTTCAAGTTTTTCAAAATAATGCATTTGAACTTACTGAACACAAATCGAAGATAAATATGCTATATTTATAACTAGCTGTATATATCACCTAAAAGTAACTACCGTGGCCTGTCACCAGTATATATATATATATATATATATATATATATATATATATATATATATATATATATGTGTGGGCGTATTTGCGCGTGTGTGCGTGCGTGTGTGTGCGCGTACATGCGTGTGTCCCTGCGTGCGTGCGTGTGTGAGTGCGTGTATGTGTCAGGTAGTAATAAGATTTGGTGAAACTCGGACCATTATTAATTTTTAATGAACATCGTATATGTCAAGTGAATTTTACTAAATTTAATTTCAATTTTTCATTATTATAATTATATAAATAAAAATATATGCATTCTATTGTAATAGATAAATTCATTTACAATATAATTATTATAATATTTAAACGAAGTAAAAAAATCTTTTATTCCCGACTCAACCGTAACGGTCACTTTATTAACCTCAAAATTGGGACAAAAGTAGCATATGATTCCAGCAAATCTACTTTTTCTCGCATTTTTACTTTTGCATTTAGCGGGGAAAAAATAGCACTATTTTCCCTCCACTTTAGCGGAAAAAGTAGTATTTATTTCCCGCAAATTTTTTTTCACGCAAATGCATTTTTTTTAATTACTTTTCTCCATGTTAATATACATGTTCAATAAATTCTAGTTCTTACTGAATAAAAATAAAAATGTCAAGAAAAATATTTTCGTTTATTAGAAATACTATATATATATATATACTAGGGAATTTATGAAAAAATATTTCTACACTTTTTTCTCAAATTCCCTAGTTTTTGAGTTAAAAATCAAACAATGTTGGAAAATCTCAAAATATTAAAAAAGACGCAGTTTTCAACCTTTAATTGTCCTTGACATATAACACCCTAGGGTCTGCAATTTTTTTACATACTCAGGGTACACATACTAACATTTTTGTATAGTTTCAGACATTTTTATTTTTGGACATGCTCACTTGACGTATATATATATATATATATATATATATATATATATATATATATATATATATATATACATACATATACATACATATACATACATATATATACATATACATACATATACATACATATACATACATATACATATAGTTATATATATATTAAAGATTTGTTTTTTTATAAAAAATAATAAACAACCGATTTTTAATAGACCCATAACTTATAGATCTATTTGGTAACAATAGGTACATTGGGTATTAGCGCAGGTAGAGTGCGTTTTTGAGAAAAATTTGTAAAAACATTTTTTTTAAATTATCAGTAGAATTCGTTTGAATATTTTCAGACCTTAATTCTAAGATTTTTGATTAGTTGATAAAAAACGCACCTATTAGGATAATTTTGAGGCATGTTGGCAGACTTAATACTTTTTTATTTTGGTCTTTAAATTTTCCTTGTAATAAGACCTTCAAACTGAGCCCTGACAGAAAATGGGTCGAGATTCGTAACAAAAGTTATGTCAGTTTAAACAAATTAATGTCTCTCCGTGTTAATTAAATGGGACTTCACATGCTAAATCCCATTGAATTAACACGGAGAGTTTGTTTTGTTACGAATCTCGGCCCATCTTCTATCAGGGCTCTATGACATATTATTGATATTATCAACCAGAACACTTTTTGTAAAGGGCTATAATCCCCGTTTAATATAATAAAATAAAATAAAATAGTAAAGAATACAATTATTTAGATCAGATTGTAAAACCAAAGAAAATTAAATACGATATGAAAAAGATACCTAAATAGTAAAATAAATGTATCTAAATTTGGTTTTAATTAAGAAAGTTGCAATTCATTCAAACCACGGGATATTTATTGTACATCTCAAACATTGAAAATTATAAATCGTAAAGACACTTACCCCGTATCGAACGCAGGAGATGTGATAGGTGTTATCATGTGTGGCTTGTATTTATTTAAGTCATCCCCACTCTATCTTTGTGTGTACACAATCTTGCTCTTGATCATTTAATACATAATATAATATTAATACGGAGTGTTTGAAGATGCTAACAAGCTTTATTTGTCTTCTAAAATTTAGGCAATAAACATATACCAAAATAAAGTAATTTGCCTACGTATATAATACATTGTAATTAAAGTAAACTTTATTTTCTTTGATAATGTTGAATTAGATCTTATTTTTCTACTGAAGTTATCTTTGAAACGAATTACTTCGGCTCTGTTATCCGTTTGATGAGTACGCAAGATAATGTTGAAATTAATAAAATTGAAATAACCATAGTATACCAATAGATTATATGTTTAGAACTATCTAGGCCTGTCTAAAATCATCGAGGCCCATATAGTAGCCAAAACAGAACTAGATAAACTTCGAACAAGCTATAAAATAATTTTCTATCAAGGAAAGAAGTTCATATAATAAATGTAAAAAAAATTCTAAACTGCAATTTCTAAAATTATATATTAGAAAAACTAAAATTTTTTTAGAATATAATGTTTTATCAAAATACAGTGGTATAACTGTCATCTCAACTAGAGCAGTAGAAACATGATTTATAGTATTTTTTCAATTTTGCAAATTGTGAAAAAGCCAGAAATTAATACTATTAAATAAAAAATATAATCTAGTTATCTCGATAGATACAGGAAATTGCCCATCGGAAATTATCTTAAGGGGACGCCGGATATCTTCTAGCCTTATCTAATTGAGTTTTCATTCATAATTTTAAGAGAAATAATTTTTCTGAAAAAGTAGTATTTGTCCCAGCTTCGTTCTATAGTAATCTAAATATATGTTCAAGATGGTTTCATATGATTGTTTTGCTTTCGAAAAACCTTTGACAAACTTAGTATGTAAAGGTTAATCTCCATGTAGTTGGCCCTCATAGTGTGTCAAAGTTTTCTCTAAAACAAAACAATCATATGAACCCAGCTTGGACATATATTTAGATTACTATAAAATAAAGTGGGGACAACTATTATCTTTAAAAAAAAATGATTTCTCTTAAAATTATGAATGAAAATTCAATTAGAAAAGGACAGAGATATCCGGCGTCCCCTTAAGGAGATGTGAAAGTGAACTAATAATCCCTACCTTATTTTCTAACGCAATTTTCTCCGAGAGTTAATAATGAAAGTTTTCGAAAATTTAACTGAAGGTTCCTGGTAAGAATACGGAGGGCATAGTATGGCGTTTTCTTAGAAATATTTATTTACTGCAGAGAAAAAAATATAAATATGATGCCGATAAGATAGGGATTATTAGTTCACTTTCACATCTCCTTAAGTCAATTACAAAAATCTTAAAATACTTTTAAAATCAGTAAAAGAATCGTTTTTAATGTAAATTTCACCTTTGACAAACTACAAAATATGTTTTAGATAGGACACAGACATACGTGTAAGTGTAGAAATAGGTACATATATTCAAAGTTTTTTTTATTCATAAATATTATTGATAGCTTAAAAGGGGTATTTATTAACAATTAGGTATTACTTTATATAACTTTCTTTAGAAAAAGTTCTACTTTACATAAATGCTTTTTTTTTAAACGTTTATTTCTGTTCTAGCCTCCAAATGATGGTAGCGTTTACAATGTTGATAAATACTTAATGAAATATTAAGGACGTATTATTTAAAGTATTATAAAAAGAGAAACATGGTAATGAATATAGTATATTGTAAGATATACTATAAGAATTATTGTCATCTGCAATAATTATTTAATTATAGTTGATTAAAAAATTGCTAACTTATGTTTGCATTTACTTTACGAGAATTCAAGAATTCTTCAGTACTGTTCTTGGAAAGCTTATGTACAATAAGCTTTCTCAGTAACTAGGCACATTAGGCGCTACGCGCGCTATATTTTTATGTCAGCGATCTGTCCTTGGTAGAAAATAAGCAAATTCGGCTGGTTAACGTATTAGTTTACACCTAAATTTGTTAAATACTTATACTACAAGTATTAATAAATTATTCTTAGTTAATTTTAACTTTTAACACAAATCAAATAATTATAGTTCAATTTTAATATTAAAGAAGTTACACTAATCGCCTTTTTGGAAAGAAAATCCTTATGTAATGTTAGCAGCGAGAATCTTAAATTCAACTTTTTAATAATAAAGTAATTATTATTATAATTATTATAAAGTCCAAGTAGCAATGGTAAGCAGCAACGGTGCCTGCAGGGCAACAGGTATCACATAGTCTTTATGTCGGCTGTAGACGTGCTTGCATCATCACCATAGCTCTCATAAGTACTTGATACGACTAGCTATCCGTAGCTGTGTAGTCCATAGCCTTATTCACACAGATACGCCATATTTCTCTATTATTTGCGAGTTGCATCCAATCCTCATAACATCCTATTTCTTGTAGGGCCATTTTAATATTGTTCGCCCATCTTCGTTTCGGTCTACCTGGGGTTCTTGCTTCTGTCGGCTTCCCTACGAGCACTCTAAGTGCTGCTCTATCGTTAGCCACCCTAGTTACATGCCCAGCCCACCTTAGTCTTCGGGAATTAATCACGCTTGTAATGTTTGGCTTCCTGTACGGCTCGTGTATTTCTTGATTATGTAAAAGTCTCCATTCTCTAGTAATCTCATCTATTTTGCCACAAAATATCTTTATAAGTACTCTATTCTCAAATACTCTAAATCTATTTTCTTCCCGTTTGGTGAACGCCCACGTTTCGCATCCGTATATAAATACTGGCATTATGATTTTTCTGTATATTTCTAATTTAGTCTTTCGCAATAGTAATCGTGATCTTAGTAAGTTATTTACTGAATATAGGCATGCATTTCCCGAATACAGCCTCTTCTTGATTTATTTATGAGTTTAATTTTTGTGGTCTATTATCGTGCCAAGGTATTCAAAGTCGTGTGCTTTATTGAAAGTTTTGCCGAAGACTTTCAAGTCGGTATCAGCAATCTCGGGCCCTGCTCTGCTAATGACCATGTACTGGATTTTTTCTTCATTTATTTCTAGGCCTATTTCTTTAGCTGTTTTTATTAGTATTTCTACGTTTATTATTACGGTATCTCTGTTTTTTCTATAATGCCTATGTCATCTGCGTATGCTAGCAATTGTGTTAGGGAGCCATTTATTATAATTCCCTCTTTACTTTCTTGTACCGCCCTGGCCACGTATTCTAAAACTAAGTTAAGTAGGAGGGTTGATAGAGCATCTTCCTACTTTAGCCCGTTGTGAATGTCAAATGACTGCGATAGGATTTTACCTGATCTGACTATGCCCCGATTGTTATCTAGGTACATTCTGATTAAATTAACCAACTTTTTTGGTACCCCTAGCAGTACTAAGACGTGAAACATTTTAAATCTTATTATTGAGTCATACGCTTTCTTAAAATCAATGAATAATTGGTGTACCGTTTCCCCGCAATCCCATTTCTTTTCGAGGAGCTGCCTAACCGTGAACATCTGGTCGCTTCTTGACTTGTTTCTTTGAAATCCACACTGGTAATCCCCGAGGATTTCCTCCGCGAGAGATGTGAGTCTATCTAGCAGTACATTAGAGAGAATTTTGTAGCATGTACAGATAAGAGAAATGCCTCTATAGTTATTACAGTTTGTTTTATATATAAATATAGCTAATATCTGGCTAGAATCTGCTTAAGACTATGCTTTAAGCAAGAATGTATTTTGTTTACAAATCTAACTGAAATTGAACATTCAATAAAGTATAATAATGTATATTTTTAAAAAATAATAATTTTTGAAAACAAAATATAAATAGGTTAGATTGGCATAGTGCGTTTCTTACACATAATAATTGTACACGTAATTATTGTGCACAATTTAGCATTGGTCAAATATATCTATAAATAATTTGACCAATGCTAAATTGTGTACAATAATTACGTGTATAATTCTTATGTGTAAGAAACGCACTATGCCAATCTAACCTATTTATATTTTGTTTTCAAAAATTATTATTTTTTAAAAATATACATTATTATACTTTATTGAATGTTCAATATAGTATGCCGCCAAAATAAATATTTTTATCAACAAATAACAACTTACGAGATTATAAAAATATGTATATGCAATACTAAAAGTATTTGATAACTAATAATTTCCTTTCCAAAAATTAGTCAATCATAACTTAGTCAACAAAAATTTGTAATAAAACTTGATTGTAAAACTACAAATATTTGTTTACCAATTCTCCAAATTTCGTCATAACTTACATTATTCTGTTTTTATTGTCATTTTTAAAATAACAATAATTATATGACTACATGCATTCTATTATTTATAACATAAATTTCTTTAATAAAGACACTTAAATTTTCTTCGCGGCTTTGGTACTTTTTGTGTAAATAATACTTTTTAAATGCATGCGTCATTATGTAAACAAATACCCTAACCTCCTTTACTACTAGACATTTAAGGTACATTTTTACCTTTAATTTAGTAAAACACTTAATGTAGTATGATTAGAATAGCGTATTACTTTGATTATTATAAAACTGTTATTATTTCCATTATTAATTAAAACATAAATTACTTAGTTTATCTATTTTATATTAACTAGAATATTAAGCAGAATCTAGCTAGAAATTAGCTAAAAAGTATGTCGTTTATAACTGATTTCTAGCTAACTTTTTAACCAGAATTAAAGCAGATTTAGAAAATCTAGCTAATATCTGGCTATAGAAACCAGCTTAGAATTCACCCAGGGCTATTAAAAAATACGTTTGTAATTATTAGCGTACCCGAAACTTGTAAAAGTTACAAACACATTAAATCGCATATCCGATAATTTTTATGTAGATAAGTAGACGAGTTCTTCTTATTTTTTATTTGAGTGAAACTCTCATTTTTAGAAGAGGTGTCACACTCTCTCATATTCACTATCGTACCTGCTTTATTCTATCATTCACGCACGCTCTCACTCATAAGGGGAGACGTCGGAGTTCCGGGTCTTGGATTTTGATGAGACTTTGAGGATCGACTTTTGGCACCTAAAAATGAAGCACCGTACCCGTATTTTTATCCAATGGGTCTTTAAGCCAGTTTCATCAAAATCTATGACCCAAACTCCGTAGCCATCCCCCCTTTGTCAGTCATATGCACACTAACTCAATCACACAATCATTCACATACGCACTTACTCGTTAGCTTACGACCTAACTCATGCACTCACTTACTCATACGTTTACACACGACGGCACTTACTCACGCATTACTCACCAACTCATACACACATTTACTCACCCACTAGCTCGAATCGGCATTCACGTATTAACTTGCTCACTCTCTCTCACTTAATTACTGATGCACTCATGCATGCTCTCTCTTAATCACTCACGCACACACTCACTCTCGTGTTCAATCACTTCTTTGCTTATTTACTCACTCAATCACTCACTCCCAGATTAACATACATTACAAGTCTGTGCACTGTGAACGACCTAACCCAACTGATCCTCCAATCGGGTGGAAGCACCTAATCTAACGTAACTGCTCCCACCAGTTACAGAAAAGCATCGCGGCCTTCTTTTAACAGTGCCGTTTTCTGACTTTTCATAGTGCCCATTTCACAGTGCTCAGACTTTTATTGTACTTACGCATGCGATCTCTCACTTACTTATTGATTTAATTACTTAAAAAATTTCAAAAGTTAATACATTTTTATTAAAGGTATTTTATAAACGCAATTTATAAATAATTTAATTTTAATTGCTTAAGAAGAAAGTTTTGCCAGCCCTAAAAACTAATTGGTAATGAATATCCTAGTTAAAAATAATTTGTGTTGCTTCCACATAGAGGAAGCTTTGTGGTGGTAGAGAGAAGGGTTTACTAAATCAAAATACCTACACTATTTTTAGACAATGTGGGTGCCTGTGCATGTGCGTGTGTGTCTGTTGATGAGAATATCACTATTTTAAGGTAGTTTTCCGGCTTTAAATAATCTCTATGTATTAAAATTTTTATAATTCTTATAGCCCTCATACTTAAAATAACATTACACTATAAAATAAGAATATTTCGTCGAATAGAAAATAAAATTTTTAAACAATAATTTGAATATTGCCGTCATAAATATTGCTCACTAAAGAAAAGTCACATAAACTTCTTAAAACTTTTTTTATGTTTCAACCGATATTAACGTTCAACTAGCGTATCCACAAGAAAAATTTGGAAATTATGTATGAGATTAGCACTTCTTTATATCGGGATAGAGCATCTGGTATAAACAATTGTACTTTATCTCTAATTTCATCCATAATTTCCGAAATTTTCCCGTCGATACCCTAGTTGAAATCGTGCAAGGAACAAAAATAGTCCTTAAGGACGTTCAACGGATAATTGAGATTCTTTAAAATCTCTTGAAACCTCTATTATATGTTAATTTAGGTGTGTTTTATATGTGGTTGAAATTTTAACCCCCCTTAACAGCGCAGCCATAACCGACGCCGGACCCGTGGTTGAATCTTCGAAAAAAAATAATAACATAAATTTTAACAAAAAAGTTCTCCACTCTTTTTGTAATACACGTCAAAAGGAGTGGAATAACCGTCAAAAAAATATTTTTTATTCATCGTGTTACCCCGAATTGTGTGAGTATTAAAGTACCTTTAATAAATATGCTATTAATGACGGTGATTTATTGTGACGTGTTGGGTCACGATTTTGCTGTTTTACAACGGTAATATTTAAGATATTATTGTGTTTTGATAGCATAAAAAATTTGAGAATGATTGCTTTTAAACATAAAAAGTTCTCTGTACTCGTAAAAAAGTATGCTTGTTCCATTCAATATAACTGGGTTTCGTAAGTATTATTAGATAGTATATTATACCTTATACTATATGTAATTTCAATTGTTAATGTATTTCAAGGAGCTATGAACGATTTTTCGTTAAAAAGGAGACAAACTTATATTTATTCTCGATCTGTTTAACAGCGTGTAATGTAAGATAAAGTCCTACACGAGTGTCCAGAAACGTTCCCAAAAACATGCAGAATTCAATCATTTTTAAATTTATCTACTATCTATTATTATCTTTGAGATATGAATGATCAAGCCCGAAACCTAATCGCGCGCTGTCAGAATGTACACACGTGGCGTATTGCGCTATTTGTGTTTTTCTGCTTAAGCTGCATTCGTACAAATGTTATGCATTCATACTTAAGATTATTTTAGGTAGTGCTTTTTAATACGTTTCTTTTCTTTAAAATTAGTAATCTAAATTCATATAGGATTAATGAATATTATTATAAAAAAGTACAATACTCGTAACAAGGGTCACTTTATTGATCTGAAAAGAGGGAGAAAAATAACATATAATTTGATCGTATCTACTTTATTCCCGCCCGGGAATAATGTAAAATTTAATGAATTCCCGCGAATTTACTTTTCCTGCAATTTTTTAAATTTTGAACTATTTATGTCTCTATATCTGGGCCCTACTCTTAAAATCAATAAATTGGCCACAGTTAAGTTGGGAATAATGTTCTATATGCAACACGAGAATAAAGTCGATTTTATTCCCTTGTTACATAATGTACTATTATTCCCGATATAATTTCCCGATAATTTACTAGTAGGTATACAAGGCCGGTTCTGGAACCCCCCACCACTGGACTTTTCGACTCACCCCTGCAGGTGAGAAGCTCTGTGATTGGTCGAGGCGGACAGGTGAGAATAAGCTTCGCCCCTACTGTCTCACCTGTGCGTGATCATGTTCTAGAATATTCTCGAATGTTCTAGAAGCATGTCGACTAATATCGGAAAAGGGATGCGTGGTATTGCGTAATCATCGCGATATTAAATATTGAAGCATCCAATCGGATGACGTCATCAATTGATCTAGCAGGATATACGATGTGAAATATGTGATATTCGAATCGGAGTCCGCATATTAAAGAAATCTATGTTACCGACTAAGACTTACGTTAGATATTCACATTTCAATTGTATAGAGTATACTTACAAATTCTCAATTTAATTGAATAAGACAAAGAAATTCCAAAAATTTTTTTAGCTAATAGTGAAATTCTATGCAAATGAAAGTATAGTAGAATGCATTCTTGTGTACGTATTATGCACACACCCGCACACTCGATCATCGTCGAAATTTCGCGCGGACGAATAGTATCATGCTTTTGCGCCGACAATCGTTTGGGGGTGTCAGGTTGCATTGGGCGCACTTTAAAAAGGTAGAAAAAATATCTCGCGATACGAATGCTTTCATGAATGCAGTCGAATATTCGAAGGAATATCAAACTGTAAGTTGCACATTTAGACATCTGCGTATGTGCGTGTGTGCGTGTCTGGAAATCTCTGGAAGATTTTCATCGTCAACGATCTGCGGATGATCCAGGCCGCGATATACGAATGCTATTCTGTTTCCGCAGGCTGACACAAAGCGTCTTTAAGGGGACGCCGGATATCTCTGTCCTTGTCTAATTGAGTTTTCATTCATAATTTTAAGAGAAATCATATTTTTCTTTAAATAATAGTTGTCCCCGCTTCGTTTTATAGTAATCTACATATATGTCCAAGCTGGATTCATATGATTGTTTTGTTTTCGAGAAAACTTTGACACACTAAAAGGGCCAACTACGTGGAGATTAACCTTTACATACTAAGTTTGTCAAAGTTTTCTCGAAAACAAAACAATCATGTGAAACCAGCTTGGACATATAATTAGGTTACTGTAAAACAAATTGGGGACAGCTATTATTTTGTCATTAAACAATTAACTTTGTAAATAAATAACGAAATACGTGTGTAGGATAGTAGGAATCTACTGTCGGTATCCGACGTCTCCTTAATAAGGAGATCAATCATTAGCTCATTTCTTTTCAAGTTTAGCAATATAAGTATAAGACTACATAAGATATTTACATTTCTATTTATGATATACTTAATACGAATATGCAATATAATCGAATAAAGCAAAGAAATTCCAAAAATTTTGCGATAATAGTGAAAATCAAAAAAATATTTAAGTTTTAAAATTTCGAACATAATACCCCTATGTCATAGATGACCCCGACAGTGGACCTTAACTTTTGTTCATTTAAATCGAGCTCTTGTAGTTTACGCTATAATATATAATCAAGCAGTTCGCGTTATATATGTACTACAGTACATATATGTATACGTATACGTATATATATCATACATCTATACGTGAGTAGCAGCCTCGAAATCATCGAATCTGATATCATGCGAGTATATCTATAGATCTCAATTAATTAAAGATGCTTTTCATTTGATTAAATTATTAAAGTAAATATAAAGCTTTAATTAAGTATTTTATAGTATATACGTGGGTAGGTATAAGGGAAGTAAAAAATAATAGGTTGTATAAATAAGCTACAAATTTAAATTTTTTTTCCAGTTTATTTAATAATTTAAGTCTTTTTACAAACATATGAGTAATAAGTTTACCATCACACCTGCTCCAGGTGAGAAGCACTCTGATTGGCTTAGGCTACCCCCTATGTCATATATGAATTCTTACACGGACCTTTACTTTTTCAAGAAGTGCGCATATAATACATACACTAAGATACGATACAACGTAATGATTAACGTATGTTTATGTAGCAATAAATAGTCCCGAATTCAGTGAATCCAAATCGAATGTTTATCTTTATAGCCGATTCAAGCTTTTTTATAATTGCTGCGAGGATGTATACTAATGTAGGTAGTCCAAGACAAATACCTCTAAGTATCTGAAAGTCCCTCTAGACACGTGTATCCTGCAGACAGCTGGGGTATGTGCAGGTATGCTAGTATAAATGGATCGAGTGATACATCATGAATTACCGAATATTCATTTTATTTTGGCCTCTACTCTTATACAGAGACAGTTATCTATATAGCATTCTCGTTTGGTATTTCGAATGCTAGCTTATTCTTAATTCAGAGTTGACAATACAATACGTACGAATTTTTAAATATCCCCAGCTGATCTGAAGGTCATCAGTCATGGTGTACAGAAAGATCGCGAGCAGAGCTTTATCACATAAATAAAGATAGTCAGATGTCATCAATTTCACCGTATGATGTCACACATTGACGCGTCAGGTACATTCAAACTCCACACACTTCTCTATTATGATCTTTAACGTAACATATTACAGAAATTTGCTTTATCGATTAGGATATTGAAAGTGCAGAATATTTTATTTTAAACTTTACCAGTAACGTAATTATTTTAAAAATTGCAGCCTTGAAATAAACAGTTTTTCAGTAGATGGATTATTGTTAACAGTTTTACTTATTTCTGACATGAATATTTAATCGTATTTAATTGTGGAAGCTTAGGAGTGGATACACTGATTTGGGTATCAAATCAATGGAAGGAAGCGTATTTTACAATACAAATGTATTTTATTTAAACTTTCAGTTTTGGCACCATTTGCTAATAAATAAATATTTTAGGTATCAGTTGAGATAGTACATCATTATGTCTATCTATTGCACTACTGTTGCTGAAATTCCCCATCCTTTGCTTAATTACAAGTGCTCGAAGTCGATCGACTAATATGTTAGACTATTATGTTAGGTCCCAGAACCGGTCTTGTATACGTACTTTTATTTTATTTCCTCATTTGTAGAAATTAAAACCATTATTTTAAAAATATTCTACTATAATTGTTACGAGTACTGCTATTTTTTATAATATTCATTTAGCCTGTATGAATTTAGATTACTAATTTTAAAGTAAAGTAACGTATTAAAAAAGCACGAATTAAAATAAACTTAAGTAAAAGGCATCACATTTGTACGGATGCAGGTATAATAGCGGAAAGGCGCGAAATACGCCGTAAGCCGCGTGCGTATGTTATGACCGCGCGCGCTCAGGTTTCGAGCTTACACTCTAAACCCAAAAGGGTAAAATCTGGAAGTAAAAAGATTGAAATCCAGCTTTTATTTTATACAGGTATTAAATGGAAGATTTTATTCTCTATGTGGTTTAATTTTATGATTTCACACTTATGACAAAGATTTTTTTTTGTTTTTAACGTCGCCATGTTTGTGCTTCCATGTGGTGCTAATCGACGTCGGGGGTTTGCGGTGTGTTTGTAAACAAAGCACATGTAATTTTTACAGTGGTGCTTGTAATCAATCGGCAGAGACTAGGATTCGAACCCGGGTCACCGGCGTGGGAATCCGACACTCTACCGACTGAGCCGCCGCAGGCCCCTGACAAAGATTAAAATGTACATTTTAAACTTTGTAAAGTGTAACAAATTTTCATATATCTTGAAAAGATTAATTTTATGAATTCACACTTTAAAAAAAAAATTAAAATGTACATTTTAAACTTTGTATAAAGTGTAAAAAGTTTTCATATTTCTTGAAAAGATTAATTCCATCAATTCACACTTTTGAGGGTTCTTCTAAAAGATTAAAATCATCCATTTACACTTTTGCGGATAATTGCGCCACTTCGCGCCACCTCGCGGGTTATTATTATTAACGGTTGCAAATGGTGTTTTCGCAGACAAATCTTGTTTTATGCGACATAAATATAATTTATGATGAATGGCGATTTTACAAACGTAAGTAACAAACTAAAATTATATTTTATAAAAAAAGAAAGCGTTGTAGCGATTGCATTTTTTAAATTAATGTTTACAATGTTTTCGATTATTGAAATATTTTTTCAAACATACTTAACCCTTTATTTTTATCATATTAACTTCGTTTTTGTATACTTCAGGACATTTGCAGCAGTTCTTCTATTCTGAAAGAGCATCTGCTTCAAAGGGGAATACCAGAGATAATTGCACAAGAGTTTGAAGGTAAATTCGATATATGTTTATTATATATATTTTATATATAATTTCAACTGTTTCTGCTCCCACAAAGATATGCTTGAATTCAAAAGTTTTTACCTTTCTGTCAAGCAATAGTGCTAAGATACAACTTATTATTCGAAAGATTTGTGGGTAGTAATTATGTACTTTTGTGTTTTCCATGCATATCATATTTATATTTTGCTCCTGCTCTCTATAAAAATAGTGTCTTCCATGTTTTGAAAAGAAATATAGTTTCCGTAATCCTTAAGTTTCGTATCACTCACATGCATCCTATTAAAGATAAATATCAATTTGGTTAATAATTAGGGTATTTTGAAAATCATTCCGTATTTATTTCAATTAAATTTAAATTCTAAAATGTATAACTAATAATTAAAACTAAAACAACTTTCGAAGTGCCCTTACAGGAAAAAAAGCGAGGGCGAAATAGAAAATTGGCCGAGGTGGGTACTGTGCCTACACCGGACTTGATCCGCTTTTTGCCAGTAAGTTCAAAAATACAACTTCCAATCATTTCTTGAATTTAGGATTAACTTTAACGAGGATTTATAATTAATTTTCAGATAACTGACGACATCCTAGAAGCAGGTGTGAAATTTAAAAATAAATTGAAGCCAGTTATGATATGTAGAATCCAAGAAATTGGAAAGACTCATGGATCTTACTATTTGCGAGCGGAGAGGCAGGTAATGGAGTTAGGCGACGACTTCATAACAGCCTTTGAAGTATTCTGCAAATTTCACTTAATTTTTCGGATTAACTTTGTACCCGAATTGACTGATTTTTTTAATTTTATTTTAAGTATTGTAGATTTTAACAACCCAACATTTCGAAGTGCGGAGTTAAAAAAAAATTCAAATAATTAAAAAAGCTTATTATTGACTTTATTTAATTTACCCTCTTGCCTTAAAAATAGTTTGAGTGTCCGTGAGAATGTATAAGAGTTTTAAGTTTATGATGTAATGAGGTTCAAAATGGTCTGTCTGTGTTCAACACTTATACAATTTTCATGTTTAAGCTTGGCCAGTTTGTGTATAAGAATTTCGAGGTTATGGGGTATTCAGATTCAAGCTTAGCGTATCGCTATACTAAAGCTCGAAAGTTATGGGGTATTTCGATTTAAAATGGTCCTGCCTGTAAATAACAGTTTTGAGGTTATGGGGTTTTTAGGTTAAAGCTTGGCCTGTTTGTGTATAAAAATTTGGAGGTTATGGGATATGGGATATTGAGGTTAAAGCTTGGCCTGTTTGTGTATAAAAATGTGGAGGTTATGGGATATTGAGGTGTAAGCTTGGCCTATCTGTGTGTGAGGGTTGGGTTGGGTTGGATTTAAGATTGGCTTAATCGTGTGTGTATAGCAGTTTTGAGGTTATAGGGTATTTGGGTTAAAGCTCGGTCGGTTCATGTATAAGAATTTCGAGGTTATGAGGTACTTCGATTTAAGATTTGTTTGTCTGTGTATAAGAGTTTTGAGGTTATAAGGTATTTAAGTTAAAGCTTGGCCTGTTTGTGTTTAAGAGTGTTAAGGTGTTTAGATTTAAATTTGGCCTGTATGTATAAGAGTTTCGAGATTATGGAATAAGTAGATTTATAATTGGTCTGTTTCGATCTATAAATGTTTGCAGGTTATGGAGCATTCAGGATTGAAGCTGGATCTATCTGCGTATACGTGTTTTGAGGTTATAGGGTATTCAACAAGTTCGGCCTGTCTGTGAATAAATGTATTGCGGTTATTGAGATTTTCGAGTTTAGCTTGATAAGATTTTTACCAGGGCGAGAGGAAAAGTATTCTTGGGTCATGACCTTGAAAAAATATTTGTATTTTTGTACCTAGACATCTTCTCTGAAAGCTTGAATCATCCTAGACAGCATAGATATAGCTTGATTTTTTTTCTGTCACGAGATTTACGAGCGTAATCATCCGCAAAAGTGTAAATAGATGATTTTAATCTATCTTCAGATCCCACAAAAGTGTAAATTGTTGGAATTAATCTTTTTAAGAATTACGATAATTTTTACACTTTATAGAAAGTTTAAAATTTACATTTTAATCTTTGTCAAAAGTGTGAATTGATGGAATCAATCTTTTTAAGAGATGCGATAACTTTTTACGCTTTACAATGTTTAAAATGTATATTTTAATCTTTTTTAAAAGTGTGAATTCATAAAATTAATCTTTTCAAGATATACGAAAACTTTTTACACTTTACAAAGTTTAAAATGTACGTTTTAATCTTTGTCAAAAGTGTAAAATTATAAAATTAAACCATATAGAGAATAAAATCTTCAAATCAATACTTTTCATAAATTAAAAGCTGCATTTTAATCTTTTTACTTCTAGATTTTACACTTCTTGGTTTAGAGTGTATAGACGCTTGAAATAAATTAAACACTTGAAATTACGTACTTATATTATCTTATATACAGTATAAGGTATATCTGTCTAATAATACGTAGAATACCTAGTTATCTTGAATGGAACAAAAGTTACAGCATAAACAATGAGACTCAGTGGCGAGAAGACTGAAAAATCACAGTTTAAATTTGTTTTTTGTTAATATCGCCAAAACAAACTAATATTTTTTAACGATTCAAACGCAAAAATGTTTATTATTTAAAAGGAAACATAATGGTAATTAAAAAAAAGGTATCTCTCATAGTTCGGCCGCTGCAGTCGTTTAAACAATTAATTTGTTAATAACAATAACTTTTTTAACAAATATCGAAAAGTACCGACATTTTCGTAATCGACCGTACAAAGATCTATCATTTAACCAAAAGTTATTCCATGGACACTTTGGTGTACACAGAACCCCCTGTAGACGTATTAACTAATAAGAATGAACTTCTTATTGAACTATTAATTAGAAAGATATGTAGCAATTTAAAATAATATATTAGAATAAATAATTTCATATTGGATCAATTTATTAATTTAAGGAAGCTAAGTTCTAATAAATTGGCAGTTTCTTTTTCATTTAATACTAAAAATCCATCTTACAAAAACTATTGATGAACTATAATAACTGTTAATAGATGTTATATATTATAAATAAGTCATTAACATTATTTATTTAGAAATTAATTCGTTTTATTTAATTTAATTAGTTATTGCTTCACTATAAACAGAGGAACGAGATGAAAACTAATTTATTTTATTTTTTCCTTAAATAAAATTTACTAAGGCTTTTATGTTATTGTTGAATGAAATTTCGGATTCTTTATCAAATTAATCAGTGTACTGTGATTATTGCTGAGATAATGACTATCATGGAATTTGAGATCACATGTTATCAATCGAGTTAACATTTAGTCTAATCTAGATAAGCTTTAAAATATGATTTCTTTTATTTTATACGAATCAATACATATAAATTAATTTAGACGGGAATCTTGATTACAACATAAAAGACCGCTACCAGTTCATTGGTACTTAGCTTCTTTAAACTAAATATATTCTTCCAATATGAAATTTTTAAAATTATTCTAAATTGCTATATTTTATTCTTATTAAGGTGGTTCATGCGTAAATACTTACCTGAATTAAAATAAATTATTTAATAATCTGTTTTTATATCACAATATGAGAAACGATATAATATAAAATATATATTATATAACGATATAATATAAAATATATATTATATAACGATATAATATAAAATATATATTATATAACGATATAATATAAAATATATATTATATAACGATATAATATAAAATATATATTATATAACGATATAATATACAATATATATTATATAACGATATAATATAAGATGGACACTTCAGGTGTCAAAACGATTTTTTTTAACCAAATTGCAAAAGTATAAATATTGTCGATTAGAGAAAGATGCGGCAAAATACTGGATAATTTTATATTTATTATCCGATTTTAATTTTGAAGATCTCATTTCGTTCCATGAAAGATGTCAGGTCAAAAAATCGATGAACCTGCTAAGTTACAGCCAATTGTTTATAAGTCGGTACTCATATTTCTGTAGATTCGTAGGTGTATAAGTATTAGCTATAACTATTAGCTGTAAAAGAAAGGCTAAAAGAAATTGTAGTTTGCTCATTTTTCACTAAGAAACCTGCTATATCCGGGGAATTTTCATGGCAATATATAATAATCAATTGACACGTTCGACGTCGCAATTTGAAGATTAAATCGAGTACTATATATGGAAAAATTAAAGGACAATAGGATATCTTTGGTTTTATATGTCAGCCGATTATTTATTCATTACTTTTCATATAGTTGGACCCTCAATACTGTTCAAATGCACATTATTCAGGGGCCAACTTAAATTTAAAATTTTTAAATAATAATAACCGTATTTATTTGACCTTTTTTACTTACTTAGATACTATTCATTAGATGTTTTACTGAAAGTAAATGTGTTTTTCGTTACTATTAAGTAAATATTAATTTCGTTAATATTAATTAAAGGACATAAAACTTATTTGCAAAAAAATTTGTATGTTAAGTCTAGAAGTTGTGAGAGCAGTTTCAAAGTAAAATGTCAGTTCCGTAACAGATCAGTTCCGTAACACCTTATGAAAAGTACTATAAAAAAAGGCCTTTTCAGTCATTTTCATTAAAAAGTAATAACACCTTGCGATTCTATGGCTAAAATACATAAAAAGTCATACGAAGTTAACTCTTGTAAATTCAGGGGAACCAATGCCGGCTGGGGATAAAAATCGACAATTTTCACTTATCTGCCATTTTTAAGTTTATTTTGGGCAAGTTACGGCGGAATGACCCATGTATAAAATAAAATAAAACAGTTACGTTTAAGGGGAGGCCTGGGTTAAACCCAAAAAAAGACTTTTTTTCACGAGTCAATAAAACATTTTACGATTAAAAGCAATCATTCTGAAAATTTGTATACTATCATAACACAACACCATCTTAAATTTACGGTTGTAAAAAATGTAAAACCTCAGAATATTGATCCTACACGTCACAATGAATCATTATTTTCAATACCATATTTATTAAAGGAACTTTGATCCTCATACGATTCGAGGTGATATGATGAACGAAAATGTTTTTTCGACAGTTATTCGACTTCTTTTGACATGTATTACAAAAAGAGCGGAGCACTTTTTTGTTGAATTTTTTTTTATTATTTTTCTTCGGATTTCCAATAATTTTTTTGGAAAATATGAAAAAATTTTTATCAAAAATTTGACTGGAACTCCGAAAAAGAATAATAAAAAAAATATCACGAAAAAGTGCTCCGCTCTTTTTGTAATACATGTCAAAAGGAATCGAATAACCGTCGAGAAAAGAATTTTCGTTCATTATATTACTTCGAATCGTGAGACGATCAAAGTTCCTTTAATAAATATAATATTGAAAATAATGATTTATTGTGATATATAGGATCAAGATTTTGAGATCTAACAACGGTAAAATTGAAGACGGCGTAATATGATATCAAAATTTTCCGAATGATTGCTTTTAAACGTAAAAAGTTTTGTGAACTCGTGAGAAAAAAGTTTTTTTGGGTTTAACCCAGGCCTGCCCCCTTAAGAGCCTTTTACTTTGAAATAATCGTAGATTTATAATAAAAAATTATTGATAATACGATTTTATAGTACTAAATTGAATACTTTTTACATGAGCTGTACACATGTAAGTTGTAAATTTAAAAAATATAACTCTTTAAAACTGAACAAATATCAATATTCTACTACTAATCATGTTAGAACGTCTTGTGTTTTTAAGATATGAGGCCTTAAGGGGAGGCACCGCTGAATTTTCAGCCTAGTGATATTTAAATGGTCAAAGGGAGAATGAAATTTTTTTAAACCTATTTCTTCATGAGAAATCCGATGGCTTACTAATGGCTTACTAAATTTTCATATTATCGACTCGTTTTTGTTTTACAACGATTTTTCTATTTTACGTTATTCTGAAATCAATGAGGTAAATTAATTTAATATGTAGAAAGAATATGATCGCTTCCGTGTAAATGCGTTTGAAAGAGAATAAAATTATCTATCTTCCCCGAAACGAATTTTTTATAATATTCTCCTTCTTTTATTATACACAAAAACATCATTCTTTTTAAACGGCGATATTTTGGAAACGTATGATGGAAAATCTTAATAAATAAATTAAGATGGAAAAGGTTTCCACTGTATCTTGGCAGGATTGGCTGACCTCTTCGACAAGAATATGAAATCTTTTATTTTTCAAGATATTTGAGGTTAACTTTAAAAAAAATTAACTTTGAAATCTTGAGAACGGCGCGGTCATTTTTAACCAAACTGGGTTCATTTTTTAGCTTTTAAATGAAGATTTTAAATTAAAAGAAATTTCAGGATTCTTCGACTTCTTTTTGTTTCATAACGATTTTTCTATTTACAATATTTTAAAATCGATAATGTAATTTTTTATAATTATCTTATAATTTTTTGAAAACTATCTATGATAAAAAACACACCTTTTGAGATATTAATAAGAAAGAAATAGATCAATTTAAAAAATGTATTAGAATAAAGAAATTCATATTGGAACAATTTACTTAATTTAAGTCGTTATATTTCTAAAAGATATAGCAATTTAAAATTAACTTATAAGTACAAAGAATTTCATATTGGAACAATTTATTTAGTTTGAGGAAGCTAAGTACCAATCAATTGGCAGCGGTTTTTTTATTATGAACAACAATTATTTAGGTAAAATATTGAAGTCGGTCGTTTACCACAGGTTTCTTTCTTGGATATTGCTCGACAAGAAAATTAATGTCAGTTTCGCTTATGCATGTAGTATAATATATAAAGTATTAATGGAATACATTCGGGTTTTTGCATAGATCGCTATAGTCAGAATACAGTGTGAATAGATATATAAGCAATCAAAATTAGAAAAAATATAACCCCAAAAATCTTGAAAGATAAAAAACCTCATAGTCTGAGCAAAATGCTCAGCCAAGAAATAGTGAAAAGCTATACCTTTTTCAGCATTATTTATTTTAAACATTTTCCATCATATATTTCTGAGACCCGTGTAGAAACGGTAACCAATCGTTCGCCAAGTGTATACCAAATTGCAATGATTTTGCCATCGGTTTAGCCATCCGTTGGTCAAAGATTCCGCTTATTTCGTCACAGAAAACCCATTGTTGTTGGCCAACTGAGATTTAATTTTAAAAATTACAAAAAAGGAAATTTGTCCCGATTTTATAATTAAAATAGTTCATAAAACATTGACTCATTGATACAAAGTTACAAAATCACATACAGAAAATAACTTTACTTTATAAAGATAGGTTATAATAAATATACTGTCCTCAGTTTTTGAGGTTAAATTATTAAATATGAATATGTCAAAGTCAAATGTTAAATAAATTAATAACTAACTGATTGAATTGATGTATGTTTTTTAAAGTCAAATGATAATTACAAATTTATTTAATTAAAAATATATTGGAATAGGGTTATGGAAACATAAAAATACAAATTTGTTTAGCACACAATTAATTCAAATGTTTTTATATTTACTGTTAAGGATTGTGGGAGCAGAGAAATGAGAACACTTGTTGAATCACCTTGTAATTCACTATATAACTTTGCTCAATGATCAACAAATTCGCTAGCATCACGAACATTCTCTTCTAATTTCGTAACCGTTTTTCTCTGTCGATATTCTTTAAAACGCTTCTTACTGCAATTCATGTTGTATAAAGTATTCCCTAATATCAGAAAAGCAGGCAACAAATACGATAATACGTTATACAACTTTTCTGTTACACGTTTGGTTTTTGCTCCGTTTTCCGCGTGTGTACGAATTATGCTATGTTTAACTAACCTCTTATTAATTTTATAGGTTATACTTTTCACAATAAAATCGCTTTTTATGAATTTGTATTTTTATTTTTGTATTGTTATTGTTATTGCATGTTCTAAAATGTTCCATTATTATACAGATAAGGGTCAAAAATGAAAATATTTGTAATGATTTATATTAGCTCAGTTGACCAACCATTGGTCAATATTGGCGTTATGTGTTAGCCAAAAAAAATTGACCAATAATTAGCAGACAGGCCATTTTAGTTGGACAACTTTCTACCAGGGGATATATCAGTGTAAAAAATAATGACGTTTTCGTATATAACAAAGAAGGGCGATAGCTCATAAAAAATTTCATGTCGGAAAAGATAGGTAAATTTATGCTCTTTTAAATGCATTTACACTGAAGCGATCATATTATTTCTAACATACCAAAATAATTTACCTCATCGACTTCAGAATATCATAAACTAGAAAATACGTTACCAAACAAAAACGAGACAATGGATTTTAAAATTTCTTTTTAATTCAAAATCTTTATTAAAAAACAAAAAAAAATGATGAGATATAAAAGATCAATTTAAAAAAAAAATATATATAACCTCAAATAACTCGGAATATCAGGTCGTTATAATCTGGGCAAAGAACAGGCCCAAGAGATAGTAAAAATCTGCTTTTCTGAAAACTTGCCGAAGGAATAGTGTCGTTGTACTCAAGTTATCGTAGGCCAAAACCAATTTTTTTTTTAAAGAAAAGAATAAAGTATTGAAAATTTTACAGAATACTCTTTTCCATATTCCGAATCACCTCGAAATTTTTCCAAAAATTTTCCATCTCATATATATTCCAGTTATCACCGTTTAAAGGAGGTTTTGTAAAAGTAAAAAAAAATTCTTAAAAATATGTTAGAAATATATTTTGAGCCATTTGGAATCAAAATACACTGTTTATAGTAAATGTCCGTATGGATGTATGTGTGTGAGTGCGTGCGTGCTTGTGTATGGGTGTATGTGTGTATGTATGTGTGTGTGTGTGTGCATGTATGCCTGTGTACGTACATGCGTGCGTGTGTGTGTGTATGAGAGAGTGTGTCTGTGTGTGTGGATCAACATTACCTCTGAATATATTTTTTTTTTGTGTTTCGATGCATTTTTGTTTTTTTAGCGGTGTTCCGATATTTGAGTTTTAGTTTTTCGGATTTTTATACCATAAATATAATATCATCGACTGACAAGGAAACTACCCGAGGTGTAACTTACCGATTTTCTTGATATTGTGATATGTTGTATTACATAAAAAAGTATTAGACACGTATTTTTTTACGTGCTAATTCGGCGATTTAAGGGGTAAAAACCACCCTTAAAGTTTCCGCCAACAAATTTTCCGATGAAACCAACGCTAATTTGTTTCTTATCAAAATGCACTTCTGTGGTAATAGCTTTTACTCTGAATGGTTGCATCCCTTATTCTTTATAAGGGTATATACGACTTCTTTTCGTTTTTTCTTTCTTCAGAAATTTCTTAATTAACCGAATCTTATAAAAAATCGTTCTATTATAAACAATATTAAAATTAAAAGTTAACCGGTCCCGGGAGTTTTCAAAAAAAAAATTTTATAGAGGTAACTACCCCCTAACACGAGTTTCCTGGCATTGGCCTTAATAATTTACTTAATTTTGTAATCTATTGTAAAACATGAAAAAAATATAACAAATATATACATACATACTTATACGACCATTTGAGGGATGAAAATCACCCTTGTAATTCACCCCCAAAAATCAGGTTTTTTTAATATCTTATAAATGAATTGAAATTTTCCAATGAAATCTACGCCAATTTATTTCTCATAAAAATGCGCTTCTTTGGTAATCGCTTTCACTGTGAAGGGTTGCATCCCTTTTATATATAAGGATAAATGTGACTTTATTTCGCTTTTTCTCCAGAATTTTCTTAATTAGTCGAATCTTATAAAAAATCATTCTGTTATAAACAATATTTAAATTTAATGTTGATCAATTCCGGGGTTTTAAAAAAAAATTATTTAAAGGGGTAGCTAACTACCCCATAACACGAGTTTTCTTACATAGGCCTTAATAATTTACTTAATTTTGTAATTTATTGTAAAACATGAAGAAGACATAACAAATATATACATACGTACCTATACGACCATTTTAGGGATGAAAATCATCCTTATACTTCACCCCTGAAAAATCTTCTTTTTCAATATCTCAAAAACAAATTGAAATTTTCCAATTAACCTAAAGCCAATTTTTTTTTTGTGAAAGACGCTTTTCTGCTTTTATACGAAAGGTTAGATACCTTATTTTATCTAAAAATAAATTTGATTTTCTTTTTAATATATATAAATTATCATACAAACAATATATTGTACATTGTATATTGATGTTGCTTTTTTATTCTACAATTTTTCTACATCTAAATATAATTTTTAAAATTTCTATATTTCTAATAATTTCATATAATCTTTATCAAATATAAATTAGTGCATTAATTATTAGTTATATGTTCTGAATTAATATTAATTAGTGTTTATACAATGAACAATAATGGTAGTCATAAAAAAAATGTTTCAAACATAGAGACTTTTTACACCAAGAACTTCTAACTATTGCAATGCTAGAGCAACCTTCTACTTCGCAGTGTGTATTAGATTTTGTACCAAAAGCAAAATTAACCGGATCTTCAAATTTCGCAGGTGCTACATCAGTGTATCCACTTTTATACCACGCGAATTTGAATAAATCGATATACCTCGGTCATGATAGCTGATTATGTACCAGTGGTTGTAACTTTATAATATGATTCCTTAAATGTAGATTTAAATCCTCATTCATTAATATCACAGAGTTAGAGAAATGTCTCACATATCTCTTCCATACTCTGAAGCCATAAACATAAAGAGGTTGTATTCTACCCGTAGTTCTTTTCGGAATTATTTTTAAGATCACTTCTTTATTTTGGGAGGTCGCTTTTTGCATAACAGCAGGGCAATGCCCACTCCAAGAATCTATTAACAAAACACTTGATGAACCAACGTTGGGAAAGTATACTTCTTTTATCCACGAACCATCCACGAAATACCAAAATTTAATTTACAATTTTACAAATTTGATTTACTCATTTTCAATATCATTTACTCATTTACATTCATTCATTTACACACTTACAACATCAAATAAATAGATTTTTTCCAATTACCTGAGGTTAATTTTTCAGATTTAGAAGCCATAAAATATACATTATGGGGTCTAAATAAGTCTCGTTCTATAATAGGTCCAAATTCACCACTTTTTTCTTTAAGAACTATAAGAAGAGATGATAGAAGTCTACCATCGACTGATATTGTTGGCTGAATTGTATAACTATAAGTTGTAGAAGTCACCGATTTCACCAAACATTGAACTTGATTCTGTCCTTCAACTGCTAATGTACGACCTGAGTGCATTTCTAATTGAAAGCCTGATTGATCTAAATTAAACACATTTTCTATACCTTTTTCATGAATCGGTTTTTTTATTTCAATAACGAACGTATCAGCTGTTCTTTCTAAATAATCTACTCTTTTAAGTGTCTTCTTTGGTTACAAATTTGTTAATTTTTCTACTAACAATTCTGTGAGCTTTTCTAAAATTAGATAACCAATGATTAGATGCTTTAAAACGAAAATCTTCGTTTCCAATATCTTTTTAAGCCTGTAACGCCCATTTTTGTAAATCTTTGTCATGAACCGGATAACCAGCATCAATAGCAGTTTTAAAATTTTCTAAAACAAAAGAACAAATTCTTCCTATTTCCTCTTTATACGTTCCTCCTTTATTTAATGTTTTTGCCGAACGTTTTAATTGGGTTATGGACTGAACCTTGCGAAAACGATTTTGTACCTTTTTAATGCTAAATTTTTTGTCAAACCACTTCTCCAGAATTCCACGGCTCTTGCTTTATAGTCATGATCTAATTCTTCTGTATCTTCTGTACATTGTTATAAATCTTCATCATTCGTAAATATTTTACCATCGTCTTCTATAGTTTTCATATCAACATCTTTATACGGTTCTTGAAAATCTAATGTTTCATATTCAACCATCTTTACATCGTGAAATTCCTTCATAGCAATTAATAGAATATTCTCAATACTATTTTTTAAACTAATCTCTTGAGGTGTTTCTGGAGTTTTTGGTAAGTTTAAAGCTTGAAATGTTATTAGAAGCAAATATATAACGTTCATCGGATTTATAGTCATTCTTAATATCTGAAACACACACAGTCGATCCGAGAAAAAGTGAAATTTAAAATAAATAAAGAATTTGCATTCTATTATGAGTATGATTAAGATAATTATATAATATTCTGTAAAAAAAGTTTTTGAAAATGTAATAAAATGAACTAATTCTGTTAGAGATATATTTAAAACTTTTTTATAAATTAATGTATTAGTATTTGATTAAAAAAAAGAAAAATATTTAAATGAATTTTACAAATATCTATGAGCATTCAACTATTTTTAGAAATTAAATATATCGACCTCAATATCCTTGTGAAAATAAAAAAGTATATATAACTGTATATAAGTAAGTGTATACAAATGTATAAAAATGTACAAAAGTGTATAAAAGTGTCTATTTCTGTTTTAATTCGACAATAAAATTAAGTATATGACCTAACATTGATAATAAATATACAACAAATAATAAATAATAGCATCGAAAAATATATAATGACTCGATAATATCAATTATACATAAAATAATTGAGTTTTAACTCTCATTATCACATAATCTGTGTATAATAGCGTAAATAAATGTACAAAAGTGTAAATTCTTTACGATATTTTATAAGATAGTGTATATATACCTATATAAATATAAACTAGTGTGGCAAATCCAAAATAAAATCGCTAAATTGTACTAAATATTTTCTCTATGAAAAGTTTATGTTAGTATAAAAAGTACACTCTTGTACATTTATATATACATGTTTGATTTCCACTAGGGTATTTTGCATTTATGTAATGTTTAATAAATAATATGCATACCTTAAGGTTCGTGTAATTAACAAAAAACAACTATTTCGTTTTTAATTCGTAAAAATATAATAAAATTTTATTTCACTGATCACTGGCACATGCGAACTGAAAAAGATGCGAAATGTAACTGCTTAAAAACAACGATTCCGTATTGTTATCGCTGCTGATTCGAATGCTGGATAAAAATAAATGTTTGATATTCGATGACCTAATAAGAGAACAAACTGCGCACCAAAATATTCTTAGCTTTCATACATTATGTATACATTAAATAAACTTAATGAGACTTCATCTCATCTCCGATATCCGCAGTAAATTTTGATGTACAACGAAATTATAAAAAAAAAGAAAAATTACAAGTTACTCATAAAATAATAACTATTTGAGGGGGGCTTCTGTATAAATGATAAAAACAGAGGTTATTTTTGGACATTTCACAAAGAAACTATTTATTCAAATCAATCAAAACTTTTTTGTATGTATTTATTCACGAAGAAGTAAAAACCATTTTTTATAGTGCATTTTGATCGATATATATAGGTATATAGCGATCGTGCCCAGTGGCTTTGGCGTTGAGATCCTCAATCGGCGGACACTCTAGTATCCGTTAAAGCGGTCGTCAACAAAAAATGAAAACAAAATTAGTTATAGTATGATAGTACAAGGGTACTAAATTTCAAAAAATAATAAAAAAACATAAAATAAAATTTTTGTGGGATGTATACAAAAAAGGACAATTTTTTCAAAAAAAAATCAGCATTCATTTGCTGACGAAATGTATAGAGTGTCATAATTCTTAAGATTTTACAGGTTTGTACCTCCAGAATCTAATTTTATATATCTAAAAAAATTGGAATTGATTGGTTGAAAATTTATCAAGTTAACGTGTCCGCCAATTTGAAAAACAATGCCAACTGATTTGGCACTTCTCTACTTATTCAGAGATCATTTACTTTTTTTTGTAATATTTACGTCTCTGTATTAATTTTTTCTATATATAAGAAAACGTTGAAAAGAAAATTTCCAACCTTTTTTGAAACGTATATTAGCTTTAAAATATCTATCTTTATTGACAAATATTAATTGTGGAAACGTGGAGCAACTTGATTTATAAAATTGTTATTCAAATATAAAAATATTGATAAATTACATTTAACTTGTTTTATTATATAGTGTTTCATATTATACATACTTTAATACTTGGCAATGTTTTTGGTAAGAATATATATATATATACTTAATATATTATGATTGTAACTTTCTTAAAGGAAAATATAAAAAGTGTCAAAGTACAACAAAATGCATTATTTTAACATTTTATTTTTTTTTTCTTAAGAAGCAATGAATCTGGTCATTTGAAAATGTACGGAATTATAGTTCTATCTAAAACTAATATTCAGTAAAAATTTTATTGAATCTCATCATTTAATTTGCGAGTTATAGAGACTAATAAAAAATTAATAAACACACGGTATAACAAATGAAATATGGTATATTTCGAAACTTTTCCGGTCTTAAATTGAAGGTTTCTATGAATACCATATTATGAAAAAATTCACTTCCCTAAAACATTTCTTCATCAAAGAATTTAGCTATAAAATTAAAAGCTATAAAACCAAAATGAGTCTCGCCCACCTATTAGACAAAATCTATTTTAAATAATTCAAGAAAATTTTCAACTGTGAATCAATAAAAGTTAATATTTTTAACTATATTTAAACTCAGTTTATAGTCTGAAATAAATAAACCATTTTTGGAACCTATGCAAAAGTGTAGCATAGATTATGAAAAAAATATTTAATTTGTGTAATAACTTAATAAGTTTTTGCATATCAAGTTACATTTTTTAACGGTCAATAATAAATTTTTCAACAGTATAATTATTGTTTAAATTTTATTTATTAATATAATGTATACTACTTGTACAAATAGAATTTTTTCGTATTTTTGTAATTTTGTTCGAGTTTATGAACAACTGATTTATTCAATAATTACAAAAATATTATAAAAATGAAAGAACGGTATAAAACAAAAACGAATAGATGATTCTTAATTTTCATTTTATTTCAAACTTTATTAAAATTAGGAAAGAGGTTTGAATGGCCAAAAATACCGCAATAATACTCAAGATAAGAACGATTAATTTTTTTTGTATTAAACATGAATATCATAAAAATTAAAAAATGTTATAAAACAAAAACAAATAGATTAATCTTAAAAATTCTTCTTGATATTAAATCTTCGTTGAAAAACGTAAAAAATGAGCTGTAATTGGGAACTTGCATGAAAAAATCCATTAGGTCCATCAGATAGAATATTGAAACATAATCGAAACGTATTTTTTCTTTTTCCAAATAAATGATTATAAACAAAGCTATTGCAAATTGAAATGTCGCTTGACGTCACGATATCCTATCGTAGTATATCTATATAGTGGGGTGCTGTGACGTCACGCAACATGTAAACCTACTGTCCAAAGGTTTATAATTATTTAATTAAAAAAAGAAAAACCACTTGTAGATTATTTTTCGATATTCTATCTAATAGACCTAATGGATTTCTTAATGCAAGTTCCTTATTGCTAAAACATTATCGCGTAATACTGAAGTCATCAGCAATCAAAAATTTCTTGAAAAATAAAATATCTTAAAAACTGATAAAACGTTATAAAACCAAAACGATTTGATGAATTATAACAATTCATTTTGATTTAAATTCTAGATCAGAAGACGAAAAAATAAGCGTTAATTGGTTAAAAATTACCGTGTACTACCCAAGAAATAAGTAATCAAATTAAAAGAAAATATAACTTCGAATATTTTATAAATCAAATGTCCTTATAATCTGAGCAAATAACTTAGCCAAGAGATATGAAAAAGCTACCTTTTTGGAAATTTTCAGAAGGAATAATGCCGTTTTACTCAAGTTATCGTTTGCCATAGAAAATCGATTTCTTTTACAAAATGATTTATTTTTGTCGAGTATAAATAAATGAAATGATATAAAAATATTACAGATTAATCTTCTCCATTCCCCTACTCACCTGAATTTTATTCAAATATTTTCGATCAAATATTTTATAAAAATAACCCTTCAAACAAAAAATTACGTTTCCGTGTATAACAAAAGAAAGGAAGCACCCTAACCAAAATTTTCGGTGTTAACATTTTGGAAATATTATGCTCTTTAAAATGCATTTGTATTGGGTCGATGATATTTTTTCTAACGTACGAAAAAACGGAAAAATTAAAACCGAAAAATAGAAAAACCACTATAAAACAAAAACTAATCCGAAGTACTAAAGAAGATATAATTATACATCCTAAGTGTAAACAAAACAAACAAAATGAGTCTTGGAGCACTAAATTCTACCGTGGATTACTCGAGATATCGATGCATACATAAACACTCATACACACATACACACACATACACACACACACACACACACACGGTGGATCTGAAGCACCTTCAACCCAAAAGTTATACCACTTGAGATTTTTTTTTCATATGAAAGTAGGACCCGTCATAAGAATTTAAACGTTCTCGAATGAATATCAAATACTCGAACGATTCACGATATCTATATAATTGTGATAAATCTGGAGGCTGTACTATTTTGCATGAACCATTTTTACACTTATACAACGCAATCCTACATTCACAACATAACCCATTGGGTAACCACTCGTCGTCAGCATTATATATAAATACACTATTTATAAGAGCTTCAAGCTTTCCATTATGAAATATCTTCACCATTGTTTTACTGTCATTTCGACTTTCCTTTTTTAAACAGAATAAACAAATCTTTCCGCGATTTTCATTGTGCGTTCCGGCAACTTTCGGCATTGCGAAATGAATGTAAAAGAAAACATTTGTTTACAAAAAGTAGCCGTGAAAAGGTTAACAATAACGATCGATAAGGAAGGCGTTCTGCTCTGTAGCTAATAATTTCATATGGTAAATATAAACTGTTAATGAATACTTTATTACAACACGCATACATGAAATATATTGATGATATTTCCTCGCATAATTCTTTCGGGTAGAGCGTAATTCTCATTTTTTAGTATTCGTTTCCTGATCTAGATTATAAATTTATTCTTATATTATGTCTAATATATCTATGTTACATCAGCAGATTGTAGGAATATTGTAAAAGAGTGTATATATATATATATATATATATATATATTCCTACCTATATATGTATATATACCTTAATCACATACTTACATTTTTTATCACATATCACATTCGCTGACGTTCTTCCTTACATACTCAATATCGCACTGTTTCACCTTGTACATTTGTTCATGTTGTACATTAAGACATGTACAGAATTATTATACAGAAGTGCCGCCTATATCAGTTTTATCGGCTCACCCGCCTCTCCCCGCTCATTATTTTCCCTCTTTTTTCTAATGTTTTAATGTTATACACATAAAAACACATAATTATGTATTTAGACATGTGTACTATACATAAGTGCCCCTACTTTAATGTTATCACCTCACGCCCCACCCCTTCCCTATTTCATCTCTCTTTTCTAATTTTACACATTTCCGATTTATTGCGTTATAGAACTTTTTCGATAATCCTGCCAATCCAGCATAATAACTACACATACAAACACATAAATATGAATTTAGAGATGTATACTATACAAAAGTGCCGCCTACATCAGTTTTATCAGCTCACCCACCCCCTCCCCCCTCGTTATTTCCCCTCTTTTCTCTAATTCTTTACTTGTCCGATTTATTGCGTTACACGACCTTTTCGATAGTCGTACAAATCAAGTATAACAACTGCACATACAAACACATAATTATGTATTTAGACATGTGGACTATACATAAGTGCCGTCTACTTTAATTTTACCACCTCACGCCCCTCCCCCCTAATTGTTCACCTATATATTATTAACGTATATATATATATATATATATATATATATATATATATATATATATATATATATATATATATATATATCGAACACAAACAAACAACTGCTTTGAAAGTATACTTTCTCAAAATGATACAGATAAAGATTTTGCGTGATTTTCTTAAATTTATATTACATATATATACGCAAAATCTTTATCTGTATCATTTTGAGAAAGTATACTATCAAAGCAGTTGTTTGTTTGTGTTCGATAAAATCAGAAATTATTTTGAATACTCACTGTGCTAATGAGACATCATTCTGCTACATAGCCTATAACGTTTCGGAAAATATAAATAAAATAGCTACTGTCAAACTTTAGTAAAAATCCGTCCAATAATTTCTGATTTTATCGAACACAAAGAAACAAATGCTTTGACAGAATATTTTCTCAAAATGATACAGATAAAGATTTTGCGTGATTTTCATAAATTTATAATTTGGTACTTTATGCAAAAAAAATCAAGTCATATCTTTTATTATTTTACATTCATCGACAATTAATGTTTTCGTAAAATTAAGCAACATAATGGAATATAATGGAAGGGCATTGTAAAAGAATATAAAATAGAATATTATAATCAATAGAAATTGAAATAAACTTATCGTTCAATTTTTGGGTAACCAAATTTAAGGGCTTCATTGAACATAGCTAAGAATGAGTCAAGAATTTCCTGACCATTAGGAATGATCTGATCAGCTGGGAGAATGTAACCATGACGTCCAGTGTCGCGCAGTTCATAAATGAAGGAAACTGGCACTTTCAAATTTGCTTTTACCCAGTCCAAAGAAGTTCCACTAGCGATGTCTGAAAATAAAGTAATCTGTTTTTAATATAATGAGGTAGATAATAACAAAATGAAAAATTTGACAATTCTCACAATTGGTTGTCATATTAGAAAAATCTATTTTGTTAAGTCTGCTTTTTTAGGAAGAATGGTATGTACACTTACAAATGGTTTCGGCAATATTTCCGGTAACGTATTTAGTTCCGTATCTCTCGGCAAGAGCGTTGATGGTCTTAAGACCAATGGCATACTGGAAAAGAGAAGAGCAATGAAGGAAAACAAGCGTGCAAAAAATAAAATTGATGAAAAAGTCTTCTTACAGATTCATTGTAGTTAGAGAGGTGCTTGGTGGTGGGTGTGACCGTAGGGGCAGACAAGCACCTGTCTGTAGCTGTGGAAGGCGATGTAGGCGAAGAGTTTGTCACCCAGGGACGTGAGGTATTCGGACATAGTTTTAGTTTCGACTTCAGAGAAGGCAACAGATCCGGCATAATGATCGCTGCACGGTTGCTGATTTGCACCACCGTCTGTTTCAAATGATTTCCTTAATTACTTTCTCTACTTAATGTTACTAACTATGCAGTTGCGAATGTTGAAAACTTACTCATCCACTTGTAGCCCCAGTTACGGTTGGCGTCAGTTCCGAAACAGGAAGAGCCAGCTGTTTTCGATAAAGTCTTACGCCACAAGCGGTTCTAGAAGTCATAAAAGAAACATTTGTATTAAATAATTGAGTAGATATTCGATTGAAAAGTTTTCTTTTATTTATAAAACAACAACGCTGAAAAGTAGCATCAAAAGTAAGACACGATAAAGCAAAACCTACGGTTTGGTGAGAGTATACGTAGCCATCGGGATTGAAGGACGGGAAGATGTACCAGTCGTGGTCCTCGGCTAGCTTACGGACCTTGGGGTCCTTGCTGGTGAGGAACTCGTTGAGTAGGTAGGTCGCGGTGGCCGGCGTGATCCACTCGCGAGCATGGATGCCACCCTCGATGAAGATGCCGGGCTTTTCTTTGCCGAAGCTTAGCTTCACGCCCTTGATCACGCGACCCTGCGACGTGCGTCCAGCGTTTACCACCTTGACCTGCATTTCACGCACATCTTATTATTATTCTTGCCCTTTATTTCAACAACAATATTAAATATATAGATTAAATGAATTTAAGAAATAAACGAACCTTGCCGGGGTACTGTTTGGCGAGGAATTCCAGCCAGTGGTAGATATCGTCGAGGCTGTGGTATTGCGTCCAACCGAAACTGCCATTACGCGTCTTCGGGTTCTCCTCGTCGATAAGGCGCTGCACGTCCGGCACATACGTCTCATACAGAATGTCCGAGGCGTCCATCAGCTTGACGAACTCATCCAGCTGGCTCGGCGCGACCATCACATCGCTCGGCTGGTATACACGGCTTGGTTCATTCCAGTACGAAAACTGCCGACAAAATAATTGTCCCACATTTTACCTTCGTAAACATATATGTTTAGCAATTTGTTTAAATACATTCAGTAAATTGATAATATATTCTACCAAATGTACAATCTGCATAGGATTGTTTACCTAAATAAAGTTCTCAGCAAATAGATAAACAGGTACTTTTTCTTTTCTTCTGTCAATTTCATACACAGCTGACTATATATTTACCACATTATATTTTTTCTATAAAAATTATTAACTCTTAATGTTCTTATCATTTTAATTATTAACTCTTAATGTTCTTATCATTTTAATTATTAACTCTTAATGTTTTTATCATTTTAATTATTCTATCCAGTAATCAATTAAGTTTACCCATTATAATAAACCCCCAAATAAATTTCCAACTTCTTGAAAAACAACCACCAATACTCTGAATTGTTCAACTATTTTAGCCTTCCATCAGCTAATTTTAGCGCTCTAATGAGATATGCAAATAATTTTATTACACTTATCGGAAGGTTCGGAACGTTATTATACTGTTAATGAATAAATATACATTGCATATCTGTGGGTTCCCGGAAAAATGACTTAAGTTCACTTTTCGTGTTTTGGAGATACTAAGGCTTAAAGTTTTTAATTTTCATTTAAACTAATGTTTAAAAAATTCATAAATAGTCGATATGGTCACTAATTTTAACACTTTATTAATTTTTTGCATTTTAATCTAAAAATATACTATGTGAGGATACCAAAATGATTCGTACTCAATTTTCAGAAAAATGGACTTAAGTCGTTTTTCCGGGAATCCATAGATATATACTAGGCTGGGTCAAAAATGCAATTATTTCGAATTTTGAAACGCCCGACCCTTCGAGGGTGTATTTTCTATCACAGATATCACCTCCCGAAACCCTGGTGCTGGAAGATTTTATCTTTGGATTCCGCCGAACACGTAAAGTTTGATAAAAATCACGTAAAATTACAAATATTCCATTTTCTCACGTTTTCTACTTTATGTAAGTTGGCACACATTCATTTTTCACCAATTTTTGTAAACTATATGTATTCAAATATATTTGAAGATATTTTATAACGAAAAAAGATTTTGTGGTAGCTAGGAAGGTTGTGCAAAAAATATAAAATTTGCAAAATAATTATGCAAAATTCAATAAAACTGATAATTTTGTCATTGATGTTAACGAAATCATTGTGCAGCTCTTTGCTCATTATATAGTCAAATAAAAAGCCCCAGAACTCACCACCGGGATGTAGCTGCACGCCTAGTTTCACCCAGCTCCTATCCAACCACCCTGCCAAATGTAGAAGCATGAATTGCGTCATAATAAGTAAGAGGTATAGTCAAAGATATTACTTTCAGTTACATTTTAGCTTTGTCTTACTTTCGATTGATGGCATTATGTTTCTAAACTCTACCTTAGGTCTAATATAGTATAATATACTATAGTATAGCCATTTCTGTTATTATGCCCAGCTACTGATTGAGAAGAATCTGTCACAACTTCGATGAATATCTCAACCACCTGCGTATCGGAAATAAATTTCTGAAAATCTATGTGTGGCCGATTCTTGGCAGTCGCAAATGTATTAATATCAACTTCTCTCAGATTCATGGTCATTAGAGTGTCGCAAAGAACAGTTTACTTTTCTTTCTTAAACTTTAAAGGGGATTCTGGTTGGTTATGACGTAAAAATTAACTATGATTTTTTTCAGATATTTAGGAAATTATTTAGAGGTTGTAAACCAGTTTTTGAAGGTCAAGTGCCTTTTTTGAGATTATACTCGAATTTTTACGCAATTTTTTTATTTTATTAACTAAATAATATGTTAATATCTTCCTAGTAATCAAGCGCAGATGCTTTATCGTATTAAAAATAATTTTTTTACTACATTTTATCACATTTCAATAACAGACTTAGCATGACTAATATATCAAAGACTAAATTTATAAGTAAAGAATTTTTGCGATTGGTAAAATTTTAAGGATATATTCTCTTCTTTATAATGAACAATATGTAATACTCGTACCAATTAAAATTAAATATTTTTATTCGTGTTTTCAATTTCTGATTTCCAACAAAATCGATTATTTTTTATATACACATGGTTAACATTAAGCAAACTTCCATAAAATATTGTTTATTTTATAAAAAACAATATCTAATCCCTAAGAAAATGAATCGATACATTATTATTCTGTTTTTCTACATAAAATATCAGAACAAAAATAAAATTTCTAACTAAATCATAGCTTTTGTCTTTATAAAAACGTTGTATAAGTTAATGAAACTTTCAGAAAATATTTTCTTCTTAATTGAGAATAATACCTCATTTAAAAGAACAATTAATAATTTTTTATAGCGTTTTTACGTCAAATATAAAAGCTTATGTTTATAAAAGAATAAAAACTTACTTGAAAAATATAAATTTTTTTTTATATTAACGTAAATATTGCAAATAAAAATATAATAATTCTTTTTCCATATCAGGTGACGTTCCTTATTAAGTAAAGAATATCTCCTGAAAGTTTAATTAACTTATACCACATTTTTATAAAAAAAAGCTTTGATTTAGTTAGAAATTAAAAATTTCTTCCTTATATTTCATGTAAAAAAACAGAATAAAAATAAACAATATTTTATGGAAGATTCATTCATTTTAACTATATTTATATAAGAAATTATCGATGATTTTGTTAGAAATCTGAAATTATTTTATTATATTTAACGTAAAAAACAACGAAAAATAATATTTAATTTTTTTTGGTATTAGATATTATTCTTTATAACAGGAGAATATATCCTTAAAGTTTAACTAATCAAAAAAAAAAAATTTACTTGTATATTTAGTCTATTTTGCCAGTTTACGAGTTCAGTATAACTGTGTGCCCCAAAATTTATAGTTCATATGGAAATTTTTTGATACCTTTTCCTTTAAATTTCCTGTCTTCTTGAATATTTTGAAAGCCTTGTCTTCGAATGTTAGGTGAAGAGCAACTAAAAATTGTAAGTAACATCTTCTGGATGCACAAACTTAGCTGTTATGAGCTAGCGTTTTATCTACTGTATTTCTCAATTCCATTGAAAAATAGTTTAAACACCTTGTACTTTCATATAAATGCCTTACTCCTTCTTTGCAAGCCAGTTATACTTTTATAGTAAACCGTAAAGGTGTATAAACTTTAATAATATATTCTGTCAGAATAATCAGGTTGTGGAAAGGTTTTGTGTACAAATGTATTGTCGGAGTATCCGGTTAGGTGTGATGAACTAGCTGGATACCGACAAATATCCTGGATCTCTTTTGGTAAATCGATTGAGCATCCCCCGAGATAATAGCGTGAAATAAAGGTTTTCAAAAAATTCGAGCAAGAAATATAAAGGAAACGGTATCAGAAAATTTCCCTGCTAACTATAAATTTCGGGGCACACAGTTATACTGATCTCGTAAATTCACAAAATATGAGTCATGTTGATATTGACACATTTGCGACTGCCAAAAATCCGCCACATATCGATATTCCGAAATTTCCTTGTCATACGCAGGCGGTTAAGAGTTCCATCAAAGTTGTGGCAGATGTTTCTCAATCAGTAGCCAGCGGCGAATCCAGAAGTGGCGTATATAGGGGGGGGGGGGAGGGGGCAATGACACTGAGGATGCCCAAATTAGTAAAAAAAAAAGGTCCATAACAATTTCACATTCCATACGTGCCACTTAAATGATTACATTTTTTAAAATAACAATTACATAGCATAGCGTATGACAATATAATCAAATTTTTAGTCTGATTAATAGTTTTATAAGTATGTTTTTATAAATTTTAATGTCATTGTGGATCAGAAAGTTGAACAAATATTTATAGATGAATATTAATGTATAAAAATTATTACAATCGTTAAATAAACGAAATAAATTTGAAAAACTTGAAATTTGCTAAAAATTTTCTAAGTTGGGCTTAGGTTACATAGCTTCATAGGTTACATTTTTTTTATTTATTTAATTCTAAATTGCTTATCTTGGGTTAATTGGGTTTTGAGGTTTATGCGTTTATTGATTAAATAATAATTTTCGACTTATAGGATTATGTTTTTACAGTTTATGTGTTCACGGTCAATTGGTTATTGGTTTAGGGTTTAAGTTAAGAATTCATGGGTTAAAATAAAAACTTTTTCCATATCAAGCGTACATATACCATATCCATTTCGACACATACCTACATACTTAAGGTGATGATAAGCCCACCCATTACCGACAATTACTAGGATCCACTTTTTTCATTTAATTTTCAATTTTTAGCAAATATCTTTCTGAAACCCTATAGTATTTATGAATAACAACAACACTCCAACGAGATAATTTCATAAAATTAAAAAATAATTGAAAAAAGTTAATTTAGGTATTTGTCGGTAACAGAGGGGTTTAACATTTCCCGAAAACTTACGCACATACACTCACTATGATTAATTATAAAAAAATGTCATTATATATAATTATATATAACTATTTATATATAATTATATATAACTACTTATATATAATTATATATATTTATATACGACTCATTTTTAGCCGGGTGTACCAACTTACGTAAAAGAAACGTAAGAAAATGGCATTTTACGTGATGTTTATCAAACTTTACGTGTTCGGTGGAACCTAAAGGTAATTTCGGTGAAAGAGAAGAAACCTTTGAAGGGTCAGGCGTTTCAAAATTCAAACGCCAGTGACCCGTGTTCGATTCCTAGTCTTTGCCGATTGATACAAGCACCTCTGTAAAAATTGCATGTGCTTTGTTTACAAAGACGCCGCAGACCCCCGTCGTCGATTAGCACCACACTGAAAAAAATAAAAGGCTACTTCTACTCGAGGGGTACAAACAGAATATATATATATATATATATATATATATATATATATATATATATATATATATATATATATATATATATATATATATATAAATAATCCTGAAATTAAGTCAAGAAATAAAATTATCTATCTGATGATTAAGCTGATCGATTTAATACGAATTCATTTTTCTTTATTTAATTCACATGTTATATACAGTATTAGAGCATAAGAACATTTTTAACGTAAGAAACATCCTAGAATATGTTTTTACAACTAATCAAAACATATTCCAGTATTCCGATAAAATGTTATTGCAATAGTCATTTGCCGTAAAATTATTTAAAGGACAAATTAATAATCTTATACAATTATTCTATCCAAAACAATGTCTAGTTAAAACTTATAGTTTTTTAATTTATCATCCTGAATTATAAAGCGTACAAAGAGAATTTTAATTAAGACTATAAAATGAATAACTATATATTTTTGATCACTTACACCGTCATTAAGTTCTTCCAGATGCTTCAAAAGTTTCACTTGTTCCTCTGAAGCAGGAATAACTCTGAAAACTTTATAGTTTTTATAGGTGACTTTTTCAGCCGTGGCCAAAGCCACTAGAGCAACAAAAACGACGGTACGCATCATCTTTTCTCTGAAAACCATTTTTTTTTATAAAAACTGATGCATCATAGTTCATACTTAATTTGCTTCGTTTGAAAAACATTTATTTACAATATTATGTAATATTATGTAGGGATCTTGCATGTAATTATGGAGCCTGTCTATATCCCAATTATGTACAAGTGCATACATCCTAATTATGAACATATATATGTTTTATGTGCAATTCAAATGACTCATTATGAGGGATCCCTACCATCTTTTTTTCAAAAAGCGCTGTTTCTTCGGTTCGTAACCCCCCTGCGTAAGCGTTTCACCCGAGATTTTCCATTCCCGAATGCATATTTCCTTTTTACATGTTCGGAAATTGGATAACATCTATTTTTATGTTTTCGGGGTCGCGTAAAAATCTAAAGTTGAACCAAGCTTATCATAAAGAGTAAATTGTCAGCTTTAATTTGCGTGGTCGTAGGTACTCTAAAAGTGTAACAGTCAAAAGTTATGGTCATAAATGTCAGGACGAGATATCTCGTCCTCCTGGCTACGGTAAAAACCTCCTTTAGACCAGATATCTCGGGATACTGCGCCAGAGGGTTAAAACCTTTCATCACACAGAAACGCATCGAATTATTGTTAATCATCATTTTTTTTAGTTAGAAAATGACATTTTAAAGTTCGACTAGCCAATAAGGTCTATGTGTCTTTTTTTACAAAAAAAGGTTTTTCTGCAGTTTATGTTCTTTATTCAAAACTTTCTTGGTGCATTAGCTTTTGTCAAACCCTTTTGAAAATAATTAGACATATTTTTGTCAACATTATGTAATAATTAATGCATCGCCAAGGTGCTGTGATAAGCTGATATTCAAATGGTATTTTTAATATAAAAGGTTATATCTTGACCCTAAGGGCCTATGAGACGAAACTACGGATTCTAGGCATAATTTTTAGGTATACCAGAAACTACTTCCTGAAGCCTCAGCGAAAATTGCTTCCAGCAGGTCGTGGACTCTCCGTGAAATTGTGCGCTCCGTAGTTTTTAGTATCTACTCGTGTAAAAGAATAAGTCTGGGACAAGTCTGACAAAAGTTTGGCTCAAAAAGTCTTCGGAGACGATCCCAGACTTTTGGCAAAAAATGCAAAATAAAAGCATATTCATCATTCACAAAATAAAAAAAATATAATTTTTTCAAATTTCATATATTATCATCTATATACATAAAAGAACTTGTCCTGACTGACTAATTCATCAATGCCCAGCCAAAACCACTGGACCGATCGGCTTGAAAATTTGTGGGTACGTTCCACCCACATAGTAGGTACTCACTAAGGACCGTTTTTTTTTTAATTTCACCCGCAGCGGGTGGACAGGGTTAAATGTGATTTTTAGTTTTTTACTATATTTCTTCAATGAACAAAGATTTTGAGACGGTTTTTGCGGCATAACATATAGAATGAGATTATATCGAGAACGATTTTTGGGTTTTATGAAATTCCACCCCCGATAAGTGAAACAATCGATTCAATTAGGAGTCTGAGAGCCCTAGCCAATCGTGAGTAATATCACTGTGTTCCTGCATTATTTTCGATAGTTTGCGTTGATTTATTGAGTATTTTACGATGAGTGTGGAAATATCTTCTATATACATACAAGAACATGACCTAACTGACTGACTGACTGATTCATCAACGCTCAGCCAAAACCACTGGACCGATCAACTTGAGAATTTGTGGATATTTTCCTACTAAATGATAGATGCTCACTAAGAAAGCGTTTTTTGAAATTCGACCCCTAAGGGGTGAAAAGGGGTGAAATGTGTTTTTATGGTTTTTTACTGTATTTCTGCAAGAAAATAAGATTTTAAATTGATTCTTTCGTCAAAATATCAGAAGTACGATTATGTAACAACCAATTTCTGGGTTTGCCGAAATTCCAGTCCTAAGGGGTGAAAAAGGGTGAAATGTGTTCTAATATTTTTGTACTATATTTCTTTAATTTATCCAACGAAACAAGATTTTATTGAAGACAAAAGATTAAGTTGATTGATAACTAAATATAATTAAGAAGCAAAATAATATTTATAAATCAATCTATATCTATAAAAGACGATGTTCGATACACCTACTCACTGTCTCACACACTCACTCACTTACTCACTCACTCACTCACTTACTCACTCACTCACTCATCAACGTCCAGACCAAACCACTGGATCTATAGACTTGACATTTTTGTGGTATATATCTCTTATGGTGCATGGGTGAGATAAGGACGGATTTTACCCCCATCCACCTCTAAGAGGGAGAAAAAAGGAGGTAAACGTGTTTTTACGTTTTTATCGATATCTTCGGAATATCGAAAGTTATGAATTCGATCTTTATCCCCAAAGGTTGCCTATGAAACTACCTAAATATCGATTTATGGATTTATGGTTACCCAAAAGGGGTAAAATCCTTTCTTATCTAAACCATAACACATATATATTTTATTATATTATAAAATTTCAAGTCTCCTAGTCAAATAATAGATATTATTTACTTGTGAGTTCCACGCACTATTAGCACAGGCAAAGCCGTGACGGGGGATTCTAGTACTACATACAGATAAGTATAGCAATATGCTCCTAATATTTCCTAATAGCTCAACATTTTGTTTCAAATTATACGACACTTTTAAGGATTTACGGAATATTTTTGAAAATCGATATTGTTGAGTGCTTATTTCCACCAGACAACAGTGTAGTAGAGGGACGAACCTAAAAAGGTTAAATAACAGTTATGAAACTTCAGTAAATCGAAATTGAACTGCCTAAGAAATTGAAACCTGTAAATATCATTTTTTACTCCTGTTTAATAAAACCTTGATTATCTCAGAATTAAGAATTCCAACATTTTTCAGATTCAAAGTGTGATTGGTGATGAAGCTTTTGACGAATCAACTTGAAATTATGTATAGTGTTATCTCATTGTGTAAAATAAAGAAAGTAAATTTACGGGTAAACGCCCCCCTTAATCGATAACTATTATTTGTTACGAATCCGATCTATATTAACAATAAGTATAGTGTACTGATTATTTATGTATAAAAATAAGTTATCGTGACATAATTCAACAAACGTTTGGCATACAGTCTGGCTTATTGTCTGGAATATTCTCCGTAGCCAGACTTTTGCAAGACTTTGTGAGCGAGACTGTTTCCAGACTTGTCGCAGACTTATTTTTTTACAGGGATAAATGTAGATACCCTAGTGTGAGAAATCTATTAAATCCTATTCACCAATACAAAAATTGCATATACATCCTATTCGCAAATACGATCTTTTCATATTTGGAAAAAGGAATTAATAAGATTTAATAGATTTGTCACACTAGGGTACTGGTAGAAGGAGGCGTCCAGGTGGTCATGGTTGCCGATGTCGAGGTCTAGGTAGCTTGCTCTGTAGTTGCTTCTATCATTATAAACATACTTCTCAAAGAAGGTGACGAAATCGTTATGGCGGCCGATGGCAAGGTCGCAATATCTATATATCGTCAGTGACCAGCGTAATCACCTGGCACCTTCTCCGAACAGTACGTCCATCTAAACATAAAAAACTACGGTTCACGCACCTAGACCTTGTCAACGGCCACCATAACAACTGGAATATCTACTTCGAGAAGTATGTACATATAGACGTTAAAAACTACAGAGCGCACTACCTAGACCTCGTCATCGTCCACCGTCAACACCCTGGATATCTTCTTCGACCAGTATGGATATCTAGACACAGAAAACTACGGAGCGCACTAGCTAGACTTCGACATCGGCCACCATAACCACCTGGATGCCTCTTTTGACCAGTACCTATATCTAGACATCCAAAACTACGGAGCGCACTACCTGAACCTTGTCGTCGGCCAGCATAACCACCTGGACTCCTTTTTCGACCGGTAAGTAAATCTCAAAAACTACGGAGAGTAACCATATAGACCTCATCATCGGGCACCATAACCACCTCGACGCTTCCTCCGACCACCCCCTACATCTAGACATACAAAATTACGGTGCGCATTACTTGGACCTCTTCATCGGGCATCATGAATCGGAACTTGGCACTCATTCCCAGATTGGATGTCAATTATTACTAACCATACCACATTATATTTTTCTTTATAGCCAGTCTACTAATCATTCATACCATCTAGTAGTAACCGTTATTACTTTTTTTCTCCCTGTATATAGCGATATATGACCATAAATCAATATTGTATCTATATAGCCATATATGGCTATATAAAATCATATATGAGCATATATGGCCGTATATATAAAAATTTAATTTGCAATTTAGTATGTATACATATATATATATATATATATATATATATATATATATATATATATATATATATATATATATATATATATGTCCGTATATGTAATTAAAAAAAATCATTTAATAATAGTATCTTTATTTTTAAAATATAAAGAAATAAACTGCAATTTAGTGTTCAAGAATTATATTAAATTATTTGAGAAACAAATAATGTATGATAAAATAAGTAATCAAATTTTTATAACAATCTAGAAAATTTTTTTAATAAAAATGTGGTCACACATGGTCACATTAGGTATGTCAGGTAGATTGTGGTATCAGATCACATGACCAAAAATTAAGTGACCGTTATTTTACATCTGAAAATTAAAAAATCTATCTATACCGGTCATAATTATTACACAACTGTCAATTTTAGCGTCATATGGCCAAAAAATAAAGGACGGTCATTTTGCATCACTAGTTACGACCCCTTGTAAGCTTTGCGCTGCCTCCCTGTGGTATATACCATAAATCGTGGTATTAGGGTTCAAAATGAAAGTAACTATTATTGATTTCTAAACTTTCGTTTTAGACCGCGAGTAAATATCATGGATATCTGGGTTCTAGTCTGAACTAAAAGAAAATATCATGGATTCCTGGATGATTCTCGTTCTTTACCGAAAGTGATTCACATCGACTCTTGGATAACTTCCAGTTTGAATCGAAAGTCACCAACAGATTTCCGTAATCACAACAATGTCATTCGCATTTTTTAACTTTTTGAAAATATTTTAGCAGTTATTGAAAGAGCATCCATAAATGCGTCAAATAAACTTAAAACTATCCCAAAACCTTAAAAAATAGTGAAATGGCAGCGTTTGAAAAATAATTTCTTTTTGCATTTTTGAGAATATGGAATTTGGACGAAATTTTTAAAATGTGCATAAAAACTGCCAATTTGGAGTAGAATAACATATTATATTTTGAAGTGAATTGATGACATATGTGCAGTCGGCCTGCATAATTTGAAATGGTGTCGGTCATATAATACAAATACCATGTGAATAAATTGCCGAATCCCTAGGGTATATATAATAAATTGTGGTCTTACGAGCCAGACCGAAAGTAACTATAATTGAGCTCTGGATATCCGATTTAGACCGTAAGTAAATATCATGGATTTCTGGATTCCGGCCTGAACTGGAAGAAAATATCATGGATTCCTGGATGATTTCCGTTCTATCGACTGCTGGATATTTTCCAATCTGGATTGAACACCATTCAGGAATCCGGTCTGACCGACAGTAAATATCATGGATATCTGGATGTCTTTTAGTTTGAATTTTATTAAGATTTAACGTAACCGCAATGACAACATATTATATTGGGTTTTAATAATTAGAACGTAACCAGATGTCATATAAAAAAAAACATACATATACGGAGAGAAATAAAAAGTCAAATCCATTGAAACGTACGTTTATTCTACGCAAAACAAAATTCTATCTTAGTAGTCATATGGCAAGATGCAACAGCTTACAAAAAAGTTGCTAATCCTTTTTTTCTTAATTCGAAATTCTGGATTTGGAGGCTAATTAAATTTAGTTTCCAGGAAAAAAGTAGGATCTATTGTAAAATAAAGGATCTACTCCTATTTTTAACGGAGTCTCGGCCTTTTCTTTGAGAGATTATATTGGCATGCCTGAAACAGCCATTCTTTTGTTTTATTTCTCTCCGTGTATGACACCCATAATCATGCCCATATATAGGTTGTCCATAATTATGGCATTTGCAGGGTGTCCAAAATAGGATATATAAAGGGTGTACGCAATTAAGATATGTACAGGATGTCCGTAATATGGATATGAACATGGAATTCATAATTAGAACATATACATGATGTGCGTAATTGGTATATATACAGCATCCATAATTAGGACATACACATGGTCAGCTTAATCGAGGTATATACAGGTTGTCCATAATTAGGACATGCACATGGTCAGCTTAATTGAGGTATATACAGATTGTCCATAATTAGGACATATACAGGTTTTTCAAAAGAGATCTATAAATGGTATTTGCAATTAAGACATATATAAGATATTCAGAATTAGGACATATATATATATATATATATATATATATATATATATATATATATATATATATATATATATATATATATAGGGTGTCCCTAATTAGAACATATACAGGATACCCGTTATTAGACGTATTGAGGATGGTTACAATGAGGAGGGGGGGGTGAGGACGCAATGAGGGACTACAGTGATGAGGGGTACCATGAGGAGGTGCTACAGTAAGGGGGGGGGGCTAAATTGAGGGGGGCTAATTTCTAAACCGGCAGTGGCGAAACTATTTTAATAATATAGAGATATAGAGAGATTTAATAATATAGAGAGAAAATGATCTCATGTTTAATTATGGTTACTTGTACTCAATTTTGATAAAAATGGATACATATTTTAAAATTAACATAAAAAGTAGGAAATTTTCTAGACTGTAAGAAAATTCTGTATGCACTAGGAACGTTGGCAAATTCCATCATTTTACTAAAAAAAGTCATAAACTTCTCGTTGTAAATCAATATATGGGCAAATCTTTGGAACTTTTAACTTTTGAGTATCGAAAATTAATAAAAATGAATTTAGGAGCACAGCTGTAATTTTTGGTACATGACTTCGCGGTACTCTAAATTGTAACTATTCACTCATGAACAAGGTTTAAGTACGTGTCTATGCAAATTATAGAAATAATAAACTATACGTATAAGAGGTTACAATTTTTTTACTTTTATTTTATGAATAATTTTTTTGTTTGATAAACTTTATACTCAATATTATTGTTTATTAAATAGGAAATATTGAATCAGATTTTTAAAAAGATGATGTTTTAGTAATATTTCTATTATTAACTTATTTTGATTGTATAAAAATAAAATTTCTTTCATAAAAAAAAAAATAAAATTATTTAATATGCAAATAAAACTTTTGCTATTATTTGAAGAAGTCATGTATTTAAAAAAATATGAAATATCAAACTTGTTATTTATAACAATAAAAGTAAACATTCTAAATTTAAATTATTTGATTAACAGTACAGTATTGTTATAATTGGGACTTTGCATAAAAATAAATAAAAAAACTATTATATTCGTCACGAAGAGAATAAAAAAATAATGGACGCGGAATTTATTTATTTTTTAATTAATTAAAAGTTAAAGCAGATACAGGAGGTTGAAGCGCGTGACGTTACGGGTGTAAATACGTATATATACATAGAAAATCCATAAACGACTGTAACTTTTATAATATTGATTTTTAAGGAAAAAGAAAAAATACGTGTCTATTATTTTTTTGTTCGTTACCTGACGAACCTAATAGATTTTTTCCCGCAATGACACAATTATTTACATAGCTTTATATTGCTGTATTTTAAACGCATCGATATAGGTTATAAATATATAAACAAAAGCACGTCAGCAGCTGCAATATGTTGCGGGCCAACGTTCGACTTATAAATTTAGTTAAATATTATGTATTAATGACTTACTTGACACATTTTAATAAACTCTGGCAGTGTGCATGAACGTTTCGGATGCGACATTTTTTTTGTTTGTTTCAATGTATCCTTCTTAAATCCTTATAGAAAACCGAAAAGATTTTAATTTATATAAAAATAGAACAAGCACATCTTCAATGTGCCCGTAGCTTTATGATCAATACGCTCGAAACAGCATTCAAAATATTTTAGGTAATAATTTTCAAATAACTTAAGCGTGTTTCGGATGCGACATGAAAAATTTATAACAAGATTTTGATGCTTATATCTTTATCTTCTTAAGTAGTACCTACGAAAATATCAGTAGTGTCATTCAATTCACCTATATTTCTCTGATTCAAAATATATTTTTAAATACTTTTATTAAGTACGTTGCATGCATAATTACCCTCATGTATCCGAAGATGGGAAAATATCATGGGAGAAAAGTGACATTTTGCATGTTCGATATAAAATTATAATTAATTTATAACCGAAACTTCGTACAAAAATCTATGAGATAATATCTTTGAACTTCAAGGAATATCATAAACCTACTTAAAACTATTGAAAATAGTTTAATTATATAAAAAAATGTGGGTGAAAGATCAATAACAGTAAGGTTAAAGGTTCCAGAGATTTGCCCATATATGTGATAAAATAGGCAGAAGTTTTTCATAAAACTTTCGTTTTTATTTATGTAAACATGTGTAAAAGATTGAAAAATGAATTATAATTAAGGGCAATTTTAAGAAAAATGACAGGGATCTCCCTTAAGATTTGAGTACTGTGGGAATTGGATCTATCGGTAGAGGTGCAGAACACTGGCGTCAAAACTGTGATTAATTGGGCAGTTCCCTGACAGATATTTGAATAACAGTTATAACAACGCGTAACTTTAATGTATTGTAATTGAACATTTATCGCATAAGAAGAAAAATCTGTATTGACAACTTTAATATTTTCAAGTATATTAATGTACATACAATTTGCATATTGAATCAAGTAGAAACAAAAAGGCAATCATTCGATTTAATACTTTATAGTAAAAATAATTACGTAAATTTGTTAAAATATTTAAACGTTACGTCGGAATTATTAATTCTACATTAAACATTTATAAAATTAATAATGAATGTAAAATATTGATTCGCAAAAAAATCGAATGATTCCCTGTTGATTTGTACTTGAATTCCATAGATAACTTGCATGAATTCTAAGTTTAATATTAATCAATATAACTATCCAATAAGCTTTTTATTAATAGGTATAGTAACTAGTAAGCATATTCTATGTATTGGATTTACTTACTCGACTCGTATCTATATCTACTAACATACAACTTTCTTGTTCATTTCATTATATATTATGTCGGATTGTCTATTCGCGGAGCATTGTGGATATGATACATCAACGTAACTTTATTCATCAACATAACGAGTTTTTCGTGCATTTAAAAGCTTATATTTTCGCGAGCTTTTTTTTCGTGGACGAAAGACCTTTTTCGTTGACGTAAGGTATTATTCGTCAACGTAAGACCTTTTTTGTGGACGTAAGATATTATTCGTCAACGTAAGAGTTCTTTGATATTACGATGGTCTTACGTTAACGATTGTGACTTTGCGCTACATATATTGCCTTACATTGATGAATATTATCTTACGTTGACGAATATTTTCTTGAATTCACGAATATTTTCTTACGTTGATGAATATTTTCTTATGTTGACGAATATTTTCTTATGTTGATGAATATTTTCTCACTTTGACGAATATTCTCTTACCTTGACGAATATTTTCTTACATTGACGAATATTTCTTGTTCACGAAAAGGCTCTCTTAAATCCACGAATGGAATCTGTTAAATCCACGAATTTTCTTACGTTGACATAATATATCCACGTAAAAGTCACTAAATCCACGAATAGCGTGACCCATATTATGTACTATATTTTGGATAAGTTTGATTATTTTAATTGTATAATTACATTATTTAGTATTGTAATTTTATATTCTAATTCAATTAGTTTTTACGGGGTTTTTATTAACAGCAAAATTCTCTGTTTAATATTTAGGCTATAACTCCAATAAGAGATAACATTATGAACGTATAATATATACAGATTAAAAAATTTGCAGCTTCATGCCATCAACAAACGGCTGCCTCTTGTAAGAATAGTGTTTTTTCATAAAGTCAAAAGAATAAAACACATTTTAAAAATCTTAATTATTTCGATTTGTATTAACCATGATATAAATATTGACACCATGAACCATAACGCTTTTTATAAAGGGCTATAATCCCCGTTTAATGTAACAAAATAAAATTATATAGAATACAATTATTTAAATCAGTTTATAAATTACAAAGAAAATTAGTTATGATATGAAAATGAAACCTAAATAGAAATATAAATCAATCTAAATTTTGTTTTAAATAAGAAAGTTGCAAGTTATTTAAACCACAAGATATTTATTTTACATTTCAAGGATTTATAATTACAAATCGTAAAGACACTTACCCTGTATCGAATGCAGGTGATGTAGTAGGTGTTATCACGTTCGGCTTGTATTTATTTATGTCAGCCCCACTCTATCTTTGCGTATACACAATCTTGCTCTTCATCATTTAATACAGAATATAATATGAATACTGCGTCTATGAAAAGGCTAAAGAGCTTTATTCGTATTCTAATATTTTGAGCTAGAAATATATACCAAAATAGTACATTGTGCAACTGGGGGGGGGGGGGGCGGCTTTTTCTAGTCGGAAAATGCCGTCCCCCTGTTACACACCGTATTTTTTAATTAGTGCATGAATAAGCCCTTTTGCTTTCTCAAAGAGAAAATGCTTTGTCAGCGCTGCGCACGCGAGTATACCAAGACCTTAACCAAAGTTTGTGTCCAACATAACTCTTCAAGGGAAGCACGTTACGTGCTGAAAATTTACAGGCATATTATATATGTTGGAACATAGAACTGTTTAGATTTTGGAGCTTAATCGATAATAAACTCATTTTGTAGTAAAAATTTTAATTTTGAAAAATTTGTAAAAATTGAAAATAGTATATTGTGTACCTAGGGCGCAAAATAAGCTTTTTTAAACCGAGTGTGGAGATTGCAGTACGAGTCGAAGGCGACTGCAAACACACAAAGTCAAAAAGCCCACTAGCCCTTGGTGCACACCATATTTTTTGTGACACATGTATGGATTATTGCGGAAAAGTTTCGAAAATTACGAATAAGTAAATAAATCAACAGCGGACAAAAAAGCTACTTTTTTGCCCGTTGTTTTTCTTTGCCCGTCTAAATTATTTTTATGAAATAATAACAAATTATTAGTGTTAAAGAATTGTAAAAATCGAAAAAGAAATTGTTGTCTTCTTACACGTTGAGCTTGTTAAAAATATGTATGTTTTCATAAGGTAGGCGTAATATCCTTTCAACTCATATAACTAACAATAATCTTGAAGCTATTTTTGTGAGATAATAACATATTATTACTGTTAAAGACTTGTAAAAACCGAAAAAAAATTGTTGTATTTCTATACGTTGAACTTGTCGAAAATATATATTGATATTTAATGAGTTTATATTTAAAAATAAATGATTTTTATTCACAGATACAAAAAAGAAGAGGACTTATAAAAAAAATTATTAACCCAAATATTTGTTTGTCTTTCAAGATCAATAATTGCTTGCTCATATAAAATAAATTAATTTTATTCTTAAAATAGAAACATATAAGTCACATAAAAAGGGGGATTATCTAAGTCAATGAACCAACTAAGCAAAGTTTTAAATAAAATTTACTTTCAGAAAAAGTAAATATCATAATAAACATACTCCACAATTAACGAATGCAAAACATAAAGGACACAAATTTTAGTTTAAATGTCAGAAAACCTCTTTAATACCTATTTTTTCAAGTAACATTTAAATCTCTTTGAAAAAGCAATCTGCTAATGTACTTAACAGCGACTTTTTATGCATGCAAAGCAGATAGGGGCTTCCAGCTGCAGCGGGAGGAAATCATTTCCTCTCTTGTGCTTTTCAGCACTAATTCTAACCTAAAAAAATGTTTAAATATTTAAAATCTTTATAACTACGAGCTGTCAAGATCTGTCGGGCTAGTTTTTTTTGGAAATCATGTAGTTTAATATTTTATAATTTTTTAAATTTATTTCTTTTTTTTTCGAATGGTGGGTCTCCTTCCAAAATGCGGAAATTCATATTTTTTATGATTTTTTAGCCCTTTTCGGCCTTTAAGCAGTTCCCAAACATTCGATTGGTCTCCAAAATGAATAATTTATTCTCTATTTATCAAAAGATATCATAAACAATGCATTTACAAGCGCTTTGTAATTTTTATTTCGAATTAACCTCATTTTTTAATTAATTTATTCATTGAAACGGCGAAATACCGTGATTTATGTGATTTTTGTAGTCATTTTTGTCAATCAAGCTGTTCCCAGACATTTGATTGGCATACAAAATAAATAATTTATTCATTTTTTCTCAAAAGAGATCATAAACAATGCATTATATATAATTTAGAATAGAGTATCAATATAGAAAATTGATATTTAATATCTATTTTCAATTGTAGTTTGTATATGTGAGTGCTGCACAACTCAAAATCCGCCACTTTCCATCCGCCTTACACACATAAAAGAAGGCCTATATATGCACTTATTAAAAAAAATACGGTGTGTAACAGGGGCGGGGGGGGGTCAATTTCTAGCTCGGTTAATGATTTTAGCACTCGTCTTTGTTCCGGGCTCCTTCGGTGCCCTCAACTCCGACTCGTGCCAATTCATCCTACTCTCGCTAGAAATAGCCCATTCCCCCCCTTGTTGCACAATATACTATTAAAATAGATGAGTCTAATCTCTAACGTTAGCCTCGATAGTTTCATACTGTGAATATCTGAACGATATTTTTTCCTCATAATAAATTTGCGTGAGTGTTACTACAAGTGCAGTTTTTAATGCGTTTTATAATGACGAATTAATGAGATATAATGTAGTCAACTAATTTAATAAGTATAAATTTGTAATTCTAACCTTGAAAATAATGTTTTATATCTATTATTATTTAGATACAAAATATCCTCGTGATTAAATTGATAAAAAAAGTTAATGTTTAATATCATAATCTATAGTTGAATCTGAAAGAATTACCGAGATAAAACGCCGACATTTCGAATAAGAAAATAATATGGATTTTTTCATTTTCTTTTTCGAGTCTCAATTTGGTTCCTCATAAAAAGAATTGATGAAAAAAATTGTGCACATAGTTTTTAAGGCTGATCATTAACTCCCACAAAAATAAGCGAGATAAAACCTCTAGACAGGGCTACACAAATCATTCCTTACTTTTAAGCTGTTTTTAACCTTATTAAGAATCAGCCCTATTTTAGGCATATTGAATACGCTGTTTTAGACATAAACGAAACGATTCATACAAAAATTGAAAATAGTTCCACGAACATTACACACTTCATCTACATACTTTATCGTAATAAAAATTACAAAGCGTTTTGAAATGCATTGTTTATGATACCTATTTATAAAAAGTTAATAAACTATTTATGTTAGAGACCAGTCAAATGTCTGAAAACTGCATAAAGGCCGAAAATGGATAAAAAAAATAATTAAAATCACAGTTTTTCGTCGTATCAATGAATAAATTAATTGAAAAATCAGTAGGTTTTCTCGTAATAAAAATTACAAAGCGCTTGAAGTGATTCTTTATGATATCTTTTGATAAAGCGTGAATAAATTATTCGTTTTGGAGACTAATCGAATGTCTGATGTCTTAGCCCTGCAGGTCTCGATGTCTCGGAGTGGTAAAGATTTTAAATATTTAATGATTTTTTTAGTTTAGAATTCGGATCTCCTAAGTGATGAAAAAATTTGTGTAGTTATATAGCTATATAAGGTATGTGCCTCATTTATTATAAAAATTTTCACTGTAAAGGTCTGGAGAAAAAAATAATAGTGTGATAATAGTGGTTTTATTCGATTTGGGGGGGGGTGACATTTTTTTTATATTCACATGTGTGCATAGCTAGTTTTCCGATTTAGGAGAGGGTCAGTTTGATTACCTTAACGGGAGGTACCCTTTAATAGCAATACAGCTCTTGAAATACGTATAATTATTTATTAGCATATATCCCTACATAAATATAGCAGCTTTCTTAACACACATTCTTATCTCTTTTAAACTATTATATCACCTAATATTGCAGCATTATACATACCTTTAATTTGTTTATAAATATTTAACACTTTACATCAACATACAAATTTAGTAGCCTCTCAATACACCTCTATAATTACGTATAAATATTTATTAGCATATACCCCTACATGAATATAGTAGTGTTTTTGACAGACATTCTTATCTCTTTTGAATTATTCAAATATCCAATATCGTCATATTAATATAGCAGCATTTTATAGCCTGCAACGTCATTATAAAGTCGATTTGATATGCTAGAGAAAAAATGGGAATACTGCGTGGTGAGGGTCATATACCACCTATTCGTAGAATTAAAGCAAGCATACGTCTCGGTTATACGAACGTAAATGTACCACATACATTTTATGCTAGGCACACCCAAAAAATTAGTAAAATTAGTACAAATCAGCCTTAATGATAATCAAGGAAGAGTATGAATAGGAAATAAGCTATCCAAGCCCTTCAGCATCCGTTATGGACTAAAGCAAGAAGATACACTGTCACCTTTTATGTTTAATTAAGTATTAGAATATGTTGTGTGATCTGTGCAAGTAAGAAAGGTAGGAGCTTCACTAAATAGACTAACCCAATTACTAGCCTACACAGACGACCTCGACGTAATAGGATAACAAATAGACTATTATAAAGTACAGGAGCTCCTTCTAAAAGTAGGAAAAGAAGTGAATGAAATAACAACGTTCCAGAGAGATAATTACTCAAAATGGAAAATTTTACTGAAAAATGGGCCTTCGTGATTGTTAGTGACAGGTGGGTTTAGCATCACCTTAAAAACAACGACACCCTAACAAAATTATTGGAATTAAATTTTATAATATTTTCAACCTAATAATTTTTAGGATGCCGTTGTTTTTAACGTCTCAAACTTCATACATAAGTCCATAATTGCTCAATGAAAGGCTGGCGAGTTTAAGTTATAGCTAAATACACGTCATTTTTCTTTAAAGTAAATAATGTATGGTTCAGTCGATAATTCAGGGAAAATGACTTTCGGACCTCCTTAAATCTAAAAAAAATGAAGTACTAAACAATTATACATAAATTTGAAAAATGTAAAATTAATAAAGAATAAAATATACTATTCAGTGTTTGTTATTGTAATATATAGTTAGTACTCTTCGTTAGCACAGATTTCGCATGAATAAAATCATTAAAATATCATAAAACAATCTTATGCAAGAACGGTATAACTCGAAACATTCATTTTTATTTTTCAGCACATATATTTAGTTTTATTATTTTCCTTTTACCAAATCAATGTAAAATTATGTTGTAATAGAGTGTATTAAATTCCCACGTTTTTATTGCTCTCAAAACGACATTTTTCGAGTTATACCTTTATTCCACCCATCCCCTCAATTATTTATGTATCCTTTTTTAATTTATGGGATAATTAATTATTGTTACCAATTTTTTGCTTACGGTGAACCTACTTGACTTTTCTTGTCACGCAAGTGTTGAAAAACATTAAATTTAGATAAAAACTGAAATATTTAAAAAAATCATAGCAGGTTAACAAAGTAAAATTTTCTTGTGAAACCTTTATTATTGACAAGAAGAAAAGTTAACAACTAGTATAATAATATCAGTATTTTGATCCAATATCTGTATCTTCTTCACTTAATAGTTATAAGAATGATCACATTTTTTAACGTGATTAAAAGTTAAGAGTTAATAGCACCTTCCTTAATAAAATGAATATTTTTGTAAACATCCGTGCTAAAAATGTTGTGGTCCAATCTTTAATTAAGAAACGTAACAGAGCATTATTTAATAATTATGTACAAAAAATGAATATATTTTCAGGTGAACAGTTCATAATATTTATATTTTAATGTATAACAATAGTTTTAGTTATCTTTAATTAGAATTAGATACTGTTTTACGCAAAAAGGCCTTCATTTTATTAACACGTTTACCAATAAAAATGGACAATTTTCTATCAGGGATATTATCACATTTTTTAACGTCATGAAATGTTAAGAGATAGTATCACCTTCTTGAACATTATAAAATACTAACTCATTTTTTAACGTGACTAACAGATAGTATCACCTTCTTCAACACGATTCATATGTATTGTATATATACATACGTATTTATATATACATATATATGTATATATATCCCAGGTGATTCTCTGGGAAATTAAAAACGAAACGAAATTTTTTTTCTGGAACCTCGGTAAAAATGTTACAATTGGTGTGTAGAATGTTCATGAATTTTTTCAGATTCTTTTAAGCCGGATTCGGATTTAAGTTGTTGAAATCTGGATTTTAGCAAATTTTCTGAATTTTTCAATAAAAATTGTTTTAAGACCATTTAAGGTGGCTCTCTGGTGTTATTTTACGACTTTGCCAAATTTTTCTATTCATTTTCTTTCCATTAATAATATTCACATTTTCATCTATTTAACATTAAAAACAATTTAGTTGATTCGATACCACTATTATATGTATATAAAAAAAGATTTTAAGATTTTGTAAATTAAAAGTTTTTTTGGGAGTCATAAGCACTTTTCGATGAATGGTCTTATCAAAGTCCTGAATTTGAACATAAATTGATCCCCGCGTATACAAAAATTAAAATAATTATAATTTAAAGTTTATTAATAATACAATTTTTATTAAAATAACGGTATTTATATAGCAATTTTGAAATAAATTCACACATATATTTATCAGAGCTATATAACAAATAATCAAGTCGAATTAAAAGAGAATATTAGTTATTTCTAGCTTTAAGAATATGAGAGAATTTTCTTAGAAGTGTATGACAATGTGGTGTGCGCGAGAACTATTTTGAAGATAGCATATTTCAACTCAAATATAACAGATTATGCTGAGTAACTTTGAATATATATATGCTAAAAAAATTTGTAAATTGCTGTGTGACTTTATATAATGATAACAAATACTTCATGAAAGCCCCAAATTTTAAAAATTTAATACAGAGATTTTAGAATTTTCACTAGTGAGCCACGTTAAGTGTGCAGGCCTGGGTAAAACCCAAAAAAATAAATTTGTTCACGAGTCCACAAAACATTTTGAAAAGCAATCATTCTGAAAATTTTTGTACTATCAAAACACAATACTATCTTAAATTTTATTGTTGTAAAACCTCAAGATCTTGATCCTGCGCGTCACAATAAGTCTTTATTTTCAATACCATATTTATTAAAGAAACTTTTATCCTCACACGATTCGAGCTGGACCGATGAACTGTTTTTCGACGGTTATTTAAGCCCCTTTGGCATGGATTACAAAAAGGATAATTGAATTTCTTTCAAATCTCTTGAAACTTTTATCATATGTTAATTTAGGTGTGTTTTATACGTGGTTGAAATTTCGACCCCCCTTGCGGTATCCAATATCGAAAAATTTAGCTTCAAAGTTACAGTTTTTAACATGGAAGCCCTATCCCCTAGCTCTCACAAAACGGACATTTATTCTGTTTATTGTAAACGAGGTTTTCTTTACATCGTTTTGAAAAACTACTTTTCATAAATTTTATATTCTTTACTAATATATTAATACTTTATATTATAAACTGAAGGGTTTTCATTATAAATATTGCCATTTAAAAATGACTCTTTCGAAAATTAACTTTCTAACCTTATTGTCAACTAGTGAACGCCCTTAAGGTACTTTTCGAATTAGACCCATTCAAAACCTCAAAATCCTGGAAAAAGTTCTTTTGAGCACTCGAACCATCACACCAAAAAAATCAAAATAATGTGAAATATTGATTAAAAAACTATTAAAACGGATATTTTGGTAATATGGTCATATTTAGCTAGTAGAACATTTGGAAATCTACCACGAAGACTAGCACATTTCGCCATTCCCTCACGAAAATTAACACATTTCGCAATTTTCCCCCGAAGACTAGCACTTTTCAGGATTTTGCCACTAAGACTAGTACATTTGAAAATTGGCCACGAAAGCTAGCATTTTTGGCGATTTACAGCCGCCTGAGATTTTCAGACTACATTTATTTATTCGGGTAGCCTGATTTTCTTGGGTAAATCGATCATTTTTTGAGTACTCAAGGGGTCTAGTACCCGACCCAAACCCGATAAAAAAGGAATTAACCCGATTCGCCGAGAGTTTATCAGTTATACAAGTTAAATTTACATATTCTATACGAAAAGTGCTAATCTGCGTGGCAGAATTGTGAAATGTGCCGGTCATCATTCAATTTTGTTGTTACAACGACTTCTCTGCAAAACATAAACTATATTCAATCATCGGTGACATTAGATGAACGCCTGAGAGGAAGAACGTACTATCCCGAACTATGCGTGAAGAACATCATATCTCGGTCAGCGCGTGAAGAAGCTCCTATCTCGTCTCGCGCAAAGAATCTCTTAACTCGCCGCGGTGAAGGACGTCCTATCTATGTTGTTGAGATATAACCGTTTTAAAAAAATGACGTTCCCCAGTATAACAGGAGCATAGAATTAGTTAGAATTAGTCAAAAATTTTTGGTCGGAAAAGACAGGTAATTTTATGCTCTTCAAATGCACTTGCACTAATCCAATTACACAAGGTATTTCTATCGTACCAAGAAATAAATAAATAAATAAATCGCTAAAAAACAAAAAACCTCCCACATATCAAAACAAATTATTTTTTTGCGCCCATCGTGTGAAAAAAAACAAACAAAATGAGCCCTAAAATATAAAATTTAAGCGCACATTACCAAAGATATCGTGGGAACCATACGCATGCGCGGGCAGGCATGCTTTTTCACAAAATGGTTTTTTTCTAGGAAGCAGAAAAGTATTAAGGCCTAAGGGGACCTAACTACCTTAAAATTACATATAAATTGGTTATCTATTTTAAGGTGAGGATAAATTATTCATGATATATGAACTATTTTCTTACGATAAATTTGAACTTTATATCAAAATATGATAGAAAATATTTTTTTATGGTCTTTTTGATTGGCTATAGTACAACCAGTTTTGGGTAAGTTACTGTTTTCAAAATAACTAAATAAAGTTATCGTTACTGCATGAAAAAAAGGAACTAGTTAAGTTACAGTTACTGCATAAAAAAATGTAACGAGTTAAGTTATCGTTACTTGAAAAGTAATTCAAAGTTATCGTAAAAGTCACTTCTGATCACCAATTTTTTCCCGACTAGAAAAGCATTGTTATTTTACCTACATGGTTTTGTTATTTGAATTTTAGTGAAGAAACATAGCTACTAACTTAAATATTAGTTGCCAAAAATTTTAGCAAAATAATTCTTTAACAGCTTAAATATATTGTTTTAAATTTGGGCAGTCCAAACTTCAAATAATAGTTACCTTAAGGCTCTCTAGTGATTTTCGACCAAAAATTCGAAATATTTTTTTTGTTTAAAAAATCAGTTGAACTATGCTAACTTATCATGCAAAAATATTTTTATAATGTTAAATGATTTTTTTCAATGAAAATCGAACGCTTTACCAAAAGATCTCTTTTTTCATTTAACGTCATTTTTTCACTTTTATGCATTAATTTACGTTTCTCAGGAAGTGAATAATAATTTTTTGCTTCAAGTTTTGGAGATTAAATACTATATTACACTATTCAGATGTGTTCTAAGAGTTATTAATATGTAAAATATATCTATAATGAATAGTTTTCTAAAATTATGGTAAGTTTATTCACTAAAGCCACCATTTTGATGATACCACTGTTTCTTACTAATTTGTTTTTTACACTTTAATTTTATCCTGGCGTACACCAAATTAATGAATCCGACTAAAATTTTAGGAAAATATTCTTCAAAGTATTTAGAATAAAAGTATGTATTTTGTTTTTGAAATTATTTCGAATAACTTTCTTATTAAAAGCCATTACACGTAAAATTATTGTGAAACTAGTGTTTTTTAAGCAAAATCATAAATCAATAATGATTTATTTTTTAACAATTAATAATAAATTTTAGAGAAAAACAAAATGCACACTTTTTTGTATAAGCATTAAAGAATATATCCTAAAAATTTCATCTGAATTAAAAAACTAGGTGTGCACCAGGATGACTTTCCTCGTATCCCTATTTTTAATCATATTTAATATTTAACACATTTCCTAGAATAACTCTAAATCTAAGAGAGGCAAATAGCTGAATATTTGTATATAACTTCATAATATCAGCACAAATTTATATATGAGTGGCCATGTCAAGTGAACATGTCGAAAAATAAAAATGTTTGAAACCTACAAAAATGTTGGTATTTGTACCCATAAAAGAAAATTCAGACCCTAAATTCAGCAATTAAAGGTTGAAATATGCGTTTTTCTTAATATTTTGAGATTTTGCCAACATTGTGTGATTTTTAACTCAAAAACTAGGGACTTTTGAGAAAAAAGTGTAACAACATTTTTTGTTCAAAATAAGGTAAGGAATCTAAAAGAATATTTATTAGACCCTAGTGATATTTTTTATGATATCATGCATTGTGATATAGTGTGATTCTAAGATTCTAGAAAATCGCTCCAATTTTTTTCAAAATAAAAAATCTTAAAATTTAGTTATTCATATTTCTTTTAATTCAAGACTAGTTAGAGTATGGTCTCAAGCTAAATATAGTTTTTCAGAATTTTTAAATAGCGCACTTTTTTTGGTATTTCCATTGAGTGACTGAAATTAAAAGTCACTATTTAATAGCTATGCAGGAATTATATTTAGCTTGAGATCATTTTGCACAAGGTCTAGAATAAAAGTTGACATGAAATACTAAATTTTAAGATTTTTTGCTTTGAGAAAGGTGATGGCGATCAGTTAGAATTTGAATATTACAATATATCACAATACGTGGTTTTATAAAGAACAAATACAGAAAAAAGTGCACTATTTAAGAATTCTGCAAAACTTATATTAAGCTTGAGACCATAATTTAACTAGTCTAGAATTAAAGGAAATATGAAAAACTAAATTTTTAGATTTTTTATTTTGAAAAAAATTGTAGCGATTTTCTAGAATCATAATATCACAATATATCACAATGCATGAGATCACAAAATATCACAAAAGGGTCTAATAAATTATTTATTTTATTTCGTAGGTCTGGTGGACGACTTGAAATGCCCATTTCCCTATTCCCTTTCCATGCATGAAAAAGATCCTATGCACACACTTGTTAAAAAAGTTACGGTGTGTAACCCGGGTGAAACGGGCTTCTTCAGACTCGGATGATGATTGGAGCACCCGCGTACATCTCGGGCGCCGAAGGCACTGAAGGCGCCCGAGACTTCCACTCGTGCTCAATCATCATCCTCGCTTAGATGAAGCCCATTTTCCTCCCTAGTTACACAATGTACTAATGAAAACCTACATGAAAAAAATTGTTTCGAGAATTTTATAATTGATATTCGCATTCAATAAAGTAGCTAAAATTAACTCATTAGACACGCGCGTTTAAGTATTACCAGTCAGAAATAATCTTAAAACTTAATTAAAATAACTAGCGAAATAATCCTCGCTCCTAATGTTGCTTGGATCGATATATTTATTTAACGATTTAATAAAGTGAAAATTAAAAATTATTTATGCTCGCTCGAGCTCTTATGCGTGTCCAATTACATTTTTTTTTGTAAACCCATAAATAGACCTCATGTACCCCTAAAAAAACCCATAAACATCGTAAATACACACTAGAAAAATCGATAAAATCCATAAACATCATAAACCCATAAAAATCAAAAACCACATAAACCCAAAAACCATATAAAAGCCATAAAGTCCATAAAAAAGTAAATTTTACCCATATTAAACCCATATTAAAAATTAAACCCCATAAATCCATGAAAATCATTATCCCCATAAAACCCATAAACACCATAAAACCCATAAAATCCATAAAACATATAAAAAACGTTTAAACTAATAAACTCCATAAAAGTCACAAAATCACTCAACATTGTGAGCCCCATAAGTCTCATAAACCCCAAAAACTCATGGGCACCATAATACCCATAAAAATTATAAACCTCATAAACCCTTAAACCACATAAAACCCAAAAAGCAATAAAAAAAATTATAATACGCAAAAAATAGTGCCCAATAAATATAGTCCAAAAATTTTAAAGGCTCCAATTTTTAGAGAACCAAAAAATTATATAACAAAAAAAAATGATAACGTTAAAAAAATAACTATAAAAATACTATTATTATACAAAAAATTATAAGGCCCAAAAAAGTGTAAAAACAAAAAATTATAATCCCAAATTTTATAAGGCCCAAAAAACTATAAAAACATAAAATTATAAGGTCCAAATTTTATAAGGCTTAAAAATTATAAGGCCCAAAAATTATACGATGCAAGAATTATAAGGCTAAATTTTATAAGCACCAAAAAACTATAAAAACAAACAAATTATAATCCCAAATTTTATAAAACCCAAAAAACTAAAAGCAAAAAAGTATAAGGCCCAAAAATAATACTATGCAAAAAATCCCAAATTTTATAATGCCCAAAAATTTATGTTGCAATAAATTATAAAGCCCATATTTTATAAGGCTCAATAAAACTATAAAAAAATAATTATAATACCCAAAATTTATCAGGCTAAGAAAATTATAGAAACAAAAAATTATAAAGCAAAAAATTATACTACGCTAAAAATTATAAGTCCGACATTTTATAAGACCCAAAAAACTGTAAAAACAAAAAATTATGATCTCAAATTTTATCAGGCCCAAAAAGACTATAAAAACAGAAAGTTATAATCCCAAATTTTATAAGGCCCAAGAAACGTATAGCAAAAAATCATGAAGTCCATATTTCCACCCTCCTAAATAATAATAATAATAACCCACCCACACTTGTGCACATATTTGATGTACTTTTTTTATCTTAATATTATAGGAGATTTTTATTATATCTATACACGTAAATTTCTTATATTAATTTTTTTATTTATAGTAAACCCCTTAATAGTGTATTTTATTTTTGCGGTCTATGAGAATAAAAAGTTATTTCTAAATTTGCTGAAATTTCCGATTTTCCAAAAATACGTATTCAAAATTCTATTCTATTTCTTCAACTAAAATAGATATTAGGAAAAACTGCTAACTATATAAACTGGAAGTAAATTACGCCAATTTCAAGAAAAAGTACATATGTTCAATATGTTTACCGTATAAAGAGAGTAAAAATATTTTTATTAATATTTACAATTTTTGTAAAATATATATTAAAACCGTTGCTAGATATATCAATTGAATGGAAATTATGTGTACTTTATTAATCATTTTTTTTAGATTTTTTAAATTTCTTTTAAGTAACTATTTTATTAAAGGACTTTTTATTATCCAATCACCTCCAAAATCTAATCAGTTCTAAGTTGAGCAATACCTCATATGTCTGAAAAAGTTCAGTCTGTAACATGGTTCCCTTGAAGAATTATCGTGGACACAATTCTTTGTTACATACACACATACATACATACGTACATACATAAATACAGAGAGATAGTTTGTTAAAAACATATTTTTCTGACTCAAGATGCTAGAAAATATTAAAATCAACAAAAAGTCTGATAAAAAAATTGTTATTGTCAAAAAATTTCTTTAAGAAAGCAAACGCTAAATATTTTGTAAATTTTGAATTTAATCTTCAAGCTTGTTTCACTCCCTCATAACTTATCTTAAAGATAATTTAAAAAAATTATTTTGGTAACTTTTTATAGAAAAAAAATTTACTTTTATTTACATTTTTTTAAATTATTTTACAATATCTTCTTAATTATAGGTTTTAAAACACAAAGTAAAATGTATGTATTTAAATGTAAAAATGTGTAAAAAACCTGTGTTACAAAAAACCGCTGATAACTACTTTAGCAGAATGCTTTCTCAAAGAGATTGGATGCATAATTATTTATTGAATATTTACTCTGAAAAAGTTATTTTATGAATATACAACAATCTTGCGTTGTAAACTTATATATACTGATATAAGAGAATCGCTCAGTCTGCTAGATTCTCACGGAGCAACCAATACAAAGTTTGGATGTCATAGTAACGACTCAGTATTGCTACCACAACTATACTGTTATAGTTAAGAGATAGTTAAGGTTAATATATAGGCAGGGGAAAGAGAGACAATAAATTTTTATTTTAATTAAAATATTTAGTACATCTATTGATTATAATCGGTTTTATATTCAAAGAATCTTGTAATATATTATGAAAATATAAAATCAAAATATACGAAGAATAATAAAATTAAGTTTTTACATCATCATTCTTAAATACTTTTTTAATAAATTATCTTAAAAAGATCATAAATATAGAATAATGAAGTACATTTTATATTTAAATATACAGTTAGTAAATAAAAACTCTTAATTGTTCAAAGGTTTAATGCTTCGTTGAATAGAATAATACTGTAGCTGATATAGCTAGCAATTTGTTGAAAGGATTTTTCTTTGCAAATAAATTAATGCGCGTTACAATGTTGCAGTTAATGTAAAGACAGAAAAATCGTGTGGCTACAATCATATTTCAAAGCGGTAAAATTCTGATAAATACCGCGTTGCCAAGGGGTAGTTTGTTATGGTTATGGTTTTATCAAGTAACCAAAACAATTAATAAAAAATAACAACTTTTACATTGTGTTTGATGAACTAACCTCGAAAAAAAATTTAAATAAAATTTATACATTTAACAATATATTAACCACAACTGCAGAAATTAATCGCATATTTACTTCTAAATACTTTAAAAATAGTTTAATTCCAAAGCTGTATACGTGAAGCTGTCTCAACAATTGGTATTGCTCTAGGAGCTATACCGATTGTCAAGGTAACGAACGAAAATATATTCAGGGTTATAATGGTAGGAGAGCGATTCTCTTTTTTCAGCGCATATCTAAAGTATAAAATAAAAAACAATTGAATTTTTACAAATTTAAAATCGCATTTTATTGACAAAAAAATGTAGAGTATATGTAACATACACCAATCAAAAGAACATTAAGTCAGTTTTACGAATGTGTGCATCAGTTTGACATATTATAATTTTCAAAAATCAAACTTACATTCCTTTAACAAAAATAACTTTTAAGTATATCTAAGTTACACCAATCAAAACAAAATTAAGTCAGATTTAGAAATATCTATATTATTTTAACATATCTAGCGTATAAAATGGCAAAAAAATTTTTTTTCAATTTTCACAAATTCTTAAGATTTAAAATTGGATTTCTTTAAGAAAAAGAACGTTAAAGTATATGTAACATACATCAATTAAAGGGAAATTAAGTCATCTTTATGAATTGTTGCATTAAGTTAACATATATAGCGTATAAACTGACAAATAATTTTTTAATTTTTACAAATTTTAAAAGTTTAAAATTGGAATTCTTTAACACATAAAAATTGAAGTATTTCTATGATGCACCAAGTGAAAGGAAATTACACCTATTTAATGAATATATATATATATATATATATATATATATATATATATATTTGACATATCAAGCTCATAAAACATTTAAATATTTTTTTTTTAATTTTAAACATTTTTTCAAACTCTTAAGACTTTTGAAATAAACAATAAGTTTCGACCATTTAGTTTCAAAATTGAATCAGTTCTATGTTGGGTCAAATTTGATATACCTGTAGAATTTCAGCCCGAAATACAGTGGCCTTCAAAAGTTATGGTGACCACAAAATTTAACCAAACACATATATATACACACACATACACACACACACATACACATTCTCACACACATACACACACATACACACACATACACACACACACATACACATTCTCACACACATACACACACATACACACACACACACACACACACACACACACACACACACATAGATAGATACAGACATTTTTTAAAACCTATATATTTTGATTTAGCGACCTCAAAAGCATCGAAATACATCGTTACAAAGCTTTCTCTTTGAGAAAGCAAAATAATTTTTTGTACAGTAAGAAAATGTGCAATATATTGAAGTAACAACAAAATCTTTGATTGCGCTGCAAATGTATTGCCGTTGGAATCTGATGATTCCATTGCATTATAGGATGCAGAAACGTAAGTTAATATTGTCAAGAAAACGGATAGAAGTAGAAAAAATGTAGGAGAAGTGTCTCTCTGTCTCCTTTGCTGGAGCTCTCATTGAGTGAAAAATTTGGGCTCTCGAATCCGCACTCCGTCGTGCTTGTCACTTGAATGAACTCGAGTGAAACTGAATTGCAGAGAAGGACAAATAGTAAGAGAGAGAGAGAGAGAGAGAGAGAGAGAGAGGGAGAGATAGAGAAAGAAAGGTGTCCTGTAGACGAAGGTGGCTGAGCATCGAGCAGCGGTACCAGCAAGAGCAGTAAGCAAGTAAGCAATGTAAGCATGCTTGCGGAACCCCGGGGCCGGCGGCAGTTGGCGGGCCCCATAAATTCTGGAAAATTTGTCAAGAGGGCCCCCACTTTCGGTCAAATTTAAGGTAAAACGTAGTTAATGGCGTTAAGGCGGACGGTGAAGCCGGCTGCCGGCACAATGGCACACTTGTGTCGCGAAAGAGCCAGCGGGTGGCGCGCGCGCTCTTCCCTCATCCCCGATTCCACGGCAGCCTAACCTTTTTTCTCTCTCTCTCTCTCCCCCCTCCCCCCTCCCTCTCACTCTCTTTTACGCACTCCGACCTCGTCGCTTCTCGCTGTCTCCTCATTCAGCCGGCCAACAGTGTCGCGGAGAGGGATACTTCATTCATGCCCGAACAGTGAATGGAGCATTTTTCGACTTCGTCGAAAAGTCCGATGGGACGCACAAAGCCACGAGAGCTAGCGTACTCTCTGTCTCTCCCTACCGCTTTTGATTCGATATATTTCTGCTGCCGCGACGTTTAAACGACGTTTAGCGCGACAGCTCGACACTTTTTTCTCTCCCGCGTGTATGTGGGCGTTTCGCGCACGAGTTCGAGCTACTACGATCATTATATAGGCGAAGAAGGTTTTCTCTTTTGTTCAAGGCCTGGAACAGACGGAAAAGGCGACACGCTGTCTGGCGCGGATGCGAGAGCTTTTCGATTCCTCTACATTTGCTGCTGCTGCTACTGCTGCTGCTGTTCATTCGTTCTTTCTGGCTCTGGAATTTTTTCAAACACGCCGAGTACAGCAGAGCTTTCTCAATGATTTAAGGCGAATGCTTTTCTTAAACAGTTTTTTTCTCTTCACTCTCGTTTGCTCTTTTCCGTATATCTCCGCTTTATGGCCTGGCTAAATATTTACCTCATACGTGAACAGATTTTTCAGAGAGAATTTGATCGGCGGTAGAGCCGCTGTATATACGTGTGAGGTCGCGAAGCTAAGGTTTACTGTAAACCAACTTCTTTAAAAACCTTTTTTAAAATATTTCATGCGACAATCGAAATTCTTTAGTTTGGGATTCTACTACTTATCCACTTTCGCTATATACTAGCGAAAAGTACTAATAATTTATGGGTAGTTCTCATTGTGTATTATTCTTATTATTCTTCATAGCACAAAATTACGTCGGAACAAAATATGTCAGGAATCGTGTCCTTATTTTTTGCTAAAATACATTTTAAAGCTGTTCAACATAAAAAATATCGATGTATTGATTTGAAAAATGATTTTTTTCTAATTTATTGACGAATATACTCGTTACTCATCATAATTACTTATATTCAAAATATAAGAAGAATCATATTAAGTGTTATACATTTTAAGAACAGCTACTTCGGTGGCATTGAAATTTACATTATTAACTAGCGCATATAATTTTAAAATTTAAACATTCTTTTTGATGAATAAGCTGCTGTAAACATACATACCATTTTTTATTGTAGAAAATAATCAATTTATAGTTACTATCGAGATAATATTGCGGTTTTATTTATTAAATAAAAAATGTAATTTACTTAATTAATATTTTAAATTTTTAGAATGATACTGATGTGTTTACTGTCGTCTTCATTCATATTATAAAGATTTTGTATATTGTTTAGATGAGCTTTTAAAAAATGTCACTTATGTTAGTATTCTATAAAATGAACTTACAAATAATATACATTTTCTATGATTCTCAATATTTAAAAAAAAATCAATTTTCAATAATTAAGATGAGTACTTAGTTACCAATAAAATAGAAAAAATCTGTTTTCAAATTGACACACTATATTTTTTAACTTAAAATACCCTCAAAATATAAGCAAAAGGCGTGGACAAAATCTGATATTTTAATTCCATATAGTCCTTCTACATTAATACAATATAATCATTAACATTAAAATGATCCATGAGAAGTATATATGACCTTTTGATCTTACACCAATTGCAGTCCAACAATGAGCAGATCAAATTGGATATTTCACAAAGGATCATTATAAGCATGTTTTTATAATACATTCATAAACATGGTAAAATAATTTAAAATATAATATTTTATAATTGTAAAGGTACCATTTTTTATGAAAGAAGGCATATTCGGAGTAAAAAGGCTTTTAAATATCTTACGAAAAAAAGCCGATTCACAAAAACTACGGGTACTCGGCTTCATTCGTAGCTACCAGAGTATGATCCTCAAAGTTTCAGAAAATGTCAACAGTCGCATCATTTATATTCTCCTTATAAGTATGACAAGAGCCTTAGCGCATATAATATAGTAAAGAAAAATATTTTTAGAGTAGGTAACGGAGGGTGGATAGTGCACATACGTTTGCTATTACTTATTGTTGACATCACTCAATTTGATGAACTCATACAATTATTTTATAGATTATTTTCGTTACCCCGATTTTAGTTAACTGTATAATAAAATGGTACTTTTTCATCTAGCTTTTGGATAAAAAAAAGGTGAACTTTGAACGAGTGCGAGAATATAATGACGAATTCCAGAAGAAATTTTCACTTAGATGGCTCAAAAAATAATAAAAAACAATGATGAGGCATACGACCGCAACCATTTTCTTCTCATTCTAAAGGTCAAACAACACATGTAAAGAATTTCCAACATGCAAAAAAGACCTTGTTGAACTGTTTAAAACGTACATCAATTTCTTTTATGGGAATTTAACATGGGAATAACAATCAATCGAATTCTAAGGGTGCAAACCATTTTTTCATGTAATACAATACAAAGTAGAAAGAAAAAGCTTTAAGTGGGTAAAAGGATGTCTAAATATGAAAAATTGAAAATATTTTAATAATTCTAGGTAACAAGGAAGTTGACAAATCATTAAAAGAAAATAATTATCCAACCTAATTCATTGCTACCCTTTGTCTTCATCGGTGACTCCTAAAATTTACACTATCACCGTAGGATACTTTTTCAAATTATGTTTGATACGTTGCAAAATCATTATTTTTATTAATTTGTTTACAAAAAAAGTTGAAAAATAATTAAAAAATAAAAATAAAACAATAAGAATGAAAAAAAATATTATTTAGGTCTAGATTAAAAATTTGAAAAATTATCCGACGGCATCTGTGCATGATAGTATCAATTTTGGAAGTTATCGATGAAGACAATATATAGAAGCCAAGTGATTGTTATATCAAAGATGATGGTTTTAGTTCATAATTCCCATGTTAAATTCCCATAAGAGAAGTTGATGTACGTTTTAAACAGTTGAATAAGGTCTTGTTTGCATGTTACAAAATGTTCGAATACAGAGTCCGACAGTCTTCCGAGAAACCATCTGCGATTGAATTTTTATCCAGTAAGATATTTGATTTCACTTTAATTCTTAAAACATGTTTATCATCAATCAAGACCAATAATGTTATTGTCGAAATAAGCATACCTCAAATAAAAAGTAAAAGCTTGAATTAAAGTTTAACATGTTTAATCTCCTTATCAGTATACTAACTTTTTATTTGTATGACTGTAGTGCAGTGTCGTTTTTCACTAAACAAAGTCGACTTTACGTCTCCTGTTCTTTTTTTCTTAACCAAGATAGATCTCGTTACTTTTTGTCACCCTGAGTTAGTACGCTAAGAACTTTTACATAACGTTTTTATGATAAAAAGAAGATTTAGAAACTTTTTATCATGACTTTCGTCCTTATAGACCAGAATTTCTCAAAATTATATTTCGAATACTATTTTTTATACAGCAATTTAAAATATTCTTGATAAAAATAATAACTCCACTTATATGAAAAATAAATGAATGTGAATGCCCAAATAAATGTCTTGCAAACTTTTTTCATATTTTAATATTATAGCCAATAAATAAGTTTTAACAAAGTTATTAAAGCACTTGAAGTATTGTTTTAATTGTATTTTTTAAATTTATTCAAGTTTCTAATACATTAGCTGCATAAAGTATGAAAGGCTAATTTTGATGAAAGAATTATAGATTTTGTATAATAGTATTTAATTTGTTGGCTTCATTGGTAATATAATAAGGGAATGTTTTTGAACAAATAATAATAATAAGGGGATGTTGATAGAAAATACTTTTATTAATCTAAAATCACATTTGATTGTCATGTATAAATGTATATAATATATATACTTTTTGTCAGTTGTATAATAATAGTCTCTTATTGAAAAATACAAAAGATTATTTGTAAATTGTCTAATTATGTACAATATTTACAATATTTACAAGTTGTATTCGTCGAGTAATAGATATTCACATATTTACAGCGAGCAGTGTTGCTAGTCAATGTTAAGTCACAGATCGGTCGCGCATTATCAGCATGAGAGAAGAAGATCACGAGTTGACGATGTGCTCGACGGTGTACTTGGTGCAGGTGAGCGTCCTCAAGCCGGAGACGATCGGCGGTCTCTCGATCTTGCTCCTCTTGAGGTCTTGGAGTTGGTTGACGAGGTCGGTGGCGGGCCTCTTGCAGCCGGGCCTGGAGAGGTCGTGCGCGTGCGCGTGAGCGTGCGAGTCGCGAAAGACGGCCGACTTGTCGTCCGGGTGCTCGGCCTCCTCGGCCTCGGCCTCCTGCTCCGGCTCGCTCTCGTCCCGCTCGCAGTCCCTCTTCTTGGCGCAGGTGCGCAGGCAGCAGCACTTGGCGGCGCCGGCACCCGCGGGCCCGTCCTCCTTCTTGTACTTGACGCGGCGGTTCTGGAACCAGATCTTGACCTGCTTCTCCGAGAGGCGCAGATTCGTCGCGATCTCGATGCGCCGCAGCCGCGACAGGTACATGTTGGCCGCGAACTCGCGCTCCAGCTCGAGCAGCTGCGTGCTCGTGAACGCGGTGCGGATGCGCTTGGAGCTGCTGGACAGGCTCGCCCCTGGACTGCTGCCGCCCTCGGCTCTCGGCGGCGTCGGACTGCCCCGGCTGTCGCACCTCTTCTCATCCGCCTCCGCCTCCGCATCCGCCTCTACCCTCGCTTCCGAAGCTTCTGTAACATTTGCAACAAAAAACCGTTACTTACTGCCCGATGCTCGTGCTTACGCCCGTCGGGACAAACTGCACTCGCCTCAGCGATTTCTCACCTGATGTGCGACTGTAAACTGGCGAGGGTGGGCTCTGCCTGGGGATGAGAGCGCTCGGCCCGAGCTGCAGCGCGTTCCCCATCAGCGGTCCCGGCTGCCTGGGCACTGGACGAGCTAGCTGCTGCTGCTGCTGCTGCTGCTGCTGCTGCTGCTGCTGATGATGATGGTGGTGATAGGCTCCGAGGTTGAAGAAGTTGAACATGTAGTTGGGCAGCTGGCCGCCGTAGTAGGGCAGCGGATACGTGGGCGGCGAGTTGTTGCCGATGAGCGAGTCCACCAGGAAGCTGCGCGACATCTTGCAAAACTTGAATTATTCACTCTCCGCGCTCACTGGCTATGCACTTTGCGCGACACTTTTTCCCGGCCTACGAAAATCGAACTGCTCGATCTTGCACGCTCGGCGGTACACCGAGATCTGAAGTGTCCCGGTGGCTGCCCTACGCCTATATACGCCGCTGGCTCCACCCCGCCGCCAGCGAGGGTTGCTGCTTCGCCTCGAGAGGCCCTCTATTGTTCCGGGCCCCGCCCCGCCCTTCCCTTCTCGCCGTATGCCTAGACCGAAAGCTAGCCCTACACCCCACACATCAGAAGCCGATGGGGACAGACTTGCCGTAACTCTCCCCACTACCCCACTACCGCTCGAGGATGTTTTCTTCAATGCGCTAATTTGACGGGAGCGGGGCTCTTTCTCTCCCTTCTCTCTCTTCCCCTCTCTCGCTCTCTCTCCGGCACTCAATCGAAATTAATATTTTCCGAGGGAGCGCTGAGCGTGTAATAAGGGATGCGCTGCGGCTGCGTGGAGGGGGAGCGAGCCTTTTAGTTACTTGTTCGTACTGCGTTTTGTGTGCTGGACCAATGCTCTCCCCCCCCCCTCTCTCTCTCTCATGATTTCTTGAATGACCAAAGTTGGGGGCTGCGCTGATGTTGATGTATTTTTGCTGGCGGAGTGGGGGCTATTTTCTCCTTTTTTCAATGTATACGCTTAGCAGGATAGGCTATAAATTTCTTGCTGGGCTGAATTGCCTTTTCGGGCTTCTGCGATTACGTGCGTTCAGAGTAAAAATCAATCGCTAAATGTATAATCTAACATTAATTTAAGCCTAAAACTTCGTATGCGAATTTGTAAGCAGCTTATAAAACGTCTTTAATTTCAATAACTTTGATAAACAATTTTTGTATATTCATATGTGAAACATATTCATATATAAGTAATATATAGTCAAACAAAACTATGTAAATACCCTATTAATTAATTTATTTATTATGAATCGTTTAAATGCCAATAAAGTGTGAGAAACAAATGGTGGGCACGCATAATAGTATAAGTCGAACAAAGTGTAATTTGTAGCAACGGACCAATTCGCGTAATATTCCTGCTCTACTATCATAATTGAAGCGTTGATGCATGGACTTAATGACGCGTAACCGACGGATATTTAATCGTAATTAAAAGGTGTAAAAATTAGCGGATATAAGACAACTGTCGAGGTAATATCAGTTTCCACAAAACAATTTTAATAGAGTTCTTATCCGGCGGATATAATGTATTTAATCAAAATTAGTTTATTAGTATCAAATAATGACGTTAACGTATACAATGTAAGAATATTTTTTAAACAAACTGAGTTATGGATGGGCCCTAATCGAGGTTCTATTTTCTGTTCATTAACACTAAAACTTGCGGAAATTCGACAGCATAAAATATGTATAAAAACTGATAAACAGAGTTGCCCAACACGGCCTTGAAAGGCCAAGGAAGTAACCCCATTATATGTAAAGAAGAGATTTGTGGTGGTGTGGAATTGTTTTAGAGGAATTAGAACAAAAGTTGTACAAGTTAGAGTAAACAACATTAAACAAATATTTTTTAGGTTTTTTTTTCGTTTTTATTCATAAATGTTTATATTATTTCTAAAAATTATTCGCTCTTAAAATCGCCATAAATTTGACCGTATATTACTGAAAAAAAAAACTAAAATAAAAAACGGATTGTTTGCACATTTAACTGCCGGGTACACTTTGAAACCTAATCAGTAAACAATAACCCGCTGTTAACTTCTTTAGCAGAATACTTCCTCAAAGAGGATTTAATGTAAAATCTTTTTTTTTTTGCCAATTGGTACCCAAGTTTACAATTGTAAAAACTGAATAAATTCTGTGAAAAATAAAAGTTTTGAAAACATTTAAAAGGGTATTTATTTCTTGAAACTTACGATACTGACAAATTACAAAAACTAGTAATTTTTTTAATTTCTAAAATTTTTATATTTTATATTAGAAAACATACTAAACTGTATTCAATCAATTTTAATATATCGTTAATTTACGTATGATTATTTTTATACATTTATATTATACCTATAATACCAAAAAATCTTCTGCAAAAAATACAAATTCTTTCGAGAGTTCTTTGTTAGCCACTTTAAGAAAAATGTACAATTTTTCAGTTTTCAAAATTATTAGTTTTATTAAAATAATATATAAATCTTATTCATTTGCATCCAAAATTTAATAACCTCTAAGTTAGATATCCCTGCAAAATGTTAGCGCATATTTTACTCCCCTGCAAGAATTATCATGGCCACAATATTTTGTCAGATAGACACATACACACGTACGCCTATACGAGGGAATCTTGCCCAGCACCACCACCCCCCCCTCCCATAGCTATTTTGGATGTAACATTTTAATATGTAATGGAAAATTTAAATTAAAATACGAAATATATTCCGTCTATGGACCTTTTTAAGTACATCAATCATTTTTTCCATCTTCAATGATTTGAATAAATTACTAGTAGAAATAAAAAAAAACATATTTTTGGGATTTAAAAAAAGTATTGCTCAGTACCGCTCACTATGAGTTTTTAGTACAATTTGTGATCTCAGTGATTAATAATCATGAAAAGCACATTCACATATTGGAAAATAGTATTTTTATTAAGAATATACACTTTAGTATATGCTAGAAACTGAAAAAATCACCATTATTACATTATTACTCTCTTTGTGACATTTCAGTTAACAGTCGTTATTTTATGGCGTTTATTACATTCTACTCCGTTTATTTTCCCTTGTATTCAATTGTAGACATTTTTCTACTCAATAATTAAAAGGAACTCGGGAGTATCTTACAATATAATTAAATTACTAATAGGTTAAAAAAACTTCAATTACGACTGATATATATAGGTTGTCGTGGGCATAAGTTGTGCGGGCGATACAGGGCAAGAAATACATTTTACCAATTTATATAATATTGCGTGAAGACACGGAATTATCGGGATACCGAGGATTCTTTTAGCAGATAAAGGTTTTAATAAAATGTATAAATTGCTACAAAGACAAACGTATCCGTACGATAAATATTGACCCTTGAAAGTTAACTGTTTCTCATGTCCGGCGGAAAGTTATTAGTGTTTAATCCCCGATTTCAGGGTCGAAAACGTCACATAACCTCACTTCTAGAAACTGCGACGCGGATGTTCGTCTCTATTATTTCTCCCGGCTATCGCTGCCTGCGTAATTTGCAGCACTTCACAAGCTTCACTCAATTGATCGTTGATATTGTCAAAATTGCTGTGCGACATTGTCTGTGGCAAATCCATAATTCCACAAAATGTTGAAAGAACAGCATGTCCATGACCAAGAGCACGCATAGCCAAAACAGATCTATGAACTTCATAAGTATTACTTTTTTGCCAATGAATCTACTTGAATTAATTGATGCAATTCTTGCATTTGTACAATTTGAACAAGAAATGTCAATTTTAAAACATAGTCCTTCTACATCAGATTCAGAGAAATTCAGTTTTCCGTGACATATCTTGCAACATGCAATTTTTTGCAGTTCAGGAAATAGTATGTCAATGTCGATAATTCTATTCCTGATTTCACTGCCTTCAGTTATAATGTCCTGAACTTTTCTACTGGAAGTTGAATTTCATGGCTTCTTTGGAAGAGGACCATCTCCTTTTCTTTCATAAAAAATCTTCTTTCTTTTTGTTGGTCTTCCCCAAGTAAGTGTATCAGGGCCACCCGACACTCTACCTTGAACATCCCTTGGTCTGGCACTCGAATACATTACACTTACACTGTATATACTGATTTGACACAAAAAATATATAAATATTTATATACAACCCACCACAAACAACTTTTCTTACACTTTTTATAAAAAAAACACTTATGCACTTTAACACTGAAACATACTTATATAATTATTCACTTACATACTTATACACTTATAAAGTATTACACAATAATTATAAAGTTTTAAAAAAGGCTGGTGAATATAGGTTTTAATTTAAAAATAATGTACAATACTTTTATACAATAATAGCACAGATATTTTGAGAGGTTAATCTCAAAGTAAACAGCATTAAAGAGCGTTCACAACGTTCATACAGAAGTTGCGGATAGAGCATATCGGCGTTCTGGTCAGTGATTGGTCGAAAGACAGTTCCAGAGAAACATTTCGCACTACCTTAGTGCATTGGCATCGAAACAATACCGAAACGCCAAAAATCCCATGCAAATTTCACCTGGTGGCGAAATTTTAAAACAGCGAGAGAGTATAGTTTTTCAGCCAATTTCGCTATATATAGGTATACTGTACGTGTTACTCTCTGACAGCTTCGAGTTTTATCGAACATATATAAATAGACTCTTTGAATTTTGAATTATTTAAACTTATTTAAGTAGCATGTTTTACATAAAATTCACTAAATTAAAAAAAAGCCACTTTGAAATTTTCGTTATAATTCTGTAATAAAACGAATGCATTGCAAGGCAAAAGGTAATAGACGCCGATAAAACTGGTGGTTGCATCATCAAAATTACTAGGCCTCCAATTCCAAAAATATCGACACCAAGGCGTACACTACGGCACCGGATCAAGATTTTAACGTTTTATATAGATGAAGTATTATTAAGTACTTACTGTCAAAAATTTTTTATATGATTGCTTTTAAAAGAAAAAAGTTTAATGAGCTCAAAAATAACCACTGTCAATTCATTAGCACATAGCTTTCTCAAACTAAATAAATTGTTCCAATATGAATTTCTTCATTCTAATTCATTAATTTTACATTGCTATATTGTATTCTAATTATTAGTTCAATAAAGATGTCTTTTGCTCATAGAGGAAGCTTTGTGATAATAACAAAAAAGTTTTGTTAAAAACATGTTAGGAACATGTTTTGAGATACTGAGAATCAAAATACACTATTTTTAGAAAATGTCTGTATGGATGTGTATGTGTGTGGGTGTGCGTGTGCGTGTGGGTGTACGTGTGCGTGTGCGTATGCGCGTGCGCGCGTGTGCGCGTGCGTGTGTGTGTGTGTGTGTGTATGGATGTGGATCGAGTTTACTCTGAATATGCACGGTGAAAGTTAATCTTTCACGGTTCATTTTTTTTGTTTATCTTTAAGGACGGCAGCTTAAAATTTTTTTTTGTTCATCGAATCGTTTCTGTTTTCTTAGCGGTCTTTTGATAAAAAAGCACACCCTTTTTGAGCTATTATTTAGAAAGAGATGTATCAATTTTAAATTAATTTATTAGAACAAAGAATTTCATATCTGAACAATTGATTTATTTCGAGGAAGTTGTGTCAAAAGATACATGACATAAAATTGTAAGCTTACGATCATGAATTGCATTATCGATTTAAAAATATCGTAAAATAGATAAATCGTTAAAAAACGATAACAAATTAATTAATCTTTAATTTTTTTTCTTAAACCGTATCCTTCATAAAAAAACAAATAAAATTTCGCTTGTGGAATTAAAAGTTACCGTAACATTTTCGAGGCGAGAGATTAGCAATCACATTAAAAGAAAAATATAACCTCAAATATCTTGAAAGAGAAAAGACCTCACAGTCTAGGAAAGAGACAATGAAGAGCCACCTTCTTCAGTTTAATTTATTTTAAAGGTTCTGCATCATATGTTTCCGAGATACTATAGTTTAAACCAAAAATGAGACTTTTGTGTATAGCAAATGAAGGGAAAAGCTTATAAAAAATGTTGTGTCGAAAAAGCTAGATAATCACTTTTAGCGTAAATGCTTTTACACTTAAGCGATCATATCATTTCTAACATATCAAAATAATTTAGCTCATGGATTTCACAATATCGTAAAATAGAATAATCGTTATAAAACAAAAAGAGTTGATGAATTTTGAAATTTGTTTTTAATTTTGAATCTTCAGCAAAAAGCGAAGAAAATGAACCCAGAAACATTAATTTTGACCGTGTATATCTCGATAAACAGGGGTATACATAGACACATAAACATACACACACACACACACAGACATACACACATACACACTCACACAAACATACGCACCCATACGGACATTAACTACAAATAATTTCTAACATGCTTTTTGGAAATATTTCTTTTACTATCACAAAGCTTCCTCTTGGAGGAAGGAAGCTTCCTCTTGGAGCTTACTCCGCGTACCACCTCGCACAGTTTAGAAACTTGACTTGTTGTTTACGTTTCCATTCAATACTCGGAATTAAATGCGATGACACGTGTTCAAATTTTTCACACAGCTTCGTAATAAGTTACTTGATAACGTACATAGTTTTTTATTTCATTCTCTGCTTTTTAAACACATCGCACCCTGCGTCAATGTGTTTTAATAGCCGAGTTCCATATGAGCCCATGTATAACGCGAACTTCTAAGTCGAATACCTTAAATATAACATCGATAACAAATATTGAAAAAAATGCGGGAACTTCTTGATTCTCTAAACATTGATATGTGTGAGTTTCATTACGTTCTCTGATTTGTTGTAAAACCCCGAACCTCCTTAAAAGCTTCACAAGATTACGTAAGCTTTTTTTCAAATAGGATATATACGATTAGAGAAAAAGATTATTTCTTTATTATAAAAATATTATTATAAAAATATGTTATCTGTTTTATTAACATATTGCAATATTTAATTATAAGATTAATAAATAAATGTATTTATTTCTATTATATATATTTTATTAAAATAAATATAAGAATTTATAATAAAAGAGTTTTTGTCATACACGCACTATTTTCGCGTTTTTTCGTGACTCTAAAATGGGCGCAAAGCAGCTGTTTGCCAGCCAGCGGGCAAAAAAAACTTGTTTGCCCGCTCAAAACAAAAAAATTTTGTCCAGCGAGTGAAAAGAAAGTACTTTTCGACCGGCGGGTGAAAAGAAGGTACTTTCCGCCCGCTACTGAGAAAATTTTGTAAATTTTTGAAAAATTTGCAAAATTTTGGAACATTTGCCAAATTTTGGAAAATTTGCCAAATTTTGTAAATTTTTAAAAATTTGGAAAACTTTGAAAATTTTTGATAATTTGTTTACGTTTACACTGATTTGAAGAACAACCGCAGTAAACAGCCGCTCTAGAGGCATACAAAAACGCAAAATCAATACATATATGACAAAAAATACGGTGTGGGCCTTGGGGGAAAAGTATTTTTTCGCCCTTGTGTGATTGCAGTACTCGTCTTAGGCCCTCAAACGCACTCGTCTTGGGCTCGTGCTTGCTCCCCTCGCCTCGTACTACAAAAACCACAGACTGGCAAAAAAAAGACTACTTTTCATCCTAGGTACACAATATACTATTGTTATTGAAATGAGTATAATACTCGTAACGTGTAATCACCGTGGCAGTAAAAATAAATACATTTCTACCATTCTCTTGACTTTTGCACGTACTTCCTTTTTAGATATATATTAACAAATCAATGTCATTATAATTGGAAAAAAATAAAGTTTAATCTTGATAAAAATAACAATGGATAAACGCAAAATTTTTGAATATGACCCAAATATACAATCTTAATTTAAATATTTTTCGGTGACTAAAGTCGATTAAATTAAATGGCAAGGTACTACTCTTATAAGCTTAATCCTACAAGCATCTTTAACAGTTTAAGAAAATCCAGATCCCAAGCTGTGACCATCTTCTCAAAGTAAAAACAGTTAATTTTATGCTCTACTTACTCTTAGTTAAGTCTCACCTTCAGCGAGTGAAAGAAATTCCTCTAATAAATCCTCTTGAAGAATCTAAAACTTTGCTTTAATAAAGCAGACAAATAAAGAATAATATATAGAAACTTTAAAATATTGCAAAAACTAAAATTATACTATTACTTTTCATTGTATAACAGAATTCCCAAGAGATATAGATAAAAGAGAATTGAAGAGCCAAATGCAATAAGGGGGCTAGCACGTTTTTTGATGATTTCTATTTCAAGTAATAATGCTCAGATAAAGGAACAAAAAATGTTGGAGAAAGAAATTCGTTCAATAACACGATATCTTTTTTTATCTGTGTATTATTCCATTAAAAGTTGAAGAACCATATGCTAGGAACTCTATCATTTGAAGAAAAAAAAACTGAATTTATATTTTACTTATTTTGAACTGATCGAGAGTTGCCATATCCACAGATAATAGTAATAGTAAGGCTCATTTATATGAAAATAGTCATAGTTTTAAGCGGTTCTAACAAATAATTACAGAGTCACGGACCCGGTACTTCATCAGAACCCAGTTGTTGATAATTTTGTATAATAAATCATTATTATTAATTGTGGCGACGGATATTCTCAATATAAAAAATTACAAGTAATAATGTTATTCGCTTTTCTACGATTTCTTCCACTTTTTTACGTTTCTTTACGTTTTATTACATTTTATAATTTCCACAGGGGTGGACACAAATTTTGGTTTCATACATACATACATACATACATACATACATACATACATACATACATACATACATACATACATACATACATACATACATACATACATACATACATACATACATACATACATACATACATACATACATACATACATACATACATACATACATACATACATACATACATACCTACCTACCTACCTACCTACCTACCTACCTCCACGAGGGGGAGGCTGTACCCCCATGTGGCGCGTCCTCGGGTGGCGGATTGAGGAGTGCTCGCTATAGGCACATAATACTACATACGTAGTACTGCCTGCAGAGGGTAGGAGAAAAATAAAATATCTCCCGCGGACCAAAAGCCAAACGAAGATCTGTTTAAAATCACCACAAGAAACGAGGATGGATCTTCAAAGCATGGCTGACCAGACGCTCGCTGGTTGCCGCAGCGCGACTTAACTTCGACTGTTGAGGGTGGAGGATGTGAGATAAACTGGGCTCTGACACTCCCAGGCTGCCGGTAAGTACAGGAGCCCGGGGCGGTTTAGCCGACATGCCCTAGCTGCTCTATCAACCGGCGAAAATCCTGATGGCTATGGTGGTGCCGGGTGGCGCCCGGACAGGGCCCCGTCATGGTCAGAAGGGGGGCCCCGCTACCCCCCTCCGGATACTTTACGAGGACGACTTGCGCTGGGGCACGAGGCCAGAATACACGTCTACGAAGCCAGAATTGAGAGTGAAATATAAGTGGAAAGTAGGTGAGAGAAGAGAGAAGGGGAAAAAAAAAAAAAAAAAAAAAGAAATATGATACGTACACCAGCAAGGACAAACGTAGGGACTTCGGATACCCTAAAAAGTGTCATTGAAACTGGGTTCCCTACCCAGAAACCAGGCAGCAACAACAGCCTGGTAAACGAGCAGGGAGTGAAACTAGTCAGTAACAACTGCCTGGAAAGCACTTCAGACGGAGAGTTGATAACACCTCTGTCCCCCATTGTCCATGTGACGGAGTATGGAAGTGGAGGTATAGAGGACAGAATAAGAGAAGATCAAGAAAAGGAGCAGGATAAAGAGACTCGATCGTTCAAGCTCCTCAAAGAGCAAGTCGAAGCTCTGGTGGCGTTTATCTTGGGTAAGAAAAACATACACACAGAGTTGAAGACTATGGCGAAGGCTACTAGCAGAGCGCTACAGGACTTTACGAAGGCCAAAGCAGGTACTCAGTCGAAGGATAGAAGTAGCAAGGATCGAGAGAGCCAAACCTCTCCCTCCTTCGTTCAGAAACAGATGGACCAGACTCCGAACAAGCATCGGAGAACATCACCGCAGCAGGTCACGGCGGCCAGGAAGAAGGCACAAAGGACGACAACATCGCAGTCCCCACCACCGCCCTCCACAGTCAGAGAGACACCTTGGCAGGTAAAGGAAACGAGGAAGATAAAGAAAAAGAAGAAAAAAGAAGACGGGATGAGTGACACTGGTGTCTTAAGCCAAAAAGGCACTAAAAAATCTAAAACGACACGGGCAAGACCAACCCGACCGGAGGCCCTTATTATAAAGGCCGCCGAAGGGACCTCTTACGCTGATATCTTGAGAAAGATGAAGGCGGAACCCAAATTGACGGCACTCGGCGAATGCGTAAACAGGGTACGCAGGACTGCGGCTGGGGACCTGCTTTTGGAACTCCAACGCACAGCGGAAGGGAAGGCTACGGAACTCCGGCAAGCGGTGCAAGAAGTGCTAGATGGGGGTACCAAAATAAGGACCCTACAAGACGTAGTGGCCTTTGAAATAAAGGATCTCGACGTACTAACTAGCAAGGAGGACATTCTAGAGGCGCTACGCAGGGAGTTCCAAAGTAGCGACGCGTCCACATTGGACGAGATTGTAGTAAAATCATTGCGTAAGGCATACGGTGACACGCAGACCGCGGTCACCCAAATGCCAGCAAAAATGGCTCAACAGATGATAGCTAAGCGCAAAATCAAGATAGGCTGGGTAGTCTGCCGAATACGGCAGATGGAAAGGAATATACGTCCACTTAGATGTTATAAGTGTCTAGGATTTGGACATATCGCCAAAAGTTGCAAGGTAGCACAGGACCGAAGTAACCTCTGCTACAAATGTGGAAATATAGACCATAAAGCAAGAGAGTGTAAGAATCAACCAAATTGCGTACTCTGCTGTGAAAGGAGCGCAGGAGGAAAAACTGATCATGCAGCCGGTAGCTACACATGTCCTATCTACAGAGCTGCATTAGAAGAGTTAAAAGAAAAAAAAAAAAGATAATGAAGATAGTGCAGTTAAACCTAAATCACTGCGAGACAGCACAGGACCTACTTAACCAGTACGTTCGAGAGACGAAGGTTGATGTGGCCATCATATGTGAACAATACAGAGATCTGGACCAGCCATCATGGGACACGGACGACACTGGCAAAGCAGCGATCTGGACATGTGGCGACGTAGCTTTCCAGGAAAAAATGATGACTCGTGAGGAAGGATTTGTACGGGCGAAGGTAGCAGGTATATACGTATACAGCTGCTATGCCCCGCCTAATGCGCCAATTGAACAGTTCGAAAGACTGTTAGATCGACTCGTACAGGATATGGCGGGAAGAAAGCCAGTAATAATAGCAGGCGATTTTAACGCATGGGCCGTAGAGTGGGGCAGCCAAAGGACTAATCAAAGAGGACAGGTGCTGCTGGAAACATTCGCACTCCTAGATTTGGTACTAGTTAATCAGGGTTGTACCAACACTTTTAGAAGAGGGGACACAGGATCTATAGTAGATCTGACATATGTTAGCAGCTGTTTAATTGACTCAGTCGACACGTGGATCGTGAGTGAACACTACACCAATAGTGATCACCAGGCCATAATTATGGAGATAGGAAGATCAAAGCAGGGTTCCAGCGCGAGTACAAGGACCAATAGAATCGGTTGGAAAGTGAAAGACTATGATAAGGAGATGTTTCTGTTGGCACTGGAGGAAATACAACTGTTTGGGACAGCGGACAGCAAGGCTAAACAGGTGATGAAAAATATCACCCGAGCCTGCGACGCAGCTATGCCAAGAAGAGTGCCCAACCAAAGACGACCACCAGTATACTGGTGGAATAGTGAGGCGGATAGCGCTCGTAGCGAGTGCCATCGGACTAGGAGACAGGAGCAGCGGGCAAGAAAGAAATACTATAAAACTGGAAGAGGCCAGGAATTAGTAGATGCCTACCACCAGGAAATGAAGGACGCTAAGCGAAAGCTTAAGAAGACAATCCGTACCAATAAGCGACGGTGCCTGAAGGAATTACAGGACGAGGTTAATAAAGACCCCTGGGGTAGACCTTATAAAATAGTAATGAAGAAGATCAAAGGAAGCTACGCACCCCCTCCCAAGTGCCCACAATTATTAGATCGAGTAGTGACTAAACTGTTCCCCACACAACGGGACGAACCGTGTGTTATAGAATCAGAGGCAAACGAAGAAGCTATTCCTCCAGTCACAATGGAGGAACTGCTAAGCGCTTGCAAGAGGGTTGGAAACAACAAGGCTCCAGGCCTGGATGGCATTCCCAATATAGCATTGAAACATGCTATATTCGCCCAACCAGAGATCTTCATAGACTTGTACAACACATGTCTAAAAGAGGGAATATTTCCCGCCGACTGGAAGAGACAACGACTTGTGCTACTACCAAAGGGAAAGAAGCCACCTGAGGACGCTTCATCATACAGACCGCTCTGCATGCTGGACACCTCAGGCAAGATTCTGGAACGCATAATTTGCGTCAGAATGGATCAGGCAATAGAAGAAAAAGGGGGACTTGCGGAACACCAATACGGCTTTCGGAGGAAACGATCAACTCTAGACGCAGTGAACATAGTGATTGACACTGCGCGCGCAGCGATAGAGGGAAAGAGATGGAAAGGAGGAGCAAAGGAGTATTGCGCTGTCGTCACTCTGGACGTCAAAAATGCATTCAACTCGGCCAAATGGACCAAAATACACGAGGCATTTCGTAAACAAGAAGTGCCTTTATATATAAGAAGGATGATGTCCGACTACTTGAAGGACAGAATCTTATTATATGACACTGACAATGGCACCAAGACCTATGAAGTAACAGGAGGAGTACCCCAGGGATCAGTGCTTGGTTCACCGACTTGGAACAGCTTGTACGATGGGGTACTAAGGCTACAGTTACCCAAAGGGGCGACAGTGATAGGATTCGCTGATGACATAGCACTAGTCGTGGTAGCGAAAAGCATAGAAGATATAACAGAGATAGCTGACGAGGCTATTCGTATAATACGCGAATGGCTGACAGAGACAGGACTGGAATTGGCCAGTCATAAAACCGAAGTTCTTCTTATTTCTAGTAGGAAGAAAATGGAGAAAATAACGCTAATAGTGGATGGACACAAGATTGTTTCTCAACCAACCATTAAGTACCTGGGCATTACCATTGATGCAAGACTTACATTTAAGCAGCATCTTGAAACAGTGAGTGATAAAGCAGCAAAAGTTGGCGCTGCTTTATCTCGATTGATGCCAAATGTAGGAGGGCCAACGCAAGGTAGAAGGTTGCTCTTAGTCAGTGTAATCACATCGATTATGTTGTACGGGGCTCCTATATGGGCAGATGCCATGTTAGTGAAAACGTACGCAAACAAGCTGTCGACTGTATACAGACGAAGTGCACTTAGGGTCGCGTCTGCTTATCGTACGGTATCAGATGAGGCTGCCTGTATTATAGCAGGCATGCCGCCTATTGACCTCCTAGCAATGGAGAGAAAGAATGTCTTCGAGACAAAGCGACAACAAAATGACAACACTCAGAAGGACATCTGGGATTCCGCGAAGAAGCAGACACTGACTGAGTGGCAAAAAAGATGGGACTCCAGTGGCAAGGGGCGATGGACACATCGCCTCATACCAAGGATAGAGGGCTGGACCGAAAGAAGACATGGGGAAGTAAATTACTACCTCACACAGTTTTTGACCGGGCACGGATGCTTCCGGGCGTACCTGCACCGATTCAAATTAGAAGACCGTCCAAACTGCCCAGTGTGTATGGACGCTGACGAGGATGCGGAGCATGTCTTCTGTGACTGCTCACGATACCAACAGGAAAGAGAAGAACTTGAGAGCTATCTCCAGACCAGAGTAACACCTGAGTCGATTATGGAGGCTATGCTGACTTCGGAGGATGGATGGTGCACAGTAAACAACTATGCAGCAGATATACTTAAGAAGGTCAGAAAAGACGAAGAAGGAAGAAGAAAAAGACGAGAGATGCTGAATGAAGCTGGCGACCGGACGATGCGGTAAGAAGTAGAAGGCACACAACACGGAAGACTACTAATGACGGTAATGGGAGAACCAGTGATGCCGACCACATTCACAGAAGAGGGCAGGAGCCCAATGACCCCCGCGAAGCATTGCTTGGCGGTAGTACCGCGGGGAGGTCAACTCAGAAGAAAGGGCACGGTTCACTTTACTAAGGGTCAAAAAGTGAACGGAGGGGATCCGGTTGCGGTGGGGCGTAAAAACCCTGGCGTATACTGGAAGGTTTAGTGAGTGCGAGTCTCACACACGGTGGTACTTCACTATATCATGTCATGGTCCATAATGGATTTGCCTTAAACCTCTCTCTCTATAAGAAAAAAAAAAAAAAAAAAAAAAACATACATACATACATACATACATACATACATACATACATACATACATACATACATACATACATACATACATACATACAGACAGTATTATATCTGCAAATATGTAAATAATTATAAATCAAAACATTACTCAGTAAATTATTCTTCAGTTTCTTAAAAAATAACTTTTAATTTGTTGTTGCTATCAAAATTTACCTTATGTAGTACAATCTGGGAAAATAATGCGGGAAACTAGAAAGGATGACCATTACACGCCTTTATACACGACGAAGCTTTGTGATTGTAAAAAAAGAATTCTGCTAAAAACATGTTAGAAACATGTTTTGAGATATTAGGAATCAAAATACACTATTTTTAGAAGAAGTTTGTGTGTGTGTGTGTATGTGTGTGCGTGCGTGCGTGCGTGCGTGCGTGCGTGCGTTGATTGAAAAGGTATTTGAAGATTAATGAAATAATGTATATCAGTATTTTTATTTTTGAACGACCTAAGTATGTGATTTTAGATGTCGTTGAATTCAAATTCGAGGTGAAATGTATAAAATTAAAATTATTTATTTAAAAAAATAATGGTACCGAAAACTGCTTAAAACAGATTTAATTTATATATATATATATATATATATATATATATATATATATATATATATATATATATATATATGTGTGTGTGTGTAAATTAAAAATATAAATGTATAATAAAAATAAGATTATGGCTATAGCTAGTTGAATTAACTGTTGTGAATTAAAATATTAATGATAAATTAGCATACATTTTTTGAGCTGCTAATTAAAAAGAGATATAGCAATTTAAAATTAATTTATTACAACAAAAAGTTTATTTTAGAACATTTAATTTAGTTTAAAGAACCTAAGTGCCAATGAATTGGCAGCGGTATTTTTAATTGCTTCTTTGTGAGCTTGGTCAGGAGAAAGTGAGATGGTACTGGCATACGAAGTTTCATTCTTCCTCTGATGTACGCACAAAGACTTACTACAAAAAGTTCTGACAGGAGTCCTTATAATCTGGCCAAATAATTCAACTAAAAGATACAAAAAAGCTACCTTTCTGTTCATTTTCAGAAAAATTCATGCATATCCTGAGAAACTGGCGTATACATACGCACACACGCATACACACACATTCGCACACTCGAGCAAACATACACGCGCAAACACACACACAGTCACACACATATGCACACATACATACACACATGTAGTCACACACATACCCACAGACATTTATAAAGGTATAGCTAAAAGTAAGACACAAAAAGCTCCATTTTTTACAATCACCCATACACACATCCATACAGCGGACATTTATTGAGAGTAGCCTATTTGAACTCCCCAAGTCATATAGATTTACGTTAAAAAATGACAAAGTAACAAGTGTATCAAAACAATGCTTTCTCTTTGAGAAAACAATCGTTATAAAACAAAATAGAATCGATGAATTATTTCGTACCTTCATCAACAAAACAAATAAAAATTAGTTGTTTGAAAATGACCGTTCAATTCTCGAGATATAATTAATCAAAATTAAATATATATATATATAACCTCAAATATCTGGAAAGATAAAAAACCTCATAGTCTGGTGAAAGAACTCATCCAAGAGATAGGGAAAAGCTACTCGTTTCACTAATTATCTGATTTATAGGAATCTGGAACCGAATATGTAGAAGAATATTCAGTAAAACTTTTGAGTCTTGATCTTTTTCTTTTGACGAGAAAATGGTTATTTGGTCACTCGAGAAGATATAACCAGTCTTTAATCTAAAACCAGTTATCTAAACAAATTAAAGACGATCTAAGTTATTAGTATTTAATGACAGCAGTAAGAAAGACACTTTTCTAAGCAAAGATTAAGGTTCAATACCCTTGATATAAAACAATACGCAATTGCGCGGCTCTCGTTCAACAGTAATGCGAAATGATATAAATAGGAAGATTCTCGTATGTATTCGATAGTCTGATACGTTCGCATACACATGCATGCCTCGAGCTCCTGTCTCTCATTAACGACGGATCATTAATGAGGCTTTGACGTGGGCGCGAGTCGCGCGACTGCGTTTATTGAATTATCGGAAGTGCCGTGCAACGCTTGCGACTAAACGGGATAGATTAAGGTACGAAGGTGTATAGAGAGAGAGAGAGAGAGAGAGAGAGAGAGAGAGAGAGAGAGAGAGAGAGAGAGAGAGAGAGAGAGAGAGAGAGAGAGAGAGAGAGAGAGAGAGAGAGAGAGAGAGAGAGAGAGAGAGAGAGAGAGTTGATGATCGAGCGATATTGAGACACGTATCATCCGTGAATACGACGTGGAATGTACTGCACGCTGGTTAATAAACCGAGCCGAATTGATTAATCGATGATGGATAATGAAGAGCGACTGTATATTCCAGACTATTTGGATGCTAGACCGTACGTAATTCTTTTTCTTTTTTTAGGGAAGAAAGTTTTGCATTGCAAAAGGTTATGGTAGACTAAATAATAGAATGGTATTAATAGCCCAATATTAGTCACACGAGTGTCTAAATTTCATACGAATTTGATTAAAGATCATAAATTAAATATAAAACATAAATTTTTAAACAATTGATTGATACATTATTTTTATGATTATTATTTGCACCTTTTTGCAAATCAAAATATCGAAGTTAGAAGTCTAAAATTTGATATACCTACTGCGATTCTATATCTCGCGTTGAATTTTAATATAAGGGATGGGGAGCTTAGAAACCGAGGTTAGAGGTATTGCCTTTTTTCTATTTCCAAATAAATGTGTTAAGATATTAAGAATTACCATATAAATAAAAGCAAGTTTTATTAAATCAGTAGGGGGAACGCCGCCTCCCATGCGCGCTTCGTGCGCATACTCCCTCCTTTTGCATTATACATGTTTTCACGTAATTAACGAAACTATAAAATATCGGAGTTAATGAAATAATGAAAAATCATATGTTAAACACAACGTTAACCGATTAGAAGGTATAAAAGATTCGTACGCGAAATGACAACTGCGAAAAACTGTGAAAAACTATGAAAAAAATCGGAGGAAGTGTGAAAAAATGTGAAAATGCACATACTTTTGGAACATCTGTTACAAAACAAAAATGCACAGTTTTTCACATTTTTTTCATAGTTCTTCACAGTTTCTCACTTTTTACAAAAAACACGTATTTTATCTAATAAAACTTGCACAATTTTTCAAATTTTTTTACAGTTCTTCACAGTTTTTCAGATTTTCTCACTTTCTTTTTCGTTACATTCTCTTATATAGAGGAAATTACAACTGTGAGAAATTGTGATAAAATGTGAGAAACTGTGAATAGCTGTGAAAAACTATGAGAAACTATGACAAAATTTATGAAATATTCTATAATTATCATTTAAAATCATGTTCCAAATGTAAGCTCAATTTCACAGTTTTTCACGAAATTCTCATGGATTTACACACTTTTTCAGGCATTTGTCAGACCTTTTCACATTTTGAAATTTACACTAGGGTATATAATATAATACCTAATACTTTATACCTACTCATTAAACGATACACGTTAATCCATACACAAATGCTTTTTTTTCACTTCTGTCCTGAGTTTTACTCACTCCCTATATTTCTTATTCTTATAAACTTATTATATAAATTATATGGTTTAATTATTTAATTACTCATTATAAATGTTATTATTAATTTCGTAATATATTTATCTATTAACCATTAAGGGCAAGGATTTGAGGTATTTGTACTTCCTTTGAAAGTGACCCAAACCTAATCATAATTATACATACTGAATATAGAATAGGTAAATATTTATTTTCGAGATTTTCTTTAGTGATTAAATCCATATTTTTCTTTCTTACACAAAATAAAAGCCGTATATATTTATCGAAATGATATATGGTACTGGAAATAGAGGCAAATGTAATGTTGTCAGTAATGATTGCTAGTAGGTCGAATCGCCCATTTCGGACATACATCCACCAGTGAAAAGATCTTTTAATATGGCGGGGGATTTTGCTTCGTGTTATCTGGGATTTTGAAAGGTTAGATATTAGAAGGCGTATAAATTTCTCATAATCTCGAAATATACCCGCTAAATTCAAAGTTATTTTTATCGTCGGGTGTGTACCATTTGGATGTTATCTCCCAAACGGGATGTCCGACCTACTGAGACCTACAGAGAGAATTTTCTTGTAAAAATTACAATTAAATTTACGGTAAAAATTACCATTCAGTAATAGTAAGAGCGGGACCTAGCGCCATCTGAGTACATTTTACTAAGTTCACACGATGAATTTTGCTGAACAGAACGGTAAAAATTCTAGTACAGAAGGGTAAAAATGGCCTGATATAATGTAGTACGACTAACATTATTTTTAAGTAGTATAATCTTATATAATATTTTTAAGGATTGTTTTTTATAATTACGTTGACTTATTTATTTATTATTTAGGAAGTGTAATTATTTTATTGGATTAGAAGAAATAAATTTGATATAAAATTATAGGTTAAGTTATGTATACATAAATGTAAATATCGCACTTGCACAATAAAAATATGAAATTTAACATTTTTTAGATCGTTATTTATCTTCATAATAAAATTAATTTGAAAAGATTTTAACCTAGAATACTATACAAGATTTTAGAGTTGTTATGAACATAGCAACATTGTATGAGCTTTAACAAATAAAATATTTTTTGTGTATAGGGAAATATACATCTTATACGATTTAGAACCATAGATCATTTATTAATCTTAACAAACTTTTATACATTTAATAAGTACTATAGTAATATAACTAATAAAAAACCCTCCACGAGGTCGAGGTGCAAACGAAGGTTAAACGTACATGCGACGTATGTAGGCGCTTACAGTTACCATACGAAACGTGAGTCTGTTTTACCGACATCTTTATACTGACTTCAGGGTAAAATTTATAGTGACTGAACGGTAAAATTTATAGTGACTGAACGGTAAAAATTATGCATATTTCTCCGCACTTTTTCAACAACTTCTTAATAAATTTTAAGTAGCAGTCAAATTTACCATGCAGTAAGGTAAAATATATTATTCATATAATAAAATTTATAGAATAAAAAGTAATAATTTTATAAAATATATATAAAAAGTCCTGGAAATGCACAATGTCCCACGGTTACCGTGACTTTTACGGTAATTTTTATCGGATAATTCTCTCCGTGTATGTTTGTGTGTTGTATGATCCTATAGTTATGATACATCCATTCCTCACACTCTTAGAGTATGTGGTGTGCATGCATCAAAACTGAACCTACAGTTTTAGATGGGATCCGTAATATCTCTTACCTACTTACAATTAGAGTGTTACAATACGTGTCGTGTGTGAGTGAGGAATGCGAAGATATAGGCACCGAGCTATGGAGACTAATAGCATCCACTGTCTGTGCTGCTCTATACTGACTACTCGAGTCGTTAGATGAGCTTGAAGCCATTAATGAATGCAGATGCTTTCTTACGAAACCAGTGTAGGTTTAAGAATAAATAAACATAGATAAGTAAATATAAATTAATATGAAAGAAATTCATAAACAGGTCTTTTGTGCTCAGAAAAAGCATTGTTACACTATTTAGTATATTATTTTTCATTCGCGGCCCTTTCGTGTATGCAGACGTTCTTTATATTTAAATAAAAATAATTATTATATGCGGCGAATTATTCGCGGTGAATGCTATACTAACATATAGGTGCGAGAGAGAGGGTATAATCATAAGTCGCGCACGTTCATAGTCTATGCATCTGATGACCGCTGTTTTTTTGTTCATTATGCACGGCGTTTTGACGTGCAAAAATACACAATCTTCGATCACCGACTATTATAGTGGTTTTGTTTGACGCTATAATACGCCAGATCAGTTTTCCTGCAATCGCTGCAGTAAAATGGACGGTTTCGTAAAGAATTTATTGAATGAGTAGAATTTCCCTGATCTGACGTATTTTTTTAAAGGTAAATATATGTTTGTTTATTTATTTATTACAATTTTGAGACTACAATTTAAACATTCAAATCCTATTTATAAATATTATATTAAAATCAATGTAATTTACATATAATTTTATTTTTATATTTTATAAATATATTTTTAATGAAAATATAAAATTTGTAGTTAAATCAATTAATGAAGAAAAATTTTACAATTTGTCTGAAGAACTAATCGACAATAGTATACCTATTGATTATGACTCAAGTGATCTGTTCAAGATATGTTACAAAGTATTTTTAGTGTCGTCGCTAGTGCGAACGACGAGGCGAACGAAAGTTGATATTTACACGTCAAATCGCCGTACATAATGAACAAAAAAACAGCAGTAATAAGATGCATTGACTATGAACGTTTGCGACTTAAAAAAAAACAATTTATGCACATCGATATATGGTGTATTTCAGCACGGTCTTTTACCGCGCGGTGATGCATGCTCTTTTGCAGTTCGACAATCTCTCCGTGTAGAAGGTGTGAGAACTCACACCCCAGAGGTTGGGAGTAGACTGGTTGACCATGGATCTGCCTAGAAAATATTTTACTGGGTTATTACTATATCAGATCGTTAGGATGGAACAACCCTCCTACATAGCAGACATGTTCACCAAAAACCAGTGCAGAACCTCCAGTAGGTGTTATGCTAGCTGTTAGTTTGTCGCACACTATTATTACGGATCTCTTTTCATTCAGGGTCCAGGGTGCGCGCCTCTAGAACTCCATCCCTCACAATATTAGGTATCTACGATCGATGTGCAGATTTAAGTCGGCGATGCTTAGGCACTTGCACGAAAAAAACTAAAGGGCCAATATCGTCTACGCTTAATTAGATTAATTAATTAGATGTTTATATTTATTTTGTGTTTTATTTATTTATTTTATTTTATTTTATTTACTTTATTGTATATTTCATTTTACCAGGGTATAAGATTTATTAGTGTGCATGGAAGTATGAATGAGGGTATGATCATGTGATTGTTTCTATAGCTGTAAATATTGCCTTCGTGCAACACGTACTTCTGACAAATTATTTGTGATATGATTAATCAAAGCAAATCAAATGTAATAATGTTATACGTTCTTTCAAGACAGTCGAAAGGAAAATATACATATTGTAAATAGATGCAAATAATAGAGAATAAAACAACATGAATAAAAAAGAGATACAGAGTATTGATAGAAAGCGAAAGAAATTGTGAATATCATTGGTGAGAGATAAATCGCCGATATTTAAAATTTTGCACTAGCAAATTAGACACCGTAGTGCGAACAATTATTGATCAGCATTTCTTACATTACTAAGATTATTACTTGGCTTGATTAGCGCAGAAGCTGATACATTATTTTGGTTGCTGGATCGTTCTTTTGTGGATTTTCACTATCATCACATGTCTGGTGCAGTCAACGTCTTCGAAGATTGGGGAGTCCTCAACAAATACTGACCTCATCGCGTCCATAGGAGATTGCAGAGAATATAAGAGAATGTATGAGTGTGCGCATAATTTTATTGTATACTAACTAGGAGAGTGTCGGAGGTTTGCAAAAAGATATTTGCTAAAACTTTAAGAGGTGTTTTCTGACACCTAAAAATGAAGTGTAGAACCTTTTGTTTTTTCCAATGGGCCCTTATTCATCAACCAATTAATGATATCAACCAATTGATCTCAATTGTCCGCTATTTAAGTAAAAACTGGTGTCTCTACTTCTGACCATAGCTCTTCAAGTTATTATGCTACAAAAAAATACCCAAATGTAACTAGAAGTAGATAAAAAGAGCTGTAATTGCATCTTTGTTTCGTACAAAAATATTAATTTGGGCCAAAGTTACTAACTTTCAAAGAATTAAATAAAAATTACAACTAAAAATCACTGTATTTAAAAGAGTTAAAATCCTTGAATTAACCTGCATTTTTCATCACGGGTTTTCAAAGTTAATAACTTTGTCACAGATTAATACTTTTTTTACGAAACCAATATAAAACTAAAGCTCTTTTTGTGTAGTTTTAATTATGTTTGGATAATTTTTTCTCACATAAAAACTTGAAGAGTTATGATCAGAAGTAGAGGCACCATTTTTTACTAAAATAACGCTCACTTGAGATTAATTGGTCGATATCACGAGAATAAGGGCCCATTGGAGATAAATAGAGGTACTACACTTCATTTTTAGGTGTTAGAAAACACCTGTCAGAGTTTCAGCAAATATCGTTTTCAAAACCTCCGACACTCTCATAGTAAGTATAAAAAAGGTAATAATTCATAATCAGAACCCATGATCCTATTTAAATTTGAATAATATACAAATCATTATATTTCAAATTATGATCTTTTTATTTATCAATTCTAGAATATTCCTAACTTACAAAAAATTTCGGTTTGGGAAAGATACGTATAATTGTATGCTCTTTCGAATGCATTTATACTACGTTAATGATAATATTTTTAACATACCAAATACTCGAAAAAGTAAAATCCAAAAATCAATAAACCGCTAAATACCATAAACGAATCCGAAAAACTGGATAAAATTATTTTTGTGACTTTATAATGTAAAAAAACAAACAAAATGATCCCTAAAACATTAAATTTGATCGTGGATTACTCGAGATATTGAGGGGCACAGATAAACACACCAGGGATCTCAAATGTGGTATCCGGTACTATATTCATATGGTAGAAGTTACCACATTTGCACACACGCACGCCCACCCACGCACACGCACACGTACATACAGACATTTTCTAAAAATAGTGCATTTTGATTTCTTAAGTCACAAAACATGTTTCTAACATAATTTTTAGAAAATATTTTTATTACTATCGCAAAACTCTCTATTTGAGGAAGCAAAATAATGAATATAATATTATAGCCTTTAATATGAAGCCTCAATATTCTTATATTTATTTAGATAAATAATAGACGGATTAAAAAATGTATAACCATTCTGTCGGACGTTTGGATTCCTCAGCTGTAAACATGTGCACTGCACATGGTCACCGTAAAATTATAGAGCGTAAAATTAACATTTACGTTGCATTATATAGTCGATTTTGGACGCGTCATTACAGCTACACTAGCTATAAGCTATACTATAGTATAATAAATTCGTCGCGGTTGTAGTGAGCGGAAACAATCTATCGTTTGCCTCCCTCTATTTACACCTGTTTACCCGACTCTTCCGGCCTCCTGAATCTTCCGTGTGCGCATGAAATATTTACGGAGCAATCGCCGCCACTTCGTTTTGATACACACACTCTCTCTCTCTCTCTCCCTCTCTCTCTCTCCTCTCTCTCTCTCTCTCTCTCTCTCTCTCTCTCTCTCTCTCTACCATTTTGCTTTTTTCGTTATCGCACACGCGAATGAAACCGACGACTGACTTTTCTGAGGGTTCGCCCAGAGCGAAGTTTACTGCCAAGGAGAGATTATGTGGGAAAATATTAAAACAGGATTACATCGGGGTGTTCTGGAGAGGAAATTAAAATGCGCTTCCGGAATCTAGGACTCCGTCAAATATCGACAACCTTTGGCTTGCGTCTTGTTAGCAGCGTTGTGCTTCAAAGTTTGTGTTATAAACGTTTTAGCAGATACTCAATTTTGAAAAATATATGAAAAATATAGTACATTTCAACACGGGTGCGGAAGTAGATTGTTCGAGATGAGGTAAATAATCTACTTACGCACTAGTATCGAACCGTATTTTATGCCACGAGCGCTGAAAAATCATATCAAAGTTGTGATTTTTATGTTAGAGTGGTATAAAGGTCTTTATTTAACACTAATTTAAAAAAAGACTTCTATTGTTACCTCTATGGGAGGGGGGCGCGGCGATATATTATTATTGATTTACGTAATTTATGTTATATATGAAAATTAATAACAAGTGGGACGAGACCGAGGAAGATTTCAGCGAATTGCTCTCATTAAAATTATGAGGACTCAAGGCACGATGAAAATCGACTTGCTATCGGTCTGCCGTCGGCAAAGCACCAGGAGAAATTTCGTGACCACACTCGAGTCTCCGGTAGATGCTGATAATTGCATCGATATGGGGACCCCATCATCATAAAATTCAACTAAATCAACTAACGGCTATTAAATAATTCAACTAACGACTTCGAGATTTTCGACTTCACCGCCTACGGCGATAATCAAGAGTGTATGGTATGCGAGTGAGTACAAATTAGTGATGTTTAAGTAAATTTTTATATGAACTAGATGAATTCTTCTGCGTTGTTAGGATGTAATAGGTTGTTAAATAAAATTCACGTATGCACGCACGCGTTTTGAAACGGTGTTCGGTGAAAACGCGTTTTGTATTTCCGTATTAAAAGGTAATGAGAAGGTTTTGAAAAATATCATCAATAACAAAGCAATTAATTTAATAGATAATATTTTGGTTGTTACAAAAGCCGTCATATGCTTTTGATTGTTGATAAATCGTTATTTAGAAGAATAACGAAAATTTCAGAGTTAAACACAGTTTACGTTAATAAAGTTAACGAAATATTTAGACTTTCAAAACAGGAGAATCTTCTATGTCTTGAATTATAACATTCTAGAAACTACTGACGCCATATTATATGTTCTATTATGGTACATTAAAGAATATAAGCGACTTGATTTCCAACTTTTTTGACAGTCACCCATATAAACGTCTTATAATACCCGTGTAAAAAAATAAGTCTGGGACAAGTCCGGCAAAATTCTGGCTCAGAAAGTCTTGCAAAAATTTGGCTACGAAGACGACCCCAGACTTTTGGTAAAAAATGAAAAACGGAATCATAGCGATCCGTAGAGTCTGCAGTAACCTAAATCTTTGTCTTTTTCTTACAAATACTTAAATTTCGTAGAAGATTGCAATATTTAAAAATATGTGTCCACGATTTAATTGAAAAATATTACTTTTTATGATTCCAGTCAATATTAACAATAAGTGTAGTGTCCTAATTACTTATATGTAAAAATAAATTTTTGTGATATAATTCAACAAAAGTCCGGCATAAATAGTCGTACTTTTGCAAGACTTCATGAACCAGGGTTTTTCCAGACTTCTTCCAGACTTTTTTAGCACGGGTAGTTTGACAATAAACGGTACTAAAATGAAAATTTTTATATTTCTGTAATAGAGGTACTACAAATAAAACACACTTCGTACGTACACACGCACGCACGTACGATCGAACGTACGCGCGCGCATACCCACACATACACACATACACACATATAGACACAGATGCACACACACATACACATACACATACACACGCATACACGCATCAAAATGTAGAATAGTCCGATTTATGGACAGACTAGTGCCTTTGGCTTGTATCGACCTACCATCAAGGACCCAGTTCCTGATCAGATAAGGCACGTCGTCACGTTATTTGTTATGTCAAAGCGTAAAGATGAGGTATTCATGGAAAATGAAATTTCTAATAACAAATGTAACTGTTAATCTTTAATATAAAATTGAAAAAATACATAAATAATCAAAATTAAGTTAAATATGAAGTCTCAAAGAAAAGAAGCTGTGGGAGCAATTCCTGATCACTTGAGATTTGTATGGGAGTAGTTTCTGATCATATCAAAACCCAATTCCTGATCACAAATATTATTGACGCATAAGTATTTTATATGATAAACAAAAACTTATTAAGCAATACTAATACAGTAGATATACTAAAATATAACATTTTTTGGTTGTGTGATTATAAATGTGAAACTTAGGCGAGGTAAAAGTGTTCGGTTATTCGTACTCTGTCTATTGTACGATATAGACTCACGTGGGAGCATATATTATAACCTATAAAATGCACATAGTGTTGTGATTTATTGTCACGGTTTCTGCGACTTTTGCATGATAAATTATTCTCGCATGGATTAAAACTACTTATAGAATTGTTATTACAAATATTTGTGTATTTTAAGATTTTTAAACACACATAAAACATGTTATTAATACTGATCAGGAGTTGGGTAAACGATAAGAATTTGGACCCTATTTCTAATCAAACGTATTTACAAATATCAATAATATTTTATATGAATATTTTAAGTGATTTATACGAATAAACTGTTGAATAACTTAAATACATAAGTTTTTCTACAATCTATTACAAAATTTTAAAGAAATGATGTAAATTGCTTTGCATGCTCACTTGTAGTTAACTGCAGTAAGATGGTGTCAATCATGACGTTGTCAATAACGTCCAACTTTAACATTTTTTATCTTAAAAATGTATTTTACTAGTAACTTTTAAAGATCTTTTATATGAATACGAAATAGTTTACTATTACTAATTATTTTTTTAAAACAAATTTTATATACATTAAAGTCAAAATAGTAATAAATGTAACCAAATGATCAGGAACTGGATACTGATCAGGAACTGGGTCCGTGACGGTATAACATTTTTATCGCGCATCAGCGGTATATCGCTGGTATCTCTATATCGCGTGATATAGTTAGTGAATAGGGCCCCTGGTACATACGTATACGTACACCCATAGGAAGTTGAATTGAAAAAAATGAAGTTATCTTCTTGATACGAACGAAACAGTTGCCTTAATTCGAAAAACAAACGAGCTCCAGGATTTTATCATTCAGCCCATCCGATTCCTCTGTTGTTTTGTATGCTTTTTACGTGGGTTGCCAAATACAGAGCGCGAGCTAGATATATAGAATCTGCCTTCAAGCTGTCCGAGAAACGTTATCTCCAGCAACTAGACCTTTTACGTTATCCCCAGTAATTCGCAAGCGCACGGCCACTGCGAAGGCCGGAAAAAGAGCCCCCCGGGATGATGTATACGTTTCATTACATAAGATATAAATATATATATATATATGGGTAATTCCAACCAACTTTTAAAAAACGCTGCGTAGGAGGGTTCACGAAAATGGTTGCAAATTTTTTATATTAAAATATATGTCATAAGAATAATTTCTCATCATATTTTTAAATCCAAAATGTATATTTTATCCCGCAAAGTGATTCTATTGTTCCATTGCTTCCTACTCCTTACAATAAGGAATCGTGGGACCGCTACAATCGACTTCGGCTCGGGAAGCAATTGATTATAACTGAACGCATGTTACCAAGTCATGAATTATTTGGGGGTTCTTACACTATGTGTATTAGAAAAATCCAAACAGTAGCCGAAATAAAGAGAGAAATAGAGCGCAATCGTTTATATTACTATTCTCTGATTCGGTTAGTCAATAGATGCGTTAAAATGCAATAAAAAAATAATCTGTAGAAAAATGAATATTTTTAGCCGGTACCAATAAAGTATTAAATTTGATTTCTAGTTACATACAAAAATTACGTGTCCAAAAGGCGATTTCTGGTCTATGCCTTAATAAACCCCTAAGGGGCAAAAGATGATAAAATGTATTTTTTTACGTATTCTTCAATATCTTTATACAAAGGTCACAAAGTTTACCCATGCAAAAATGTAAAATCTAATTTCAGGATTTTGCTCGAAGCAACTTCAATGTATTTGCAGCAGCTACCTGTTTCTTCTTGATAAATGTTGGGGACTTATACATATTTCGGTAGATGACCTATATACGCGAAGAAATGTTTTGACTAATTAAGTATAATCAACATTGAACCCAAACCACTGAATCAAGGACGTAAATTTTGTGGAGTATATCCCTTCCATCACGTCAGTATGCCTACGAAGAATGGGTTTTTAAAGGTGGCATTGTTCATTGGTCATTGTTTTATAGACTAACAAATATTAAGAAAAATTCTATTTCTAGTTGTTAATATCAATTACACGTAAAATCTTACATTTGGAGAACTACATTGTTACTTATCTTAGCTATTAAATGTTCATTTACGGATTAATAAATGCAGATGTTATAGTTCTTTCAAGATGTAATAGTGCTAGCTTTATATTTAGAAATGTTGTAGTATCATAATTTATCTTTTATGAGTGTAAGCGAATTAATTTAAATTGTACAATATATTTTTAAGTGCATGAACCAATTCCATTTTATATCATTTTTTAATGTTGTAACTTAATTAAAAATAGCTGTATTTTTGTGTTTTACAATTGAAAAATAAAATTATGATTTTTAACAATTAAATAGGAAATATTGCAATTTATTTTGTGTACACGATCTTCTAGTATTATGGGAATATTTGTTTCAATAAAAGAAATATATTATGCATAATAATTATAAGTTTAAGGAAAAATTTTCTGACCGATATTCCGTATTATGCACATTATTTGTTTCCACCTGTTGTGTTGTACGAAATGATTATAAATGCAGCAAGTCCTCGTAAAGGATAGTTACAGTTTCAATTCATGATAGTTACATTTTCAAAAAGAGCAATTCTTAAAATAATATATGTATAATTACGTAAGTGTGCCCAAAAAGGAGAAAGTTATGTATCCTTTATAGAGTCATTTTTCTCTAAGATATCACGTTTCATATAATGCATTATTACTTGATCACCTTCTTCATGCATGGATGTACACATCGACGCAGATACGTTCAGGACGAAGCAGTTGAGCAACCGAAAAGTCATTACAGCCATACGGGGCGCACTAATGAAACATATTCGATGATTTTCTTCTCCCTCTCTTTAGAAGGGGGCAAAAACTGCAACACAATTGGGGCTGCCTATTTGTTATACATACAGAATGTTAAAGGGAGAGTTGGTAAAAAAAGTATACGTTAAATGGATGAATGATCAAGTGTGCAGGATAATTATAATTTTTATTATAATTTTTATAAATGTGCCTTTTATACATTAACGTATGTTTTTTTGTCTAAGCAGGCTTGATGTATATACTGAAAACTTATTTTTCAATTAATATGAAAAATACATTGAAACAAAATTTACTCTCTATAGGTATTATTTATTTTATTTAGATTCAAAATAATTGTGGATGAATCTAGTACTATCTCATTATATTGCATAATTTTTTTCTATGTTGATTTTAATCAACTGAAATCATTAAAATAGCAGTTATAAGAAATTCGAAAGTAATAACTTTTATTCTCTATTTGATTAATATTCTAAAAGTAATGAAGTAGAATGAAATTTAAATTTGTAATTTGTAAAGGTAAATACTAGACAATATTTGTTTAAATAAATAAACGAAAAGTAGATAGCAGAACCAGTTTTTAAGCAATTGTCACATAACCATGTGAATCTTCATCAAAATGAAGTATATGTATGAACTTTGAAACGCTGACAGTTCATATTGCTTTAATATAATTAAAATAATTACTTGCAGATAGTATTTACCATAGTATTTACCATGCTTCGTTGAAGAAAGTTTGAATAAATATATTTTGCCGTATTCTTTGTAAAGAAAAAAAAAGTTAACTCGTTAATATAATAAAAAAGAAGAGTATTATACTAGTATACTCTGTTGTTAAAATTTGCAGGAGAAGTGATGGTAGGAAATATATTGAAGCGAGCGACGGCGGCGCGTCGGTTTAACCCTAAGCGCGCCCTAAGGGATGCCGGTTGCGCGGCCTTCTCCCCTCATATTATACATGAGCGTCGCCGGGCGGCACCTATGCCCGTCGCTCCGCTCAGCCGATGCCCATTGTATTATTCAGCGCCTGAGACAGCCTTGCCATGATTTTTAATGCGCCAGTCAGTATCGGCAGTGGCATCTTCTTAATGAGATTACCCTGCTGTAACGATCTGGGAGAATATTATATCTATACTGCAGTCATCGTTCTTGCCGTTCGGATCGGTTCGGATACGTGTTGGCAAGCGTGCCAATCCATTTCTACGAGCCTCACCGCTTTGGCCTTAACATTAGAAAGAGTTATATCATTAATAACTTACTACGCAGTAGTACTTTACCAGTCGATGGTTCGTCTTCAGTGCTGGTCCGACGGATCGCCAGTAGTGGGCGCGGGCAATTCAATTTATTCAATGTATTTCATCAGTTACTCCCGTGGCTGGCTCAGTTTGTCGCTATTGCAAGCCAAAAACATCGCGCACTTATCATAACCTCCACATGAAAAATGTTTAACTAACTAGTAGAATCATGTGATCGAAATGTGGGTATTCGCTTTGTGCACTTCATTAGTGCCACCGCAATTTTGCGGCAAGCCTGAAAACCGATGGATTGCTCAAATTTTTGTATAAATTATTATTATTTGAAACGCCTACTAACTTTTTTGCATAAGGTAAATATAAGTATAAATATATGTGTAGACAAATTTTCCCACGCTTTAAACATGCCGTGATTTAAAAAAAAAATATTTTTCTAAATTCTCCCTTTAAGCTAATAATACATTTTAGCATAGCAAATAGTTTTGCGATTTGCCTCTGGAAAAAATTACTCGGTCGATATCGGACCATTCGAACGTTTTTGCATGCGGGTTATTCTAGAAATATAGTAACCATGTAGTATACATTTATCAATTAACATTCATAACTGGTTAATTAATTTTCCAGAAATAAAGTCGACATTCTTGGTTTAAATAAATGTTGAAAAAAACAACGTAAAGAATTCATAATATCATTTGTTGTTAAACTATTAATCACTTTCTTTTAACCATTACAGAAATTATCGAGCACTGAGTATGTGACATAGTAGAACAATTTTTATTTTTGATTGTACCGTATCACTTTTTAATAAAGAATAGACTGGTAGTATTGAACTTATAAAAATATGTTAACTGTTCAATTTTAGGACATGCGGAACTGTTTACGAAAACGGTAAAAAAGCATCCGCGCTATAATCTGATAATGTCCCAGGTGCATGAAACCGTCTCTCTCTCTCTCTCTCTCTCTCTCTCTCTCTCTCTCTCTCTCTCTCTCTCTCTCTCTCTCTTTCTCGCTCACTCTATTCACCCAGCACTGACAATACGAATATACTTTTGAGTTGATGTAACGATAGAACATCAGATACAGAAGCCTGAAAGACTCTTGTCATATTAAAATGTTCTACGTTATAAGTGCACTACGTACCATCCGTTATAGACACTGGCGCGTAGAATTTAATAGCTCCTTAAAAATCGATATTTCCGTGGGCTGGCGTCCATTAGTATGCCTACGTTATGTAAGTGCAACCATAGGCACCATAAGCGCAATGGTTATTATAATAATTTGGCGCATCCCTCGGTAGCCGTGATTGGCTTGCCGGCTTGGCTATAGGCGTGCCCACGATCCCCCTAGGCACTCGCAATTTGCCCCTTTTTTCGAGAGCGTCCATCGGAGGGGTCCCCGAACCACGAATCAGCTGCGCTCGAGGCGAGGGTCCGTGCGGCCCATCTCGTCATGTGATACGGATGCGCAGATCATTCCTACGCGATTTTCTCCCCTGCTAGACATGAATATTTCCTTCTCTTTTCAAACATGCCGTGTCATATAAGGCTTTCCTTCTTCATGGCATCTTTCACATTCGATATTCCTTGCATTCTTGATCTGGGTCACCTTTTTAATCTTCATATTTTAGCTAGTCTCTTACTAAACAGAGAATTAGTATGGTTTACAAAATAATAACATATATTTGTAACAATAATAAAATTAAAACTGAAACATGCATATATACGCAGTTTCTTTTTAAGGACTACACAAATCATAATATGACCTTTTTCAATAAAATTCATAATTTAGCCTTGAGGTGTTCCTGCACCGGAATCTAAGCCATCGTGTACGTAAACACTTTGTTTATAAGTAAAATATGGTCTGAAAGTGAGCTTGAAATAAATTTTAGGTAGTTTTTACTAATATCTAATAGTATGCAAGGACTCAATTTAATTAAGCAATCTTGGAAAATATAATTGAATGTAGAAAACACCTGTCGGATATGAGGCACACATTTTTGAAACCATCAAAATATTAGTATTTTTTTATGCATTTTATAATGTTGACTGCCGTAGGTGAAATGAATTAAGCCTTGATATAATATTAGATATTGGCAAAAACACGCTTTAAAAAATTTGCCCGCTTACCTACTTTCGCTTAAGAATCAATAATTGTACATACGTAAAAGCTTAGGTGTCAGATGCAGGCACATTTTTCCTTTTGTAATAGTATTATATACAATAGGTTTGTAGATGTAGTAAATAATTATTTTCCTCTTATGGTACATGTTAAAGGCTAAAATTTGGTATTACCGATGAATAAGAAATAGTTGTTTTGTTGTACAGTGCAACGCATCTTTCTCTGGGCGATTTCATGAAATTGGCGACGATCATACATTCATACATTACAAGGCAACGCAGCTACTCAGCTTACTCCTCGCGTCGGTCCCATTACTAATCACGCGAGAAAAGCGCAGATATATTCTCTCGGTTCTTAATTTTGACAACTAGTAAAGAAAAGCCGAATGATTGCGCTTCGGAGAAAAAGATAGTTCACTCTCATGAATGAACTACTCGCTGGCCAGTACAATGAAGCTTTCTTTCTTAAACGCACATAGCCCCAACACGTAAGCTTAATGTGCGTAAGCTTCGAAGAGCTATGGGCTAATAGGATTGCGAAATGCCTCGTCTGCTTCTTCTTCTCCGCCTTCTTCTTCTTATTTTTATTACATTTTTTTACCTTTTTCTCTATACGCTCTTGAGCGGATTATATATTTTTGAGCATAAAATCTTATTTATTCCGGTACCTTGATGAGTACAGAAGATTATGTAACTTCTTCATGGAAATATGGTGTTTCGTGGAATGGACCCACCGTCTTATCATTTTGCACGTACATTCTTACCTAAAACTTATTGTTAAACATATTTAATTGTTATATAAAATTTACTTTTATAGAATCTCGAGCTGATTGGGAATGACTTTTGACTTGTCAAAAACTGGGTCCACGACGTAGTTACAGTCGATGTCGTTTAGCCAGGCTGACATGACGCCAAACTTATTATTATACAAGCTTGGATATTTTTTTGGAATCTTTCATATACGTAGGTATTTTAAAAATTTATTTGTATTTTTGAATAATTCATAGATGAGCACTCAAAAAAATGTTAAGTGTACACTTACCAGACCCGGTTTTTCCGAAAGCTTTTGGCATTCTAAAAATGGGAAAAATAGTAATTAATTCCCTTTCTAGTGCCAAGTTTGGTCTGCAGTCACATTACTTTTAAGCAAGTTGTGCTTAATAAACGCTCTTGTTTAGTCGTTAAAAACACAGCTCGTATTGATAAAAAATAGTACATTGTGCAACTAGGGGAGAAAATGGCTTCTTTTCCCATATTACACACCGTATTTGTTTCAACAAAGACATGATAGGGCCTTTCTTTATGCATGGAAGTTGAGTAGGTAATCGCGCATTACGAGATGTACACAAGGCTGTTCAAAATTGTTGTATTTTTAATTTTCACTTTTAATAGCACAGTTCAAATATTTGAACCTTATTCTTATTTCTATTTTAATCGAAACTCGCTCATGTGCAGTTACGCACTTGTGACTAGCAGCAAACTTCACACTTTCACGCATGAACAAAGATTAAACCTGAAATAATGGGTTTTTATCTTATTTCCTACATTTTTTCGCAATTTTTGAGAAGCGGGGAATAAAGTAATTTTTCCCCGGTAAATGAATATTTTTTCATACTTTTTACAAACATGCTCGAAATGCGCGATTTCTTACGCTACTTTCAGGCATGAAAAAAGGCCTATTTTATATCTGAATTGAAAAAAATGTTTTCACAATAGATAATTAAACTAGACTTTAAGAGCTTTAATTTGAGACGTGCTGGATAAAAATAGGGACAAAAGTGTCAAAAATACGCGGAAATTAAAGATTTCGTATCTTCTCGTAATTTTCGAGATTTTTTATTTTTTTGACGCTTTTATAACTATTATTATTTGCGTATAACTTTGCATGGGAATAATATTTTTTGATCCAGCAAGTCTCAAATTAAAGCTCTAATAGGAGCTGAGTTATTACCGACTCAATAAGTGCATTTATTAAGCACAAATTGTTTCATGATAATGTGACCGTAGATCAAACTTTGCACTTGTTCACTATTTTTCCCAATTTTAGAGTGCCAAAAGCATTCAGAACAACTAAGTCTAATAAGTGAGCACTCAAGAAAAAATTTTTTTAGCTTTTGGTCGAATTTCTTATATACATAACTGAAAAGTATCTAATGTTAACATTGCATTAAGGGGGCACACATCGTTAAAATGTGAAACAAAAAAATTGATTAGGAATTTTTATTTTGATATTTATTTTAATAAGGTTTTTTTTTCCTGAAAGTATACATAAAAACCTACCAATTTGTATATTTGTTACCTTCGTTGGACCTTCTATGCCTCCATGGCAAACCAGACTGTTTTCGAAGACTTTAAGCACTGTCCGTAAGATTCCAAGTCTACGCATGGATGGATTGGGCTAAAAATTTATGGAGATACTCATTATAGTAGTACTTTTAGTATGAACGTAGGGATTTTGATTTGAACGAGTAGAAAATTTTTTACATCTATAAAAATGATAAAATTATTAAAAAATAAAATTTTTAGCCCAATCCATCCATACATAGACTTAGAATCTTACGGACAGTGCTTAAAGACTTCGAAAACAGTCTGGTTTGCCGTGGAGGCATAGAAGGTCCAACGAAGGTAAAAAATATACAAATTGGTAGGTTTTTATGTATACTTTCAGGAAAAAAAACTCTTATTAAAATAAATATCAAAATAAAAATTCCTAATCAATTTTTTGTTTCACATCTTAAAGGTGCTGTGCCCCCTTAAACAAATTTAGTCAAAACAGTTTAGTGTCAATTAAGATTGAAATCTTTTATTTAATAAGATAAAAATACACAAGAACCGGCATACTGGTCAAATTTTGATCTTAATCAATTAAACTATGCAATTAAACTATGAGAATAGAGTTAGTAAGAAATTTTTCTTCACTGTTTTGTCGAATTTTTCTTTAGTTGGCAATAACTTTATTTCAAGAAAAATATTTTAGTTAGACAAGGATACCCTGTTTTATAATATATTGACTTCTATATCATTAGGATTGATTAAGTTACAGTATATAAAGTTTCTATTTTAAGATTAATATGAGGATAGGACCTCCTTAAAACCTATTTTGCTCCCTCAAAGAGGAAACTTGTTTTTGAAACGATAGCATTTTAAATTGTATCAGTATGGTACTTTGTTGTAATAAATAGGTTATTAATAAATAATAATAGCAGTTCTCATTAATATGTAAAACCAAATAATTTCACATAGAAATGATTAGTTAAATTTGAGGAAGCTAAGTGCCAATGAATTGAGAGCGAATTTTTTCAATCATGGACTTATAAAGTCTTTATATCATAGACTTACAAAGTCTAACAAAATCTGCCTGAATGTGCAAGAGTTTGCTAGAGTACGCCAAGTGTCGGAAAAGTATAGGGTGTTGTAAAATATTCAATTTTTTTTATTTTGCTAGAACTCATCAGTGTCTATAATTATAAATGTGGAAGTAGTATTCATTATGAATATAATATCATTATTTAATCACAATTGCGATGTTGTGAACTGATTATTGTCAATTGAGATATAACTTACTTAAAATTCAAAAACATTTTCGGTATTCATGCTATTATAATGTTTAATAACTTATTTTGTAAAAATCGATCCAATTTGAAAGTATACAAAAAATAACTAATAAAATTAATTTTATTTGATCTTTTTGATTGAAAATACACTATATAAGGCCTATCGCATAAAGAATGAATAAATGTATTTTCCCCTGTGCTTACAAGTCGATGGATAAAGTAAAACTTGTCACATTATTGAGAGGCGGCGCATGACTCGAATAGAAAAATCACATCAAGCCATACATGAAATTGCACGCTCACAGCATTCGCTGCTTTGATTGCTTGATCTGTAGCGAAAAACGAGTTCAAGCTCACGAACTTTTTACTGATATTTTTGTATATATGGTACTAAAACGTGTGCAAATCAAAGAGCAACTCGTAGCTCAGAATTCTTACATCATTTTGGGCTTAAATGAATTTCAGGTCAATAGAGAAATAAATGAAGTACATCTTTTTTTAAAAGGACGAATGAAATGATATGCATATAGACAGTTGAAAATAAGAACAATTTCTAGAGTATTTGATTCTGAATAACATACTGATATATAAACATTTAAAAAAATATATATAACTTTTGTTCTTTTAATATTTATTACTACAAATTAATATTAATACTTTTTTTCAAAGTCCTGATCAACATGATGATTCTGTTTCGTGACGACACTTGATCCAGCAGTATTGTCAGTCAAAAGTCATGAAAATCGTCTACCTTCATCCGCGCGTATGTTGTTTTATTCTCCCCGCATGATATGGTGCGCGCGGTTGAGCAAAAGAAAAAATGAGTACGTGTATGAAGTGAGGATGGTGTCGACAGTCGGGGTAAAGAATGGCGAAGACGAGTAGAGCAAAAAAGGAGAAAGTGTGTGTCGAAAATGGAGAAGCGCAGCAAAGCAATCGATGCCCATGCTATCGTGTGTACTAGTGTACGAGTATGGAATAAAAAGAAAAAGTTTCCTCGGGTAGAATGGCGCAAACGGAGAAGCCCTCGAATAAGATCGTGATCGAAGTTGACAAGGGCGCGCCGCTTGCTGCTACGGCTGCCCTTCAGACAACCTTACGTACCTGACCTCATTTCTCTCGAAAGACGATAAGTATACGAGGAGTTCCGCATCTAGTGCTTAGCTGTGGCGATAACTCTTTTTATTTCATATAAATATTATGAAAAATATCCTATTCTTTTCTAACTCGCTAGGAGAGTTTCAGAAGTTTAGAAACCGATATTTACTGAAACTTTGAGAAGTGTTTGTGACACTTCATAATGAAGTGTAGCATCTTCAATCAATTGATCTCAATTGTGTGTTTTTTTTTAATAAAAGATTATGTCACTACTTCTGTTCACAGCTCTACAAGTTTCAATGCTGGAAATAATTACCCAAACGTAAATGAAAATAAATGAAAAGAGCTTTAACTTCAGCTTTGTTTTCTACATAAATATTAAGCTGGACCAAAGTTATTAACTTTTAAAGAAAGCGATGAAAATTACACGAAAAATCACTGTATTTAAAATACTTTAAATCCTCGAATTAAGATGCGTTTTTCTTTACTTTCTGTAAGTTGATGACTTTGGCCCATATTACATTATTGTACTAAACAAAGCTGAAATTCAAGCTCTTTTCATCTATTTTCCTTTACGTTTAAGTAATTTTTTCTAGCAGAAAGACGTGCAGAGCTAGCTAACTTGCGTGGCTGAAAGAACATGTTGCAGATATGCTTAGAAACGGTTGCGATTATTATGAAAACGTGGTAAAATTAGTAGCGAGTCGTTAATTTATATTAATGACATTTCAAAACCTTATTCATTTTGAAATTTTTGAATAACCATAATTATAACCGTTTTTTAATACAACAGAAAGCCTTCTATGAGTTAATATTTTTTCATTTAATTTTCTATCTTAAGTAAATAATCTCGCTGAAAGACTGGAACGTCGTTCTCCCAGTAAATCACAAAAACGCTCTAGACATATTTTATAAAAATTGAAAATTAAATGAAAAATCGTTTCCTTGTATTTTCCAGTAACAGGGGGGTTCAACATCACCTTAGCGTGGAATGCTCCGTGCATGGACTCTTGCGTCCCGTAGTATGTCGTATAAGAGAACGTATCGCAATTTCAATCGAAATCGATGACTATAGGCAAGATGACAGAGGTTCCGAATGAGAGTCTTTGTAAATAGAAGAATAGGTCTATACTATATAGCCCAACGCGCAGGTCACTAATCTTAAAAATAAGAAGGTTGCGTTTTACCGACACGCGGAGCTGTGGGTAAACAGAGTCGGATAGAGCTCTTTCTTTCATAATACATTGTGTGCTTTATTGCATCGTATAAATGCACGAACGTACATGCAGTTAACATTAAACTCTTTTACATTTTTACATTGATCAACTGGAAAATTAGATATTTTTATGCTATTTCATCTTTAGAAATAGTTTTATAAAATAGAAATTAGAAAGCATACTTACTATGATTAGAGCATGCAGAAGTGCTGAGTTAAATCGATTTTCTAGTTTCGCTTTACAGCTCTCACTCCTTTGAGCCCTTCGAAAAATGTAAGCCGATGCCGCTACTTCAGTAGCTAATCCGTTACACTGCAAGAGAGCAGAAAAACGTTTACGGAATTATCGCGGCTCATTTCACTTGCACAGTCGCACTCTCGGGTCAAGAGAAGAGAAGAGAAGAGATGAGGAAAAGTGCAGCGCTGGACTGGCGGCAATCCGTCATTACAAAAGGAAGATCCCATTCATCCGCGTCCCACGCCATCGGTCAGCGATAAAGGAACGAATAAAGCAAAAAATTGAAGTAGAGAAAAGAAGAAGGATGGGAATGGCAAATGCGATTTCATATATAAGCATTCTACCTTCGGCGCCGTTCTTTTGATGGCCGCTGGGCCACGAAATTCCCGCGTATTCGAGCTAGCGATACATATACATATCTACAAGCATTATACCTGCGTGCGCCGAGAAAAAGGCGGAGAACTCGCGAAATCCTTTACGGGGGCGCCCAATAGGCTAGCACTGTAGTTAACCCCACCAGACACTCAGAATCTAACCTCAAACCGGCCAATGAGATGACAACGAGGACAAAGGACAATGCATATCAGCGAGCTCACGCATTATAAACACGCACACGCGCGCGCACGGTGCTTTTTGTGAGCGTCATGTTCTGCGAAAAGAAAAACCCTTTCATGTCGCATCGCATCTACTTTCCTTTTCCGTCCTCCGGTTTTCGATCTAGAAATATATCCGCTTTTGTCTTGCCGAATGCCGGCGGCCCGCGGCACTGAAGTTAGCTCGAGAAATGATGTGTGCGCCTCAGCCGTCGATGGGTTTCTATGTGAAAGCCGCGTGTGCAAACTCCGCGCCAATGATGCTTATACAAAGCTGATCCTTCAGGGGGATTAGACTCGCGATTTCCACTACATACGTACAAACAAATTTAGTATTGTTCATCCTAATATAGCGTTCGAATAATAGCTACTGAGATGCTCTAGGCTGCCAACATTTTAGTCATCAGGTACCTCGGACCACATCGGACGAGCTATATATTCGTAAATAAAAAAATCACAATCTTTAATTTTTTTATTAATTTCTATCAGGCGCTAATGCTCATAATAATTTTATTTTTAAATATCATGCAAAAAGTAGCATTCTGACAAATTGGTGAATCCATATATCGCACCCCTCGAATAAGACTATGACAACCCTAAATTTTTTCAACTTAATTTTTGTATATAATTTAACTCATTTAAAAATTAAACCTCTGCATATCCCTGATAGCACATAACGTTATTAAAACGTTATAAAAAGGTCGCATCAAACCACCTTTTAACGTTTAAATGAATATGTTAAAAAAACGTTTTTATAACGTGTTAAAATGGTGTGAAATGTCCGCAATTTTGTTCAGTGGAGACAATTATAAAACATTTTAAAAACGTTTTAAAAACGTTATTTTATAACGTTAATGTGTTAATTAAAACATATAATATTTGAACTTTTCAAAAACGTTTTAATAGTATATAGGAGACTCGGATGATGATTGAGCACGAGTGGAAGTCGAGGACGCCGAAGTACCCTTGGAAATACCCTTTTGCCCCAAGTTGCGTACCGTATTGTTTATAACAAGTGCATAAAGAAGGCCATTCTTTGTCGTCTACAAAGTGGATTGAGAATAGAGTTTTTCGAGTCGTCCACTTTATCAAGGAAATGGAGCAAAAATACATAAAGAGTACCGAAAATACTCATTTTCCCTACCGAAAATAAAAGGTAGCGGAAATGAGTATTGTCGCTACCAATAAAAGGTAGCTCGGATGATGCTCAAAAAGGTAGCTCGGATGATGCTCAAAAGGGTAGCTCGGATGATGATTTTGAGCACTCGTGCTCAATCATCATCCTCGCTTGGAAATACCCATTTTCACCCCTAGTTGCGTAATATACTATTAAACGTCAAACAGTTTTTTGATGCAACCTTTTTAAAACGTTTTAAAAACGTAATCAGACGATACTTATATTACGTACTCGATGTTACAAAAACATAAAATTTTAGGTTATCACAGACTTGATGTAGGGGTACGATATTATACTCGCATAAATCGGGCTATTGTATATCCTCAAGTAAACGGGAGCCAGCGAATAGAATTGAATGAAAGCTAATGTATTGTTAGACATTCATACTGCCTCTCTTATTGGCAAATAAAATAAAATAGTGAACCTAAATTCACTACACCATAAGATAATATTCACACTCTATCTTTAGCACTAGTAAAAAATCCATGCTAAATTATTATGCTAAACAAATTCTTCATAATCTTGACGTGAAGCTAAAGTTATCAATAAGAAAGTATTTAAATGAAACGAGTAATAATATATTTGATAGATATAGTACCTGTTTTGCAATGAAGATTGGTAATCTATGGGGAATATGCATGGCATCAGCCAGTTTCTAAGCATTTTCTCCGCATCGTCTACTATCTTTAAAAAAAGCTGTGTACACAAGATGCGAAGGACTTAAATGTATATAACAACCTGCTCTCGAGATACGTGACTCCAAGCTGATCGAGCTAATTTCTTCTAGATAGAAGGTCACGTTCAGAAGGTACAATAGATGTGGTGATATCATTGGCACCTTTTAAGTAGAAATTACAGAAAACTTACTTTTTGCTTAAAAATGCAGGCCTTGGAGCGCTTGCATTAATTAATAGATAATATTACTAGCATAAAGCTGCCGTGAGAGTAAAGAAAAGGTCTATCTACAATTTTAGTCAAAAATTACAGATACCGAAAATTGATTATTTACAGTAACTTTGCCCAAAAACTCATATACTAAGATAGCAATTCGAAACCAAAAGAAATAGATAAACGAAAGTGTACTTGTAGCATATCCTACTGAAAAAACTTTTGTATATCAAAGTCTGTCATAGTCTGTCGAAGTCTACATAAATCTGTCCAAGTGTTCAAGAGTGCACGAGAGTACGCCAAACGTCAAAAAACGATGTGAAATTTGCGCATTTTTCACATTAACGACATACTTTGGCACGTATCGATGTATCGTAATAATTCGTAAAAATATAGCAATCTCATATCTGGATGTTTAAATTTGCATTTATATTTGTTAAACATGTAGAAATAATAGAAATGTTGTCTATTTGAACTTGAAGTGAAAACTCGAGAATATACATAAGTGCATAGGATTGAATGCATCTGTGATAAAGAAAAGAAGGTAAACGGTAAAAAAGGAAGCGTGGATGAGAAAGATCATGGCGGCGTATCTGATTCGGTAATTTCTGAATTGAGAGACCGAAGGCGCAGGCATGATATAAGCAGACAGCCGCTGGCGCGTGTGCTCTCGCTTGCCTATTTTTGTTTTGACACGCGCACAAGAGGCTGCGGCGCATTATGTGTACAAGATAGCCTACGGCTTGTTGGGCAGACTGAATGAGCATCGCTCGGCTCTGGTTTTGCTTTCTTTTTTGCTCTGCATAGCTGCCCCCTCGAAAAATTACGCGCTCTCGATTCAGCATCTCTGGCTTCGAAAGCCGTGAGAGAAAATCACGATTGGCCCTCGCACCCGAACACGGACTCGGACACGGCCACGGACACGGGGAATCCGCTAAGCTCATGAGCCTCTTTTTACCGAACAATGCCCGAACCAGAGATGAGCTGCCTCTTCCCTTATTAATAGATAGCGAGAGAGGAACTCGGAAATACGATCGTTGGCCACTTTTGCTTAATACCCGCCCGCAACTCTGTTGGAAGCCTACTGGTGGACATTAAGCCCACCGGAAGTACGACATGACTACACTTTTCCATTCTTTCGCTCATTCTCCAAGCTTTTTATTCTTGTTCGCTTTTATTCTCCCCGCCGCTTATTATTTCAATATTCTATGCTTTTCTCGCCTGCATTTACATGGCTAACGTTATTCTATACATAGAATTTTAGGCAATATACTCTCGCCCATAACTTACAGGCTCATAATATATTACTGAATTTATTTAACGTTAATAATATTTACAGGTATATAAATTAATTGAACAACTCACATTTTGTGCCTTAACTCTGATTGCAACAGAGGGAATATTTAAATGCTAATAAGAAGTGTGGGGGTAAGCTGTTAGCAAAGATTATTATAATTTCAAATGAATATTCTGATTTGAAATTATACGGAAATTATAAGGCGGTTATCATAAATAAAAGACTTTAAATCCTATTAGCCTGTCTCCCTATATTAAACTGTATATTTTTTTGGAAACAATTCTGCTTATCGAAATCGCTTTATTAAAAAAACTACTAGCTGCATTATCACAATGATTTCTCAAAGATAAATTATCTCAAAATCTTTTTATTGAAAATTTGCACTGAACAAAAGTAATGCTTATTAGAATCACGCACATTATGTAAGTATCTTCTAAGCTCTGTTAATAATCAATACTCCTACTTTAGAAATATATTAGGTATCCTTAAAAGAATTGTTAAGGTGGTGGAAATAATGAGCACATTTTAATATAAAAGTAATTAAGTAAAACTTTATTATCTATTAATATACATAGCAGAATGCTACTATACACGACTGTGTCTGGCGTCAATGTGAATACTCGCTTAGAGAACACACGCGCTTGCTGAGCTCCCTCTCCTCACTCATACATACTTATATATATGCGCACTTTACAGTATACGTCATATACTGTACAATATAAATGTACCTATATCATATATTTAACAAGAATACATATAACACATCTATAAATCCTGTGTATATTCTATGTGCGAGTGTGCGGATAGATTAAAAATAACCTGATTTTCCGACTCGAACTATTAGATTAATTATTTTCGTTCTTCTCTGAGGCATGATAACATCATTTTTCAACAAAATTTTATCTCGGAAACGTTTAGTGAAAATTTAAAGATAATCGACAAAATCGATAACCAAATTCAATAAAATTTTTAAGTTTTTATATTTTTTTGTAATCAATAAAAGAAATATTTTTTAAAAAATATTTAATATCTGCAAAAATTCTATATGAATGCATTTAGGAGTTGTTGAGGCCCCAAAATTGAATCCTCGCACGTATACACGCTTACGCGCGCACACGCTCACATACACACACACGTACACACATACACATGTTTTGAAAAACTAATGTACTCTAATTATGGATTCGAATTAAAAATTTTCATTGTTACAAAGTTTTCTGTTTTAGAAAGGAAAATAATCTGTTTGAAATAGAATTCACATTAGCTGCACATTAGCATAGTTGATCATGCAACTAATAAGTTAGTAGCAATTAACACGAAGTGATTATTCTCGAACGTGCCGAGTAATCGACAAGGTTACTTGATGTTTTGGCGGTTTAACTCGCCATAACTCGCAACTCTGTAATAACTCGCTTTGCTCGGGCAGTAAACCCACCCTCGAGAATACTCTTCGACTTTATTCCCGTGCTGCATATAAAATTTTATTTCAGTCATAACTATATATGTATGTGTTTGTGCGTGCGTGCGTGCGTACGTGCATGCGTTGACTGTTGCTATGTAATGCTAGATACAAGTTCTTTCTCGAGTATGTCAACAAGCTATATACTGTATTATATTTCTTACGCATTAAATCTGAATACGTCTTCGATATTTTCTAGGTATCGAAAAGATATACAATTTTGTCCATTTGAAGTACTTAAAATTACTAGTTTTCTAACCATTATTATTATTTTAATTTTACGAGTGTAGTGATGTAGCCCAAGTGTATATATCTTTAATATACGTATCGGTAGCACTTGTACAATTATTGAACCTTATACTCTAATTACTATGTTATAATAAGCGTGACATAGGATAAATATTCAGAAAAGCGTTAGTTCAGACTTGACATTCGATAGGAAGGATAGCCAATAACATCGCGAATAATGATCACTCGATGACTCGGCACCGCGCTCTATTTCATACCCTTAACTTTTGGGCGACCCCTTCGATGTATATCTTCCATCCGCGTGCATTTTACAAATTCATCATGGGAAACTACCCGTACGGCGACTGCAGGTTCACAATGCTCGCTTTCAACGATGAATCTCCATCTGTCCTTATTACTCGAAATTTGTGATGTGTTTGCCTCGTACGCAGGACGTGATTATAGTTTTATACCGCGTGCATTATTTCGTATCGTTGCCGTGCGTTGCATAATTATTAAGCCGTAAGGGACTCTGGTTTTCGCGTGCAATGGATTATAATTGCATTTTTCATTCTGTGACGAAAACATCAGCACGAATTCTTCATGTCTGAAAAAGGCGACAATTTTTGATGTATTAAAATACATATCCAATAAACATTGAACGGAAAAATGTTCAATTTATCTAAAATCTTTCATTTAACTCTCTAGTACTCGCACTTTTCTGGATTACGCAAACAGGCTGGAGATTTATTTCGAATTCGAGTTTACGTTTGAATCGATACCACATGACTCAAGATGTATTTAGTACTCTGCATCCAAATCAGGGAGTTTCGCATGCCCTGTCGATCGCACAAAATGTGAAACGAAGAGGGAATAATATTCTACCTTATAATTGTTATATTTTAAAAATATCATATGTAAATATGATTATTAAATATTAAGGCAAATCAATAACCGATAATATTATGAATAAATTTAGTATAATATAATAAAAACTAATATTTAAGGTTGTCGGCATACATAGAACTATCGTCATGTCGTCTATCCCTTTTTCCCACTCAGTGTGAGGAAGAAACAGACTCTCATATTCGATTTTGGGTAAGTTTCCTATCTGTTCTAATAACTCGCTGATATTGCCACGCAGATATTTACTATATCTATGCATATCATATAATACTGTATAACGTACTATTTTGATGGTTTAAATTGAAACGGGCGTACGTCACCTGGACGTACAGAAGTTCAATTTCATATGGTACATAAGATATTAAAAAATATTAATACTTTTTTCAATCCGTTAAGAAATAAGTAGTAATATATCCATACATTTACCAAAACACATATTATGTAGCAGCGTCGCGAAGAGTTCACTTTTATTAAAGGTTCGCTAAATAAAACTCAATTCAGATTTTTACGTTTAAAACATTTTTTATGCGGCTTGTATTAGTAATAATTATTTATTGTTCATTAATTCTCATAAGATATAGGAAGCTCTACGGTAATAAGAAACTAGGTCAAAACTTGTATTACAATCTATCTATGTGTTATATGGTCTTTGAGGCCACTGATTACGAATCTGAGATCAGAATTGCAAAATTATAAGTGTTGCAACAATTTGTTGAAACAAGTTATAGCAAAATTGTTAAAACAATTGTAATTTTGAAATTCTGACGATAAAATTTTGTTGATTATTCATATGTATATCTTTTAGTATTTTTCCCTTAGAATTCAGTTCTGATGTCAAAATTCATAATAATGCATTTTTGTAATAAATTGTTTAAATAACATAATGCAATTTTGCAATTATGACCACGGATTCTTAATTAGCGATCCAAAACTACTATATATAGTAGTTTTTTAAGTCACTTATATATATATATATATACCTTTTACAGGTAGTGAACTAGACTCTTATAACCACTAAGTTGTTAAAGTATGAGCCGCAAAAATATGTACCGATTTCGTAATTTTAAATTTGCATAATTAATTACATTTTAAATAAAAAGAGTAACATAGACATATAAAATTGAACCAAGAAAGACTATTATATAGTAAAATGTATAAAAAATAGCGCTACCGGCTGCGGGATTTACTAGTATATATAAATTAACATGTATAAGAGGGCTTTAAATCGGTATTCGTCTTGAAAAATGCAGGGTCACAAAAATCACAATATTTTGCAAATCAGCCATGTACTTTGTAGCGTACACTCGACGGAACAAACATCAAATAGAATTTGTTTGATTTTTTTTAAACTCTAATGAGGTTAACGGAAACGCGTATTCGATTCAATGAAGTTGCCATATTTCAAAAAAATTCAAACAAAATCTATCAGATGTTTGTTCCGTCGAGTGTACATATGCGAAATCCAGCAGTCAGCATCGTCGTTGAACGGCGTATAACTTGATTATATCGATGGCACTTACAAAGACTAGTACGTTTGCGACGATTGTCACGAAGAGTAGCACATTTGGAAATCTCCCACGAAGACTAGCACATTTCGCCATTTCCCCCCGAAGACTAGCACATTTTGCAATTTTTCCACGAAGACTAGCACTTTTCAGGATTTTGCTACGAAGACTAGCATATTTGAAAATTTGCCACGCAGATTAGCACATTTGGCGATTTTCTGACGCCTGATTTTTTCAGGCTACTTTTATTTATTCGAGTAGCCTGATTTTCTCAGGTAAACGGATAATTTTTTGAGTACCAAAATGTCTAGTACCGGATTCGAATCCGATAAAAAAAGAATCAACCTGATTTACCGAGAGTTTATCAGTACAACTTAAATTTACATTTTCTATACGAAAAGTGCTAGTCTTCGTGGGAGGGTGGATAACGGTGCTAGTCTTCGTGGCAGAATGCGAAATGTGCTAGTTTTCGTGGCAGATTTCCAAATGTGCTACTCTTCGTGGCTGTTTGAAATGTGCTAGTCTTCGTAAGGGCCGTCAATATGAAATAAACGCACGAGAAATCTTTTCATGTTTTATCCTTGTTTCACTTCTGTATATTACAATATATGATTCATAATACGAAAAAGACTAGAATGTAAAAAATGATTAGATATATTTAAGCGATGTATGTCAGTTGATTTTTTCAAATCGGATGTATCCATTTTTGAGAATATTAATTTTGTAATTATTACTATATTGTAGAACAGTTTTAGTTGATTTATCGAAAAAGTATGTTAGGTAGTCAGAAGCGTAGTATTCAATAGATAGGCATTTAAAAATCCAGAGAATCAAGTCGTATGTGAAAAGTCGACAAAGCTGAAAGCGCACGTGACTATTGACGGGGGTGTGTGCTCGGTTCCGCCTCCAGCGCGGCGAATTCGCGCTCACTTACTTATTTCTAATCAGGCCCGACAATGGAGCGCCGTACCGCGCCGGCTAACGAAATCGAAATCGCTACGTAACGTCGTTATACTGCGTGGAGCCCGGACGCGCGAGCCTCCTTCCGCTCACGTGTCGCTGTCAGAAGGGCCGTTCCGTCCTTCCTAAACGGATGGCGTCGGCTTTTTATTCTCGCTATACGCACTCTGTAGCTTTCAAACCGAACGACCACTGCGACTCAGTCTACTAACAATGAGAGGAAAGTGCTAATGCTAGTTGCTAGTTAAGCTCGTTTGCCGACCAAACTTGCCTTTCTCCAAGAGAATTGTATTATGCTTGTTTTTTATGCTATCTATTCTTCGCTTTAGCATATTACAGCTGCAGTCAGCCTTAAATACATTTCAACAAATTTACTTTCGGATAGACACTGGCCTATGCTTCTTATAAACCTTTTAATTATCACCTAAATATATGTGAGGAAAATAATTATGCTAACCGAATCTATAAATACTTATACATATCATTCCAACCAATTTTTCCGAAATCGACCGCAGGTGGTTAACCAAATTTGCTGCCGATCTTTTATATGAAAGTACCTGTGAAAATAGAACTCAAATAAATTTTCAGCACCTAAGGTCCTCTTATGCGACCCACTACAATGTTCTGAATTTTCAGACATGACCAAAAACCGGCTTTTTTGAAAAAATAATTTAATCATGCGTTTTACAGGCCACGCGTGATCCAAACTTGCTAATTATAATTAATCATTCGATGATTTCTTTTCGAACACTAAAATCACTTGTATAGTATCTTATGCAATAATCATTGGATACAAATTCAGCATACTTCCTCTTTATTACTCTTATAAAGTGTATACCTTCTTATACATCTACATAATAGCAATCAATTTTTAGGTTATGATTGACGATTATAATGCCAGTGCGTGTAACATTAGGTTAATATTTATTATTTAAATTTTGTTGCCATATTTAATTAAATGTAAATTCAGTTAGCTTTTAAATAAAAGGTTAAAAAGTAACCGTATTAACAACTTTTAAACTGTAAAATAGAATATTATTTACTTTAGGGCATCATGATCATGCTATGATCACGATCACTCACATCAATTGTAAAAGTCAGGTCCCTTATAGAAAAAATCTGAGGCATATTTAGCAAGATTTTCTGCATAATTTTTGCACTATTTTCTGCAGGACGTGGGTGAAAGTCATATATGTTCACGGTTTCTGTTTTGGAGTATATAAATACTATTAAAATTAAATATTAAACACGTTTAATACTTTTATTAATCCATTTAAGACGATGTTAAAGAAATTTATTAACAGTAGATATGGTTATGTATTTTTACACTTTCTTGTTTTTTGCATTTTTATCTGATAATGTATTAAGTAAGAAAACCAAAAATTGCTGTCGGATGGATTTATGTCGTTATGCTGGGAACCAGCAGATTTCTATTTGGGAGGTATACTAGAGGAGTGTTACTAGTATTTAATAGCAAAATCGGTGCAAATGATAAAATAACATACAATATTGTAGGCGGCACAGCCATAGTGAGTGTTGATACTGTCTGTATCGGTTGTAGAATATCTTAATTTGAACACACCAAGCGCTATGTGGTTCACCGCCCGAATGACCGCAAGGTGTTGTAGTGAATACATCTCGCCAGCGGTGAGTCGCGGCTATTATTGATTATATACGACCCGAGTAGGAATTGATAACCCATGGCATCTGGGGCAGGCGTCATTTACCGACGGCCCCACTGATGAGTCTTTGTGACGAGTCTCGATCCTGAGACGAAAGCTTTTAATTTTTATACATTTAGTTTATTATATCTTGAAATTTACACGAGATAAAATAATTCGACGATCAGATTTAAATTCAGCATGGAAAAATCTGCTAAATTATTTTACATTTAGATCACAAAAAGGAATTCAAATTTTAGTGTACTGTGTAGTTTATTTAATAATCGGTTAAATATATGTTATTAGAACTTTGCAATTCCAATCGTAAATAAATTTAAGGGGGCCAATCTGATTTAAATCTTGTAAAAAGTCATTATTCATTATATACTCTGCAAAGGGAGGGGGTAAAAAATTTGAAAAAAATTATTTTAACTGGAAAAAATTTTGAATTAAAATATGTGGAAACGTAAATTTACGAAATGAATATTATTGGAAAGTTATCATATAAGAAAAATAAAATTTGGAATTTTTAATATACTAAAGTAAAATATTAATAAAAAATAATTTCTGAAGTAATATAATTTGGAAAATACAAATTTTGAAATAATTAATTTTGAAGAATAAAAATAAAGAGTTAAGAATTTATTGAAAGTTTATTATACTGAAAATTATAAATCAGTAATTAAATATTTGTAATTTGAAATATTTTGAAAGGTTAAAAAATGTTTCTAAAAAAATAGAATTTTGAAAGTTTAAATTTGGAATTTGTAAAATAAAAGTATCGGGATCAGAACTCCTCTCTATACAGAAAGAAGTTTTGCAGAGCTGTTGTTCAGGCAGGTATGAGGAGGTAAAACGGCGACTCCATAGCATGCGTTTGCCAATTTACACGTGCTATGAAATCGTCCATTCTTTATATCCCCAGATGCGTAATATACTATTTCGCTCCATTTTATAGCAGTCAAAAATGGTATTTTTTATACACGTGTTATCAGTTAAAATTCGTTCATGTATGAAAAAAAACTTTTTTTTTGTCTTAAAGTGTCCCTTTTTTATATTATATCGTTTCTCATATTGTGACATAAGAACAGATTATTATATAATTTTTCTTTCAGGTATGTATTGATGTCTGAACCACCTTAACTGGCTTCCAGATCATTTTTAATGAACAAATTTTTGACAGGGACATTAACAATAAAAGTAACATTCTACTGTAAAGTAGACATTTTTCTGTTTTTTTCTTTTTCATAATTTTAATTTTCCAAATAATTTTCTTTTCTGTTATTACTCATTTTCAAATACCAAATAATATTTTTTGTGTTTTTTAAATTTCTTAAGTTGTCATTTTCTTAAATTTGATTTTCAAAAAATTTTACTTTATATTTCTGAAAAATTCGATTTTTATATTTCAAAATTCTTTTCTATCAAATAATTTTTTTTCAATATAAAGCACTTACATATTTACGTTTTTTCTACGTTTTTCCCTTTCATTAAATCTTAAATTCCAAATTTCATTTTAGGAATTATTTTACTTCCTAATCTAAAATTTCAAAACTTTAACTTTCGTAGTTTTACCCTTTCCAATTTTTATATTTCAAAATTTTTAACCCCCCTCCTCTGCAAAAGTATATTGACGTAATCTATGTTGATGCAAGTTATTATATCTTAAAAATGAATGTTATATGTGATTTTATCACGATTTAAACCCCTCTAAGTGGTCTTGGTAGTCCCCTAAAAATTCGCTAATCTCCAGTATTGAATTAACCACTCTAACCCTTGACACGGGTTTCGGAATCAAGCAAAACATATTTTATGTCTAACGGAGCTTTAAGCTATTCTTTATAAGTGTACTATGAACTTTCCATATTGCAATAAAGAAAATTATTTAAAGCTACTCTTAAAAGGTAATTTGATTCTGATGCTTATTTTTAAAAAAAAAAAACATTTTTTTTAATTAATGAACCATTACAACTCATGACAGCGGAAGCATTTAAAATTTAAGCACATCATATTCCACAAAAGTAGAGTCTTATAATTCAATTTTAAGTCTCAACTCATTTCCATAATAATTTCAAAATATATTTGATCGATGAAGTTTTTGAAAATGAAAAATACAATAGGTAATTTCCATATGGTAGCTTTTTAACAGCAGCTGCAATGTGCTTCTCAAAGCGTATTCAGGATTGAAGTTTAAGGCGACACTCCATTTAGGAGAAAAATCCTGTCACAACCTCGAGATCTTCCAGCTGAGCGACATCGGCATAAAAAGGAAACGGTCCCCACAAAATTTACTCGAAACCGTGCAGCACGCGCTGACGCTTTATGTAAGAAGCACTTATGGGCTAGAAAAAACGGCGGCGATTGATAAAAGTCAAGACGCAGGCACGCGCATCGGAAAGGCAACGGCCAACGAGGAAAAGGAAGAAGGCTTACACGGGAGACTGAATGTCGGCCAGGTGTTTCTCCTCGATCTCGCACCCCGACATTCTCGCTCGTTGTCATGCTCATGCATCTTTCAGGGGACATAGGGAGACAGGCGAAATAAGAGAGATCTAAAACATAAGAAGGGTACTGTGTAAAGGACATCGGATCAGATTAAATTAAAATTTATTACGCTATGAAAACTCTGTTGATCATGTAATTAGAAAAAAAATATCTTCTATTTTAGTGCGATTAAAAAAATTTCGTTTTGAGCAAAGGGTTTTGTTCCATTTTTATTTTATTATTTTTAGAATTATATCTGTAACCTATGCCGTTACAATTTCATATATACATATATTAATATACATTCTTACAACTCAGCTAGTAAATACCGCTAAGACTAGTAGAAAATAGTGTTCAAATTTTTACTCGATTGCTCGATAATATATTATATTAAATAGATATATTAATATATACCTTTCAAACTAGTCTATTTACCACCGCTGAGACCTGTAAAATGAGTAAATCTTAATTTCAAATTAATCGGTTAAATCGTTCTCGAGTTATCGTTGGCAAAATATATTCATACATTGATTATGATTATCCAAAAACTATGATTATGACTTTATAATAAGGTACTTATCAAGGCTGCATCTTCAAATCCTCTCGCAACCCTTAAAAACCGAACGTCGAAAACAACATTTTTGAAAGCAAGCACTACCTGCACTTAACACTAGTAATAAGTAATTCACAATTTTTAAGTACCAAGCGATATCACTCTTTAAAAAAGGGGTATAATATATGCACACAAAAGATAAATCAATGAAATCTAAAAGTAGAATGAAAATAATACAGTGTAAATTTTTGATTAAACAAAAAGATTTGTTTTTAAAAATCCGCATTCTTGCGAGTAATGAGAAGACTCGTTCTTCATGCAAGACTCCCAAATCTATTAACTTTCTTGTTTTATTCAAGATAATTTTTTATCTAGCCTAACTTTGTTTCAAATTAATATTTTTATACGTTGGATTTTTTAAGTCTACTTTTATCTAAATTGTCTAAGTTATGTTAACAATATTTACTTATAAAGTTGTGATTATTTAAATAGATGTCAATTTTTATTACAATAAAGCACATATTTAGCACTAATCTCCTATCTATATCTCCTGATCTAGGACCTATTCAATCACACTGCGGTCGTTATGTGCTTCACTTCAAGGTAACAGTATACACTCACGAAAATGAAATCATTACACAAGCAGATAATTCCATTTGAACAAAATCTTTTTAAAGGAAAAAGTAGTCTGCTTGTGTCAAGAATACGACGTCTTGTTTCAGAAAACACCTATTCTCAGATCAAAATTATATTTATTTTCATTCAATGCAAATTCCTCTAAATTCGAGAAGAATTTCAGAAATGATCAAATAGAAATGTATTTACTACACTAAAGAGGAAATCAGTTTATTTCGAATAGAATATTTGTTACATAATAGAAGAAACGTATCTTATTGTAATCAAAAAGTGTAATAAGTAATATTATTATTTACTTATATTTAACGCATTTAAAAAGTATTATTCTTTATTTAAAGTTCATAATATCAAATAACTTTGCATCATACGTGCTGGAAAATGACATGTACCGTGACGGTTCTGCGTACGCTAAATGGTCAATAACACACTGCGGGCGTTATTCCCATAACACCCGTCGTATCTTTTGACCATTCAGTGTACACAGAACCGGCACTCAAAATATGTTATATTCCCAGCACTTACGATAAAAAATAGTGTGCGGAACTCGTGCGGAGTAGTGTCCAATAGCAACACGCCCGCGTAGCGTAGAGCCACTATACCGCACTCGTTACACAATGTACTATAAAGCAATAATCAATTTTTCACAAGAGTTCATTTTTTACACTGTACAAAGACATATGAAACGTTTGGTGTCAAAACACCTTGACCTGGGTTCAGTTTTGGGGAAGAAAAGACGTTTAAAATTTATGTATTTTTGTATCTTAAAATATAAATAAAACCACTAAGTTTTCCTTATTTAGCATGGTAGTTCTACTATTAAAGCTTATAGTTACACGTCTTAGAACATCTATTTATTATTATAAATTATTTAAATAATTGAAAAAATGTATTCAAGTTAAGTTGTTTTTTCATAGAACGGGTATTTTTTGCGAACAATTTATTGGCACTTAGCTTCCAGCATTATTGTTAATTATTGTTCCAGTATAAAATTATTTGTTATATTTAATTATGTGAAAAGTCTAATCAGCGATCAAAAGTAATCGATCAAAAAATTAAAGAAAAATCTTTAATTCAATTAATTAAATTAAATTAAATCTTTAATCATTAAAGAAGAGTCTTAATATTTGTATGCTTTTGAGAAAAGAAATCATTTTATAAAAAAATCAATTTTATATGTTGTACGATAACTATGTGTTAAGTATACTAAAAAAGCAAACAATTATATAGCGTTATAAATAAATTCTGTTCGTCATCGGGATCAAAATTTTAATCTTATATTATATTCATTATTAATTGTCATGGATTTTTAAAATTGTTTAATTTAATTTAACTTTAATAATTTAATAAAACATTAATTTAACTTTAATAATTTAATTAAACATTAATTTAACTTTAATAATTTAATTAAACATTAATTTAACTTTAATAATTTAATTAAACATTAATTAAACTTTAATAATTTAATTAAACATAAATTTAACATTAGTTTTTAATATAACGTTAAATACAGTAAATAAATAATACGAAGAGAGCAGTTTTGACCCTCATTGTTGTAATAATCGTGCAGAGTATTTCTTCTTGACTGAAGTGGAATCTTCTTCAGCCAAGTACGAATTCTTAAAATAGCGCGAATCGAACTTAAGTCCAAGAAGAATTTCAGTTTAAATAGTCTATTTCAAACCAATGGATTTGTAATTGATGACAAAAGAATACTTCTTGAAGTACTAAAATTTTCATAATTATGAATGTAGAGTACTCTGCTTACTTTTACATGTTAACGTCTTCAGAGAAAACGATAATCACATTAACCCATTTCTTCCCAAGCGGCCATTTTATAGTCGATTGTTTTTTGCCTAAAACCGCCATTTTTAAATTTTCCAACGGAAATTTAAAAATTCTAACTTCAGAATCGGAAAGAGCGGACAATTTTACTTTAGAAAAGTGCTATTTGTTATTATTATTTTTTTTTCGACAATGTTTTAGGCAAAAAACCAATCGACTATAAAATGGCCGATTGGGAAGAAATGGGTTAAATTATTGATTTCGTTTTTTGAAATAGAAAGCTTTGTAACGATGAAATTTTTTAAATCTGAGATTTTGATGGATTTCGATGATTTTGAAGTCGCTGAATCAGAATACATACGTTTTAAAAAATATCTGTCTGTATGTATGTATGTTTATGTGTATGTGTGTATGGATGTGTGTGAGTGTGCGTGTATGCGTGCGTGCGTACGTGAATGCGCGTGTGCGTGTTGCGTGCGTCCGTACGTGAATGCGCGTGTGCGGGTGTGTGTGTGCGGGTGTGTGTGTTCGTGTGCGTATGTGTTTGTGTGTCTGTACGTGTGTGTGTGTATAGTATATGTGAATGAGTGTGTGTGTGTGTGTGTGTGCGTGTGCGGGTGTGTGCGTGCGAGAGTGTGTATGCACGTATATGATCAAATTTTTTGATCACCATAATTTTTGAAGGCCACCATACTTTCGTCTAAAATTAGAACTGATTAGCCTTTGTAGCCAAGATTTGGAAAATTATTGCTTATTTTAAAAAATTTTAAATATTGAGAAATTTAAAAAAAAAAAGAAAAATATTTTTAATTGTTTTATGCATATTAGCAGCGTAAAAAGATGTATATATTTGTAAATAGATATAATTTACTTTTAATCGGTAAACCTTAGAAATACTTTAAAATATTTTTTATTAAAGAACAAAGATTTTGAACTTTTAAAATTTATAAAAATTGAAAAATTGTTTCTGTCATTTTATACTCTAAATGTGTCAATTTAATGCATACGTTCATAAATCTGACTTAATTAGCTTTAGATTGATGTATCTTACATTTACTTTATACTTCTTTTTTGTTAAACAATTTCAATTTTGAATTTTAAGAATTTGTTAAAATTAAAGAAAAAACGTTGTCTTTTTATACACTAAATATGTCGAAATAATGTATACATTCGTAAAGCTGACTTAATTCTCTTTTGATCGATGTATCTTACACGTACTGAAAAGTTATTTTTGTTAACGAAATGTAATTTTGAATTCTGAGAATTTGTTACAATTGAAAAAAAAGTGCCATTTTATATGCTAGATATGTCAAATTAATGCATATATTCATAAAACTGACTAAATTTTTTTTATTGATATATCTTATATACTCTAAAGTACTCCAAAGTATTTTATATGGTCGTATATTCATAAAATAATTTTTGAAGTGTAAATATTCAATAAATATTTGTGCATTAAATCTCTTTGAGAAAGCAGTTAGATGTATTTTGTTATAGAATAAATAATAAACTCGTTAGTGTCGTATACGTCCTGGAGGACACAATATTTTTTTCGTTTTTTTAAGATTTAATTTTTTAGCTATTACTTCATGAAAAATTATTTTTGGGCCAACGAAAGAAAAGTTACTAAGAACGTTACCCGATTTTAAATATTACAAAAAAAATTACTCGATATTTTTGAAAACAGCAGCATAAAAGTGTATTCTACAAAATGGATTGAAATCAATGACCATCGTTTTGAACAATTACTATTTTTATTATTAAGCAATGAATATATGGTACAAGAGTTTATGGAGATCCGACAAATTTTTTATGACAATGGCAATGAAATATATTTCATTTGTAAAGTATGGAAGATAATAGTTTTGAGAAACATTTTCATGGATATATTGTTATACCAACACAACAATATCATCGATATCACTGTGGGTTCCCGAAAAAACGACTTAATAAAATAAGTAATAATAAAATTCATAATAATATGAATTTACAAATGTTTTTTGAAAATCATAAACTAAGTTTATTTCAAATAGAATTCATATTGGGGGAAAATTATTAATATTTTCAACAAAAACAAATTCTTCTTAGAGTTTACTAATATGAATATTCTAGAGTCAAAACATTTTATTCTTGACTGTAGAAGAAATCCGATTGACACTATTTTAAAACGAAATTATTTGGGTTAAATGAATTCTATTTGAGACAAAAATATATTTCTGTGTGTGTACAATTCTTAAAGTGTCATCTAAATCCAAACCCTGCCACCCATACTGCAATCACTCTTTTTTGATTGCAGTATTATTTTTTTCATGCAATAAAAATAAAAATTTGAGTGGCCCTACAGGATTGTAAATTAGTTGTATATAAGTGGAATAAAAGATACAATGCTATAAAACTTGATGAAACTTAGTATACGAAGAGCAAAAGACTTTTAGAAAATAAAATTAGACAAAAAAAATAAGAGAATGAAAGATTGAGATTTTCTGCGGCATGATGCGGGGCGCGAAGGGAGTAGCAGCTTGAGTACGACAGCCCACAAAATGTCATAAACACCCCTAAAGAGCCGCATCGCCGACCCTATTTCAAAGGAATAAAATATCGCTGTCCCCGCAATTTTACGGCAATTTTCTAATCGGCCAGCTCCGATGCCATGCCTCATACAACGAGTCCAGGTGCACATAATGTAATCGTGTACTTTTCACCGACATCCCATTTCTTAGTACGTTATATTTGCTTTTCACTATTGTTATTTCTCGATCTTCACCTTTCTCTTTTACGCTCCTTCTGTTGCATTCTTTGCTTTTTGCTGAAGTTTTGTGCCAGTAATTTATTCAATTCTTAACAATTTATTGCACCATTAAAATTGTAACTAAAAAACATTAAGTGATAGACCTAAATATCAAAGTGATGTCACAGTCATTAAAAAAAAATTGTTCAAATATTACAATTTTCACACCTTCAGTTAAAACCAAAAATATATATATCAATGATTAAGATAATATAACTTTATTCCCAACTTAACTGTGGCCACTTTATTGACTTAAAAAGAGGGACTTCCGGAAAAACTATAATTTATTGAAAATGCTTATTAATGTAGAGAAAAATAATTTTAAAAAATCCATTTGCGGAACAAAGTGCTACTTAATCTACCAAAATCTTGGACTCCACATTTTTCATCGTTACAAAGCTTTCTCTTTAAAAGAATAAAACACAAGAAAATAGTATTTAAATTACAATTTTTCTTACAAAAAACGTTTAACATGCAGGTTATGATATTACATAGTCGTTACCTTCAAAATATTTTCTTGACTTCAAATAGTTATACTAATGTTATAACATCTCTAGATAATGCCTATGATTCGACGTAATACTTGAAAATGCATTATTGATTTGGCATTAGTTGTGTAAAAATATCAACTTTTCTACCGCCTCTATTCTATCCTGATGGTTGAAACACAATCTTACGAAAGTATCAAAATGTGCAGTTGAAAATTATAGAACATGGAAGTGATTGTTGCTTATGTAAATTACTCGATGCATTACGACATAACGAGCAAAAACAAAAGTAAAATTTAAATTCTACTTGTATTCACACATGAAGTAAATATTTTAATTTCTCTGCAAAATGAAAAAAAAATCAATGTCAATAGTTATGCTTTACAGAATTACCTCGCAATTGTAAACGAAAAAGACATTATGATTTTCATTGTCGAGAATTGCCCTTACTCATAAATAAATTATATTGATAAAGAAACTAATTTTTATATTAAAATGATATGTTTCACTACCTTATAATTTCAAACTTAATTTTTGTATACTATCGTTGGTTCGCGGTCCATCCCATCCACGGCGCACCCATGGCTTAACACTCCGAAAATTATATATCCACCATTGCCTAAAGCTGTATAAGATTTACTCACATTTCATGCTCTCATTTTAGTGTCCTCCTTCATGTATTTTACCTTTTATCCTTACATTAATTTTATCACATATTCATCTCTCTTTTCACTTTGCTCTTGGTCTTTTCTCTTCTCATCTCTCGTGCTTTTTTTCTTTTTCAATGCATGGAGGTAGAAGTGGATGGTCACCGCGCTGCCACCACGCTGCATTCTTCATAAAAACGAATGCTGCTCAATGGTCTGTGATCGAGCCTTGCGCGAATTGATTTCGGAATCGTTCGTTCATTCAGAAGTGTCCCTGAGAGATGACAAAAAAATTAATAACCAATGCTTACAGGAATATCGATTCATCCGTATCGCAGCTACTGAAAGCCGTCTTTCAATGCAATCGCTGGTAATTTGACACTTTTATTGTCATTTTATGGATTTCTATTAAAGTATATACGTCTATAATTTTATAAGAATTATTTTGATGAAAAATTGGATGTTCGAAGAACCGATATTAAAGGGGTACACCACCTTTGAACTTAAAAATGAAACTTATTTGTATGAGTCCATACAAATTCTTCCTTTTAAAAGCAATCATTCCGAAAAATTATTTGCTATTAATACTTGGTAATACCTTTAATTTACCCGTAAAAATAAACTCGTAATCTTGACCCAACACGTCTTGTAAAATCACCATAGTTATTAAGCTCCTAATACACTGACAACAGGATTCCAAGTGATCCCATCGGTTAAATTTCTCCAGATTTGGGGATATTACTTTTCAATATATTAGTTATGGTATGAATACAGGATATTAATTTTCACTACGTACACATTTTTTTACATAGTTATTATTGGCATTTTAATTAATTATTTAATATTATTAATTAATTTTACCATATATATGTATGTAAAAATTTGTCTACGTAGTGAATATTAATTTCCTGTATTCATACCATAACTAATGTATTGAAAAGTAATATCCCCAAAACTGAAGAAATCTTGTCGACGGTATCACTTGAAATCCCGTGGACAATGGATTAGGAGCTTAATAACTATGGTGATTTTATATGACGTGTTGGATCAAGATTTTGAATTTTCTCTTACGGTAGAATTAAAGTTATTATATACAATACAAATAAGTTTTGTTTTTGGATTCAAAGGTAGTGTGCCCCCTAAAGAGGGCAAGCCATTGTTAACCCGAATAAATTATTTCTATTATGAGTTCATAGAATTTTTTATATTTAAAAGCAAACATTCAGAAAATTTTTTGACTATAAATACCTGCTAATATCTTTAATTTAACCGTCATAAAATTTCAAAAACTTGATTCAACACGTCACATTAAAGTATACGCAATGGTAAAAATAACTTTGAATACGGCGAGCATTTTGTTTCGTGTTAACTTAGATTTCGAAATGTTAGATATTAAGGGGGATATATATGTTTTGTAATCCCAGGTAACACGTAGTAAAATTTACCCGCCATATTCAAAGTTCTTTTTACCGTCGGGTGTACCATTGGAAATATCTTATATATTTATTGGAGAAACTTTGCAGCGAGCATGATTCTAGGTGACGTGATTAACGAATATTTTTTTTAATGGTAAAAGTTTGTTAGTATTATGTTTAAGTAAGCAATTCAATTTTGAATAACTGATTAGTAATAAGTTGTTAAAGTCCGCAAAAGCTAAAGTTCGGGCCAAACATTTGTCGAACTTGTCTCAAACAAAATGTTATTCTCATAATATTATATAGAATTCATCAAAAACTATAAACCGTGAGCTCGCTTGAAATCTGTTGGATTGAGTCTCGCTCAATTTTGTTTGTATTTCAATAGTGTAACGGCAATCTATAATATAATTGACTTTTCCGCTCTCATAAAGTTTTCGCTCAGCGGCGCAAAAAATGTGTATAACCCGTTTATGATTTATATTGCGCAAGCAGCGATTGCATTAGCTGGCCGGGTAAAAAATGTGTACAGTTCCGTAATGCTAGCGACGTCGCATTTTCGTGCCACGCCACTCGCAGCACAAAGTACCTCGGATAACGAGATTAGCGTCATTCCCATTTGACTCTGGCACAGGCGCGAACGTCTAACTCCGCGTGAGGCTTTCCTTCAGACTTACTTTCGCGGACGGAACTCTTAATCGTTTTCTATGCTTTATTACTTTTATTTTCACTTATTTCATTGTATAGCGCTTGCATATAGCAGAAAATTATTCATATTGTGTCTAACTTTAAAAACTTTGATTTGATTAGTGAGAAGTGTAACTCGCAATCAAGTGCTTTTGTTGCTAATCAAGTTTAATCCAAAAGACAGTCGTTTTCTGTTTGATCGGTTCCGCTTGAAATCGTTTTCCGATGCCTAGGGTGCGCGATAGCTAGAGCTTTAGCAGCTTTAGCAGTTTTGGCACTACGAGCCCTGTCATTTATATAATATTGGATGCGCGCTCATCCGTCCATAATTTATATAGGTATAGGCGCAAAGGAAGAAGTAGCGAGGAGCGCGAGGCATAACTAACGTGCCGTGTCGAAATCTCGTAAATAGGCTAGGTTCCGGGGGCGCGTTCATACAGATTCTACAGACTACACACTGCACAGATACTCGAGACTGTCGTCCGGCACTCGAGTCCCGCTGCATTGTATTTTGCCCGGCGCGGCAGCGCTGTACTCCTGTCATTCGGCTTTTTATAGTCGAAGCCTGCAATATTGCCGGAGCTTTTACGGCGATTCGATCCGCGTTAGAGCGACACTGTGTAAGCTGGATGTACCTATATCGCCTTGGCTAGGAGAGAAAAATGCGAGGTATCGGGTGATGCGCTTTTTCGCTCTTTGATGCTCTGCTGCTGCTGCTGCTGCTCCTACTCCTGCTCCTGCTCCCGCTCCTGCTGCTAGTCCGCCTTGACACTATGCAGCGCGGTACGATGACACGCAGAAAGATCTATTATAGGGATGATGCACAGAGTATGAGAGGGATTTGGCTTGTTTGATTTTGCGTCTCTCTCTTTCTTGCTCCTGTTCATCAAAAAATATGAAGAGTAACGGCTCTGCGTATGAGCACGTGCGCTTGTCTGCTGAAAACCACATGAGATTCAAAGAGTAACATTCTTTCCCTCTACTATTTCAAATAAAATATTTAGAGGAAAGTATTAAACTATAGCATAATCGAAACATTAACATGCCTTTTGAAAGTATTAGGTGCCAAAAATATTTAAAAATTATATCACTGATTTTCATTTTGATTTGTCTTTTAAAACTATTTTTAAACTATTTTCAAGTAAAAAAAAACGTAAATTTGAAGTATGTATCCATTTTTTTGAAAATAGCTATTTTAGCAAAGCGAAATTAGAAAATACGCGTCAGTTTTATTCAAACTACTTACGTCTCTTAAGGCTATTCTGAAGCCTGAAATTTTAAATTAATTTTAGAATTAATTTATTTAATGCAAATTTCTATTATAAGATTTTATAATTCGATTAATTAGGTCTACTTTTTGAGAAAGCATTCTACTAAGGCAGTTAGCAGCAGTTCTTTGTTCTCTACTTGATGGACCTAATGGTTTTCCATTTCTTTTCATACAAAGTTTCAATTCACAAATTTGTCTTAAATTTTCATTCTTTTAACCTAAACAAATTTGTGTATATTGTCCGTAAATGTTGTCATTGCTATGGCCAAAAATAAATAAATAAACCATACAATCTTAATTGGTATCACCATTGTCCCATGCCAAATTGAAACAAAAATAAAAAAATTAAAAAAATTAACTTATAAAGCAAGTTTAAGTAAAACTTCAAAATTTATTTTAATTTATATAATATATATTATTTTATTTTATCTTACCTACAAGGTTTGGAAAAATCCATTTTTTAATCATTTCATGATTCAATCATTTTTGTAACATATATACGTACATACATACGTACATATAAACATACATACATACCAACATACATACATAACTTTGATGTAAATTATTGTAAGAATCACTTGGTGTAATCAGTTTTGTTGCTTTCTCAAAGAGAATATTAAAAAATTGTGATAGTAAAAGAAATTCTGAAAAGACATGTTAGAAACAAGATTGGGGTTTGTAATCAAAATACACTATTTTTAGAAAAAAATTTCCTTGTGTGCAGTGGGTGCATGCGTGCGTGTGTGTGCATATGTGCGTGTGTGTGCGCGCGTGTGTGTATGTGTGTGTATATGTGTGTGTGTGTCTCTCAATATCTTGAGTAATCCACGGTCAAATTTAATGTTTCAGGGATCATGTTCTTTATTTTTACATGATAATGGCACAAAAATATTTTTTTTAGATTTTTGAATTCGCTTATGGTTTTTTAGCAGTTTATTAATTTTTGGGTTTTACTTTGTCGAGTATTTGGTATGTTAAAAATATTATTATTAACGTATAGATGCATTCGAAAGAGCATAAAATTATACCAATATTTTCCAAACCGAAATTTTTTATAAGATATTTTCTTTTGTTTGTATTGTATGGTATTGTATATTATTCAAATTTAAATACAATTATGGGCTCTTAGTATGAAATCTTTTCTTTTTTATATTTAGTATACAATAAAATTATACAATCACTCATAAGGTAGTGGACCCGGTTCTCGATAGGTACCCAGTTGTCAATAACTTGAAAGAATAATATGATTTTAGATATAGTTACAACACTTTATGGTACGAAAAAATTATTTCTATATTAAGAATACATCACTGAACAAATATTTTGAATTATAAAAACTCAGTTAGCGCTACTTGTTAAATAAAAATTTATACTTCTTGGCACTCTCAGATTTGATGCGATTTTCTACGTTTCCTTAACCATGACCGTAACAAAAAGTAAACTCTAACGTAACATTTTTGTAATCAATTGAACGTTTCAAAAAACTGTAAAGTCAAGATTAGCTTTAAATTCAACAAAAAAAGCGAAATCAAAAAGTTAAATTTTGATTCATTTAGTTATAACTATTTTAATTCATTTATCGACAACTCCGTCTTACAAAATACAAATAAATTTTTTATTAAATGTTATTTCAATGCTTAAAATTACTTAAGCACTACTTTTAATTAATAATTATGTAATTATAATAATCGAAATATGTATGTTATACAATCAAGTTTTGATATAACTCCGACTTGTAAAATGGTTATAGACAACTGCTCCCTCGTATTTTTTTTGGTTTATTGAATTTGGAAGTAAATATTACGTTAAAATTTCGTTTTTTATATATATATATATATATATATATATATATATATTAAATAAGTATATTAATTCATAGTAGAAGAATTAAAAAAATTGCAATTTTTTAAAATTAAAGCATGATTTATAGCGAAATAGGTTGAGTCTGTTACTAAGCTATCGAGAACTGAGTCAACTACCTTACGTTTTTTTCTATTTTTCTCCCTAATCTTCGGAGGCGTTGACTGCAACAGACATGTGATGATAGTGAAAATCCATAAAAGAAAGATCAATCAAATAAAATAATGTATCAGCTTCTGCGCTGATCAATAATTGTTCGCACTTCGGTGTCTGTTTTGCGAGTGCCACATTTTAAATATCAATGATTTATCTCTCACCATGATACTCGCACTTTATTTCGCTTTCTTTCAATACTCTAAATCTCTTTTCTTTTCATGTTGTTTTATTCTCTATTATTTACATCTATTTATAACATGTGTCTTCTTCTTTCTACTGTCTTTAAAGTACATATTAATATTATTACATTTTTATGAATATATCTAAATACCATATCTAAAATCATATTTGATTATTGCTTTGGTCAATCATATCACAAATAGTTCGTTAGAAGTTCGTGTCGCACGAAAGCAATATTTACAGCTATAAAATCAATCACATGATCACACTCTCATTCGTACTTCCACGCATACTAATAAATCTTATACCCCGTTAAAATGAAATGTACAGTAGAGTAAATAAAATAAAATAAAATAAATAAATAAAACATAAAATAAATATAAACATCTAATTAATTAATCTAATTAAGCGTAGACGATATTGGCCCTTTAGTTTTTTTCGTGCAAGTGCCTAAGCATCGCCGACTTAAATCTGCACATCGATAATAGATACCTAATATTGTGAGGGATGGAGTTCTAGAGGCGCGCACCCTGGACCCTGAATGAAAAGAGATCCGTAATAATAGTGTGCGACGAACTAACAGCTAGCATCACACCTACTGGAGGTTCTGCACTGGTTTTTGGTGAACATGTCTGCTAAGTAGGAGGGTTGTTCCATCCTAACGATCCGATATAGTAATAACCCAGTAAAATATTTTCTACACAGATCCATGGTCAACCAGTCAACTCCCAACCTGTGGGGTGTGATGTTCTCACCCCTCCTAATGCTACAGATGTATCTCACATACAAATTGTGTAGTCTTTGCAGCCGCATTTGTAGATCTCTAGTGACATGAAGGAGAGCATTTGCAAGTTGCTTGCGCAACGCCTCGGTGGTGCATGCGCTAACGAATCTCAGATCGTATAATGCGCGATTAACATACTTAATTACTTGATCAGTATGCGGTTTCCATGTTAATTTTGAATCAATAACAACACCGAGGATTGTAACAGTGTCAGAGAAGAGTATGCGAGCTCCAGTCTCCAACTTGATCCCCGTGAGTTGTGTTACACTACTTAAAATATCCCATTCGTTAATCGGGTATTTCCCAATACAAATTTCCGATTAAAATCTATGAACTCTACATAAAAGTTTGCAAGAAGATAAATGATTTAAAAAATAGTGGTGGTGTATTTTTTATCTCAGTAGTGTCCGTAGTTCTTATATAAATTACTTTCACCGCGATTTCACTTATCACTATTGATTTATTATAGCATGTTTTACAATACATGTTTAATGGGTTTAATTGATTTTTTCAATAGTATGATCTTCTATTACAAAAATCAACGAAGCCCATTAAACGTATATTGTGAAACATGCTATCAATAGTAATAAGTGAAAAACATGCTGAAAGTGATATATATAAGAGCTACAGATAATACATAGATAAACAATACTTTATTACCACCCCTTTTGGAAGCATTTATCTTCTTGCAATTGAACTTTATGTTAGCGGGTTTTAATCGGAAATTTGTATTGGAAACTACATGATTAACTCACAGAATCTTTTAAGCAGGATTCTTAAACAAGTTAATATTATGTACTGATTCAAAAATGATTGCCTTAGTTTTAACATAACATTAACGTCACTGCTCGCGTCGTTTCTGACATGCGTTTGATGCCCTCGGTCAAGTCGCTTTTGGTTACTTGGTAGTAAATTTGAAGGTCGTGCGCATAAAAATGTTGTATAATGTCGGATTTCAGGAGGTTAGATAGATCTCCCGCGTGGGGTGAGGAAAGAAGAGTCCCCCCGCACTGTGCATCGCACTCCTTTCACCGCACACCTCCCCGCGCAGCCAAAAAGCTACTGTTTTTATTTTACACATTCGCTTAGTACTCGGAATCGGTGTTATTATTCGTTCTTAACTTCGCGTACATGGTCTTTAAAACATTTCCAATATTTTGCATTATTTTTTTTTTCTTATCATTTTTAAACAATCGCACTCTAAGTTTATTATCAGTTTACAAGTTGCTCCCATAACAGCCCGTGTATAAGAGTCAAACTTTGTACTACTGTACCTCAAGGCATTAAATGCTCGCCCATGACGCCGTCCACGTCAAACCGGAAGTCACAAAATATGAGGTCTTCAAATGTTGTTGAAACTGTTTTTTATACATTCAAATACATCAAAAAATCATATTGGCAAAGTCTTAGCCCTTTAAATGAATTTTTACGACCTGTGTGAATTATTTTGTGAACTAAGTAATATATTTTAGAAAAATTACAAGTTATTGTAATACATTTTTGCTTATATCTTTGCACCAGCTTAACTAATTTCAATATTTCAGAGCTCATTTGTGAGGTTGTGCAAGAACCTATAGAACTACCATATAAAAAGTAATTTTTCTTCCACTTTGATCGATTTATAAGTATTTTAGTGAAAATAAGTTTTCGTAAATATCAAACAACACCTACTCTTAATAAGTAATTTTTAAACGGTAAATAAATGTTAAATTATATGAGAAACAAAGTTCAATAGTTTCTTTCATAGTTATTTATCTCTTACTGCATGTTTTCTGGAAATTTTCATGTTTTAACTACACATTTAAAAAAATAAACGCTATTCTTAACCCCTTATTGCTCTTATAAAGCGGCACAGTAAGTCAAATACTCTAGTATGTGACAAAGAATGATAGTTCACATCAAGACCTTTAATTTAAGCGATCGGAGCATTTCTTAGGTCCCATATATCAAAAGCTATGACCGATCAAAAATTACGCAAAAGTTCAAGCTACAAAAATTCTTTTCAGCACCCATTACTGCATGATAAACGAAAATACGCAAACATAGGTTAACATACTTAAAATATATTTTTCGAAGTCGGTTTTTTTTAAATTTGTATTTTATACTTTTTAGTTGTGCCGGTCAAATGTCATTTTATTTATCCAAATCCAAAAGTTTATTCAAATCATTAATATAATGGGACCCCCGTGGGATCATCCTGTTTCATTCAAAAATAAATTTATCCAAATCCGTTTAGTAGTTTCCGAATAATCGGAAACTACTAAGTCGGCAGCGGCCGAAATGTACAGAAAAAATATCTAGCAAAAAACTAAATCCTTACAAAATTGGAATTGCACGACCATGGGATCATCCTCTTTCATTAATAACAAACTTCATTCAAATTCAAACATTGAAAACAAAAAAATATATAGGTCGAACCTCCTCCTTTTTCGAAGTCACTTAAAACATATTTAAACAAAGTTTATAGAGAAAACCGATATACATATATATATATATATATATATATATATATATATATATATATATATATACAATAAACAATATAATCATTCTTCTCAAGATCTCTGTCTTTACAGAGTCCTCCATGTGGACGGATGAGGAGGTTTAATGGCATTATAATATATATTATCAATTATTTCAGTTTATTTTTTTCAATTGTATTATATGGATATATTGTTCTTTTTTATTTTATTTTTACATTATTAAATATATTACTTTAAATATTATAAATTTATAATATACATTAGTTCTTTTATGATGTCAAACCAACAGGGATCAATAAAAATGATAACCTAGTGCGAAGCGCGAACGTCGGCGGTCGTGCCTTACATGCAAAAACCGAAGGTTTTCGTGAGCATGCGACCTATGCAAGGCACGGAGGCATTTCAGAGCGAGCTTGGCTCGCTGTGAAGCACCGAAGCGGAGAACAAGATTAAATTCTTATTTTTGCAGCTTGAACTTTTACGTAATATTTGATCGGTCTTAATAACTTTTGATATATAGGACCTTAAAAATGCTCCGATCGCTTAAATTAAAGGTCTTGATGTTAACTTTCATTCTGTGTTATAGACTAAAGTATTTGACTGACTGTGCCGCTTTATAAGAGCAATAAAGGGTTAAGAATAGCGTTTATTTTTTTAAATGTGTAGTTAAAACATGAAAATTTCCAGAAAACATGCAGTAAGAGATAAATAACTATGAAATAAACTATTGAACTTTGTTTCTTATATAACTTTACATTTATTTACCGTTTAAAAACTAATTTTTAAGCGAAGGTGTTTTTTGATATTTAAAGAAAACTAATTTTCACTAAATTACTTATAAATCGATCAAAGTGGATGAGAAATTACTTTTTAGATGGTAGTTGGATAGGTTTGCACACAACTTTTCAAATGAGCCCAAAAAATTGAAATTGGTTAAGTTGGTGCCAAGATATAAGCAAAAATGTTAAAAAAATAACTTGTTATTTTTCTAAGAAAAATATTACTTAGTTCACAAAATAATTCACACCGGTGCAAACATTCATTTCAAGGGCTAAAACTTTACCAATATGATTTTTTTATGTATTCGAATGTATAAAAAAAAGTTTCAACAACATTTGAAAACCTCGTATTTTTTACTTCTGGTTTGACGTGGACGGCGTCCCATATTAAAAACCATGTGCAGATATTGTAGTGAAAGAAAGTGTGCCCGCAAAGGTGCAAAATGCGAAGCACGCCACAGAAGAAACGGGAAAAGAAGAGCGTAATGCTGTGAATTATGAGGAGAGACAGGCATTTAAGCGAGATTATACGAGTTACAAATTAGCCCCCATAGATTGTAGGATTAGATTTGGCTGTTGACGCGCGAGCTACGAGCTACGAGCAATGAACGACGCCGCAACCAAGTCAGATCCTGAGCAAATATGGTACGCGTATGTGCGCAACAGAGCGTCTACTGGCCTCGGGCCAACCAAATAACCGCCGGAAGGTTACCACTCGTACACTTCATATATGAGTATACTCTCTACATTTGAATCTGTGATTTTTACTCTGAAATAGTGAATATTTACTTTTTTCACTAGTATATTATATAAAGTATATTTTAAGTTACAACTATTTGTATAAAAAAAATATACAAAATACAGAATACAGCTGCGAATCTATAAGAAAGAAGCGACTCTTATAAAAATATATCGATGCTGGTCTCATATATCATTTAAGAATAGTGATGTAAGTCATTATCATAAAATAAACTTTTCAACAGTCTTTATGGTTTATGAAATAATTATTAATACTTGTATGCTGTATCCTTAATATTATTTTAATGTAATCATAATAATATTAGTATTGATCAAACCATCCATTGCAAAGCAGCAACTCATAATTTTTAGTCAACCGTTCACTTGACACGTGATTAATAATTTAATTTACATAACGTATTATATATATATCATTATTACGCATGTCCTGCGTAAATTATCGCTCGAAAAGAAAGTTTCATAACCTTGCAAAAACGTTATAGGTTACATGCACGAGAGCATAATGTTTTTAATTGAGTACATATTTTACTTTAATCATATTACTCCTTTAGCCCGATTTTACGACATTAATAGTGATATGTATAATAATGTTCGCGTTTAAAATTAATTAAATCAACTCTCTTGGATAAACCATATAAACCTTTACGACTTTAATTTGGTGTAAAATTATTCTTCTATAATAGAATATAAAGTATAGTGATCGAATTCGGGTCAGTACTCAATGATCAGTCAGTAACACGTTTAAGTTGGATACATCATTGGATCGCTAACCAGTAGTGATTTTCTTAAAAAAGATAATCTTGAAGAATCAAAAAAGAAACTACAATAAGTTAATTATTTCTCAAAACATGAACATTAAACATTATTTTATAAAAAAAAACTATGAAAAGTCATTATTTTTCTATCCAGAGAAAAATAGAAAATTTGTCAATTTTGAGAATGTGTACATTTTCAATTAAATGTCGACACATTTTAAAAATCGTTAAACAGTATTAATTAGCACAAATCTTGGTATCGAACCAATGAAGATACGAAATTAATGATAAGGACACTTTCGCGTACTGATAAAATTTGATTATCTTCGTTGAATGTCCAACAAAAACGGTTTTAATACAATTGTAGTAATATATGAGCGTAGAAATTCTAGGCCTCTGAAAAGTTTAGGATATATTCTTGAATTGTCAAAGAAAACTTCCACCGCGCCTAGAGGGGCGCTGCTGTTCCCCATAAGAAAACAGCGAAAAACATGGCCGCCAAGGGGACAGTTTCTCATAAGATTTACATGGAGACCATATATTTATAAATTGATTTACAAGTTTTATATGTGACAAGAAAACTATTAACCTCGTAGTATATATGAAGTTATTATGTTGCATATTAAACTTGTATTTCAATTACTACAAATTTTTACGGTATAAATCGTATAGAGAAGCTGCCCGCTTGGCAACTATTTTTATTAGTTCATCCAGAATCCGCTAGCGTTGCATTGCAAATTTAAACTCCCAATAGTATAGTAAACTTTAAGTACGAAAGTTTTAAAAAGAAAACTGTCTATAGATTCCGTTGTGCATTAAAAAAATTACCTTATTTTATTCAAAATTTGCTTGAGATATATTGTATGCTGAAAATCGTAGTTCTACAAGAAAATAAAACTTTAAAACCGAATATCTAAAAACACGAATTAGTCAGAAAAGCTCTTATTCTACTATAAGAAAGGATAAATAGATTTTGTTGTACATAATTTTTCTTCAGCTAAAAATGTTAAAAAGAAACTTCGGAAAAGTATTTATAAATGTGTTTCAGCCTTTCTTAGAGAGATATTTGCAATAAAATTGTAAACGTTTCGAAAGGAAGTAAGCATCATGATAAAAAAAATGATGAAACAAGCGAATTTTTGTTTGTTTGCTTTGAGTTTGTTGAAAAACCTATATACTATATATATGAGTAGCGTTCTGAAGGGATACGCGTAGAGATACTGCAGCGAGTGCCGGGTAATAACGACACAGGCGTCACAAGCTCTCAGTCTCTGTCTCCCTTCCGAAATTCAGGGGTTTTCGGGTATCGCGCGCCCTTCGGTAATTTGGGCATTTACGGGATTAATTCGAGGAGGGTCTAGCCGCGCGCTATTTGAATTGAGACGCGGCGACGGATCGATAACCCAGCTGCTAAAAGCCGCACGCGGCCCTAAGCCGCTTATGCTGATTTTTGCTATTTTTCGGAAAAAGCGAGGACGCGCTCCGCGAGCGAGCGAGTAATCCGACAGCTAGCCGGATTGACAATAATTTCCATCGTATGGCCGGATAATGGGGACCGGCCGACTCTCGAGACAAAGGCGCCTGCAGTACACAATTACGCGCGTGCCCCCGCCTGTACTCGCCTTGCCAAAATCGAATCCTCGATCATTTCGCGAGCTGCATTGTTTCTTGCCGCTCGGCTCCCTTCACATTCTCGGCTTATTGCGATGTGGCAACTATATAGCTTTACTGTGCCTTGTTCTACTCACCTGTGCTTTCTACCTTCTTCTTTTTTTTCTTTTTCTTTTTCATTTTCTTTGTAAATTCATAGCCACATTTTTACATATATTTATATAAGCTACGTGTAATGTAATTTCTTACAATGCATACTGGACGAAAACAATAACTATAAATTTTGCGTCCAACTTTTTTGTTTCCAAATCCAAATTTCATGTCTGACCTAACCTAACCATATGCAATCGCCCTACTCACGCACGAAATTCGAAAAAAATTCGACGCGAAATTCAAAGTTATTTTTTCTGTCCAGTGTACACTGAATATACATTCTTAAGGACACTATATATATTATATCGTAGGAGGTGTATCGTTTCAATATAAGATTACAAACCAATATCATAAAATATATACAACTATGCGTTTTGTGCCAGATCTAGCTATACTGGTTATATAATATAAGGTACGCTAGGTTAGGGTGTGTCCAGATGGAGGACAAAAATATGGTCTGTCCTCTCCGGTCCGTGTTCCATCGCTGTTTCGCTGTTCCATTTTGAATTTAAACGTTGAAGTGCATCTATATACCTTTACTCTCAATACTCCACTACAAGGAGTACTTTTCTCCAAAAATCCGGAGTGACTTTAAACAGTTTTAATGTATCAAATTTCAACGTTTGAATTCAAAACAGAACAGCGAAACAGCGATATAACACGGACCAGCAAGGATAGAGCATATTTTTGTCCTTCATCTGGACACATCCTTACGTAGCCAGACTCTGCTGTATAGACTCCGAGTATTACTAAAATTAATCAAAAGACTCCGGATAGGGAGATAGCGATATCCCATTTATAACCCTACCAAACGAGTATGGCCTTTATTTAATACCGTTTTTGTAAACTCCACAATATTACATTTCATTATTCATTATTATCATTACAATATGTTACGCCATTCTTCCCTTTGCTAAGGTTATCAATCCTCAACTCGCAGTTGTTTGTAAATAATCTACTAGCTTATACACCTAACGGTAAAATCATTTTTCCGAATGTGCCCAGCGTTGGGCTCATTCGGATTTTAGGTGACAGGCTCCTTAGATCCTAGTGACAAAATTTTACATCGTGGTCAGATAAGTTCGGATCATTGGTGCGAAATGCCGTAGGGTGTTCTCAAACCCATCTGACTCGGGATTGGTTTGAGAACATCCGGATGGGTTTGAGAACACCCAGCGGCATTTCGCACCAACGATCTGAACTTAGCTGATCACAATGTCAAATTTTATCACTAGAACCTAGGGATTCTGTCATCTGAAATCCAAATGAGCCCAACGCTAAATGTGCCCCTAAATAACAACTTTTTCATAGGCATAGACGTAAGAAATCAAATCGCATCTGAAGTAATCTTTTTGCTGACTTTCTGGTGGCTTGATATTCTTACGCCTATAAAAAAATTGTTATTTAAGGGCACATTCAGAAATATTGTTTTTCATTGGGTGTACAAAGGCTGAAACTTATCTAAATGTCTGATTACATTTCTGTAAGGAATTATTGCCACAATGACGAAATTTTGAATAGATTCTTATTGTTTTCGGCATTAAGGGTATGTTCTGATGGAAGACAAAAATATGGTCCATGCGAGTAGTATTTTTCTCCGAAAATCCGGAGTAACAATTTTAACGTATCAAATCTTAACGTTTGAATTCAAAACGGAACAACGAAACTGCGATGGAATACGAACCGGAGAGGGCAGACCATATTTTTGTCCTCCATTTGGACACACCCCAAGGTCGGAATTTATAGTCGTCTCTGGCTCAGATTTCAAACTCAGTGTTACGTTTCATAGTGTTTGTATAATCTATGCCTGACTTTAGTATATAGGCCATGAACTATGCAAACACTAGAAACAGTTCCAATAAGTTTGAAATTTGAGAAATACTCAGCTCTCAAGATCTGATAGACTACTATAAATTCGGACCTAACTATTTAAACATATAAAAAATTTACAGAAATAAGATGCAAATTATATTACACATGAAAAATAACGTTTCACGCAAATTATTACAATACTGACAATTGATGGTTACGATAAAAAAGAAAAAATCTTTTACTGTAGTATGAAAACCCAACTTCTAATGATCGGTAATACATTTATAAACAAAATCAGCGACAGATTTTGTAATGAAAATGAATATTTATTTAAAAATTAAGTGTCCAAATTTACCTTTCAATTTTTCCATGGATATAATACGTACCTAGTGCCGAGACGCCCGGGACAATATAGCAGAGTAATAAAATAATTTAATTAAAAATATTTTCAATGATAATAGTTTTAGATGCATATTTTAAGGTAAAAGAAGATTTAGAATGGTACTGTCACTCAGTTACGGGAAGAAAATAAAAGAAATTGGCTTATTTTATCAGAGACAGATTTATATGTTAAATCCCCCTGAAATGATCATGCAATGTAACAGTAGTTTTAGCAATTTACTGAAATATTATTGAGAGATCATATGATATAAAAAAAGGGCTTATTTCATGACAAAACCAACTTTTTTTAAATTAAATTAGCGATATTCTCTTATTATGATATCACTCTTCTATAAAGGTTGAGATAGAGTGATTTTAAACATTTAATAAAAAATTGTGTTTTAGTTAGTTCTGAAACTTTTTTGTAATGTACTTTTACCGAAAATCCAAACTTTTTAATTGACTTACAAAATTGATTAATTTTGCAAAAAAATATTTATCGAAAGTTCGGTATTATTTTTCCGGCAATTAATTCCTTTTAACGGAGAAAAATCAAAAATACAAATTAAGAATTTAAATTTTAAAGTTCATAGCTTAGAGGTGTAAGAAATCAGTTATTATGAAATGGAAGTGCTTTATAGTTTAATTATAGCTGGATATAACAGCGTGCATTAATAAAATATAGACCACGTCTATCACGTGTTAAGACACGATTTCTTTATATAATCTTATTTTAAACTCTACTCACATAAAAATATTGTGTTGTACAATATATAACTTAACTTAACATTGTATCCCTTACAAAAGGAACACTGAAAATTTGTGGACCCGAAATTACACCCAACTGTCATAATAGATAATTATGATAGTACATGTATAATTTTAATTCTTACCTCTTTTATTCTCAAATTTGTACCATATCAGACTAAATTACGTATGTCGGAACTGAACTAAAATGTATAGTAATAGATTATGACATAAATAACCTTTTGTATAATTTCGGACATTCAAATATTAGTGTTATTTAATTTTATAAGGAATGGCATTTGTCAAGTACAAATTTCTATTAGTAATAATTCGTACAATACATTTTGAATAATTTGGTGCTTCTTAGTAATATAAAGAGTAAAGTTCAATGAGAGTAATTGATTAAATAAAATTAATTATTGGAATGTATGTAAGATGTTTAACGAATGTTTATACGGGCATTCGTTAACTAAAAAATGACTCTAACGTCTAACTTTGGTAAATTTGAAATGATGGCTTCTAACAGCAAATTGTAGACGAAATTGTTTTAATTTATATGAATATGTTGACAACGTTTCGGGTGTCTCTTACACCCTTTTTCAGGTCAAAGAAGAATTAATTCTATAATAAGTTTAAATCTAGGTAACTTATCTAGACTCCTCGCTGCATCCCACATAACGCGGTTGAAAATTCCGTTGGACGTATTCAGCCATCGAGTGTCGGTAAACGATCAGGTTGATTTTTTCCCACTCACAATGAGGCACTAACACTTTATAAAATTAAACCAATTTCGTCTACAATTTGCTGTTAGAAGCAATCATTTATGATTAAATGAAAGTTATTTATAAATAATATACATATTTCAAACAAAAAGTTTGAAGTACTATGAAACTTTATGTATTTTATTTAATAATAAGTTTTCAATTACTTATTTAATTATAATTATATGTATAAAATGTATAATATTAATGGTATTATTTATTTATTATTTATTAAACTAGAAAGATTCACATACATAAAATTACAGGATGATGTAAATCCCTACAGAGGCAAACTAAGTTACTGTGCGCAGGTCCGGTACATAAAATAAAGAAAAGTGATAAAAAAAAAATTAAAGCATAACTAACTTACTTAAAACTAACTTAAAAACTAAACTAAACTAGTATCGTATACATCTCATAGTAGACTAGAAACATTATAAAATTTAAAAACTATTAACATTATAAAAATATTGTTTGTACATAGATATATTTAATATAATTGCACCTCATATATTATAGTTATCTTTTATCCACATTTTCAGTTTATATTTTTGTGACTTTTTATCTAATTCTAATGTTTTTAGATCATTTGGTAGTTTATTGAAAACTTGTATAGCTTTTGTGTAACTATTTTTATTGCGGACCTTTTTCTTGTTGCTGGGAATCATTAAGTTTTTTTCCTAGTAATACTATTAGACTTAAGAAATTGACTTTTTAGATTAGGGTAATGATATATTAGTGATTCAAAAGCAAAAAAGTTGTTCCAAGTTCAGTGGATTAGCATGTATGATAACATTTTTTTTATTAACAATTTTCAGTATTCTTTTCTGCAGATTTTGCAATAAATCAAGATTGTTCTTATAAGCACCACCCCAAGCACTTATTCCATAATTAATTAAACTATGAAAAAAAGCATAATAAATTATTCTCAATGTTTCGGTTGACATATATTTGGCGATTTTATAGAATATATATACTTAATATTTAGTTCTCTTTATAATGTATTCAATGTGCTTATCCCATTTTAAGTTATAATCAAAAATGATCCATAAGTACTTGCAACTTTCTACTCTATTTACTTTTTTGTTTCTAATTTTTCTATCTATTTGCTTTGGAACACTATCACAATAGTTACGAAAAGTTATACATACAGTCTTATTAACGTTTAATGATAGTTTATTTACAGCTAACCAATTATCTACTAGTAACAAATTGTTGTTCATAGATTCCTGAGCTTCGTCCCACGTATCCCCAGTAGATATAAGTGCAGTATCATCTGCATAAGATAAAATTTCATCAGGATGGATTACTTTCAAGAGATCATTAATATATAAAATAAAAAGTGGTGGACCTAAAATGGTACCTTGTGGTACACCTGTGTATATTTTTAAATAATTACTCTCACTATCATTAATTTATCTTTTTGATGTCTATTATTAAGATAACTTAAAAGAAGATCCAGTGCCTGCCCTCTAATTCCTATACAGTATAGGTTATCCAGTAATATTTTATGATCGACAGTATCAAATGCTTTAGCCAAGTCCAAGAAAGTTATTATTGTTGGTTGACTGCGATCCAATTATTGTATAGTACATTGGTAATATAATTTAGGGCATTTGTTGTACCTATATTTTTCATGAAACCAAATTGGTGATAAGATATTATATTATTTTTTTTAACAAAATCAAAAATTCTATTATATAATACTCTCTCAAAAATTTTAGCTATGTTAGATACTAAAGAGATTGGTCTGTAATTAGAAACATTGTGTTTGTCATCAGATTTGTAAATCGGCACAATTTCAGCATTTTTTAATGCGTCAGGCCAGATGGCTTTTTCAATACATAAATTAAATATATTCTCTAGTGGTTCCGCAATATAATTACAGATAACCTTCAGAGTTTGAGCATTGATTTTGTCTACACCACCATTTTTTAATTTCAAATTATTTATAATGCTCATGATTTCATATGCATTTGTCGGAGTTAAAAAAATAGAATTACTCGTAGCACTCATATCTGGCATTTTTATCACAGATGTCGTAGGTTTATCTATCTTATCACTCAATTTTGGACCTATTTCACAAAAATACTTATTCATATTATTAGCTATATCTACACTATCTGTAATTTTGACATTATCAAATTTAATATAATTTATAGTTTCATTCGATTTCGTTTTTTTCCTATTTTCGTGTTGATAATTTCCCATAGTTTTTTAGGGTTGTTTGTATTATTTTCGACTAAATTTTTATCATATTTTATTTTAACATCTAGGATAACCTTATCTAAAATTTTTGCATAATTGACGTACTGTTGTCTAAGTTGTTCATTTTTAACATCCATTTTCCATAAATTGTATAAGAATTCTTTTGTTTCGCATGATTTACTAATAGCATCAGTAATCCAAATTTTCCTATATTTATTTACGCCTTTTCTTTTCTGTGTTTTTGCTTGTTCCATACATTTTTTGATTTCGCTTATCAATTGGTTAGTAGCTATGTTTGGATCATGAATTGACATAATTAATTTTCAGTCTCTTGTTTCAGCAATGTTTATTAATTTTTTATAGTCTAATATTACAGTAGGTCCGGAGTCTTTGGTTTTGATCTTATTTATAGAAACAAAAATAGGGTTATGCTCTTTCAAAGAATGTCTCAATTTATATGTATCTGTACTTAGGCTATCAGTTTTGATATATATGTTATCAATCCATGATCCATTGCAATTTCCTATAGATGGTCTAGTGATACCAACAAAACCAGGTATATATCCTTTGTCTAAAAAGTTACAAAGAAATTCCTGGCTTATTATATCCAACTCTAAAAGGTTAATATTAAAATTTCCTATTACTAAGTTATTTTTTAAATTTCTCTTTTTACTTAAGAATTTGTTTAAATATAAAATGAACTTAGTCTTAGGTATGTCATGAGATCTGTACACGGCAGAAAGTTCCATACTATTATTATTACTTAGCTTAATATGTATATTTATTATCTTAATCCTTCCAAATTCAATAGTTTTAGTTTCATGTACAATATTTCCATCAACAAAAACCATAACACCATCGTTTTGATTTATTTTACTTTCATTATAATAACTTTTATAACCTTCTAATTCATATAATTTATAATTAACTTGTACGTAAGTTTCAGTACATATAACAATAGTTGGTTTGCTAGTTAGACTTTCCAATAGAATTTTTAATTTATCAAAGTTAGCAGACATGCTTCTAATATTAACATGCATTATAATATCATTTTTATTGTTAATTATTTTATTAAGGCTATTAATATTGTCACATGTTTTTTCTTTTCGCACCAAGTTTTTTTTTATTTTATCAATAAATTCAAAATCCATACTTAATTAATTAACTTAAGTCTTTTTGCCGTTTTGCGTTATTTCTTGTTAATATTTGCTGTTTTTGTTGCTGCTGTTGATGCTGTTGTTGCTGTTGCAGTTGATGCTGTTGTTGCTGATGCTGTTGTTGCTGCTGATGTTGTTGCTGTTGATTTTATTGCTGTTGTTGCTGCTGTTGTTGCTGTTGTTGTTTTTGTTGCTGTTTGTTTTGTTGTTTTAAAATCGTTTCACTTTGCATCTTGTTTTCTTTTTGCCGATTACTTATCTTCTCTTGGTAATGCATAGGTATTGATTTTACTGTCGATAAAGTAGGTTTCACTGGGTAATCAGTTGTTCAATAAATTTTTTTATCTTATTTTTTAGAATATCACATAAGTTAAAATCTGCTGCATCATGACATGTATTAAATTTTGTTTGAAATTTGTTATTGCTAAAATTACAGTTTGGGCATGTGAAAACATCACTATCACACTCAAAAGTTTTATGATTTTTTGCACACTTTAGACATGGTGTTGTATTATTGCAGTTTGAACCATTGTGTCCCAATCTACCACAGTTAAAGCAAGGTTTAATATTTATCAGGTCAAAGACTCTACAGCTTTGGCATCCAATAAAAATTCTGTTGTTGTTATCTCTTATGTGTTTATACATATCAGCTGTCACTTCCATTAAGACACTGCTAAGATTTGTCTTTTTGTTTATATACATGTGCAGTACTTGAGCTTTCCTATTAAAATTTGCAAAATTCCTTATATTTATATCTTCATCAATGCCATTTTCATCCATATTCATATAGTTTTCAATTCCCACTATTTTAATTTTTGGATTATTTAATTGTTGTAGGTTAATTTCACAAACTTCCTCTAACTTGCTCTTTAATAACTTTTCAGCAATTTCAACTCGTTTCTTTACAGGTCTTATAACACTAGCTACTTCAGCAAAATATCTATTGCTTGTTTGATAGCTTTTTTGTTTGTCTATAAACTCTTTCAATAAATCATTTTTTTCAACTAGTTCGTTGTTGAGTTGTTTTAGCAATTCATTTTCTTTTTGCATTATTTCATAAACAGCTGTACTATCCGTCATCGTTGTGTTCAACATTTCTTGTATTATCATATAACTATAAAAAAAGTATACATTAACATACCCACCGTAGGTAAATAATGTATTATCAACGAATATAGAAGCGTGCGTTGATATTACCTACACATCGTACATGATATGCATGATGCATCTTTGAGTTTCTGTTTTACCGATTCTAGTATTTCCCATACGTACGTCACTTACCATATGATGATATATCATTCAGTCTTGTTGATATATCCACTTATATGCAACGTTTATAGACGCATATTATATTTGCTGTTACAGATCGTACTAAATAATCCGAACGAATAAATAGTTATTACATATAATGATATTACGTTTTTATTGAAAAAATTAATCAATTTAAAATAAATGGAATCAAAATATCGTTTATTTAGAAATTGAGCAAAGAATTCTTTAGCTAAAATTTTGTGTTGTAGCTTTACGTTCATTTCAGCAGTAATGATAATGATAATACGTTTTATAGTAAATTTTATATTATACAAAATTTATATTAAATACAGTACACCCTTGTTAATCCGAATTCGGTTAGTACCAAATTTGCATTATTATGAACAAAATTTAGATCCTTCCCAGTGGTTTTTATGGACATTCTCCCGGTTAAAATGAATCGTCGCTATTAATATATTATTAAATAAATACAATTTATATTTGAATTGATAAAATACAGTATCAGAATATTACTACAAATGTGTAATTAATTAATATAAAACACTAAATACAATTTATTTTCTTCTGTGAAATTGAAACTGGTGGTTCTACACAATGAATTGGCTAAATAAAAAAATTATTATGGAAAATTAATGAGGTGATTTCTACTTATTATGATTCAGTAATACTACCGTTTTTTTCGAATCATCCATTATCGTTATGACAAAATATAAAATAAAAAATGTAAAAGGTTTTATGTTTCACGTAGGTTGGATATCCCCTACATACACCCTACAACATGGACACTTATGTAATATGTAGTATAATATTTTTATAAGAGCAGTATATAGGTTAATTAAATATGATTCTGTTTATTATTCAGAGTGCATGTAATTAATAATAACTAATAACATATACTGATATTTTTATATACGTTAACAATTTATTAATAAATATACATTAATAGGTTATTTTACAATAAGTAATTGACTAGAAATAAATGAACTTGAAAAAAATAAATACACTTATTTTACACATAGCTTTCGAGTTATTTCTTTTTATTTAAAGTCTTTTGGGGTGAGTCTTATAGGAATGATTTACATGTGATTTCTACTTTTTTAAACATTAATATAAATAATTAATAATTGGTCTTATGCGATGGATCATGTAGTAACGTGTCTTACAAATATCTCTTAACAACTATACTCTTCGTCAATTTTAACGCTGTTCTTGAGCTTTGAATTCAAAATATTTTTTCTTTCTTATTTATATTCTGTGCGGTTTATATTTTTAAAAATAAAGTAAGTAAACAAATAAATAATAAATAAGTAATTAAGTAAGTAAGTAAGTAAGTACGTAAGTAAGTAAGTAAGTAAGTAAGTAAGTAAGTACGTAAGTAATAAAGTAAGTAAGTAAATAAGTAAGTTAGTAAGTTAGTAAGTAAGTAAGTAAGTAAGTAAATCAGTAAATAAAAACTTAAGTGTTTTAATTAACTTATTAATTAATTTCTGTTTAGTAACAACTGTTATCATCAGTTTTAAAATACGTTACAAATAATAATAAGAATAGTAATTAATAAATAAATTACAATCTCTGATCACGTATTATTTTTAAAATAAAATTTAAAATAAAAATTTTAATCAGTCTTCTAAATTTAAAACAATTCAAGAACTTATATAGGTGACATATAGTTTTTTATTTTCATAATCATTTTATTATTTATCAGTTTATATTTTTTGCACTAATTTCAAATCCTTTGCAAACTTACAATATTTTGTCTAAGAAACTCTGGTTTGACAATAATGATAATTATGTATTCTTTCTCTATACCAAAAAAATAGGACTTCTGAATGTACGACGGCTTATATGCGAGTGTGATATGAGACAATTGTTGTCAGAATATTACAATTTGTCATTCAATGTGATTATGTGTGTCGAATCTTACAACTTATTTTTATTACAACTACGTCATTTTATATAACTTTATCTGATTATACATTGCACTCAAAATGCCCGACGGCATAAGACGTCGATTTGTCTTTATGTTTGTAAAATATCCTTACAAGTTTTGATAATTTACAAGATAAGAAAATATGAAACTCGAAAGTTTCGTCTGTCTGACAGAAATTATAATTTACTAATTTCACATGTTTATCTAAGAAAATTCGACGTCCTACGTCCAATAAACTTAGAAAATCTTTGACCTCACGCTTTCTCACTGTTTATTTGTTCATTTTTTTGTATATTACTTTTTTACACGAAAATAAATTATTAAAAGCATAGAAACTACTTTCGTATATTCGTTCAGAAATCATATACTTTTTGAAAATACTATTCGAAGCTACCAGATCCTAACAATATTATTGACTGTGAATTTATGCTTTTAATAATTTACATTCAAAATTTTATAATATATTTCTAACAATCGACATGGATTAAGTATACCCAATAAGTAATAACTGGTTTCTGAATGTTAAGTTAATATTTGCAGTTAAAAAAAATATACTTATCATTGAGAAAATTTGTGAAAACGATTTTAAATTTCAAATCATTAAGTTGGCTGCTTTATTTCATAAAAGTTTTCATTTAAATGCATATGAAATAAGAATAAATATGCATATTATAGAATAAATAAGATATTTCTAATATCAAATATTTTGCTTGCAATCGCAGAGATTGTCGTTAATACTTAGTTAAATATTATTTATACATTTTATTTATTCACGAAATTTAATCTTTCCTTTTGTATTAATATTAAATTTTGTCATTTATGGCAAAAATTGTGTTTAGTAACATTCATACAAATCGTATCTAGCAATTCTAATTAAAAAACGGTAAATTGCAAGAGATATAATATATTTTGAAAATGGGAACAACATTAAGCATAAATTTGTGCTTATTGGGTATACAAAGTCATAATGGTCAACGACGTATTCATCACGCAACAACCTTGTTGTCAATGTACTCGTCGTCATCATCCGCAAACTTGATTCCATCCTCGCCTTCCCCGATGAGGTCATAATACGATTCTTTGGTCTCCTGCACATCAACACTGTAATCCGGACTCTGCAACATTGTTTTCGTTCTGCTCCCCGAACCTCTACTGTGAACTTTGACGGGTGACTCTTGACGATTCCTCGAAAACTCGGCCAATGGAATGATAACCGCGTTCTCTGTCATCTTCTTGCCATCCTGTTGAACTGCGTTTAGTTCGGCGATGTCACGGTACCTACGAGGCAGGTTGGGCGTCCTTGGCGTTGTTGTCGTGGGCGAGATGTTCACTTCACAGTAGTCTCTGTCCAGCTCCTGCAGTCTTCTTCTCGTCCTTGGCGTGTCCAAGTCATTGACTCCAGTTTTGGCTAGCCTGGAGTCTGTTTCCTGGGCGTCCAGGGAGTGAGTGCTCGACTCGCTACTCAACGGCGTCGTCGCTGACGTATCCTTGCTCTGTACTTTTAATCTACTGGACTTTCTCGTTCTTTTCGGTAACCTACCGCTGGAGGTTGGCTTAGCCCTGGCCTCGAGCCTATTGGGGATAACATCCGAAGTACTGGACAGAGATTCCTCGCTGACCCTAATTCTGGATTCTTCGAGTATCCTGTGAATAGGCAGCATCCCTTCCCCTAACCTAGCCTTGTATTCCATGATGATCTCGTCGTGGAGTCGACATTCACCGGGGTCAAGCCTTCTAGGCCTTATCATATCTTCCGAGTCGTTTTCACTCGAGTCCCCCTGATGACATTGCCTCACTCTTCTATATTGTGCTGGAGTCAGGGCTGCTCCTTCGGTGTCTAAACGTTCTGGATGTTCAGGGATCTCCTCGTATTGAGGATCTTCTTCTTCTTCTGGAACTGTGTCAGCCTCATCTTCGGTGAGAGGTGGAATCCAGACAAGGAAGGCTGGATCCATGCCTAAGTAAGAACCTGGCGCTGCACCCGCGTTTACTACGTTATAGTCGTAGTAGTCGAGCTCCATATCCAGATCTGGATTTGCCAGGCTAAATTCTGAACCTGGACCTTGCAGCAAGCGTTCGCGATTTCGACGCTCCTTCGACTCTTTGCCGCTGTAGCGTCGAAGCGTCGAATTAGACGAACTGCTCGCTGGAGAGAAACCCTGAAAATAACACATGACAATCTCATTATTCCTACAATTTTCATATTTATTATCAACGGTTTACGTTGAGGGTTATTCTGTCACCAGACGGCGCCAGTGCAACATAGGGTATAAAACATTGCCAATATATCTATATATGTGTATACGCGCGCATCCTACAATATATATGGATAATTGTAAAAAACGGTATTTTTAGTGTCGCCAATACACTGAATAGAAGCAAGGAAAATATTATTACGGCCTGGTATACATTTGAAGTTCTTAAACACGATGCATTTGAACAACTTAAACACAAAAGTAAAACAATTATGCTATATTTTTTAACACACAAGTGATATATATAGCCTAAAAGTAATTACTGTGGCCTGTCGCCATCGTACAATTCGCGTAATTCTGAATTTATTAGAGAATAACTTTAGGCTTTAATGATATCTAACCTATGAGACTTTAAAGTACATCATACGTACACGTATGTTTTAATTTTATCAAATTTTTTTTTAAACTTCTACAGGAGTGTTACGAATGTTGTCGCCAAATTTTTAGCTTAATAGCGTCATCTAACCTATGAGGTTATTTAATTCGAACTTCAAACAACTACGTAAGCGAGCGACCCGGTTTGTATTTGCAGTTTTTATAGTTAGTTTTAACATATTTCGTTTTAAAATTCCAAAAGCTAAAAAGATACGTAATTACCGTGGTCAACAACATTATTAGTAAGTTACATATGAAAAAAAAATATTATGCGGTATTCTAGTGTAATAACGTGTGTATATATACATACTATGCGAAAAAATATTTTTGTTACAGTAAAATAAAATTACATGCATTTTTCTAGCAAAACGTAATTACCGTGGCCGTAATTACCGTGGTCGATCTGGTAAAATCCCCATAAGAAATACATGTAAAAACTTTTTTGTCACCTGTAGCTGTTAACAAGAAAAATTTGTCTCATGTTACCATAAATAACAACTTAAACCCCAAATTAACACTAATAAGAGATTTTTAGTTTGGTCCAAAAATTAGGTAAAAAATTACCGCTTTCTTGGCAATCACCCATATAGTTATAGTGGCAATGCTTTTACCCTTATGTTGCAGTAGCGCCGCATGGTTACAAACAGCCCTCTTTCCTCCGTATTCTATTTAATAATTTTAATATTTGATTACATACTGAAATATACTATCATACACTGTTTTTAAGGATTTTTATTTTACAACAGCCATTGGCAATACAAACTAGAAGAAAAAAATAAAGTATTGTTAAACAATTTACTTTTTAACGCTCGTTTTTAACTAACTTTCACGATTTTTTCGAACAATTTATAAACTTATTCTCTGGAATTTTGCATACATATTTAGATTCGTCCGAATATTTGAAGTAACAAACATTTTTCAAAATCAAGCGTTCAAACTATACTACCTTCTCAATAAATAAACAATATTGATTTATTTGTTCATGGCATAATATTTAACATACAACTAGATCTTAGAGTAACAAAAATTTACATTCATTAGAAATATATAGAACATGTAGAACTTTGTAGAAAAGCTTGTATTTTTACGTTTGCACATAAAGATAGAATGACAAATAATTAACATTAAACTAGATGAAATACGATCGCATAGAAAAATATAAATTATGATAAATATTCTATTAATGTCGTACTAAATATGGAAGGAATAAATACTGCTTGTTATGATTGTGTAAAGTGTCGAATTGAATCAAATATATTTAAAATAGCTATATATTAAAACTTTGTATTAGTCCCAATTTTTTAAATTTTATGTTAACGGGTGATGTGCAATGTATACTGATTTACAATATCCTAGATTATAAGAAACATCATGACCATATTTGAAAGCGGTAATTACGTAATAATAAATAGTTTTTATCGTCTTCCCCATAATTTATGTTTATGAATAGTTATTTTAAAAATATAAGATTCAATTGTTTGAAGAATTGGTTAGTATTATTAATTTCACATACATCAGATGTACATGTCTAATTTATAATGTGTAAAATACTTATTAAAATATATTGTAATTTCACTGCAATAATTAAAATAAAAAATAAGTTTCATAATTGTAGAATAAAGATATTATGTGTAGTTGTAAGATTAGAGTTACTACATTAACATAATAAGTATAACTATTCTAGAATGCAATTATAATTTAGAGTGTAATTTTACTTCATGCCATGCTTTCTATTTAATTCCTTCTTCAGAACAAAATGTTATTAAAACTCGAGAAACTTGTTAAAGTGAGATAGTCGGTAAGGTAGAAATTTTCATGAATCTTTCAATATCCCATAATGTGATGATTTGATGTGTATAATAAAGATAACAAGTATTACAGTTTATTATTTTGAAAATATAATAACGTACAATTCTTAGTTAACGTTAATGAATACTTTTATCAGGAAAAAGTTTGAACTGATTTTTGTTTGCTGATATTAAAATGTGTATGTGGTTTTTGTATAGGTAAAAGCAGTGGCGTATAGAGGCGTTAAATAAGGTCCGGGCAGGTATACCTTGATCTGAAGAAGGTAACTAGTTCGTTTGGGGTGAGGGACTACTCTTACGTTATTCAGACTGGTCGAAGCACTCGTAGCGCTGAATCGCCTGCCATCTTCGGACGTCGATGCCGCTTCCTCCGATACGGGGCTTACCGGCCCGAATGTACGAAGCCTGTAAAAGTTAATAAATTATTTTTTTTGTCTTCTTTAACATAACTTGCTGGATTAATCGATTAGTCATATGTTAACTAACTTATAAATTAATTACATTAGACACGTCAAAATGCTTCCTACATAAAAATGTTAAAACGTCAAGTGTTTGTTTCATTTGTGATTAGAGAGCATTATGGTAAAATATCAGAGATTATGAAACAAATATTACTCGTGTAAATTACAAGCGCTTAAACAAACATATCCATTGCCTAGATTTTGTAGAGTTGCTTAGGAAAGACGGAATACATTCATGTATTAAAAACTTACCAAGAAGATCAAAATCTTTGCCTGCCAATTAATTGTTTATTTTTTTTTATAAAATGTATACATTCAGTATTTTTATAATCCGGATTTTTATAATTTGTTGTAAACTTAAAAAAACTTTATCGTTCTAAATTGAATTTAATTTAAGAAGCTTCATATATTCAAGATTCCATAAAATAATCATTTACTAAAAGAGGAGGGAGGAAATAAAACCAGATAATTCCTGTTTTCTTAATTGTGAGAAATTCAATAAGAACTTAATTCTTTTTCTATTAGTTTAAATTGAATAACGTATAGAAATTTGATTTTGTTCAATCCCTCTCCAAATATAGGAAAAATGATCAAATTGTAAATACAAAAGAAAAATCTATCTGCGTACAATATATATATATATATATATATATATATATATATATATATATATATATATATATATATATATATATATAAACGGTATATTATTAAACATTCTATTGCTTAATAATATTTCAGTTTTATCCAGTCTTTTCTGAACAGTTTATTAAAAATCATGTTAATCTTAAATACCAGTACCAACATATAGAAGATTATGTACAAATTAAAATTTAAACACTATAAAAATAGCTATTATACGATATTCTGCATGCTAATATAAAGTTAGTGTTGATAAATTGTGTCTTGTATTCATATCTAATGTATACTATAGTAATAAGCGAGGTAACGAGTCTATTGACATTCAGAGTTCGTTTGCTGTGTATGTTTAACAAAAAACATGCACATTCCTCAAACGAAAATAAGTATCATCAAATGCTTTTGTTTCTTTAGATGTATAAGATGCAGGTGATGTTTTTCTTTTCCATAGGTTGATAAAATGTTGTTCACGTATTTGATGCTTCACTTAAAATTAGTAAATACCGACAGCTAGCCAACATAAGATCACGCGCCTGTAAAATCATGAAACATGAACAGTGTAAATTGATGACAAATATAATTTTTTTATGTTGCTGATGCAGTATAATTTTGGAAAGTAAGTGTACCTAATATTTACTTGTATATTATAATTATAATATGAATTCACTGACAAAATTTTATTTTTCATAAAAATACGTACAAAATTTTATTTTTCATAAAAATAATTAAGGAGAGTCTATCGCAATATATATAAAATCTGTTAGTGTAAATAAGTAACATGTATAAGTGATAATGTAAATTGAATAGGAGTACTTTATGAACTTGAAAATAAATTAAAAACCAGAATTATAATTCTGACAGCGAAGTATAAATGATAAAAAAAGACAAAAATTAAATTAGTATAATCATTTATTTTGAATTTTTGTGTAATCTCGGAGAAGTAACATCTTCATTCTAAAGATATCCTGAAATTCAATCCAATAATATAATTGTTCTCAATATCGCGTGGTAAGTGAATTATAGTAAAAATGCAAACTTTGCACTTTATATGTCAGGTCATGTATGTAGAAATAAATGAATTGTGCAGGCCTTAAATTATCCTTGCTTGTAAAATTTTTCGATATGACAAGTTGCACAATGCCTGCTAACCAAAAATAGTGTGTTTTAATATTATTGTCACTCAATACGTAGTCAAATATAATTTTTTCTATCCTATCCTGGTAGAAAATTGCCCAGTCAAAATGACTGATTTGCTAATTATTAGCCAATTTTATTCGCCAATATATAACACGAAGATTGACCAACGGCTAGCTATGACTATGACCTGCGTCTGCGGCGCCTTGCGCAGTATTAATTATTTAAACTTTTATTTAAACAAATAATTATTGAAAACATTGATAATAATATGGGTTTTGAGAACTATTTAAATAGTTGACGTGTACGTCCTATCAATTTTATATAAACACAAATTCTAACATTATGAACAATATACTTTTTTAAATCTAATTTTATGAATGAAAATATATGGTTTATTGAATTTAACGACCTTTTATTAATAATACTATTTTAAATAACTATTTTGAGCAGTAAATAATAATAAATTGACTTTTTCGTGATTTTCAAAATTGATCATTTTTTAGTCATTCAGGGCGGGAAATCCGTGATGAAATAAACGGGATTTTTACCAGAAAATCGGAAAAAAATGGTCCAATTCATGGCCAATTGACCAGAATTTAGCTAATAATTGCTCGACGTTTCTACCAGGATATATAACAAAATATTATCTTTGCTACATTAGTTTAATAAAACAGAATATTCTGCAATCTTAACTGCAATAATATTCAAACCTCAATAAAAAATATGATTTTTAAGTTTACTTAAAAGCGAATATTCGTTAATTACTTCAATGAGTTGTATACACGAAGTGAATATTTTAAAGGCATTTCTTGTCCGTAATATATATAAATATTTCGAAAGAAAACTTTATATTATGCCCTTTAAATTTAGACTAAAACAGAAATCTATAGTTTAACTTATATATCACTTTTTCATTTTATTTCTTTTTGTTTTCCCCAAAATATTAGTTTAATACCAAGAATAAATTGTAAAAATGCTGAAAAGCTGGTGAGGTAAACAATGCGTTGATATTTTTGATGCCTAAATAAAAGTGATGAATTGTTCTAAAAGCTGAAACAATAGGGTTTTCTCAATTTGATAAAAATTTGAGAAACAGTGAAATACTCGAAATAAAGTAGTTACAAGTATTTTGTCAGCGAAGTGTTAAAAAGTGATTCGGTTAGGCGAAGGCGTAAGTGTGGATGTCGTGGTCTAGTGATTCTGAAAGGAAAGTCGTGTTTAATAGGTAAATCGGGCAACATGCCTAGGCCGAACTTACTTAACTGGACGGGCGTACTTGACCTCGGCTTGTCCGGCCGCGGCGGTGAGTGTCGTCGTCGAGGCGCTCGAGGCGGATGATCGCCTCGTCGGAGTGCTCAGCACACTGCTCGCCACTATTGTCCTCTGCGAGCCGCTCTGCTCCTCTGCACCATCAGGCCTCGTACCATCCTCTTCCTCATCCCCTTCCTCTCCCTCCTCTCCCACCTCCTCTTCGCCACTACTTACAAACAAACAAAACGCTTTTCAACAACTTTCAAAACCAATTACCTACTCAATATTTCTTTTCATTCATAATATTACTAAGTTCTCTACATAATTCTATTATCAAATGCTAAGCTTTAAAATTGTATGCTATTAACGAGAGTTAATACGATTCTAACGGCTAAAATTACGCGATTATTATTACGAAGAAGAAGGAACATTTCCAACTCTTAATATTTCTGGTCTCAGTAATCTTGGAAAATCCACTTAAAAGTTAACGAGCGATAGTAGTCAAACAACCTGCTTCGAATGCTGAAAGGCCAGTCTTTAATAGAACTGAAAATTATCATAATTAAGAGTTCTTATCTTGCATTATTCGGTCATACTAAAAAAGTTTGTATTAAATCAAACTTTTCAATGACAAACTTTTCGTGCTATCAATTATACATATTTTAACGGTGTGAAAACTCATCACAAATGTAATTCTTTATTCAGGGGTACTATCGTTTGAACGTTTGTTTTTTAAGCAATTTGGATGATTTTTAGTTATAATTATTTATAAATTTTTCATACTCGTTTTTGCACATACATATATTTAATCAATTTCAATAGGATCATTGGAGCTATTATTTAACTATACATGAAAGCACAGACTACGAGAGCCACCATTTTGCTCCTTTCTTCTTACATGAAGAAGACGATTGTTAATGTTATTATATAGTTTTAACTTAAGTATTAAACGTTAATTTTACCTAAAAATGATTAAATGATGGTTTCATGACAGAATATGGAAATAAAGGAATATTTGAGTGAAAAATAAGGTGAAAGGTCGTCTCAGAATTTAATACATTTTCTTACTTGATTTTCATAAAATATTTTTAATAAAAATATATATTATAATTTAATCGATTAAAAGCGACATTTATATATAGTTTACCCAAAACCTATAAAAGACATAAATCAGAAATTTGTGAATTTTGTAGGGTAAGTGTGGGTATTACTGCGGAATTTTGGGTTAGGTTAAGTTTAACGTTGAAAATAATGTGCGTACGAACAAGTAATGATGTAATTCTTTTTCTTTCTTTCTTCTTTTTCTGTAATTCACTGCTTCTAGTTTATATTACTGCGACTCGGCATGTATTTACTGCGCGCTGATTACTGTGTATACAATTCACAAGTTAAGATCCGCAGTAATACAAGCATAGGCGTGGTATGTATTACTGCGGTCGACTTCTGTATTTATACAAATAAATAAAAAAATATCTTTTGTCTTCCATAAACATGCATATTTCCGAAAGTTAAAGAGATAATAAATCACTTTTAAAGGAATATTTACTAAAAAGTAGTATTTTTCTCGCCTTTGTAAATCCGCACTAATCGGGGAGTCCGCAGGAATATCCACTCTTCACTATGTTCCAGGTACTCAATTACGTTATTTTTCCTCTTAGTTTTCATTTAAGAAAATACCTAATATTTTGTTTAATAGAGATGCGTGAACAGTTGAGTACATGGATAGTGGAGTGCGTGAATAGAGAAGTGTATTGATATTGGGTTGTTTGGTAGCATGATCAGTGTGTGTACATAAGAACATATAATATTTGACGTGTTTCTATTTCTCATTCACTCACTTACTCACGTACACTATTTCACTCACTTATTCGCTCGAACTTCCACTCTCTTATACACTTTCTCACTTATCCACTCATGCATGCTCTGACCCACTCATTTAATAACTGACTCATGGACTCATGTACTCATGCTACTCAGTCACTCACTGACTCTTGCACGTATATACTTACTCACTCACTTGCTGACTTACTCATGCACGCACGCTTTCAAACATTAACTCGCTCATGCTCGCTCACTCACTAACTTGCTCACTTACTTATATACGCACGTACACACTCAATAACTCATTCACACTCGTAAGATCATTCGATCACTTACTAACTTATTGATACATGCACTCACTCCCTTGCTCACGCATTTACTCACGTACTTGCTCACTTACTCATTATCTCACGCACTCACGTACTCATGCACGTAGGTAATCACTTACTCACACATGCATCCACTGACTCACTCTCTTGCACACGCATTTGCTCATATCATCACTTGCTCGCTCACTTATTCTCTCGCTTGTTTACGCACGCACTCAATCACTCACTTACTTATGCACTGACTCGCGTACTCGCCACTTACTTACTCACTTACTCTCGTCCATACTCATGGAATCATATTCGCTCTCGCACACATACTCGCTCACTCGCTTACTTGTTCAAATATGCATTAAGTCACTTGCTTGCGTACTTACTCATGTAATCGCTCACTTACTCACTCACTCCCGCACTCACGCATTTAGTTATTCGATCACTTTTTCACTCACCTGCTCACTCAGGCACTCTGACTTTTCCTCTCCTTCTGTTTCTCTGCGCCGTTCATCTTTTTCTTAGCCATTTGTTTTCCTTTTTTTCCCAACTTTTTTAGGAACCTTCCCTTTACTTTCCCCACTACTATTATTTATCACATTACACCTCCAAAAAATTCCATCACCTCCCAATTGACTCTCCAAGCTTTTTATCTAAGTAAACTGGCAGATATTTCTGCGTGACGGTCTTAGAGTGTCCTATATATTATATCATGACTTTATTTTGAAAAATACCCCCGCAGCATCGTCCGATTACCCATCCTCTTTTTTTCACTATGTTATAGTAAATGCACGCGTATTTCAGCGTCTCGGCTTTACGACAAACGATTACAATCATTCTTTTATAAAAGGGATTACTTTTGATAATTGAGAACTGTACATGCCTGTAAACACGTAGTCACTACTGCGTATGTCTGTGTTCACGTAGTCACTACTGCGCATACCTGTGTGCACATAGACACTACTGCACATACATGCTTAATTACACGTGGACATAACTGGGCATACCTAAGTGCACGAGGACACAACTGCGCATGCGGGTGTGCATGTGGATACAACTCAGCCCCCCCCCCCTCTCTTTCCTCACCCCCACTCCATTCCATTCTCCTTAATTACTATGCCAGAATGTATGCAATTTTCTTTTTCCAAAGGTATTAGAATCTTACACAATAGGGAAATCAAAGAGATATCTGGAAAAGCGGATATTAGCAGAATTATAAAATCTCGAAGACTGGGATGGGTCGGGTATGTAGCGGGGATGAAAAATGATTGGACAGCACTTAGAGTACTAGTAGGAAAACCAGAAGGCACAAGGCCTGCGGGTAGACCAAGACGAAGGTGGGAAGATAATGTCAGGGCCGACTTACGAGAAATAGGACACTATGAGGAAAACTGGATTAACCTGGCAAATAATAGAGAGAAATGGCATGATTGTGTGAACAAGGCTATGTACTACATAGTCCAATTAACCATGAATAGTGGCTACGGTGATTATGCTAACAAGGCCACAGCGGATATAGAAACTGCGGTCTTTTAAGCCTTATCACTGCTAACCATTAATGGCTGGCCACAGTAATAATAATAATAATATACCCCCACACACTTATCCTTCATTCCTTTGGTCATAGAAGCACTACAGCGTAGTAATCTCGCACATATTTCTACATTGTCATTTTAGCGTAATGCTTCTATCATTATCTTAATATTAAGAAAAGTACCCCCTCCACGTCGCCCACAACGGAATCTGCTTTCCCCATCTATCCTTATATTGTCTACTTACATTACTACATCCCTCATTCTCTTAGTGACTACGCCATTACATACTCGCACGTACTTCTATTGTGATGATTTTAGTGCGATCCTTACATAATTATTTTGTTAAGAAAAATACCCTCTCCACTTATGCCATAACCCCCACCACTTTTCCCACCTATCCTAATTTTTTTCCCTTATGCTATCGCACTTTTCTATCATCTTCACATCTACCGTACTAGCACTATGTTACAGTAATACTGTCGTGCAAATTAAGAAAGTGGGTATCTGCATTTAAAGTGAATCCCAGACACTTGATAAAATTTATTTTAATTTGGATTTATTTGCGTCAGATTTTAATTTAAAAAATTTCTATCCTTTTTCTAAAAATACGAACTATATCTAGTCATTTTTGTAAAAGAAAAATAATGTTTTAAATCATTTTTATGCGAAATTATTTATATGGTTCGAATCTCTCTGCGAAATGCAGATACCCACTTTTGTCATTAGCACGGCAGAATAACACGTTTAATTTAGATGAAACGATGCCTATATCACTATTTTCATTATTTTATTAAGAAAAATACCCCTCAACATCCCCAATGACCCCCCCCCCCCTTCCCACTTTTCCTACCTGTCCTATTTTTGTCCTCTTATGCTTCCACACCCTTCCATCATCTTCACATTGACCCACCTAGTATATGCCATAGTTATACAACGTTTAATTTAGCGTTACATTTTTACCGGTCTCAATGATTACAATCATTCTTTTATTATAAGGATTCTTTTACTACAGGTATTAAGCACAGCACCCATCCATCGTATAGTAAATTGGCTTATATTTACGCACGATTATTTTAGCATGTTGATCATATCATAGTTCTTTTTGTTAAAAAATACCCCCTCTTCGCCCACCGGTATAATAAAGTTTTGGTAATTAAAATTTAATATCGAAGACAGGCATATGACAGTCGCTCACTACTTAAATTTGTAACGTAAATTTGAATATTTTATCAAAATATATCGAAAACCAAAATTATTGACCAAAGTTATAGCCTATTAAGCCATATTTTAAGATAAAATTAAAAAAAAATAATAATTCAGGCTTATATAGGCTATAACTTTAGTCAAACATTTTGTTTTTCAAATCCCCACACTCATATTCTAATTATATGTATTTTGAAATCAAAAAAAACTTCAAACACTCCAATCCAGTCCGTTTGACTCTCAAAACCTTACGGCAGAGCAAGAAATGTACAAGTTTATATTATGGCCAAACAAGAAAAACCTATCGACCATAAAAAAAATTTTTTTTTAACTTTTCCGTTATATTTTGATAATAAGTTTAAATTTACGGAAGAATAAAATAGGTAATGTATGATGAATAATAATTTGTCCTAAGCTAAAAATATATAAGTAATTTATTTGTAATTTTGAGGTGGTTCGGTTCCCTTAATTATAGTTGTACAGATTTCGAATTGTTAGTCATTGAAAGTAGCTTTCTCTAGTATAGTTAGTCAGTAGTATACTTACTCAGCCTGGGTCTCGGTGCTCTCGTATCCTTCCTCGACGTCGGCAGTCGTCTCTTTGAGCCTGGCGTGTCTCGGCGAGCCTCGTCTCGGCAGCCGCACCAGAGACACGACTTCGGAGATCAAGGTCGAGGAGGACATGGCCCTCGCTCGCCTGGCTATGCCCTGCATCGAGCCACTGCACGCTGCAAGAGCCCAAACCACGAATAAAGTCTCACTGCGTGCTCTCAGTTAGACTTGAGAAATAGCTACTTGTAATGGCAAGTCTTACCGGAATTGTCGGTAAGGCTGTCGAGATCCTCGGCGACCTGGTACTTGCGATACTTGCACGCGTACTGCAGCGCCAAGAAGACCGAGAGGAAAAACATGAGGATGAGTAGCGAGGCCGCGACCAGGTGAGCGGGCCTCAGCCACAGGGCCCAGCGTCCCGCGGCCGCCATCACCTTCGGATTCAGCTTCGATGTACCCGGCAAAGAGGTTGTTCCATTCTCCAGCGGGCCTTTCGCTAACAACAATCACAATCCCAACTTTGAGCTTTGAACTTTGACCTCTGAAGTTTTCAAGTGATATTGCTCGTAAATTGTACTGCAGGTATTGTCTTACGAATGATGTCGAGGTGTGCGAGGAATCCGGCTTGGCAGGCTTGGAGGTCGGGCTCCTGGCTGAAGAACTCGACGAGCAGGCGGGGCCCGGTGGTGAGGATGCGTCGAGGCAAGTGGTAATTGCCGGCTACGTCGGCGAGCAGCTCGTCGCTGAGCGAGTCGCCGTCGCGCAGCCTGGCGTACTGGCCCTGGCAGGGGAAGCGCGCCTGGTCCAGCTGGAGGCCGATCAGGTGTCCGGGCTGCGTCTGCAGGAGCCAGAAGGACCGGCCGGGGCAGAGCCGGCTGCTCGCCGCGAGGATCTGGCCCCCCTCGACCGCGCCGGGCTCGAGCCGCAGCGAGCAGCCGCACCGGCACTTGGGCCCGACCTCGGCCGCCACCTCCGGCCGCTCCGCGGCCAGGCCCTCGCCGTGCCGGCACTCCCAGTCGCCCGTGCTCCAGCTGCCCCGCAGGTCCAGCTGCACCGAGCCGCCGCACGCCTCGGACTCGACCGACGCGCCCTGCACCCGACAATTGCGTTTCCGTTAGCGTTAGACTAGCTCTAGATGCGTCCGCAGCTACAAGCAACGAGCCCTTACCTGACAGTACTTGGCGCCGTAGCGCGGCGGCGGCGTGTCGCAGAAGCGGTGCCGGCTCCGTGTGCCCCCGACGCACGAGCTGCTGCAGGGCGTCCACTGGCTCCAAGCTCCCCAGCCGCCCGCGTCGCCCTCTACAAACAAATGCATTTTCAACTTTACCAATAATCTCGAGTCAGCTGCCTCGCACACCTTGCTCTATCTTTTAGCCAATAAAATCTCGTCTATTACATTTAATAATCGAGAAGAAGAAGTTACATAAAAATCAAAATCTGTTAAGCATTAATAAATATTTTCTTTCTATTTTTCTACATAATAATACGTAATAAAGAACCTTTTTGCACTAGGTCAGCTCCCCCTAAACCGCCCTCAAAATAAGATTGCAGCTGGAAAATCTTCAAAATAGGACATTATTTTAATTATCGTTTTCCGCAACAGACATTGGTGATTTTTTATCAGCTCGAATTTACGTAAAATATCTAAGTAAAACTTAGAAATCTATGTTGCAATATTATTCTTTTTTTGCTTTTATGATTATTTGTTAAAAAGTTGAACAATTCTTCTCCCTCCTGTTTTACAAGGTAACACGGCATTATATGAATCTCAAAAAAATAGTACTACAACCGAACTATCGCAAGCAAGAATCTGCAAAATTTTCATAATATCAAGTATTTTCTATTCTGAGTAAAAAATAATAAACTATGCAAAATTTCTTGTCCATCCCATGTCCCAAGCCTTAATTTCATCCGAGTATACCAAGAAATTTAGTAATACACTAAATTTTAACCAAAAAAAATTACACAGAGGGTTAATATAAGTCTTAGTTAATTCAAAAATGATGTGCGACCTTATGCGTGTAATCTGTTTATGTATGGTTGTTTTGAAATGTGTCCCCTAGTTTTGATGTCTTGTCCGTCCCAAGGGCTTTATTCAAAGAAAGTTGTATTAAAATATTCACAAATTAAAATGCAACCTATTCCTTCTTGTAACTCTAATATACATTTGGTAAAAAAGTTCACATATACTTATTTATTAGTATTGTGTTCTGCAAATAATTAGTTAATGTTGCACTTCTACTGTCGTACCTTTATTATATGTCTTGTCTGTCCAGCGAAAAATCCTTTACCGGAGCATTTAGTTTGAAAAATAAATATTTAAATCGAATTTGTCCTTTAAAAGGACAGAGGAATTACTTCTTTCTTAATTTCACATGCATCTTGTGCATTTAAATAAATAAACTACTAAAAAAGATATGTACGGCACAAATGTCTTGTCCGTCCAATGATTACGTTAAATTTACTAAAATAATCGAAGGTGGTAGCATCAAATACGACAAATAGGTAAATAAACAACATTTTAACCTATTTAAGCGTAGATCATAATCGTTCATATTCTGTAATAAGCGATGAAATTTTTAATTTGTGCTAAATAAGAGATACTTCATGTAAGGTAAGATATATCAAACACTATTAAATGAAAGTTATACTCTATAAATTCGTAATTTAAAAGAATTGGTTATAAGAAACTTTCAACACTGTAATATTTTTTTAACTACATAAATATGTTCTTTTAATCTCGCCCATTTTATTTTTCTTTATTTATACAATTAATATTATTACATCATATTTTTTAATTTCGGTTTCAAAGACTTTCTTTTTTTGAAAATCATACTTTTAAAAAAAGCCAACTTTTTGATAATCACACTCATACAAACAATTTTATTTTCACAATAATCATGTATTTGATTATTAATATTGCCCAGCCCAAAATTTGTATTAAACTTTTATTATCAGGTCATAAATTTAGAATATAAAAGGAAAATCGGGTGCGTAAAACGCAACTGGAAGTTATGAAAATAAATAATTGAAAAAAGCGACTTTAAAGTAAAATAGTAGTAATAATTCAATAAAAGTTCATTTGTGATTATTTATGTCCCCTTTTTAGTTTTATTGGATAAATTTGTGTGTCCTCCACTGACATAGGGTTCTGACTTTTACTGACCTTTAGACTTGCAGGCCGTCCATAAATTACGTAAGGCTTTTTTCAAGAAAATCCCCCCCCCCCCCCTCCCCCGCCTACGTAGACTAGACATTTTCACTGATTTCCCTATATATATTAAATATACACCGTAAGACTAATTGAGATGTCTTCTAAAACTATTCTTAAGGGGGCTAACTAACGTTGAGAATGCTTCAAAGAACGTATCCTGAAAGTTTCATCAAGATTGATTATTTTTTTATGCGCCAACAACATTTTGAAGATTGAAAACAAATAATAAGAAAACAGCAATTGATGAAAAATAATGAAAAATGTAGCTTTATTTTGTAATACGTAAATACAAATTTACCAAACTTTATTATATTTATAACCATAAATAGAAAGCTTTTAAAAGAAAGTATTGATCATTTTTAACCTAGAAAAGAAAAAAAGACTTTCTTTTATTTAAGTTACACAGTCTTTAAACGATCGAAATTAGGGAAAAAAACGTATAATTGCTATAAATAGCTTTGACAAAACTATTCAATTTTTTAGCTTAAAATATATAATATACTTATATTGCTGTTTCTACTTGTTATGGAAGAGTTGAACCAACTATTAAATCATTAAAAAATTTCGAAACTTTTCGAAAAGATCACCGGAGAGCCACCTGAGTTATTTTTAAAACTAAACGTGAATTTAAAGACTTTTTAAATAGTAGCTATTTTATAAAATCAAAAATAATTTTTTTCCGGAAGTTAGTATTAAAGATTTTAGAAGATTCTTAAAATGCGTGGGTTTTCTATTTTATGCATGTCTTTTAAAACTATTTATTAGCTATTTTTAAGAAAAAAATTGAGTTTAAATTACTTTCAAAAAGTAGCTTCTTATCAAATCAAAAATTAATTTTTCGGCTGTTTATATAGAAGACAGGCATATATATTTTAGTACGCAGGATTTTCATTCGTTTTGTATTAAAGATATTTAAAAAATAGACATAAATTCTGAGAGCGCGTAAAATTTCATTTTCATTGAGGTATTTTGAAACTGTTCTTGAGCTATTTTAACAAATCAAAAATAATTTTTTACGCTAATTTGTATTGAAGATATATAAAAGTTAGAAATAAATTCTAAAAACGTGAATTAGAAAAGTGTATCCATTTTTTCTAAAATAGATATTTTAGCAAATCGAAATTAATTTTTTTGCACTGCTTACTAAAATATATAAAATATACATAAATTTTTATTGAAACTAATTCTGTTAAGGATATTCTGAACCCTGAAATCATAAATTCATATGAACATTAATTTATTTAATGCAAACTTACATTATAAGATTCTATCAGTCAATTAATCAAGACCTCTCTTTGAGAAAGCATTCTGCTAAAGCAGTTAGCAGCGGTTTCTTTAGCATGACGATTTGCGGTCACAATTGCTAACCCATCGGTCATCGTAGAGGAAATCGAAAAAAAGGAACATTATCTACGCCATAAAATCTAATGATATACCCATCCATTTTTGAAAATATTTTTTTTTTAAAATGGAAGCTATTTTTTGAAAAAGTCCATTTGCAATAAAAGCAGCTATTATTATAAAACATGAGTACTTCAGTGCAGTATATATATATACCAAGGTGTTTGTCAAATGTTTGGTCAATCGGATAGAAACTGTAAGAGAAATCGTGTCCGCAAATTTAAAAAAGTATGTTTTGATACAAATGGCGTTTAAAATTTTTGTAAGTCGGTGCGGGTTAACGCTTTACTTAGAAGCATCTAAAAGCTATACAAAAATTCGAATTTCGATTTAAAACTTTCAGTATCATATTTATGTGTATGAAAACTATTGAAGTAAGCAAAATAAAAATCCGTTTTTTTACCAAAAACCTGTATCTTCTTCCCTTAAAAAGAATGAACTATCTTCTCCGCAAATCCGTAATCTTTGTAGCGATAAAATAGCTGTAAGGGATAGACTTGGAAGAAATCAAAGTGAAAAACGAAGCGAAAGATACAACGGCGGTCTTTTTTTTCGTTTCTCGCCTCTCTGTTGCAACGCGCACAGACTAGATCGATAAAGTTAAGACGCTGTATCGCGGCCGCGCGAGCGAAGCGAAATTGAATTTGCCACCGCACCGCTATGAACACGTACGTAAATAGAAATTTCGCGCAGAAAATAGATTTGTTTTTAACGAATAAACATTCACCCCGACAAACAGAGGAATACTTGTGGGAATTATGTTATTGTAAAAACTGGCTTATGGCAATCGATGAACTTCGTCTAAATTAACTTAAGAAATTCACTTCATCTGTCTCTAAATTTCTTTTTGGGGGGAGATTTTTACTGCGACGTATTCAGATAGTATTTAAAAGCTTTTAAGTGTCATCAAAATTCTTGTAAGTTTACTGAACTCCACACAGAAATCAGATAAGTGAGAAACTGTTATAATTAAAATATAGATTGTCATACGTTAGCAATTATAAATAAATAATCAAATTTAATTGCCATATACTCAAAATAAACATATAATTTATCTGTTATTATTTATTATTTTATTTTAAAATAGAAAATAGCACATGTATGATCTTCTTTGCTACTGTAAAAACTCATATTACTTATTCGGCGATAATGATCAACGAGTTACTAACCGAAGTCTCCGTGGAGAGAGAGAGAGAGATAGAGAGAGAGAGTAACCGCTGTTCGCACATTTCGGCTCTTCTATCTAATTTTCTCTATCTCCTGGGTCATGACAGAACCGAACCTTTGTCTCTCTGTCTCTTATACACACACGCGCGCGCGCACACACATACATACAGATATTTTCTAAATATAGTTGATTTAAATTCCTAATGCCTCAAAACATGTTTTTGTAATGATTTTTGCATAACGCTTTTTTAACATCACAAAGCTTCCTCTATAAGGAAACAAAAAACTTATCACTAGTTATTAAACACATATATTACTAATAATAGTATTTTTACTGTATTTTTACAGTATTATTAGTGATATACACTTTTGAAGAATAGTTTAAAGCTTCGTTAGACATGAAATATGTTCCGCTTGATTAAAAATCCCGTGGTAAGTGGTTAGAAAGGCTTAAATTCAATAATACCGATTAGCGATTTTTCAGGGGATTATAAGGACTACTTAGAGGGATCAAAATTGTAGCGAAATCGCATAAAGCATACATATTTAATATATAAAAACTTGTATTAGCTAAATTCGTCAAAATATTTTTGCAATCTACATAATGGATAATAATTTTTCTACATGATTTAACTTAATTTTAAATAAATATCTCTCTGGAACGTTGCTATGTCAATGAAAAGATACAACATTTCAGAGAAATATTACCTTAAAATTGAAAATGAAGTGAGAAAAGTGGTATTTCCCAGTACACGGGTTTAGCATCACCTTAACCTGTTTGGTTTAACTTGGTGATTACATCGTTCGGACAATATATGCACTAACCACAAACAGCCGAGTACAGTAAATAAAGCCGAGGAACATCCCAGGAATGAAGGGAATGACAGCGAGAAATAAAGCTTTGTTTATGTCTCGGCATGAAGCACATGAATTGTTCTTAGCGAGTTTGGACGATAGCAAGGCGGAAAAATAAAGTTTTCCCGCTCCGAGTTTCTTTTTACTTCCTATAATTTTCGTTCATAATACACTGCGATAATGCGATTAGCACACTTTTCACGAGTTGTGAATGCGTGCATCTAACTCGAGATCCAACTCAACGGTTCTAATTATTGCGTTCTCAAAGAGAAAGCTTTGTAGCCATGAAAGTTTTCGTACAAGAGATTTTGATAAATCTCGATGTTTTTGAGGTTCCTGAGTAAGAAAAATATGTGTTAAAAAATGTCTGTCTGTATGTATGTATGTATGTATGTGTGAAACCAAAATTTGTGTCCACCATAACCCAATTTTTGACCGCCGGACATATAAATTTAATCAACTCAATACAAAACTGAAGAATTTGGAACAAACTTTCTAATTTGTCGATAACAGTTTATCACGGAATTTCTGAGTATCGCATTAACGCAAAAATAATGTTTTACTCAGAATACGAATGATTAATAGTAGAAGTAATTTTCTATATAGATTGTAACATTTTCTAAGAATACACGTTGATTTTAAATATTTTGTTATATCTATTAAACTTTATATATATATATATATATATATATATATATATATATATATATATATATATATATATATATATATATATATATATATATATTTAACAATTTTTTACTGTTGATTGCAACTCTATACATTTAATAAAAAATTTAATGAATTTGGTAGTTTTTGACGAATTGTTCTGCAGCTTCTGTTTGAGTCTTGTAGTAGGTAAAATTTATTTATAATCAGTCTAAAACCATTTTTAACATTTATTTGCACTAGACTTTTTTCAATTCAAATAATGAATTGACGTTGATTTTTGTACAAATTTGTTTATGTATGTTTAAATGTGTTAAAAAATGATAGCAAAATGTTTGCTATTACAATTTTTGATGTTTACAAACATTTATTCACAGTTGTCAACAATTCTCAGAATTTCTGGGATAAATTTTTTTCAAAATTAGACTTTGTCAAAAATTGTTATTAATTATTTGTGTTTGTTCATTTTTATTTAAAATAATAATAGAGGGGTCTTTCTTGGTTTTGAATGAATTATAATCAATTTTCACAAATTGTAATAGTTATTTACAAAAATTTTGTCACCAGAGGTGATAATTTATAATGCGCTCTGCACAGAAGGCTATTAATAGTAATTTAAACAGTTATTAGCTATGTGCTGAACTTTAACGCCCGCGTATTTTATATGATTACATGGTGAATTTCTGAACTGTTGGCTCGCTCAAATACGTTGGCTTATATGACAGGTTATCGAAAAATATTTATTTACAGATCGTGTAAGTAAATATCTGACGTAAAAAAAATTCAACGTTTTAAACAGTTACTTATTTAAATAATATACTTTTTTTTTATAATAGTTCAGAAATCTGCCACGTAATCATGTAAAATACGTAGGGGGTAGCTTATTAATTATTAGCCAGATTAATAAGCTATCAATAAGCAAAATTATAGCTAATATCTGACTAGAATCTGCTTAACAGTATCCTGTAAGCAAATCTAACCTATTTATGTATTGATTCTACAATGTATTAATTTGTACATTATTAAACTTTATTGAATGTTTAATATAGTATGACGCCAATATAAATATTTTTATGCCCATCTAAACGAAAATTACCACTTTTTTCCCTGAAAAGCCAGACCAAAATTACACTTTTTGTTCGGGAATTAGCGGGAAGAAAGTTACTCTTCTAGAAACTAGTCCAAATTCCTTTATTTCAACAAGTTCTTCCAATAACCCTGATTTTCGATTGTCCTTGAACAATATTGTCTCTTAACAGTCCATTAGTCCCGCTTTCCAAGTCAAAAAGTGGCCACAGTTGAGATGGGCATAAAGCACTATATGTAACTCGAGAAAATAGTCGATTTTTTCCCTCGGATGATACTATAGTAAACTCACCCGCGGGAAAAATATTCGACTTTTTGCCCTTGTTACATAATGTACTATTATCTACAAATACCGACTTGCGACCATATAGACATACGTATATGCAATACTTAAGTATTTGATAACTATAATTATTTCCCTTCCGAAAATTAGTCAATCATAACTTAGTCAACAAAATTTTGTGATTTATGCCAAAAATAAAAAATGTTATAATAAAAGTTGATTGTAAAACTACAAATAATTGTTTACCAATTCCGAGTACAAACATTTAGTAGGGTTACCGACTCGACTCGGGTTTTTCGAGTACTTGCACACCCGTATTGCCTTTTTAATTAATTGTTTAATATTACTAACTAATTTTACCATATACGTGCATGTAAAAATTTTTGATTTTATCATATATGAAAAAAGAAAGTCAATCAAGCTGACTTTACCCAGAGTATAAAATAAAATAAGCTTCTAGCTGCTACTTAGGTTGATCGTTAAAATAAAAAGAAAACAATTATTTTACATAAAGTGTTTAACAATAATTCAAAGAAAATTATTTGAAGCAATTAACAAATATGGTTTTATTGAATTCTGACTAATTTGGTCATGAAATTGGGAAACTCAATATGCTATAATGTAATTAAAGAATGCTTTTATTACATTAACAGAAGAAATTTTAAAAATAATAATAACTAAAATTCTAGGGCTGTCCCGTGAACTATTTATGGCCAAGACTTAAAATTCATTCGAAAATGGGCAGGGTTCTTTGTAGCAGTTTGAAATTTGTTCAATAAAGGGATAGGAACGTTTCTTGAATTAAGAAAATTCATCGCAGAAACTTTTCTGAAACATGTCAAAAGAAAATTCTAAAAGATCTCTTTGAAAAAGTCAATTGGCAAATCAGTTGACAGCGTTTTATTTAGCGTTTGGTTTTAGTTTTTAAGACGTTTCCGTACTTTTCCTTACTTTTTCTTACATTTGACAATAGTAAATTAATTTAAGAAAACGTAAGAAAATGTAAGCAAAAATAAAAAACATGTAACGACACGTAACAAACCGTAATATTATCCAAAATCCAACATAATGTTATGTTTAATCACATTTTCTTAAGTTTTGCTTCCTCATAGAGGAAGATTTGCGATAGTAAAAGAAAAATGTTGCTAAAAACATGAAAGAAATCAAAATACATTATTTAAAAAATGTGTGTGTGTGTGTGTGTGTGTGTGTGTGTGTGTGTGTGTGTGTGTGAAAAACGAAGAATCGAATGCACGCGTGCACGTATGCACGCACAAACGCACACGTGCGATCGATTTTTCGATTTTTGGGTTTTAGTCTCTCGAGTTTTTTTGTACATTAGAAATAATATTATCGATCCAACGATAATGCATTTGAAAGAGCATAATATTACCTAACTTTTCCAAATTAATGTTTGGACAAGGTCATTCCCTTCTTTTGTTATACACGAAAACGTCATATTTGTTTAAACGGTTATATGTCGGAAACATGATGATTTTCTTTCTCTCACGATAACTGAAGTAAATCGAAAGCATTTTAAGGTAAAAGTACCAGTAGTTGACCACTGCCGAGAACTTGGCCACTGACAAGAAATATCTTAATATTTAAGCTTTTGGCATAGAATAAAACATGAATTATCATCAAATATTGTTGTGTATATAATAAATTGTCGATACAAAAAGAACCCGAGGTTCAATAATTGATTTTAAGTTAAAAAATAAGATCTTAATTTTGCGATTTACAGTCCTTGTGGACATATATATATATATATATATATATACATGGCATGCATGCTTTTCTTAAGTAGGTACTAAGAAAAGTTCGTTTACGAGTAAGGCGACAAAAATTTAATAAAACACTTTTTTATGTATCTTAAGGTTCCTACATTATTCTTATTATATTAGAAATACATCAAAAATAAAAAATATAAGATTTATATATGTTTTATATTAAAATTTGATGTGTTCATGTATTGGTACTCGAAAAATACCTTGAAAATTCCCGTCCCAGTAGTTGGCCGGGTGGCCATCTACTGGGCAATCATGCAGATTACGCATCAAATCTCAGTCCTAGTTGTTGGCATATACTTGTTTGAGAATTTGCTACATCACGGTTGTTTTTTCGACTAAGGGACTTTTTGGAGCAAACAAGTAATGTAAACATTTCTTTTTTATAACAATACCTAAGTATAACTTATATTTTATATATTTGGAGTCTTATTTGTTATCATAACTTGAATAATACTATTCGCATATCTAACCTCCAACCTAACCTCAATACGCACACTGAGAGACTTGCTATGTATTTCAACAAGCAGATATAATTTATAGTATTATTTATTTAAACAGAATATGTCAAAAGTTAACTTACTAGTCCGGTAATGGTAAGTACTATTTTTGTATTAAGGTATGAGTTTAGTTAAAAAATATTATGTATTTTATAATAATTATTAAGAAATAATAATATGCTTTCGTAACAAAATTATTGTAAGTTATTTATTTCCTCATTGTACCTCACAAAATTAATCTGCGCAATATTAATTTGGTCTTACTTAAAGAAAAAATGTTTGGTTAAAGCAGTGGCCAACTACTGGTACCAGTATTTTGAGACACTAGGACATGCTTGTTTAGCTGGTCCAAGTACTGGTACATTGTACCACTGAACATTTATGTCTATTTCCCTATCATTATTGATTAAAATGTCTCTTTTTTCAATTTAATTTGATAGAAAATTAAATTCCCTTCCAGATGAATATATAACTTTTTATTGACCGGATTAATTTTAGTGTTCTAATTTAAGAAATAAGTTCGGCTGTTACAAAGTGGTCAAGTACTGGTACATTTACCTTATCTGAAACTTTAGAAAAAGGTAACTTTTTACTATTTCATGACCTGTATGTTTTGTCAGACATGAGATCTTTTATTTTTCTGGGATATTAAGATTTTGTGTTTCTTGATTTTTTTAATCGCTTATATCTCGAGAATGGCGCGGTCATTTATTACCAAACAGGGCTCATTTTTTTCGTTTTTCCTTAGGGATTTTTGAGGTTTAGCAATTCAGAGTAAATGCATTAAAAACAGCATACAATTACCTATCTTTTACAGTCACAAATTTTGGATAGGCTCTTTCACATCTAATTTTTAATTTAAACTGTTACTTTTGGTATTTTAAAAGTGAGAAAATTCTTTTTGTTTTTAGTTATCCTTATAAATAAGTAATAGCCGTTCACAGTAATATATTAGAATCAATAAATTCATCTACGGATAATTAGCTAAGTTTGTGGAAGCTAAATGCCAATGAATTGACAGCGATTTATATTTCCACTAGATTAGAAAACTCACTTTACCCTAATGCTCGCTTTACACTAGTCTTCCCTACTAATGATTTACATATAATGAACGAATATGTTACAATCGTGCTTATACAGGAGAAAGGAATTTATACTTGGGTTTCTTTAACTTGAATTTTGCATTATAAACCATAAACAAGAACCAATGCAATATACCTGACCTCACTCTATCCGCAGAATATACGGCTTATATTTAACATTTTTTCATGGAATGAAGAGAAAGATTTCAGTTCGCTCTCAGTTTCGCGTTTTTTTAAAAGTCTGAAAGGGATAAAAAATAAAATATTGATGTACGGCCTCGTGATGCTCTGCCAGGATGATCCGTTATTCGTGTGAGTGAAGAAACAGCAGTAAAATGAGAGACCATTACAACGACATAAAGCGAAAGGAGAAATATATTTGTGCGAAAAAAAATACGAACAACATTTCCATCTATCATAACATTCCAAACTCGTGAGAAAACAAAGCCACACTGATGTGTTATAGATAAGGGAATCGAGCTGCGAAAGTCTTGTTTTTGAAGAGCGTTATATTACAATGGGGCAAGGCAAGCAACGCTTGGTATAGAACCATCTGAAAGCACTTTGCATCAGGATAACAGCTATATATGAATTCTTCCCTCACGAGGCATTCAGTCGAAAATTTAATAGAGTTGTTAAATTTTTCAAGAAAGGATAATAAGCTAAAAATTAGAAAGAAATACTCCATATGCTATAAAAAATCTTTGGTACCAAAAAATTAATTAGCCCATCACTTGCAGTTTGATCTAATCAGCTCTTGTTCTTAAAATACATAATCTCTTCTACTTCAAATAAATGCATAATTTTAAGTAAAAAGTTGTCTAAAAATGGTCCAAAAATTATCTGGTCAAAATAAGATCTGTTATGCTACAAATGCATAAGAAATCATAAAATTTAAAAGAGTTAAAAAAATAAAATAAATTGATATATTTACATGCGTATCAAGCCTTGTATTAAGGCCTCTTAGACACATACACATTCAGAAAAAAATTCCTTCTTAATTTTTACACATGTATGGCATAACCAACTATAATTGTTAAAAGTCAGAAACGTACATAAGTGCTATCTTTTAAAACAAATCAATAAATTAGATCTCAAATGTCAGTTCTGAATCATATCCAAAACTCAAATTTCGATATAAAATAGCACTCTACGCAGAAGTGAGGTAGGTAAAAAAATTCCTCCTTGTGTACCTAATGAACATTATTTCGTTTCGCGCGTTTTAAGACCGCATCAATACGAATATGTACATTTGTGTTTCAACCAATGAGCGTCAACAAAATTTAAATAACCTTAAACGAATTAATGTGCGTTGAGTGTATCATTAAAGCAAGGCACATAATTTGTGTCTAGCAATTTGCGATAAAATATTCACGTCAAGAGTATCTATACCAAAAAGCGCAGTAGTTTGCTATAATAGACCATCCTGACGATGGGATTGCAAAGTATATGCTATGACTCATCAAATGTATCCGGAAAAAGATCTGAGAATTTAAAATTTCGCGAGAATAAACCGTCGCTCCGTACGAAGATTAGCACAGCTCAGAATTCTCAAAAATAGCTAGTTTTTTCCAAGACCTCTTATAAAACTAGCACCTTTTAGATCCTCTAATAAATACTAATATTTTCTCAGAACCTTTGAAAAGTGAATATTTTTTGTCTGAATACCTGAAAACTCCTAGTTTCGTAGGAGGATTTTGATTAAAACTGTTGTTTTTTGAGAATTCTGAGTTGTGCTAGTCTTCGTACGGAGCGTCGAAACAGTTTTCTCTCCTAGTCACTTCAGATTTCATTAAAAAGCAGCAGAGATCAGTTCTGTAACACTAAGATTGCAAAGTACATGTTATGACTCATCAAACGTATCCGGAAAAAGATCTGAGAATTTAAAATTTCGCGAGTATAAACAGTTTTCTCACTTAGTCACTTCAGATTTCATTAAAAAGCAGCAGAGGTCAGTTCTATAACACTATTAAATTACTATCTAGATACTGTTTATTAGATGCTTCACTAAAAGTAAAAGTAGTTTCAAAGTAAAATGTCAGTTTCATAAACGCTCAGTTCCGTAACACCCTATGAAAAATATTTTCGAAATAAAAGATATTTTTAATTATTTTCATAAAAAACTAATAACACCATGTGATTTAATCCTAGCTGGGGGTAAAAATCGATAATCTTCATTCATCTGCCATTTTTATGCTTGTTTTGGGCGGAATTATCAATACTCTTTTATTGTTTTCGGATAATTATGCTTTTTAAAATCTTCCAGCCCAAGTAAAAATGATTTATACTATTTATATATAAATTGTTTATATCCAATTGTATACCAATTATATCAGGAAATGATTCTATATAATTTGTATAAAAATTGTATACAAATCGTTTTTACATAGTCAATTGGATATAAATGTATTATAAACAAATTGATGTACTTTAATCCTTTGATTTGACGGTTTTTGATTTTCATTAGAGTTATGCTGATGTTTCCTGTCTATCATGATCCTGTCCACACTTAGTATGAGAACACAGCATTTTGAGACATCGACAAACTGCTAGGCTACGAGAAGCTGGAAACTTTTCACTGAAAATGCAGCAGTTCTAAAAATCTTATTTGTAAAAAATTACAACGATGTTATTCAAAATGAAGTCTGTCATTATTAGCTCTTAAAAAAAATTAAGATTATTTTCTGACGAATTAAAAGTAATTAAATTATTTTATAATTGTATGAATTGAAATTGTTTAGGACTTAGTTTTGATATTAGTTTTTATAAACAAATATAAGAAAAAAGTACATAACACTTTTAAACACATTTTATAAATAATCATATTTTATCATATTTTATCCTTTTTTTATATTTTATTGTAACCTTTAGTCTTTTAGGTATGTACTTTGTGTTTTTTATTTTACTGTTTCAGATTCATTGAAAAAATGCAATGAGACAAATTATACATTCTTTAAGAAAGCTGTTCGATGGCAATTGCAAAACACATACGAAGGTCTTTTGCTTTTTAAAAAGCGTACGACTGTACTAAGATTTTTCACGTGTCCCGAACGCTGCAAAATCTGCAAGACGACCTCTAAGAGACGCTAAACGTAATCGTATTTAAGCGTACTTTACACACAAATTGGAACATTTTTACTGAAGTACCAGAAAAAAATTCTTCTTTCGCTTTCGATTTCCCAAAGAATTACCCATATATATATATATATCTACAGGGAGAAGAAGTTTTCCTTGAAGCTCCGCGAAATGAATTTTCTCTTTGTCTGCACTAGGTCTTGGCCTTTTGTTTTTGTTTGATTAATTATAATTGCTTTAGTTTACCATATATAGACTGATAAGTAGTCTATGCTTTATTGCGAGATCGAACTTTGACCTACTTACAAAATATTATTTTGGAACCGCTTCTATTAGAATAGGAATTAATGAAGAATTTGTAATTTAAGATTCCCTCTCATTATTATTACTATTATTATTGTTGTTATTATTATTATTATTATTATTATAATTATAATAATTATAATAATTATAATTATAATAATTATAATAATTATAACTATAATAATATAATTATAATTATTATAATTATAATTATTAATATTATTATTATTATGTTTATTATTATTATTATTATTAATATCATTGCTCTCTCAAAGAGAAAGTTGTGTGATGGTGAAATTTCTTTTGTTTTTTGAACGTATAAACATGTTTTATGTATCGAGGAGTCCGAAGTTACTAATCTTAAATATTTTGTGTATGTATGTATGTGTGCGTGTGTGTGTATGTGTGTGTGGATGTGCGAGCGTGTGTGTGTGCGTGTGTGTGCTTGTGTGTATGTGTGTATTAGTGTGTGTGTGTATGTGTGTTTGTGTGCGTGTGTATGTGTTGTTTGTGTGTGTGCTAGTATGTGGCATATTACCAATCGTTCAATCTATAATATACATCACCTGTCCCAAATTTTGCACAGATGTTTGCTGTCATTATCCAGTGCGTGCTTGAAAGTTTCAGCGAAATAGTTTTTCAGTCAATTAATTTTTTATGGCCATTTTTCTAAAAATAAAATGTATAAATTTCGTTTTTTTTTTTAAATTTGAATGCAGGAATAGTTTGTCTGAAGCGAGCTTTTCTGACAATAAAGTACTAATAAAAATTTTTATTTTAGGACCGGAAAAAATTATATTTTTGTCGTTTTTTATTTGTTATACTGTGTGATAACATTTTTTTTTCAACATCTTAACTTGAAAAACCATACGATTCGTATTCGTAAGGATTCGGGGTTGACTGGTGCCTCGTTCCAGGGACGTGCGAGTTCAGCACTCAGGCTATGCCCATTGTGCTTATACCCCTGTATTTTAGGTCCCACCCTCTAGTCTACTGCTAACAATGCCGATGAATCTACAGATGAATGAGAGGTTCATCGTCCGCAGGTCTTCCGGTTCGATGAAGGGATATTTGATCCACCTCCATCTAGTTATCGCCCACGCCGGGCAATAGCAGAGCAGGTGGATCGAGGTTTATTCCTCTTAATCACACCATCTGCACATATCAACTTCACTTTACTGAGTGCTGAGAGGGCCGCTCGGCTATCAGAGTAGATAATCCCGTCATGGCTCTTTAACTCTTCACTGAGCATGTTTACCGCAATTTCCATAATTGCTCTCATTTCTGCCTGAAAAATTGACGAGCGGGGATCAAGACTAAACACTAGTTCGCGGGATGTACTCACTAACCAGGCCGCCGCCCCAGTGCCAGATTCACTTTTTGACCTGTCCGTGAACCAAACCTTGTTGGATGGTGGTGGGTATTGGTATCACTTTTCCAATCCTCTCTCGTTAGAAGCTTAATATCATAAGACTTCCTGAAATTAAATTTTCGGGTACTCATGTCTCTAGAAAATGCCTTATATTCGTAAGTGTGCGAACATTGGAACTAAACGCCTCTGATCAAGAGTTTGCTTTCCCATTTTCAGCAAGCACCTAGGCCACCAGGCGATCGCGCCATGTAAGAGCCTAGGTCTGAGTACTGTCGTATAAAGTCATTGAATCATGGGGGGTTTCAATCCACATGTGTTGCCGAAAATACATCTACACGCCCATTTCTATATTTCTCCTGGATATGCTCTTCCAATTTCAGTTTGCTATCGATTGTCACCCTCAGGTATTTGAGAGACCTGAAGATGTTGAGCTTTTCTCCAAATAAATTGATTTGCTTAAGATGTTTAACCTTATACCTGTTCGTGAAATTGACTAGTGACATCTTAGATGGGTTTACAGATAACCCCATCATTTTGCACCAGCCTTCTACGATCGAGAGAGCCTGTTGCATAAGTTCTGCCAATATAATCTCGTCGTCCACCATGACCAGTATGAGAAGGTTATCCGCGTATGTCTGCTCGTAGAATATCGCTTCGTTCAGTGCTCTAATGAGACAGTCGATCGTGAGAAACCAGACGGTTGGAGACATGATCCCACCTTGTGGATACCCCCTTTAGACAGTTCTTTTCTTAACCGAAAAACCCAAGTGGGCATTGGTTACCCGATTGGTCAGTAGATGCTCAATCCATTTGATGATCGAATGGTCGACTCCGTGATCAGCAGCTCCCTGGAAAACACTTACCCTTATTTTTCATTTCCTTGTGATGAGGTGGTTAACAGCTTCTTTGCGAGCTGGATCCACCGATTTCCTTGGTTGATAAGCATGTTGTCTGGGGTGTAGCGGCTGATCCACAAAAGAATTATCTCTGACGTAACGATCTACCAGCCTTTCCAATGTTATAAGAGCAAAAGACGCAAGACCCGTAGTCTTTGGCTACCTCCTGAGTAGGTTAACCAGGCTTTGGTAAAAACACTACCTTGACTATCCTCCACTTCTGGGGTATATAACCTCAAATTAGACAGGCCTTAAATAGATCTCCCAAGGATGATAGCAGCACCTCCAACCCTAGCTGTAAGAGTTCTGGAAAGATGTCATCTTCATCTGCTGCTTTGTAGGGCTCAATAGGTTCTACATCCCATTTGATTTTATCGCTCAGTATTATCTTATGAGCCACTGATCGATGGGCGGTCAGTGGATAGGGGACTCCAGTATCAACCGTGCCTGGCCGGTCCGGCATCTATTCCGGGAAGTGGACCCCGAGCAGGGAGTCCAAAGCTTCGTCACCGCTTACCGCACACTCCCCAGAAGAAAGCTTGATGAATCCCAAATGGTTCCATTGAGACAAGATACGATACAGTTTGGCCATTTTCGATCAAGTGTTTAATTGCTCACAGTATTTCTTCCAACTTTCTCGCCGTGCTAACGCTATTTATTCTTTATATTCTCTTTGAGCGAATCGAAAGGCCATCAGTTCTCTGCGGCCTTTGATTCTCTTCGATCTATCGTACAACTTTCTGACTCTCTTCCACACAGCTTCTAGTTTCGGGCTCCACCAAGGAGCCTGTTTTATTAACCGCGGAGGTGACAATTTTTCTCGTAAGCCCCAATAATTGCATCTTGGATAAGTTCGCAATTTTTATCGATATCCTTCGTCGAAGTATACATGCCCGTGAGAGTTGCCAAATTTAATTACACATCACTTACATAGCCCTCCCAGTTCGTTCTCCTGGAGTTTCTCCATTGGTTCCACTTCTTTTGAATCTCTTTGATTTAAAAAAAATGTGGTTGTGATCCGACATAGAGATCTCATCTGAAACTCTCCAGCCTGAGATCAGCCTCTCCAACTTCTTAGAGACCAGAGTGATATCACTTCTATCACATCTTGCCGAGCGGCGTTCCTGAAGGTCGGTTCTCGACCCCTATTGAGAAGGTCTAGTTCCGTTCCCGCTAAGTATTCCAGGAGAATCTTTCCCCTGTTATTGCAGTCCAAACTACTCCAAACTATATGATGCGCGTTGGCGTCATAGTCTAGGAGCAAGTTCTTCTTTTCCTGTTCGCACACTGAAATGAGGTTCTTTACATTTCCGGGGGGTGGTCCCGCTTCAGAGTCATATGGAAAGTATGCAGAACATACCACGATCTCCATTTCGATGCCATTCATCCACCTCATTTTAATTACAACTGTAGTGAGGTCCTTCCCGCAGAACCTCGACCAGACCTCACATTTCACACTTTTTACTAAAATGCAGGGGTGACCTTCGCTTCCATGGAAGAGCAATCCTCAGCCCCCTATCCCCGTGATTCTACCTTTGCTAACCCATGGTTCTTTGATTAATGGTATGTGTGCACCTCAGCCATACGCTTAACTAAAACCAAAGTATCGTCTTTCCAGTGATGCAAGTTAATCTGCGTGAAAGAGATAGTGAATCGTGCCAGAATGACCGAATCTGTGCCTCTCCCACGCCTCGCACCCCTTAACTCATTTCTTCCCAAGCGGCCATTTTACAGTCGATTGGTTTTTTGCCTAAAAGATTGTCGAAAAAAAAATAATAATAACCAATAGCACTTTTCTGAAGTAAAATTGTCCGCTCTTTCCGATTCTGAAGTCAGAATTTTTAAATTTCCGTTGGAAAATTTCAAAATGGCGGTTTCAGGCAACCAACCAATCGACTATAAAATGGCCGCTTGGGAAAAAATGAGTTAAGCCCCCCTTAGTCATTGGAAGAAAAAAGTTCCCCCTTATCCTCGGGTATCCGGTCCACCTCCATGATGGCTTCCCGTACCTCCTGAGGCTCCGTCTGTTTTTTGTTCTCCTTAACCTCTCACACCGGACAGTGTGCACCGGCCGCCCCGTAGAAAGGTCTGAAGTCGAGCCTCCATACGATAAAAGTTAGCGAAATTTTTAGTGAATATTAGTTTTATATCGAGGAATATTCCTGTAAATTTTCAAGTCATAAGACTTTGGTTTTCGAGGGAAAATAATAAGCTGTAAATAATGCATTTGTTTAGACAACAATAACTTGCGTAATATTTGATATTATAATGCCTTGAAAATATTTATATCGATAGATATTTATTAGGTGTTAGGTTATTGGCTGAATATTGTTTAGCTAATTGGTTCCTAATCATCTGAGATATTAGAGATTATATAATTTTAAAAATATTTCTTCACCCTATAGGTTGCAACATCTATAAGCTCCATCACCAGTCATGGGCATTTCTAGTTTTATTTATTACATACCGAAAAATATTATTATTTTGACATTTTCATTATACTTACGAAAATAATGACTTTAGAATAATTTAATTTTCTTTGAGAAAGCATCCTGCCAAAGCAATTAGCAGCGTTCTATTATCAATATCATTGTCATTGTCATTGTCATTGTCAGCATTATCATTATTATTATTATTATTATTATTATTTAATGAGATGTTATCTTTAGAGTCTATTACTGTCTAAGATTGTAAAAGAAATTTTTTTCGCTCAAACACTTATTAAAATCCATTAAAAGTCCGTCCATTGTGAAAAATCAGACGGGCGCTGTTAAAAGAAGGCCGCGATGCTTTCCTGTGATTGGTGGGAGCAGTTAGGTTAGGTTGGGTACTTCAATTTGATTAGTCCATCAGTTAGGTTAGGCTGGGTGGTTCCATCCGACTGATGGGTTAGATCATTCAGTGTGTCCATTTCGCTTGCATTTTGAATGGACCAATCATTTCACAATGCACAGACTGTTTCTGTAAAACATATACATTTTAATAATTTTAAATCTCTGGTGAGGCTAAGAAAACATTCCGCTGTGTTCTCAGGTGGGGCAACTTGGCTCAAGTATTTTTGACTGAACAGTGGTTATGTGTTACATATTTAACTATGTAAGTGCAAATAATAATGCTACTGACCATATGAAGGTTTATATAATTGATTTAAAGAATATTGATTTAAATAGTGACCGGAATTGTACCAAGGCTGACCAACAAAATGCTTTTTTTTTTTTTATAAGTCAATGGTTTGAACTAACATAATAATTATTTAAAGTTTATAAAAAACAATTGGATAATAACAAACACTTTTTCTTGGGTGACCGGTAATAATACCCCGTTCTCCCATATACTTCTAGACTTATACTTTAAAATAATTTTACATTAAAAAAATAGTAAATTATATATTTAGACAGTATCACATTTTCAAAATGATGAATGGCCCTTGCTACTCAACTTCCCTATGTGCTATTGATGATCCATGTTAGTTTAATTATTATTTTCATAATGTTCTAGATGTAGATATTTTAGAAAAATATTCAATTGAATATTTCGGGTCATTGTGAAGTCTCAGCGTGGTGAGGCTGGTGATACCGATGTTATATCTTAAGCTATTGTTTAAGCAATAGCTTTAGCAAGTAATTAAATATGACGTCATAAACTTTTTAGCATATGTCAGTGTCTATGTAGTCATTTAACATATTACTAATTATCAAGTAATTACTTAAGTTAGTAATTAATTAATCACTCAATATTTACTATTAGTATTTGGCATCATTTAAAACGCTTATTCATGATCTAAACTACTCTCGAAGTTCTAATATCAAGATTATGTTTAAGTAAATGAGAAAAATTGACAGAAATAGATCTCTAATGTCTTGAGCAATTACTGGAGCTTGAATAATTACCTAAAAATAATTAAAACAGAAAATTAAAAATTAGACCGTAATATATTTCTGTCGATTTAATGCTTTTTCTAGAATACAACCTTGATATTAGAACTTTAAGATTACTTAAGAATTCGAATCATAAACAGACATTTTAAAAGATCCGCAATGTTAAGAAATATGTTAACGGGGGCATTCCGTATAGACGGAAAAAATCGATTCTTTTTTGCTTTAAGGTAGGACTATGGTGATAAGACAAACTTTTTTTATTGTTCAGTCTTAAGAGCTAAAATTTTACAGGCTTATGTAGGCTGATATTAATAGGTTGTATATCAACTTTAGCTTAAAATCTCAATTATTTTCAGAGTTATTGATAAAATACGATTTTCTTTAAACGAAACTGACTCGTTTTCAAAATGTCACTTGCTCATAGCATTTTCATAAAAAGCTCTGAAAAAAATTGACTCACTTTATTATTTGGCCAACAACAGAAACTATTAACAGAATATTAAAAATCGTCTTCTACTTCCTTAAAATAATTTAGTTTTCATTTGACTTATGAAAATGCTTAAAAATGACGTTTTTTAATAATTCCTAATGGATAAAATAATTTAAGAAAAAAATTTTAATGTTATCAACAGTTTATGTTGTATATCAACTAAGGTATATTTTCTAAAGAAAGTTTCAAAAAGATTCACGTAAACTTCATACCTAAGACACTTTTTAAAGATAGGAAAATTAATTGCGATGAAAACACGTTTAATGTTTCAATTTTGTATGTTATCTAATGTAAATTGTTTTACTTCAATGCGTATAATTTTGTTAAAACATCAAGTCTTGACATCTCATAGGTTTCAAAACATTCTTACAATAACAAAGATTAAGAAAATTATATAAAAAAGTTTTTGATATTTTGGCCAAAAACACCTGATTCCTACCTTAAGCATACCTATGCATCTGAAGAACATATCCCCAAAGTTACGGCCCGAAATCCCAAGCATACATGAAGCTATCTAGCATTTGACTGTGCGCCTCAAGCAGGTAAAGCAACGTGGAACCGAACTAAAATCGCGTTTTTCTCGAAACGACGTTTTTAAAATTGGCGGACACGATAACTCAATAAATTTTCAACCATTCAACTTAAAATTTTTTATATATATAAAATTAGATACTGGAGGTACTAAAACTCTATACATTTTATTACGAAATGAAAGCTGATTCTTTTTTGGAGAAAGTCGTAATATTTTTTCAAATCCCGTCAAAATTTTACTTTATGCTTTTCTATTGTTTTTTGAGAGTTAGTACCTCCGTACTATTTTACTATAACTAAATTTTATTTATTTTTTTTGTTTCCAACCACTTTAACGTATGCTAGAGTGTCCGCCGAATGAAGGTCTCTACGCCAAAGCCACTGCGCACGATCGCTGAGTATCTATATATATCGATCAAAATGCATTATAAAAAATTGTTTTTACTTCTTTAAGAGTGCATAAATACATACAAAAAAGTTTTGAGTAATTTGAATAAATAGTTTCTTTGTGTAAAATCTCCAAAAATAATCTCTGTTCTTATCGTCTATACAGAATGCCGCCCTTAAGCAATTAAGTAATTACTAAAGTATTTACTTAAGCTCAAAAGTTGACGACTACTTGCGTACGTAATTATTTAAGCAACTGCATAAGCAATGAGTTAAGATTGAAGATTGGCGTCAGCATGCAGCCTCACTGCGTTTTAAGTTGATAATGATTGGGTAGAAGAAAATGAGCCTATAAAATTAAAGTTGCAAGCTACTGTGTGTAATAACGAAGCAAAGAAAAAGATTTATCGTTAGTTGAGTGATAGAGATCGAAAACGGAGAGAAGAATCGGTAGAAAGTGCTATGCTCCCGGCGGATAGTTTAGTCAGGGGGGCGTAACAAGGTTAAGCGGTTCTCGCGCGCGCTCTGCTCTGTTGGCGGAAACTGGCGGCGATCGGACCGGAAATTGGATTCGAAGGGAAACAGCTAATGCGGTTTGGACATCGTGGCGTCGTCGTCGCCGTGGCCGAATTCGCGGCCCAGGGTCCGAGCTTCGGGCTCCTGCACTCTCTGCTCGGCCGCGCTAAAGGAATTACCCACCGGCATTTACATGCAAATTACGCGCCGCTCGTCGTTCGAGTCGCGGCTTTTGTTAGCTCCCACTCGACACCGTTGCTGCAGCTGCCGCTACTTCCGAGACCAGATATATAAGCTTCCATCTCAGAGAGCTACCTTACATTTCTTTTATCTTCTATCGTCTATCATCTCGCATCTCGCTTCTGATCAGCATCTATCTCATACTTATTGACATTTTTTAATTTTCCTTTATCAATAAGCTCTTTATTAAAATTTAGATAATGCATATCAATTGATCCAGAACCCAAACCGTTAAGCAAGCTCAACAAAACCACTGCTTTCTTAAGATTTTATCTTTCGCTTTTTTATAAAGTGTATACACAAAAAATTGCTGCCAATACATTGGTACTAAGCTTCCTTCAACTAAATAAACTGTTCAAGTATGAAATTTTTTTAATTAATAAATTATTTCAAAATGCAATATATTTTTCTGATTAATAGCTCAAAAAAATATTCTATCTGACGAATCTAATACAATAGATTTTTTCATGCAATTTCCTCATTGCATTATCGATTTCAACATATAGTAAAATAGAAACGTCGTTATAAAACAAGAACGAATCAATGAATTATGAATTTCTTTTCTGATTTCGAATCTTTAACAAAAAAACAAATAAAAATTCGTTTGTTTGATAAGAAAATGACCGAAATGTACTCAAGATAAAAGCAATCAAAATTTGAAAAATAAACTCTAATATTTTGAAAAACAAAAGTCCTTATAGTCTGAGAAATAGACTTAGACAAGACCTAGTAGAAAGCTACCATTTTCACTAATTAGCTAAATTTATTTAAAAGATTTTCCATGATATGTTCCCGAGACTAGCCGTTGAAACAAAAACGACGTTTTCGTGTATACCAAAAGAAGAGAGATGTTACAGGTACGCGCCGGCTAATGTATAAGCCGATTTTATCAATCTTTTCCAAAATTAATTTAAACTAGCCTCACTCTCTACCGCTCGCTCGGATTTGTACGTGTATATCATTTTAATTAAATGTGAGAGTATACCTAAGAATTTCATGGAAATTGATTTTTTGTTTTTCACAGGAAACCAAAGTTTTTACTCTTAAGAAGCAGAAGTGTTGTTTTAATAGCATTTTTTTCTCGAATTTAACAACCATGTATGTTTTGTTTTTTTAGTATTTCACTAAACTTATTCATTTGAATGTAAAAATATTCTGAACATCCCAAACTCTGCATTAGAAAATGACAAGATATAAATAAAAGCTAATAAGATTTAGCCCTTTGAACCATATTCAGAGCACTATATTGTATCATGTAATGATACAGGTTTTACTATTTAAACACTGATTTTTTCATTCACCACCCATACACTATCATGCACTGACCCATACGCTTCCATCTACCCACGCACTCTGATATCCACCGTCGCATATATTCATTTACCTATACGTCAATACATTCACTCATGCATCCATCCATCTCCTCACAATCACATTCGTTCATCCACGCATCTATTCATCAATCCATGCACACTAACCGCCCACCCATACACTTCCATCCAACCATGCATTCCGACATTCACCCACGCATCCATCCATACTTCCACGCATTCAGCTCTTCACCCACGCATTTATCTGTCCATCCATTCATTTATCCATCCACTAACGCGTCCATTCATCTATCCACGCATCCATCCATGCACCTACGCACCCATCAATATAACCCCGCATCAATTCATCCACTCACGTATCCATTCCTTTACCTACCCATCTATTCATCCATTCATACACTTCCATCCACCAACCCTACATTTACATCCACCCTCTTATACACTTCCATCCACCCACCCACCCATATACTTCCATTCTCCCACGCATTCTGACATCCACCTACATATTCTGACATCCACCCACATATTCCGACATCCACCCACCAATAGATAGATTATTATCTACCCCCCCCCCAAACCCCCCACTCATCCATTCACCTATACGTCTGCTTACACAACCGATCTTTATCCACCCACCCACGCACACCTATCCACCCACACATATATCCACTTACCCATCGACATAATCCCTTTTACCCACATATCAATCCACATATACATTCACCACCACACCCACTTACCAACACAAAAAAAAACACTTAAAACAAAAAATTCGGGCGTACAGATGGACACATTTTTAATTTTAATATAATGTAGATTTCAAACATACAATAGAAACTCGAAACTTTAATTTTTTACGATTGTAAAGAATAACAAAAGCGGTTACATAAATAGTTTTATTAATTTTTACTTTTACAATGACACGAAAAGTAATGGGATTTGCGACAATTCATGAGTCATTTCTGACTCATGCCGGTACGAACCTGTTAAACTATTGAAAAAATTCGCGTCGGAAAAGATATGTCATTTTATGCTCTTTCAAATCCATTTACATTGAAGTGATTTAAGGTGGGTCTACAGTGATTTTTGAAAAAAAAATCGAAAAATAATTTATAACACTTTTTGATGTTCTACATCTTTAAGGACATTTTGGGACCTGATATAATAATAAAAAATTATAATCAACAAAGTTATAATCATTTAAAGAAAATAATTAGCATTGCTTCTTATATAGAACTAAATATTTAAATGCGTTTTTCTGAAAACTTATTTTTCTAACTTCAAAAAGTTGCTCGCGCATTTAGAGTCGATGAATCTAGCTGTAACTCGCAGCAAATATTCCTATAAGTATTATTTAAAGAAGTCAGTCTTTTTTTCAAGAAGTGGGTACATGAATGTTTGACGATATAGATAGTTATAATATTTACAATAATTTTCAAAACGTTAAAACATTTTCAAAATTTACAATATTTTTCGGCAAACAGCTGCTTTGCGCCCGATTTAGAGGCACGAAAAAACGCGAAAATCGTGCGTGTATGACAAAAAATATTTTTAATGCTTTATAGGATTCGAAAATGTTGTACATAAAGCAAAAATGTGTTTTTATTAATGATCATAATCCCTAAAAGAATTTATATTTTTCTCTGCAACAAATAAATATTTCAAAAAAACGCCATACTATACACTCCGTATTCTTACCAGGAACCTTCAGTTTAATTTTCAAAAACTTTAATTATTAACTCCCGAAGAAAAATGCGTTTGAAAATATACAATTGTAGTTAAATTTTCAAATGCATTTTTCTCCGGGTGTTATAATATGGCGTTCTTTTAGAAATATTTATTTATTGCAGAGAAAAAAATATAAATGTAATATGGCAAGGTAGGGTTTATTAAGTTCACTTTCATATCTTCTTAAGACATCGAATTTCAACATCTGATTTATTTTAAAATATTTTTACAACTACAAAAAATAAGAAAATTTAATTAAAAGAATTTTGATAGTTTGGTCAAATAATACTAGAGCCCTACCTTATGAAAAAGTATTCTTTTAAGTTCATTTACGATTTAAAAAACTTAAAATTGCATTTGCGAGCATTCTGCGAGAATATTTCTATAGTACAGTAAACCGTCGTTAATACGAATATGAAGGGGATGAAATTTTGTACGTTAACGATGCGTTCGTAATATCGAGGGAATTGAGCCCCTCGATAATATGAAGTTATTAGTTGGTATTAACAAGAAATTCTTACGCTAATCAAAATATTATATATAATGATCGAATTTCGTACAATAAATTTCCTAAACGAAATTGATTTTTTGTGAACAGAGTGTCATATTAGTTTTTTTTTTTTGTACACTGCAAGAATCCTTATATGCTCGGTCGTAATGTTGTGTCCGATTAATTGATACTCGAGCTATTGCAGTGCTCTTTAATAGAAATTGCAATTAAAACTTCTAAGTGTGTAATGAGGCGAAAATTGACACTTGTTAAAATAGAAAATAAAATATAAACAGGAGATTCTGCAATATAATCGTTTGTTATATTTTTGGAATAAGCTTTTGAACAGCATCTGTGCATGCGAGATTCCGTTGTCGTGAATTGGGCGATTCAGTTGGTGTAAACAAATGTCCGCCACAAGAAGGAAAGAGAGGGGCAGAGAGAGAGAGAAAGAGAGAGAGGGAGAGGGAGCGAGTAATAGCGGTTCGAGGAAGGAGAGTGGGACGATGAGCTAACAAGCTAACAGGAGTTACGGTAGACACGAGGAGAGAAGCGGAGGCGTAAGATCCCGGAGGAAGTAAATGGGGCGGCGCGTTGAGCGTCTCGCTCCGTTATGCGTTCATTTCTTTTTTCTTCTTCTTCGTCTTATATCTCCTGTCCCCGGAGACGCCGCGATACTCTGCGCTCCGCGCCTCATTTTTTGCGCCTCCATCGCGCAGGAAATGGAAAAAAGTCCGACCTTCTTGGCGCTTATATATACATGAAACCGATGAAAAACGAGGAAAACATCAGGCACTGGCTTAAGGGAATGATTTATCCATTTCTAACCTTTTTACAATTATTATTTATTTTTCATTTTATTGAATTCTTAATTGACAGGAAGGCCAAAATTATCTTGAAAAACTGCCTTTTAAACCTTTAAATATTCAATGACAATTTCTAGTTCTTAATTTTTTATTACCAGTTTTTAAAAAACTTCTTTATAAGCAAATTTTTTGAAACTCTTTTTAATTAATAATAAATCCTCAAAATCTTTATCCTACACAGTCTTTAGCAATAATAGCGTATTTATTGGAGCAACTATGCGGCTTACACGTTTCTAGGTGATACTTTTTAATATTTTTTAGTAATTATTTGACTCGTTTTGACACATATTAAGACTAACGGTTTTTAATATTATTTATTCAGAGAACAAACAAATTTATAATAATTATTAATAAGAAAGTGTAAGACATCTTTTCAGTACTACTATTGCTTTTCATTTCACAAATAAAATATATCACGTTCAAATCAATGTCATACAAATAATATTCATCGATCATTTTGGTAATGAAGAAAAGTATAAAAATGTAAAGCACAGGATCAACATGCTATAATTGACAAACATTAACGCCGATTAAGTTAGCGTGAAGTTTGTGTAAGAACGTAAAAACTTTTAGTCCTCAGTCATCCAAGAAATCCCAAGGGTCATCATCGATATCAGATTTTTCCATCCAACTCGGAGGTAATCCGACTAAGAGGATAGATTCTCGAGTAATGTTTTGCCCACATAAACACGAGCGCCTTATAAGCTCTAGCTGAGACTCTCGCAGACTTTCTATCATCTCATCGTCGCATTATGCGGAGATATTGACAGTCGAGTTCCCCGATCGCACGCGCGAATATTAATGCATCCACGGCATAGTGACGACATAGTATATGGACGATCGATTCGCTGTGACAACGATTCTTGGCGGACATTTTTCCAGAAACGATGAGAGCGGCCTGTTATTGAATGCCAAAGCTGATGGAAGTGAGGACACGTCTATTAGATGAGGATGATTTAGCTTGGAAGCCAGATAAATAGGAGGATGCTCTAACCTTTTAAGAGGCATGAATATTTTTCTTGTAGCGCCACTCACTTTACTATTCACAGTTATTCTAAATACCCTCACAGACGCACTTATTAATCAGCTAAGAATCATTTCTCATCAGTTTTTATTCCAATAAAAGCAAATTTTGCGTAATAATTCTTTCAATTGGTCAATAATTATTTCTAAAGTTAAAACAGTGTTTTGTTATAATAGGAAAGAAGGGGCTATTAGCGGTCGCTTTATATTATTAATTCATCATAGTATTCATTAATTTTATTTTACATGATTTATGAATCTTTACAAAAAATGTTGTATTGTAAAACAGTAATTTTCTTACAGTATATAGTAATTTTTAATACAGTATTTCTCTTCGTGTAGCTGAAATAAAAACAGCAGCTAACTGCCTTAGCAGCATACTTTCGCAAGCAGAGGTACTGATTAATGGATTTATAGAATCTTATAAGCCTTCAGAATAGCCTTGATAGACATAGTTCAAATAATACTGACGCGCATTTTGTGAATATTAACGTATATTTTATATATTTTAGTAACCAGTGCTAAAACGATAATTCTGATTTCCTAAAATAGCTATTATTTTTTAAATGGATACGTTCTTCAAATTCGCGTTTTGGCGTAAAACCAGCTTAAGAATAGTTTTTAAAAAATATGAATCCTAAAGAAATCATTAAATTTGATAAAATAGCTACTTTTTGAAAATTCTTCAAATTCCCATTTTATTTTCTTAAAAATTGCTTAAGAATAGTTATGACATACATCGAAAGGAAATCACGCGCACTTTAAGAATGTATATCTATATTTTATATATATTCAATAAAAACTGTCAAGAAATTCTTTTTTTATTTTAACATTTTTTTCTAAAGTGATTATTTTATCAAAAAACGTCCTCAATATTATACATTTAGCTAAAAAATTTGATCAGTTGTAAGTTGAAACGCACCAAAATGTTTGCAAAAATCCATTGCGTAATATGCTTCCCTGCAAGAGTTCTGGTGGACACAAATTCTTGTTTCATACATACGTACACACACACACGCGTACACACACACACATATCCGTACACGCACACGCACATGCATACCCAAACCCACACCCACACACACACATATATACATGCATACATACGCACACCCCCCCACACACACACACACACATACATACACACGACCCACGCACACGCACACACACACACACACACACACTCATACATACACACGACCCACGCATACCCACACGCATATACGCACACACACATGCATATTCTCACACATACATATATACATGCATAAAGACAGACATTTTCACATAAAAAGGAACTTTGTATGAAATTTTATACGATTAAGGGTAATGTTTAATAGTCACTTACTTTCCGTATGTAAAAACTCAATTTTTAAATCTATAAAAGTACACAAAATTAAGTTAATAAAGTTTTCCTGTAATATTAAATAAATTAAAATTTCTTCAAATATTCATTAAAAAATATATTTTAATAACTATCAAATGTAAGTAGCTTATTATTTATCAATTTAACTTTGAAATAATCAATTATTTATTTTGTATTTTGACTAGCTAGATATGATAGAAAGTATAGCCAATAGCCCCTTTTGCGCCAGCTTCCAGTCTTTTACAAAATTGATAATAATATTAAATGCTGTTGTCATGGGTGAAATGCTTCGCGCGTGCGAGTTGGATTCACATGTAAAGAGAAGTGTTTGTTCAAGATTAAGGATAATTTTATGAATCAGGCGCAAGGCTCGAGTTGGACAGGTCAATCGTGCCCAATAGATGATTCGCTGAGGGGGACATCGGTTAACGTCAAGAGCGACAAGGCGTCGAAATCCATCGCGCCTCGTGTATCAAAATTCAAGACTCCGCGCGTGGATTAATTCTCGGGTGTTCAAGCGCGACAAGCCGAGGAGGAGTCGCGAGGAGCCGAGCGATCGATTAAACAGCGCGTCGCACGTTCGCATTGACAAGAGCTGATGTTGCTGCTGCTGCTTCCGGAGAGCGATTCCACACGAGCTTACGTCATCCTTCGCGTCTCGCGGGACGAGCAAGACTTGGCGCCTATGTATTTTGCCGAGGGTTCGACGACGAGGAGCCGGCGAATACACCCTTCACCATTCAATGATACGCAAGAGTCTCAGGGATGTCTGGCTCGTTTCTTCCTGCCTAACGCACCAACGACCGATCTCATTCTTCCACAAAGCTTATATTTTTCACTTTTATTAAATATTATTGAATTTCGTTTTATTGAATCTTCGTCGACTCAATTAGTAGGGATTCTAGGGATTCATTATTTTTCAACATAATAATAATTTAATCATGACATCAAATATAATACAAAATTTTAAAGTTTTAAAAGTTGCTGAAATGTGTAGGAGTATTGTAGGTTAAGTTGATTGATTACATAATGTCACGGGCATTTAAAAAGTATTATTTACCTAAGTAAAAAGTATCAAAGCTCTGAATAAAACTAATACTTCAGCGGCCACAATAGTGGTTCGTGGCACTTTAATGTGGCCACCTATACTTGGGTAATATAAAATAATAAAAAAAATAAAGCCAATATACCCAAGTAATTCTTATGTATTTTGATCTACTGAATCTAAAAAACTTAAGAGTTTTGTCGGAAAGTGGTCACATTAATTGTTATTAACAATTATGGTAACGCTCTATCAACTCTAGCGCGCACGAAGACGGCAAATCAGCGTTCGCGCGCTCTAAAACGTGCGGCTTCGGGGTTTCCCATGAACCAACATCATTGAAATCTTAAAGCACAACACACGAATTAAAAAAATGCAATATTTAACGATCAATTTAAACCCTGTAAATTATAAAATCGTTTGATTCTATCGAAGTAATAAGTGGTTGAATTATGCAAAAAATGCAACTTTTCAAACTTGAAACGCGATTATCTCAAAAACTAACGGTCTTCCGGAAAAATTGATAAGAATATTTTTGATTCAGCGTGTGCCAATTTAGCTAAAAAAAGTATTTCCGGGAAAAAATTGAAATTTACCATTTATTTATAAAAATTGTTAATAATAATTAATGTCACTACTTTCCGACAAAACACTCAAGTGTTTTGAATTTAGCAGAACAAAATACATAAGAATAACTCGGGTGTAGGTGGCCACGCCATGAACCACTATTGTGGCCGCTGGACTATGCAGTGTCTGCATTACCATGATAATGACATTAGTAGAAACCGAATAATGCAAGGATTGACGAATTTTTAAGAAAACGATAATATTAGTAAACAATAATATTTGTAACTTTATAATAAACTGTTATTACAAAATATTTCATTTCACGGCATCAATCATAAAATTTTTATGATTATATTATGATTGACTAATTTTTAGGGGTAAAACAATTGGTTATCAAATACGTCTAATACAATATGCGTGTATCTATATGTTTGCAAATTGTTATTGATTAATAATAGTATTCAGGTTATATTTGCATTCAAAATTTCAATTTAATAAAACATTCTTTTAACCAGATCTAACAATACATTGGCTATATTTTGCCTTATATTTATCTTATTAGTCTAGCTATTAATTCATAAGCTAACCAAATATTCTGGCTAACTTTGTACGAGAGTATACACAACGCTAATAGAACACGCTATATCTACTGTACAAGAGCCTTTTAGGAACCAGAAAACACCTCCTAAAGTTTCATAAAAATTCGACAATTCATGATTCGGAGGTATGATATTCTTTTGTACCCAAGATAAATGTTCCAGCAACCTGCTAGTTGGAGATAAATACGTATAAAAGTGCTTAATTTAATCTGGATTGTACTTTTATAATGGAAGAAAAGTTGAAAATGTGTAACACATCTCTAAAATCAAATCAGCGTGCAATAAGATACCAAGTCAAGGTTGCGCGAAACGTAATTTTTTAAACAGATTTAAAAAAAAAAGCGGAGTACATAGCCGCTCGAGTTGTCATTATATAATTTTCTGCAATTAGTTTTAAATTGAATTTGATTCATTTGATGCATTTAGTTTCAAATTGAAATTTCTTCTATCGACGTTTGTGCGAATTGACATGCAGTAAAATGTTGTCGAATAAAGAAGGTACCTTGAAGAGGAAACGTGGGAATGCAGTCTACGCGGACTTCGGACATGGCGCCGTTGTAGGCCTGGCTGATGTAGACGAAGCAGTACTCGACGTACCGCTCGGTGAAGAGGTCGCAGTCGAAGGTGAGGCTGTGCTTGCCGGGCGGCGCCTTGAGCTCGGCCACGTAGTGCAGGCTCGAGGGGGGTGCGAGCGAGGCGACGTCCGCCCTGAGCCGACCGTAGACGCGCACCCGGTCGCCGGGCAGCCGGCACGCCGGGTACTCGAACAACACCGAGACCCCACCGGCCCCGCCGCCCTCGCACGGGTAGATCGAACGCGCGTGCACGTTGAACACGAACAGATCCGACCACTCGACCTGCAACATACACCAAACCAGTAACAACACGTATATCAACCTACTCGCATACAAAAACACCAACAACTATACCAACACGTGGGCAATTATTAGCGCATAATAAATAATACTGTTATTGGATAATATGTACATGAAAGAGTGGCTCTACTCAATCGTCACTGCGTTATTTATCTGTATAACCTATAAGTAAGCCAGCCGCAACTTTAAACATTCCTCACTTGAAAACCGCAAGAGGCTTAAGCAGCCAAGTGAGAAACTAAAGTTCAAACTGCTGTATAAACTTGCAATCTATCTTCGGCAAACTTAATGTTATGCTTATACAGATGAATACACTGCCTTTACATACTAAAGTTGTATTTTTAAAGCCTACAAACAACAAAACATATTTTTATACTTTTTTTATTCTGTTTTTGTAACATTTGAACGCCCTCTCCTTATTCTTTCGAAAAAAATGCGAGCTACAAGTGGGGTATAATCTTTGTAATAGTCCTAATATGTGCATCATATTTGACTTTGCATACTTTTTAATACCTCATATGGTATTTTTTTAGAGAGCCTCAAACATAGGTGGCCCAAGACAAAAGAATCAAAGCCTCAATATCAGAATTTCATTAAAGTAAGTATTTCTAAACATATAAGTAGTTCTTAATAGGGAATACATTAATGAGGTAGTATTCCATTTTCATTTTCATTTTCTGCTGCATTTTCATGTGTATTAAAGAAAGGTGAGTTGTTGGAGAATTGAAAACTTTACAAATAAAAATGTAGTAAATTTATTAACAAAGTCACCAACATAATATATAGCTAATGTAAATAGTATCGGGTCAAAACTAATTCCGCAATGAACAATTTAAGCCCTATAAAACCTATAAACAGAGTGTGTGCTCCACTCATGCCGGCTACATACAAGCAATAAATATTCATAATTAAATATCTAAGTTTACAAGAGTGTCCGAGGTTCCATTAAGGATGAATTATAGTTAATAAATTTATTACATTTCTATTAGTATCTAAAGTGAATGTTTCGAGTATTATTGTATGTATAAAAATATAAATATAAAAATACATGTATAAAACTAATATTATACATGTCAGCTGAAAGCAATGTTTCTAGTTTAAGATAAATGTTTTTTGCGCAGTAAGATGCATTGACGTGCACGTGTTAATAGAATGGTGATTACCCTCGTAGAAACCTTACCGGGTTTTTAGCTAGATCCTAGCGATATTTTGTAGCTAAAAATTAAAATTGTAGAATAATTTAAAAGAAAATTAGTTAATTCATGTAATATTACATTAAGACGTCCATTTTTCAAGCGATATTCATAGTTTCAGATAATTTTAACTAATAATGTCTCCATTTGATTAACATGTTAACGATAAAAACTTTCTACGAAGTAATTTTCTAGGAGGGTAGGCGTCTTTTGAGAATGAAGTAATCCGTAATGTTGGAAATTCGATAGTTTTCGATATAGGCACAAGTCCATTAGGTCATTTGAATGCAGAGGCCAGATAGCGCGGTGTCGTAATGTTATATCGTGATCGAGCTCGCTCACCTTTATGTAGGCGCTCGTGGTGGGGGCACTTGGATTAGCGTCGGAAGGCTTCAGTCTCAAGGCATAGTGGCCGGCAAGGCCGAAAAATTCGCAGCGCAGGGTGATCACCCTCTGCGCGGGAAAGCCCTTCACCTCCTCCGTGTAAAGCATCTGCAATGTCAAAACAGGGGAGCCATCAGATACTTTTCTGTTTCTTTTTTGCACTGCACTGACGCTTTCTAGCCGATTGAACGTCCAGAAGGGATGCAGAAACTCCATTCATTGCATAATTCGATTAAAGGAAATCGTACAATCAAATAGTTATCGAATTCAGCTTTTTTTGTCAGTTCAGTTACTCTTACAGAAAACTTGATCAATACTAGATTATTCTTATTTTTATATATTTTCGTTCATTTGATAATAAATCCAACCGGTAGACCATGTAGTATAAGACTGCGAAGAATCGACAAAAACAAAATCGACAAAAGCTATCCTCTAGCGTTCTGTCTGGCCAAGAGCTGCGTAACTTACTTGTACATGGCTTTTATTGCGAGGGTCACAGGAGAGTACGCTCGCGCCGCAGTAAATAAGCTGCACGGTATACGACGGCACGGGGACCCCTATCGAGGGCGCGCAAGATATCCCCGTGTACTCCAGAGTCGCCAGCACCGGCTGACTTGGGTAAGTGTCCAAGCGCTGAGGCTCCAGCGCTAGTGACGGCGTCGGCCATCTCACGTCCAGACTCGTACGCATCTATCGACAAATCATTACTTTTTTTCTAAATAAAGTTATAACAATTTTCTACCACATAATTTAAGTGACAAAACTTGTTAGAAGTATGGTTTGGCGTATGTTAAATTAAAATACACTATTCTATATATTATGTATGTGTGTTTCTGTATGTGTGTGTGTGTGTGTGTGTGTGTGAGAGAGAGAGAGAGAGAGAGAGAGAGAGAGAGAGAGAGAGAGAGAGAGAGAAAGAGAGAGTGTGTGTGAGTGTGTGTATATGTGTGTTTTTTGTATAAAAAGTTATCTCATTATGAAAACTATTTTTTCCTATTTAATGTATTATGTACAGGCAATATAATAATACATTCAGTCTAATTGGTTTTCAAAAAGACTTAGATTAAATAGTTTCTCGAGCAAGAATCATATTTCAAATATAGAAAAAATTTTTCTCATTGACAATTACTTTTCATTATCCCAAGATTTCTGGATATATGTTTAACCAACTTACTATCTGAGTTCATTAAACAGTTATATTTATTTAATTGCAGAACCTTCGAACTTGGACTATCACACATTTTCTTTAATAGCACTTTGAATTCTAAAATACATTCCTTTTCGACAGAAGAACGTCATTTCTCCCTATTGAGTGCCAATTCTATAAGTCGCTTCTGTAAGTCAACCTGAATGTTATCCTCCCTTCTATTCCTCGGTCTACCTGTAGGTCTATATGGTTTTCTCATTCTATGAGATATTGTCTTTGAGCCCGTCTTAGCATGAACTATTTAATCATACTGTTAATATTCGGCAATTGACCAAATATTCCTGACTAATAATTGTGTTTATATTCTAAACTCATCAATTTTTTCATCGTTTTATCATTCGTTCTTCATGTATCTTTCTAAGTTTTTTTCTTCAATTTTTTGTAATCCAAACACGCGTTGTTCTAGTAAAAACTGGTACCAATACTTTATATCATAACTCTGAAAGTATTTTTGCTAGAGAAATGATGTAATTCAATAGAAAAATTGACTTAAAGTGCTTTCATTTAAGATTTGTTTCCTGTAAAAATATTATTGTGGTGCAAAGTTATAAACAATCAAAAATTATGACGAAAAATGCATGAAAAACTGCCAAATTTAAAGAACTGAAAATCCTCAAATTTTCATGTTTTTTTTACATAATTTTTTATTGTTCATAACTTTACAACAAAATAATATTTTTATATAAAACACAGTTCAAATTATCTCATTACATTATTTCACTAGCTAAAAAACTTGCAGTTTCCAATTGAAAGTATAGATACTATATTTTACTAACATAACGCGTATTTTGATTACAAGTGTCATATCTTGACCCCATGAGCCTATGAAATGAAACTACGGATGCTAGGCATCATTTTTAGGTACCAGAAACCACTTCCTGAAACCTTTCGAAAACCGCTTTCCGCAGGTTGTGAACTACCCTTGACAGTGAAAATGTGCATTTTTCAACCGTAATTGTTTTCTAATTTCAGTTTTTAATTCATTTATCTATTTATTATCGTACCAAGGTAAACTTATTCTTGCTCTGTCAACTAGCATATATTTCGTTTTTTACTTTGAGGATAATTAGAGGTTAACAATATACCTGCTTGAAAGCATGCTATCTCAAATTCTGTTTCAGATATCGCATCAGTTAGATATATATATATATACGTAAAACAGTTGTATACAGTTTGTATACAAATTGTATCAAGCCATTGTGTCAAGAAATGATTCTACACAATTTGTTAACAATTCGTACGATTTGTATACTTATTCACGTTGCTCGCGACGCTGTTATCTATCCAACTAGTTATATTCTTTTTTGCCGTAAACAACGTGAATAAGTATACAAATCGTACGAATTGTAAACAAATTGTGTAGAATCATTTCTTGACACAATTACTTGATACAATTTATGTACAAACTGTATATAGCTGATTTATGTCGAATGATTTAACAAAAGATCCTAATATTTTTTATTATCTATACGATTTTAATTTGAAAGGTCTCATTTTGTTTCTTGAAACATTTTAGGGAGACTTACCAATATAAAAATTGAAAAAAAATCGAAAAACCTCCAAAGGTATAGTCAAAGGTACAAACTTGCAAGAAAACAATTGGCTGTATCTTGGCAGGTTTGTTGCTTTTTTTTCCATTTGTTTGTTGATATAAAATCAATTGTCCATCTCAAAGTTCTCAGGAAACAAAATGAGATCAGCTTCCAAATTAAACTCGAATAAAAAATAAAAAAGATCTTTAGTTGGATCTTTTGTTAAATCATTTGTTAATGTACCTTTTATCATATTATAACTTTCTCGTGTTGTGATATGTAAATATATTATTATATAAATCTTTATATTTAAGGTCCATTTTCGTGGAAGAATCACCTTAATGGGAATCTGACATAGCAATGTGTTCTACCAAGCCATTAATCTGTATATTTTAATACTTGAATTATTCCGTATAACGTGAGTCTTCTCCACTCTTTTTAACAAACCTTATTGCGTATTCTAAGGCTAAGTTAAATGTGAGTGTTGATTGAAACCAAATATAGTGGAATTATACCTCTACAACTTTAATGAATGTTCGCCATATTAGTTAAATAATCTAATGGAAAGTGGCGCAAAGGTACTAGTTTTTAGTATTTTTTTAGAAATAGAAAAACAGTAGGTAGTTTAAGTAAGTTGTTTAAAAGATAACAATTTTATAACGAGAACCGATTTGGACTGTTTATAAATACCACTAGAGAATATAAAATCATTCTTCACTTATGGAAAATAATTAGTAGGAGCCGGACAGCACACATTATTGGGTTGCACATAATTATTAGTATCAGTCAGCAATCTATTCGCATGTCCAAGCAAAAGTGGAAAACCTAGTGGCAAGTGAAAAAAGCACTGAAAGTTATAATAACATAAAATAGCTTTACATATGAATATATATTTATAAAAAACAGAAACTAATGGCAGAAATTGAAGGAAAAGTGATGATTTTGAATAGAAATATTTAACAAAAGAATACAATACAAAGAATAGATTTCCATGTTTCGAGAAAAGCGTGTTTATACGGATCATGTGACTTAATTACATTATAACTTTCAGTCATGACATTAGTGTCCTGATCTATCGAAGAGGCTACTTGTCTTTATCACCATAAGAACCCTCCAAGGTAATCATACGAATTGAGTCGTTTTGTGCCCAGATTAGGTTTTGGACACAATAACAGGTTGAAAGTTTTTATTTAGTTTCGGCTATTAATGAATAAGGAATATAAGTAAAAGGTTCGTATTTAATGTATTAATTACATTAATGGAGAATACAGTAACGGATCCCTTATGTAAATCAATCTCAATCGTAGCTAGTAACCGGCTATTCATGTCAATAAATGACCATTAGTAGCTAATTACTAGTTACGAATGAGATTGATTTCTACCGAAGATGTTGATTGAATATTTATTTCATGAAAATAAGTTTCTTAAATAACTTAAAATAGCAAAAAAAAATCGAATATATAGTTTGTACTCATAAAAACAATATACGTATTATCATATTTGAAATTCAAATAAAGTATTATAAGGGCTAATTCTTCTATGTACTATTTGCGAATGCGGGAAACCACGCAAGAAATATTTAATTAGTTTGTAGTAAACGTTTTAAAAAATGTACTAACGCTATATTAACTAATTAAAGGTCTTTATATACGAACATGTGTTTCACCAAACTACACAACGTAATACGGGTTAAGTTATTTTTGCATCCAACGCCTCAATCATACTCGTAAAAACTAGTTGATTACTGTTTGAAAGGGACGACGATACGACTATACCCGGAATCAAGTATAAAGTAAGGGCAAGCAATGCAATGCGCCAAGCTTAAGAATGTTTGAGGGCCAAGCCAGGATACCTGGAAAAAGCTTTGAATTTGAGCTGATGAAAAGATTTGGCGTTTTAGAAAATTTGCATAAATCATAAAAAGTCATTGCGGGATTAGAATAGCGGGCAGGTGAAAATGCCTGATTCCAGGATGAGTATGGCAATAATTCGTATAGAATTGATATTTTTGGTATTAATGGATGTCCCTGTCTGAGCCGTGGTTTACAAACATCCATGTATGTCAGTCAGCTGATTGTAATGCTGTAGTGTAATAATAAAATATTGTGATAATTGTTTGATAAACGTATGTGGTACCTGGTCATCGTGAAGGCTGGCAGTATCGGTGAAGCGGTTGGGAACAGGAGAGGACTTGTGCTGAAGCTGCAGGGAGTAGGTACCGCCGCGCGAGAAGAAGCCGCAGGGTATCATCAGCGAGACGTTGACCCCGGCTACGTTGGGCACGTCCACAGGTACCTCACCTATCAGCTCGGACGTAAAACCGTCTAAGCGCAGCAACCTGCGAATCCAAATGGTTTTCGTTCCTTCAAAGACTGATGATGATATTCTTCCTCGCCTTAACGCAACATTATCACATTAAGATTAATACAATAGTTTTTAAAGTCTTTCACGGTAGCTCTATCCGAATACGTTATCCAAATTTCAAAATGTTAAACTGCCGAATTAGACATACACTTGTGGACATATGGTTCATACACTCATGTATTCATAAACGTACTGTAAAACTCAGTGTAATCGCACTAAAAATATATAAATAATTTATTTAAAATTTGAAGGTGGTTAGGTCTCCTTTTAAGCTTCTCTCTCTCTCTCTCTCTCTCTCTCTCTCTCTCTCTCACATACGCTTACGCACACTCTCTCTCCCTCTGCTATTAGCCGTAGCTAATCCCAAAGTCCGTTCGTCCAATGTTTTCCCGCAAACTACGCTCTTTCAGCGCCAAAACTGACGTAACGTATTGCTTGATTAGAGAGTTCATTCAAAGTTTTCTTGTCGAGCCGGCATTAAAGTTGGACCAGTGGAAAATTAGCGGTTCACCCTGCAGTGCATGTGCTGCGGCTAGACGCTCCCGGACAACGAGCAGCACAAGAGCGCAACGAGTACATTTAATTAAACACTGATTGATTTCGCTTATTCTGTTATATTCATTTACTACTAGCTCTACTAGTTCCTGTTGCAGCTTCACCTACGATATTTGTATATATAATACTAAATTTCTAGTTGTTTGTTATTCAAAGACACCAATCAAATTATATCTAATACTTTTGGATACCTGAATAAAATTTTTTGTTTTATGATTTTCATCTGATAATAAAATCGTTTTGTAAATAAAATATATATATAAACTATGTTGTATAATACTTTAGAAAGATTTAAAAATGCTACAAGATATATAAATTTTATAAAATCAGACCAGTAGTTCATAGCTAGTTAGTCATAGCTAGAGGTTCCGAGTATTTTAAAATTATTCCACGTTTGTAAATAATTTCGCTCCAGGGTGATTACTTATTGATAACAGAGAATCGTTCTGGGAGCCTGATAAATATCGTTCTTATACTCGGAGCAAGAGCTATTCTTTAGAGAAGGAAATCGTGATAGGCACAATTTTTTTAGATTTGGTTGAAATTATTCCGACCGAGACCGAAACTATTCTTGCATAACAAAGAATTAGGGGTGAGCAGAGACCTGAATTCAGCTGACTGATTTTTGTTAATAACGGCTCGATACTGGTCGTACGAGCCAATAATTGAAACAGCTGATAAGCCTAAGTTAGGGCTACGAATCGAGTCCGGGTCCGGGTTGTCGGACCCAATATAAAATAATGAGTTTTTTCAACTCTCCAGAGAGGGTTTTTGAGATCGAAACCATATATAATTTTCCAATTCACTGTCTCATTTTACAAATAGGTCGTATCCGAGTCATTTGTTTGTCTTGCACAAGCAAAAATAAAAGTAACTAGTTAGTTATCGTCACTGCATGAAAAAAGGAACTAGTTAAGATATAGTTACCACACGAAAAAAGGTTGCGAGTTAAGATATCGTTACTTAAAAAGTAATTCAAAGTTATCGTAAAAGTTACTTACTGATTACCAAATTTTTTCCAAATAAAAAAGCATTGTTGTTTACATAGTTTTGTTATTGGAATATCAGAGAAAAAACGTAGCTACTTATTTAAATATTACTTGATATATATTTTAGCAAAATAGTTTTCTAATATCTTAAATATATTGTTTTAAATTCCAACAATCCAAACTCCTAAGAATAGTTATCAACTTGAGGAAACTAAAAACGTATTTTAAAATATGACAAATTGATTTTATATGACATGGCAACCGACATCTTCGCTCACAAAATCAGAGAAATTCTTTTAAAATATCCGTAAGACTCGATTTTAAGGATAATTTTCGTGCTGGTACCTGAATTTACGAAAATTTATTTAAAAATGCGGTGTACCATATTAATTATTAAATTCTTTAGTTGCAAAATATAATAAACATATTTTATAATAATTCAGCGCTAAGCGATGATTGCCGCTTAAGAGAGTTTATGTTTTACTTCGGTTAAAATAGCTGATACTAATTAATTTCTGTAATATGTAAACTGCCGCTTATTACTCTATTCTTAAAGTAAAACGATTGGAAGCCAGTGTCTACAGGAATCAGTGTATACATATGGTCACATTTTGCAGTTTATCGGAATAACAATGGGTTTGACGAAAGCTTTCGACTCTATTACCTGTCTTCGGTTTGCTTATGCATATCATATTACCACTTAATATTTTGAATTAACTGCGTAATGGAATCAAAAACCTTACACTCCTACATTTTAGTATTGCAAATTTGTATAAAATCGTTATAATATATTGTATAATATACATAAACATCATAAATTTTCCAAAATAAATTTGTTTAAGAAAGGTTAAATTAGTTCAAGTAAGATCATTTTGTTCTAAAAGATAACAAAATATTAACTATTTATTTTTGATCGGAAAAATAAAAATATCAATATAGGTAGATAACTTTTTTTGTGTCTAAAATGTGAATAATAAAAGAGACTTAGATGGTCAAGATCATGTGAGATCTACGATCTTTGGATTAAGATTTTTTCGTAACCAAGAATATATTATCAAAAATGTCGTCTTGCGATGATCCCGTGCAGCCCTATTGCGTTTATAATTCATAATTTGTTTATTTCTACATTTTGAATACAAATACAAAATTTATCGTAAAATAAGACTAACAATTATGTTTTCTATACCAGTAATTCACTCTAAATTTAGTAGAAAAGTCATTTGTAAAAGTGAAAAAATTCACTTTAACAATTGAGAGAGTGTATTATTCAAACAATTATTATAGATTGAAAATGTTTATCTTTAGGGTTGGATTTATGCGTTTATGTTTTGAATTCGGCACATAGAGGGTGATATGGTACTATACCTACTCTAAATACACGTTATACATATATATAGTTTTATCAAGAAGTTATACTAAAGTAACTTATTTTTTTAAATAAAAAGCTACAAGATAGCATTTAAAATGTAACTAGCTAAGTTACAAGTTATTTATTAAAAAAATTAATGAAGTTATCAAAAAGTCACAAGTAACGAAATTTAACTTAGTAACTTCGTTACTTTGAACTATAGTTACTACCCAACGCTGATCGTGGCAAGCACGATTTCATTAAGATTCCGATAAAAATTGCTAACTACAAATGAAAAATCATTCATTTTATTAAGAATTATTCTTTTTAAAGAGCAATTAATTACTTAGAGAATCGATCTCTGTACAAGCATTATTGCAAAAAGTGATTGAAAAAATCTCTTGCGAGGATAATTCTCATATAAAGCGATACCACGGAGGGAGTCATGAATGTCGCTCTTTTTAAGAATGATTCTCATAAAGAGCGATTATGAATTATGGATAAGTCCAATGTTCAAGAGTGCTTCTAAAAATATTCTGATCAGAAGTTACGCTCAATTGAAATTTATAAAAAAAAGTTAGGTGGTAAATGGTAGATTGCAAGATATTGAAGAAAATTCGGCTCGTATTTGCAGTCTCTCATTTATACCACCTAATTTTTTATATAAATTTCAATTAAGCATACAATTTGACCAGAATGTCATTAGAAGTCTTTATGTCAGCTTTCTTACAAAATTGCGTACAAGTACCTGTGACGTGTATTACCTGAAGTAAATTACATCAAACTAGAAGAGATCCCATTTAAAATGTTAATAAAGCTATGCATTACAGAAGCTGCTACAGCTTCCATATTCTGATATCGTATGGTGTGCAAATTTATCTGTTGATAGTATTTGGAACAAAGATTCAAAATAATTTTGGTTTTTGAACGCTCATCAAAAATTGAGGTTATTAAAAATGTCCACAAATAGACGGTTTTAAGGGGACATTCCAATGTGACGGGTTGGAAAAATCGATTTTTTTTGTATTTTTCGATAGTTTTTACCCATAGAATTGATATCCCACAGTCGGTTTGGGTGATTCCTAACTTATTGACCAGTTATAATGTTCCAATAGAGAGGCTCTAACTGCGCGCGCTCGGGTTTCGGAGCAGGTATACGAATTAAGCATTCGAGCAGCTGTTCCGTGTTTATACCTGCGTCTATACATACAGATATATAATACAGGCGTCTCTTTTCACGATTATAAGTAACGGTTTCTTCAAACGACCAGTATTGAGATTTCGTCGAGGAATGAGCGTTGTTTCCAGAACTCTAGTAAGTGAAAATAGATAGAAAGCAAAGAAAATCTTCTTGAAGACGGCCAAGTTATTCTGGTAAAAAAAGGAAATACCATGGGAATCAACATTCGGATAAAATTGGGACTAATTTTGTTAGTATATCAGCAAATAAATTGTGAGGGAGTTAGGATGACAGTTTCTCTGTGAGTGAAAGTGATTCTGCAACCTACTGTTTTATCCAGTTCGCTCTTATATTTTGATCACTGCAAACCATCGTGAAATGTCAAAAATGTAATTCAGGTATTACTTTTTTCGAAATATGGTCAACGAGGACTTGGTTTCAAAATTAAATTAGTCTGTCAGTGTGGAGATTGATTCATAGACTCGTGCCATATGATAAATAATGCCTACGAAGTTAACCGCCGTTTCGTGTATGTTATGCGATTGATTGGCGTTGGCTTGCAAAGCATAAACTATTTTTGTGAATATATGGATATTGGCAAGAGTTTCAACATCAATTTATATTATAATGTCATAAAGTCTATCTCTGAAAGCGTAAACGCTGTGTACGACATTGGGATTTGTAAAGATGTTCGAGAAGAAAAAGAGTTGAATGTACAAGCTGGTTTTCCAGAAAACGAGCTCTCAATTTCTGGCGATGGTTCGTGGTCCAAGAGAGGATTTTCTTCTCTTCTAGGCATTATATCACTGATTGGAAAATATTCAGATAACATTTTAAATACCATCGTAAAATCGAGTTTCTGTGAAGCATGCAATGCGTGGAATGGCAAAGAAAATACAGATGATATGATGCTTGGTACGAAACTCACGAGCCAGAGTGTCAAGCAAATCACCATGGTAGTGCTGGTAAGATGGAGATAGATGGTATTATTGAAATGTTTCAGAGATCTGTAAAAAATCACGACGTAAAATATGCCTATTACATCGGCGATGGAGATACGAAAACTTTCAAAAATCTACTCAAAACTGCCTTTTACGGTAATGACTTTGCCGTGAAGAAAAAAGAATGCATATCGCACGTAAAAAAAGGATGTATAGGAGAGCAAAAGAAGCTAAAAAACAGCTCACGCAACTCAACAAAGCACGTAAAGAGGTTGAGAGTCAAGGCCAAAAAGCAGCTCCGAAAAAAAATGAAAAATCCAAAGCTGAACCAAATACTGCTACTCTAACCAACAAAGTTATGTGAGATCTATCCCTGTACTATGGCCTAGCAATTCAACGACATCCTGATTCAGTGGAGGATATGCAGAGAGAAATATGGGCCACTTATTATCACAAAATAAAGCCGGGAATTCCATTTTCCCGCCCACCAGCTCTTGATAAAGAAATTCAAGATGTTTCAAAGCCAATTTATCAAGAACTGAGCCAAAAGGAACTTGTAGAAAGATGTTTAGGTTCCAACACGCAAAATAACAACGAAAGCTTCAACGCTTGCGTTTGGCGTTTGGCACCTAAACATGCTTTTTGCTGCAAAAAGTTTTAGAAATTGCCACCCACACTGCAGCTTGTGTATTTAATGAAGGCCAGAAACCGATACTAAAGATCCTGGAAACCATGGGATATTCACTTGGCTGTGGAAGCTTGAGCTTCGCCGAGGACTGCGACAACGCGCGCGTACGGCAAGCAGACCGGCGCACTCGTTTACCTAAAAATCCGCTCGAATAGCCAGGAGGAGACTACACACATATTTAGCACTATCATGGCTATCGTCCGAACCTCCAAGTTGTTGATATTTTGATTCTAACTTATAATTTCACCTGATTTATGATGCAAAAAAAGTGTTTTTTTTTTTCTCTCTTTCACAAGAAACGTCGACATTTTGTTAATTTGAGATGAAATAAAAAGTGGAGGTTCGGACCATAGGGGCGATGACATAGATTAATAATCTTTTTCGATTTTCTGTTTCAGATCATCAGGAGAGCCAAAATCACCTGCGCCAGCAGAAAACTTTTTTTTTGCACACATGAATTTATTTTATAAATAAATAAATATTTTATACCATCAAACAAAATTTTTATACTCTCCATGATCTTACCTTTAAGGGAAAAAAACATTCGTTCAATTATATGCAAAAATTCCCGAAAAAAAATGATTGAAAATATGCTTTTTTTTGTGCGTTCACATTGGAATGCTCCCCTTAAGTTAAAATTTTGACTTATACGACTGTTATTTGGAAAAAAATTTTTTTTTGACTGTTAGAACGCTACTAATTTTCAATTCTAGTAGTATAGTCAATTGCTAAAGCTTTTTTTAGCATGAATAATTAAGTATTAGTTATTTTAATTGCGATTTTACGACAAAATTGCATAAGTGCTCTTTAAAAAACCTTAAATTCGTGGAAACCATCATTCAATTTTAGCATTAAGCACCCAGAAATTTCTTTTTGTTGACAAATATCAACTTTTTAGAGGTTTACTTTTGATATTTAAAAACTTTTGGGAATCTTGAACCACCTAACTATATACTGAACTATGACAAAACGTGCCGTGCTAAGCACAAATTAATTAATAAAAAGAATTCTTTAGAACGCTTTAATAATTAGACTGGAGATTCGTGACTCTTAAAAGTAACTTTAAAGAATTCTTTTCAGACACTTGTCTGAAAAAAGAGTTCATAAAGAATTCTTTACGTATTAACAAACATTTCTTTTTGCTTATTGGACTGTTATACTACGTGCCCCGTTACCCCCAGTTTCCTCTATATCTTTTAATCTCTATATATAAAACAAATTTTTGTGATCACTTACTCACCAATGCTTTGCACAAACCTCTTAACCTAAAAATAAGAAATTTAGGGTAGAGTATTCCCAAAATCAAAATCAAACTGAATATGAAACTCTTGATTAAAATTTAATAACAATTGATTTAGCGGGTTCCGAGATTTTCTAAACAGGCAACAAACGCTGACTCCTTATTATAATTTTGTAAGCGTTTTGATAGATAACACTTGTACGCACGAAAACATATTGGCAATATTAGTCACCAAATTTCATATTAATAATTAACAATAATTAACCACTTCTAATTTATTTTAGTATCATGATCAAACGTATTTTACTGACCTCAAAACAAAAGGGTCCTGCATGGGGATTTGACTATTTTCAATGCTATAATCTTCGTCGTCATCTTCCAGGTCAATGTCTGCATCTTCGGTGGCCGCGATTAGTGGCGTAGAAGAGGTCGTCGTACGATATGCTGATGGCAATTCTATTATGAGGACCCCAAGATCTCCGGATAAGGCCGTGTGAGAAGCAGCCACTATAAGCCTTGGAATATATATCTCCTGTAATGCCACCATCGGTCTCGTTGTACCTGAAACAACAACAAAAAACATCTCTGTTAACAACTCTATTATAATTTTTAGTTGAAGACTTACAGATCTTACGGAAATTTAAAAATAGTTATGCAATTAAGAAATTCAAAAATTCATTCAACTTTCTCAAATATATTTACATAGAATCAATGATATTATTTCTAACGTAGAGTCCCCTCTACTGTCACATGAAGGTTAGATGTAAAATATTTTATTGATTTATTACTCTTTTTAAGGAACCATGTCCTATTATTATGGATTCTGTTAGCTAAATGTTCTAACAAACAGTAACATTTTCAATACGCACGATTGCGGTGAAAAATTTCAGAAATGCATGAAAATAAAATAAAAAATACGTGCTGCTATTACTGACAATTTCAATATACTGAATGAAATATTGACACCCAACTACTAACATAATGCCAAGTTATGACGTAATTAACTGGTTATTGTTTATTATAATATCACTAACAGTACGTTCAACACACTTATTATTTTGGTTCTTATCAATTTTCGGACTAATATTTTATATAACCTAATTGATTATTGATCAGTTATTGTAGTTGGTATACGCCTCAAGATCCAGTATGTACCTATTACTGACAGTAAGGTTTTATTATTATGCATCTGCTTATACGTCGAATCTCGCTCTTCGAGATTACGCTGTGCTGCCATCTCTCGCTGGTGTCACTACTCATTATCTTTTTTGGCGCGGTGAAGTCATCACGCGGATTTCGTGCTCTTAAAAGAAATTTGATATTTTAAGTAAAATAGTCAAAAATTTTTAAGAATTTTTTGTGCTGCAAGACTAGGAAGAATCTGGACGTGTTTGGAGATGCAGAGAACGTGGAGCAGCATCGGAGGACATCGGGATGACATACATTATACTGCGACGTGTTTTGAAAGTTATGTATATATTTTACATTGAGTTGGATCATCATCAACCGGAGCTCACACGTCTTGATGTATTTATAAAATGGGCAAAATTAACGACGGCCGAGCTTATGCGAGAGACAAGACGTGCACTGATCATCTTGGATAGCCGAGTTTGCAGTTACAGGCAAAGCATACGCTAATCCCGAGACAGCCGAACATATGCAAAAGCAATGACATGAGCTCATCTACACCCGGCGGGCAAAATTCATATAAAGGATGGATTTGGCGCCGATTACAGAGCTCTCGTTATATCTATAAAAGGTCTCGATGAGAATAACAAATAACGACATCAACAAAGGTACCGTCAAGGACCCAGTTCCTGATCAGTTAAGGCACGTCGTCACGTTATTTGTTATGTCAAAGCGTAAAGATGAGGTATTCATGGAAAATTAATTTTCTAATAACAAATGTAACTGTTAATCTTTAATATAAAATTGAAAAAATAGATAAATAATCAAAATTAAGTTAAATATAAAGACGCAAAGAAAAAAAGCTGTGAGAGCAATTCCTGATCACTTGAGGTTTGTATGGGAGTAGTTTCTGATCATATCAAGACCCAATTCCTGATCACAAATATTATTGACGCATAAGTATTTTATATGATAATCAAAAATTATTAAGCAATACTAATACAGTAGATATACTAAAATATAAAATTTGTTGAATGTGTGATTATAAATGTGAAAGTTAGGCGAGGTAAAAGTGTTCGGTTATTCGTACTCTGTCTACTGCAACATATAGACTCACGTGCGAGCATATATTATAACCTATAAAATGCACATAGTGTTGTGATTTATTGTCACGTTTTCTGCGACTTTTGCATGATAAATTATTTACGCATGGATTAAAACTACTTATAGAATTGTTATTACAAATATTTGTGTATTTTAAGATTTTTAAACACACATAAAACATGTTATTAGTACTGATCAGGAATTGGGTAAACGATAAGAATGTGGACCCTATTTCTAATCACACGTATTTATAAATATCAATAATATTTTATATGAATGTTTTAAGTGATTTATACGACTAAACTGTTGAATAACTTAATTACATAAGTTTTTGTACAATCTATTACAAAATTTTAAAGAAATGATGTAAATTTCTTTGCATGCTCTCATGTAGTCAAATGCAGTAAGATGGTGTCAATCATGACGTTGCCAACAACGTCCAACTTTAACATCTTTTATCTTAAAAATGTATTTTACTAGTAACTTTTAAAGTTCTTTTATATGACTACGAAATAGTTTACTATTACTAATTATTTTTTTAAAACAAATTTTGTATACATTAAAGTCAAAATAGTAATAAATGTAACCAAATGATCAGGAACTGGGTACTGATCAGGAAGTGGGTCCGTGACGGTAAGTGTGTTTCCGAGAATACACGGAGCAGACACGCGTAATGCGAGCGAAAGCGCTTGCGCGCGTCGCCCCCCGCCCTCTCTCTCTCTCTCTCTCTCTCTCTCTCTCTCTCTCTCTCTCGCATTCGCGTTGCCCATATGATGTTTGTGCACATCAGACGTAGATCAACGCCGCGAACCGCCGAGTGCCCACGGCACGATGCATGAGAGTGATCAGCGATGTCAAAAGTTCAACCTATACGTGCGGCCCGCGAATGGAAAAGAGAGAGGGGAGAGGTAAAATAGTCCATGCTCTGCACTGTATACAATGAATATGAGCTAATTTCTTGATGGACGTATTTATGGTGTATTAAATACAAGTGAACACAAAGTTTGAGCACTCTAGATAAGTGAAGAGTTCTACTTCGTTGGCATAACTATTAATCAAGATAAGAAAAATGTTTAAGCATTTTTATTATAAAAAGGGAGTTCTTCGTTATGCTTTATATATACTTCCTAATTTATTAAATTTAAGGTTTTATTTTAAAATCTATTAAAAAATAAATAGAAATGAGATAATAATTTATATAGATATTTCGTATATTGTAATTATTGGTTCATCTGTTTTTAAAAGTTATATCGAACTTAAAAATAAAAATTCAAAAATTTTTAGACTATTTACGTTATTTTCTAAAGTAGTTTCGTCTACATTCATTTACTTTTTTAACATTTTTTCCAGTATCAAGACTTACATAGTAGTAATATGAAGTAGAAGTACCATTGTTCATTAAAATAACGCATATTCGGAGTAAAATAGCTCGCATCTTGAGAACCAGGGCCCATTGAAAATCGTTTTCCATAAGTGGGGCACTCTCCTTGTAAGTAAAATAAAATGAAGTGAAGTGAAGTGAAGTGAAGTGAAAAAAATAAAATAAATGGATTTGTCATGTAATAATTATTTAAATAGAACAATCGGATTAATTCGGATTAATCATAACTTCTTAATGCTTGAATATTTTTAATATAAATCAGAGTTAATATAAAATTACTGCTATGTCCATACAATATATATATATAATTACGTTGAAATAAGTTAATATCTAGCCCAACTTTATGTATTGAGTCAAAATAAGTGGTTGAATATTACGCATTATTTTTGATACTGTAAGCTATAAGCTTAAAAATACAAGTATTTTAATCCCAAACATAATCCATTAAATAGTCGTAACACTGTTTGCATTTAATATATGTTAATACTATCAATCTAACATTAGGGGTTGAGTCAACACGACAGGTGGAACAATGCACACTAATCTTTGATAATGAAAGCTATATGAGCTCGATAAAACATTTTATTAAATGTAACGCATTATATACGTCTAAAAGTATGTGCATTAAACACAAGTTAATACCCTACCTAACCTACCTAACCTACCTAACCTACCTAACCTACCTAACCTACCTAACCTACCTAACCTACCTAACCTACCTAACCTACCTAACCTACCTACCTAACCTACCTAACCTACCTAACCTACCTAACCTACCTAACCTACCTACCTAACCTACCTAACCTACCTAACCTACCTAACCTACCTAACCTACCTAACCTACCTAACCTACCTAACCGACCTAACCTACCTAACCTACCTAACCTACCTAACCTACCTAACCTACCTAACCTACCTAACCTACCTAACCTACCTAACCTACCTAACCTACCTAACCTACCTAACCTACCTAACCTACCTAACCTACCTAACCTACCTAACCTAACCAACCTACCTGACCTACCAAACCTACCCTAACCTACCTACCTAACCTACCTAACCTAACCAACCTACCTGACCTACCCTAAACTACCTACCTACCTGCCTGCCTGCCTGCCTGCCTGCCTGTCTGTCTGCCTGCCTGCCTGCCTGCCTACCTACCTACCTGCCTGCCTGCCTGCCTGCCTGCCTACCTACCTAACTACCTACCTACCTGCCTGCCTGTCTGCCGACCTGCCTACCGTACGTACGTACGTATGTACATACATACATATATACATACATACATACATACATACATATATACATACATTTTTTTAAAACCTATTATAAACCCATATTTATGACTCAGGAACCTCGAAAACATCGACATTCATAGAATCTGAAAAACATAATTATATCATTGTTACAAAACATTCTCTTTGAGAAAGCTAAATAGTTATGTATTGAAAATCTAGTTAAAACTCGTAATAAAATATAATTAATGTATTATACATCGAGTCAGTAACTGAAAAGTCATTTGTATTATAATACAAAGAATAACAATTTTAAATTACAATGTGTGAAAATGCTTGCCACACAGATTCAATATTTTATAGCTTTATTATTGATATTATAGACGCAGTAATATAATACTACTGTTGCAAAGTTTATATAGCAAGGGTAACTCAAAAAGTGTAATTTTTTCGAGCATCTTTTGTAATAATTTTCATAACACAAAAAATTTTTAGTACATATATATATTATATGTATGTATATCAGTATTTTTGTTCTTAAGTAATTTAGAAGTTGGGATATGGAAATTCTGGTTTATTGAATTTAGATCCCTAAATAATTAAAAGTTTTCAGCAATGCTAGAGTATATAATTCTTTTAACAGTAATATCTGTTTATCATGATTATATTTAAGTTGAAATATTCAGGTAATAAATCAAATTCAAGTAACTTCTTGACTAAAACTTACTTAAAAGAAGTTGAGTACTTATGTGCATAAGTAATACATACGTATGTATTTGTTAAAAATGGTAGTTTTTAAAATACCACTAATTATGAGAATAACAAATAGTTGTGTTTCAAATCATTGTAGGAAAAGATGTCAATAAGTTATATCTATCATGTCACATAATATGATGTAATATTTAATATATATTTATGATTTGTTAAACTGCAAAAATTATTCGGTGTTCAACAATATCTTATTAATTTGCGTTTTAAATACGAAGTAAATATGAATTATATGAGAAGTGATGTTGGCAATTTAGTTTATGTTAAATGAACTTAAAATGCAATCTTAAAATTAACTCTGACAAGCTTAATTCATAGAGCTCGGACAATAATTTCTACAAAACGAAAATGAAATTATAATAATGTTTTATTTACAATCTGTTATTTATGAAAATAGAAATTACAAATTATGGACATAAATCAAAATATTACGAATACCGCTTACATCCGTAAGCACACCATCCATCAGTACGTGTGCGTAACTGTCAGTAATATAAATAAACAACCATAGCCTATTAGGTATACCTGGGACTCTTTCAACTTCCAGTATTACGTGCATTTTTATTGAAGTTAGACGTTTTTATTACTAGACAAAATGTTTAGTAAATAGTTTAGTGAATACCATCTTCAATGTGAGAATGAATAGTTTTGTTCTAAACAATATATTTTTTTAATGAAAACTGCATTACAAAAATGTTTGCGACTTAAGGTTATAATTCTTTATTTACATATTTATTTAATTGTATTTGCGTTATGTACAATATTTGCTCGATATTTGCTGATACAATATTATATCAATTAATTTCTTTATGAGCAGAGTTAATTTCAACATAATTTTGGGGTAAATATTGACTGACTTCGTTTTACTTATCGCTCAAGTAAATATCGCCCAAAAATAGGCAAAATTGGTTTAAGTTTGGAGTACTTTACACATTTTTTACCTCGGATTTGGTCAAATTTTGCCCAATAATACAAATCGATTATTGCACCGCCGTTTTTTTGCGTGCAATTCCAGATAATAAATATATTTTACAATACGTTTTTGCATGGAATTTAGAATGGTTATTAAATTTTTTAATTCAATAAAATCAAAAACGTATCACCTACCAGTAGAGGGAATATTTACCCTACTTAAAAATCCGAAAAACCGAAATTCAAAAATCTAAGAAGCGCTAAATTAACGACAGCGCAGAGAAAAACAAAAAAATAGTATAGAGCCACCTTCCATTGAAAAAGAACAAAAAAAATGAGCACTGTAAAATTAATTTGTCCTTGCATATTCAGAGACATATGCTGATCCACTTCTATATACACACAACACACACATACACAAATACGCACCTCCATACAAACATTTTCTGAAAATAGTGTATTTTGATTCCTAATGACTTAAAACATGATTCTATAAAGATTGTAGCATAACTTTTTTTTACAATCACAAAGCTTCTTCTATGAGGAAGCAAAATGTAAATTTCAAAATGAACTGTTAGAATTGGAAAGTTAGGATTAAAATATTCAAATTGAAAATTGTCAGCCATGAAATCAGAAATTGCATCAATCCCGGGCTATACCACAAAACAGGAAGTATAAGGCGTACCAGCGTCGATAGCTTGGCTCGCATAATCAGAGCGTAACTCGATAAGCGAACCGCTGCGAGTTTGGGTCACAAACTACCGCTGACAGAGAAACTAGAATCGAGAGCTTTGTACCTACGTAGTTTTCGACCTCGCAGTTTCACACACCAGCTCGTGAATGCTGATATCCACTATGAGAGTGTGTGTGTGAGAGAGAGATAGAGAGAGAGAGAGAGAGAGAGAGAGAGAGAGAGAGCGAGAGAGAGAGAGAGAGATAGATCCAAAGCATTATTCAGTGTTGGAGGACGAGCGGACTAATTTGTGAAAGCAATTACCTCCATTTTAGTTTATTCCTTAGCAATTTCCAGCAATCGGAAGCTGTATTTATATTTTCCCGATAGGATTCAAAGCGAATTGAAATTTGAAAAACACCTCAATCTTTTAATCGGTGTTTTGAGTTACCGAGTAAGATAAACTCTAAGAGCTCATTATCAACCATTTACTATATTAATCTATATTTCAAATTACATTGCATACAATTTGGAAGGTATAATAATTTACAAGTTATAAATTTAGTTTATACGCGTAAAAAATCATGGGCGTTAAACCATATAAATACGGAATACTGTTTCAGCAAAGGGAGATAAGTGTGTCAAATAGGACCTACGGCTGTAGGTGAATTGTGCCCTGAGACTAGATTGCTCGAAGACTAGCTCGTCCTGTAGGAAGGTCATAGAGTCTTTAATAAATAACATTTGACCTCCTCACATAAACGTAAAGAAAAAAAGCGGTAATAAAAGCTTTTCTGCTGAAAAAGTGTTATCTGCCCAGTTACAGGGAAGGGAGAATTAAATTATTACTGTGTACTCTCTTTTAGAAAATATATATGGAATTTTTACTATTGACAATTTATGGAGTTGAACAATTTACGATTAGTCGAAAATGATCATTCGCTCCACATGCGGAGGAGGAAGCTTTGTTTTGACTGTGCCTCTCATCATTGACTCGCCGTTTAGTTTTTTTCTGAAGAGGGTGGCATAGCCACCGAAACGTAAATGTGACTTTTATTTCACATACCTCTAACTTCAGGAAGATCAACAAAATCTACCTCACCATCGTTAAAAAACTCCGAGGAATAACTTCATATTAGAGCTTCGTCTCTAATTACATATAAGCTTTCTCTTTGAAAAAGCAATTATACTTAACGTTTTAAAAAATCCGTACACGGGTATTAAAAAATATATTAAATCTATTCAAACTTTCTTCTTTGCCACCTTTCAAAGTACAAAGTTATTAAATAAAGTTTCTGACTTTTGTGTAACCGCAATCGGTCCTGAAAAGTTCACAGCAATTTTCTCAACTTTTCTACGAAGCGATATCCACGATTTATTTTCTTCAATGGACTCCTAGAAATATTTTCATTCTTTACTTCAATACATAAAGTTGAGATTCATAAACATTGTAATATCTGATTACGTATTGGATAAATGAAAACATATAACGTACGCCAAAATAACTAATAAAATATAAGTATTACTGTATTAATTTTAACCATTGCGTAAACATTTTATTGAACTTGTTACAATAATCTAACTCGTATTACTGTTTTAAATTTTTTTAGATAAATAAGTTATATAAAGAAGATAATTTTCATATAAAAATACAAAAATGTTTTTCCTAATTCGTGCTAGAAAACTTATTGTGACCCACGTAAAAATAATTGGATAAAAAAGATAAAAAATCCGCTGCTAACTACTTTGGCGGAATTCTTTTTCAAATAGATTTAATATACAATTATTCACTGAATATTTACTTTGATGAGAGTGATTTTAAGAATAAACGGTTATGTTATTATAGTCGATACTACGGTCTAAAGCTAGATAAAAAGATGCATATAGCTGACATATCCAATTGCTGAGGCACTGTACTCTGCACATTATGAATTTTCAAAATTCAAAATTGCATCTCGTTAACAAAAATGACTTCGAGACATTACAACTTCAAATCCAGTTTTAAGTCCAATTCCAGTACTTAAGTTCAGTATCCGCAATTTCGAGAAAATCGCTCATTTAGGTACTTATTGTTGCAAAGTGCTACGCAGTCCAAAATAAAAATTAATTTTCTGCTCTCTCTCTCTCACTCTCTCTCTCTATGCATGTATGCATGTATGCATAACCAATTGCTGAGGCACTGTACTCTGCACATTATGAATTTTCAAAATTCAAAATTGCATCTCGTTAACAAAAATGACTTCGAGACATTACAACTTCAATCCAGTTTTAAGTCCAATTCCAGTACTTAAGTTCAGTATCCGCGATTTCGAGAAAATCGCTCACTTAGGTACTTATTGTTGCAAAGTGCTACGCAGTCCAAAATAAAAATTAATTTTCTGCTCTCTCTCTCTCTCTCTCTCGTTCTCCCTCTCTCTCTCTATGCATGTATGCATGTATTTATTAGTATGAATGAAAACGATTGTTAATGTATGTATGCAATTTATCCAATGACTGATAGATATAATAAGAACGATGTAGAGATCATGACTTTTATTTGACAACGAAGTGCAATACTTTATGTACCTGACGTCGCATATGTGCAATTATTTTAGGTTAAGTAACAATATGATATTAAATTTTAAGTGAAAAGACATGTATCAAATGTTTTGTAAATATTAACAAATAAATATTATATCTATCTATCTATCTCTCTCTCTCTCTCTCTCTCTCTCTCTCTCTCTCTCTCTCTCTCTCTCTCTCTCTCTCTCTCTCTCTCTCTCTCTTTCTCTCTCTCTCTCTCTCTCATTATGGGTGTTTTATGATCTGCTGTAAATTTAATCATACAAATTTCACACAAAAAAAACAATTTCCATAAAAATATGGCTTTAGTTTTTATGTCTTGATACCACAGAATAGTAAAATTCACCAAATGAAAGGAAATTATGTCTTCTTCACAAATCAATGCATAATTTTACAAAAAATAATAAAATTGTTTTTTCTTCTTTCAAACAATTTTTCAAAAAATATTTTTTACAATAAATGCAGAAGAAGCAGAAATAAATCAAGGAGGTAATTTTTAATATTAATTTTTATAATCGGGAGGTAATTTTTCGAGATCAAATAATTTATTTACATGTTATAAAAAAATAAAAAACCTTATTTGGCCGCATAAAGCCCGGTAAAACTTGAAAAATATCAACTTTTATTGCACTAATCCTTTAGTTAAGGACTAAAACATGATTCTAAAGGATGTTCCAAAAATTTTTTCAACGTTTTAAGTGTCTTGGACTAACGGGTCAAAAGTATAAATTGGCATCGGAGAGCTTTGAGTAGCCAGTTTTTGCGTGCAGTCAGCCTTGCGCGTAATTTAAACTTCATAAGCATCGAAGTCAATCGTTCATAGCCCTTGTTACGAAACTCTCACGTGGAGCAGTGAAATCGCTTCCAACTCGTAACTCACTTCTCAGCGCAGCCGCGCGCGTTATCCCTATGCGGAATTCGCCTAATTCATGGCAAACTTGGCGAAACAATGCAGTGCTCGAATTCCGGTCAGTGACAACGAAATTCCAAGTGGCCGCGCTCACGATGGCCGAGACGTATTAGACGCAGTTTTACATAATTAATCTCTTATCTTCCGGGTAAGAAGTTGCAGGAGCAGCTACGTCATTCGAGCCAATTCACAAGCATTGCATATAGCAAGAATTTTAAAATGCATTTTTAAAAGCAAATACCAATTTCTGTTTGAAATATAATCACATCTCCTCGTTTACTGGTCGATCGGTGGATGTTGGGAAAAGCTGGTAGCCATAGCCACATGTATTGAATGTTTCTACATCGCAAGTTGACGAAGCCTCAAGAAAAATGACTGGTGTGCCCGTTTAGAGTTTGAATAAGCGCTCGATATATCAGAAGGCGAGAGGGAATATGCGCAATGATTCATTGTAAAGAGTTTGTCGGAGGCGAGCGCGACAGGCGCGGAACATCCATCGCGCGACATTGCTGTCGCTCGTCGCGCTCCGTAAACGCTCGCATATTGTTCCCGTGCGCGCGAGCCTTGCTTCTATATATACATGTATATAGAAACACAAGCAGTAGCAGCGGCAGCTGCGGCGCAAGCTCGTGACAGATACAGCGACGACGCTTTATCTCGCTGTGCCAGAGAACAGAGAACCTCCTGACCAAACCCTCTCAGCTGCTGCTCCTGCTCCTGCTGCTCATCAGACTATTATAGAGTTAATACTCATTTTTAATAAATCAACTATATTTTTCATTCAACTAATTTTATTTTATGATGCTGTTCAAAGCATTTTGTACAAATGTATAGATGTCAAGAAAATACCTCGCCTTAACATTACAAGACTCCTATTGTAGATTTACTCATTATCATTTAACCTAACGTAAAAAATGTTTTTCACGTCTCTATTACTTTATTGAATAACTCAAAGCAATATTTTAAATAAATTCTGTTTTAAATAAATAGATAATGACAAAAAGTCTAAATTTTATTAAATTCTCAGGCAATTCATTAGGGTGGGTCTACACTGATTTGTGAGCAAAAATTAAACAAAAAATTTATCACTCCTTTTGAAGCTCTACATTTGTAAGAACATTTTGGGACCTGATAGAATAAATAAATTTCATAATTAACAAAGTTACAACCATTCAAATGAGATAGTTAACATTGCTTCTTATGTAGAACTAAATGCGTTTTTTTCGAAACTTATTTTTTTAATTATTGGAATGTTTTGAATTATTTGAACGTCTATCTTTGATACAATTTAGATGATTGCTTCTAACAGCAAATTGTAGATGTGGTTTTTAGAGTGTCTCATACACTTTAACAAAAAATCTACTATATTTATTAGAACAACAGAAACAACTACTCTGCGGGCAAATACCCCTCCCAGCATTGGATTACACTGTTAATTCATAAAATATGTAAATGTAATTAGCATTGAAAATTCAAACATTTTTCGTATTTATCCTGCAAGTTTCTAATTTTTCTTTCAGAAATTGTTTAAAAATGAAAATATTGCGAGTTATGTCTTGTAATAAGTGATGACGAATCGTTAAAAATACGTATTAAAATACATATTTCACATACAATAAATCGCTGATCAAATAAATCTGAAAATAAAATTTCTCTTTGATTTTTGAATTGCCGATTTTAATCGATATTACCTACTGTTATATTAGCTGTTACAAATTGAAAAGATGAAATGAAAATATTTTCGCACGGTTATAAGAAGAAGGCAGCATGAATGTTTGATTAAATGATCCAGTTGCCCAAAAGAATTGATCAAGTTGAAGCGGAGGCAGGGCGTTTTCATCTGGCGCCCTCCCGAAAAGAGAGAAGCCTTTAAAAAATGCAGCCGGTCTCAAGCCCGAGGGTAAGTCTTCCTCCTGCACGGCGACTTTCGGAAAAGCCGAGCGCGTATATGTGACTCGGCGCAAATTGCGAGAAATAAGGCTCCCAGACTGGCCGTCTCCCCGGGGTAGCATTACGCGGCCCCGCGCCTTCGGGCCAAAATACAGAAAGCGAGAAACACACAAATGGACGGACAAACTGCAAGGGAACGGGATAAAGGAAAAACTCTTCCCAGGCCTGCTCTATTGACTTCTCTTCTCCTGCTCTTTCTCTTTCCCTTTCTCTTTCTCTTTCTCTTTCTGTTTCTCTTTCTCTTTCTCTTTCTCTTTCTCTTTCACTTTCTTCTTCTCCTTCTCTTTCTTTTTATCTTTCTCTTTCACTCTCGCATTTTTATGATTCTGTATTTTGGCGCACGTAAGCTCGACAAATAGAACGGTAACAACGCCTTTAGAAGATGTATTTGGGAAAAGATAACGATACTCTTATCTACGTGTGCGAGTATTATATTGATTTTTACTGAGTCAGAAAGCATTGTCAGACTCCTTCTTTCAACATTGAGAAACCTATATCTTTTGTGGTAAGACAACTAAACTTTTGTATTGATCTCAATAAAGCTAGCACTCTTTCACTCAAAGAACAATGCTTATGGTACATAGGAAATCGGCCGCTTATAAATAATATAAAGCCTATAACATTGTTTAGAGAATCAAAAAGAAATTAATTTAAAAAAACTTCAGCCAAAAAGTTTACAAATGCTAAAATACAGAAAACAATAAAAATCTAATAAAATAGCTACTTTTCGCACAATTTACATCAATCGAATAAGGGCTCAAATGAAATTTGATTTCATCAAAAGCTATAATTAGAAAATGACTTCAATTGTGGGTGACAGCATTTCACCATTTTACAGGGGGTTAACGATATAGCAGAAAATGACCCTTATACATTTTGATTAAATATGATGCGTTAGCACAATTTTCTTTTGACGAAGGAAATGGAAAAAAATCTTGTCATATAAAGTTATCGATTCAAGTAATCGCCATTTAGGGGACGTGCGCCCTTAGCAGTATTTTAAAACTTATTTAGAATAGCGGAATCAACCCTTAAATCATTCATATCAAATTCCTCCACTTCGCACAATTTTCAACAATTGAATAAGGGCTCAAATGAATGATTTGAGATTACTAAGTTTACTTGTTATTGATTCCTATGTAAAATTTCAAAAGTTGTGGAAAAAAGTGACAAGCAAATTAAGATTATAAAATGACGCTTTTTGCAGTTATCTTTAAATAATTTGGCTGGCTGAAATCGTATACAAAAATGTTAAATACAAAAGTTGCTCTTTATTAAGTTCTCTAAAACAGTGCTATATGGTTATATATGTTTACCAAACATTCGTTGGTGCAATAATTTAACCACAAATCGACTTAGAAAATAAAAAAAAAATTTCTTTATTTATGTGGATAATTGACCAAAACATATGTAACTATTAATTTTGTAAAAAAATGGTTTTCTATTGGCGTTTTTTTAACTTCTCGATATTTTGGTTTCATACATCGATTTATTAAACTTTAAATTTGACACGAGTTTGAAGGCGTCGAGTAAGTAAAGTGCGCGTGCAATTACCGCGCCGGCGTCGTCGGCCGCCACTGCCCGTGTTCCTCACTGCCTCGCTACCTCGTTCGCGTGGTAACTCTGCGCGCTCTTGACTTTCTTTGCAGACTTATTTTACAGCGACATCCTGTTGACCAAAATTTATGAGATATACCATATAAATTCTACTTTGAACAAGTTTAACGCACGTTTTTGAATCGAGTCGAAAGGACAAATACTTACTTTTACCATAAACAACCGTTAGATTATTATCACAGGATCTATTTACCGTACAAAAACCTGCCAGGGCTCAAGTTAAAGTTTTGTTTAAGAATTTTCGATATATAAAGTCAAGATTACGAAGTCTTAAAACCATTAAAATAGAGCCTTGAAAATTCTAAATCTTGACAAAAAATGGTCATATGTGAAAAAAATCTATTTATTTTTCATGTGTAAGACAATTAGATACTTTAACTATACGCAAAAACTTTGCAGTTATTTTGCACTAAACCCTCTAATAATCGGATCAGGGATTTTCTTTTTCTAATATATAACAGCATTTTTCCCCAGAGTTACAGATATTTTGATCAATTATCCACATAACTATAAAGAATTTTTTCTTATCTTTTAAGTCGATTTGAGACATTTTAATAAGGAACAACATTTGTATTTAACATTTTTCTCTACGACATCAAATACAAATTCGGATTCTATGAGAAACTTTACATAGAATCACTAAAAAGTAACTTAGTAATCTCAAAGCTTTCATTTCAGTCCTTATTCAATTGTTGAAAATTGTGCCAAGTGAAGGATTCGATATGGATGATTTAAGGATTGATTCTTCTATTCTAAGTAAGCCTTAAAATTCTGCTAAGGGCGCACGCCTACGATCGCTTGAAAGGGTAGTTTTTTATGCCAGCTATGTTTTGCCATCTCGTTCGTCAAAAAAATTTTGCTGACGTACCCTATTTGACCAAAATGCATGAGGTTAGTTTTTTTGTGAATCATTTAACCCTCTGTTAAATGGTGAAAATGTAGTAGCCCCATTTGGAATCAATTTAAAAATTATATTGTAGCTTTTGACGAAATCTTTTTTTTTAACTCTTTATTCGATTGCTGAAAAGTATGCCAAGTAGTTGTTTTATTGTTTTTTTATTGCTTTCTGTATTGTAGGGGTAATAAAGTTTATCGTTAATTGTCTAAAGTTCTCTGAGTCTCAGAGGCTGATTTTTTAAATTCATGTTTTTTGATACTCCAAACATTGGAGTAGATTTTATAGATTATTTATAGGAAGCCGACTTCCTATCTATCGGGGGCATCGTTCTTTAAAATAAGTTTAAAATTGGAAATTTTGTTAAAACTTGATTCAAAGAGAGTTTTATTTTATTCCAAATGAACAAGACTAATTTCAGTTGTCTTTCTTCTAACTAGTTATGAATATCAAGCGATCAATATCAATAAAGCATCATTTGAAAGTCTATACTCTATTATTTTAAGAAAAAAACTGTAGTAAATTGTATTGTACTGCATAATACTGTTTCTACACCTAGTTATAATGTGCGGTAGTCTGTGAAAGCAAGCTGTACCAAATTGATTAAAGTTCGGTGTAAAGTCAGCCGATATTATAAAAGGCGATTAATTTGTATTTTAGTCAAAGATATTCGAGTATTCTTCAATTTTAAACAATGTGCATCTTATAAATATAATAAATACAGTCAATAAACATGCAAACAGTAGATTAATTTTAAGGTTAAGAAAGATTAACAACTGTGTAGTGTAGACGGCACACGCTTCATATTCCTAAAACATTGCTTTATCAATAGATATAGAAACGGCATTAAGAACATTAAGAAAATGTGTTCATGTAAAAATTGGTTTAAAAGATGATATAAATAAAAATTATACTTTTTTTGCTGATAAATGTATTTATTGAAATAAATATTTCAATAATTATAGGAAGTTTTACTCTATTTTTGTAAGCTTCTTATATGCCTGACTAAACGTAAGCATTACTACTGCTAGAAACTTGTTCTTATAAAATAAGCTCCAAAAATATTTTTCATTAAACGAGCCCAATAAACTCGGACAATTTTCGAGTTTTGCAGTATCTGTATCATAAAAAGCATGCTGTAGAAAATAAATCAGCCGGTATAGATTACCTTGTCATAAACAATTTTGAGGTATAAAAAACTCGCGGCACAATAGCCGGGCGTTTCACGAAATATATCAGCGAAAGCAGTAATAAAAGCCTTTGACATAAGCCGCAACAAAAGAGATGCGTTTCTGTATCGAATCCAGGATTTTACAGCTGGTAGTCCGTAAAAGTTTAGAGGCGTTTTTCCTTGTTAACTCAAGAGACAAGGCCCGTTAATTTTAGCAGGCAGGAAGAAAAAAATCTTAGAGCTTGCCGCAAGGTTTGCTTCAGTTTTAGCGTGTAACTAAACTGCACGGCCGCAGTCGTAACTGCTGGGCCGTATATAAGCTTGTAAAAATCAAAGCTTTAAAATCCCATAGCAGGAGCATAGTAGCAGAGGCGGGAGCAATTAAAAGGCCGGCAACGGCAACGGCAACGTGTCACGCTGCTCGGTAAAAAATTCGCATTCGCACGTAGGAGGGCGATCTCGTAAATAAAGAGCGTAATTTTACGGAGTCGAGTTGTACGAAAGAGAAAGAGAGGCTGTACGCTTTACGCCGGTACTTCAGGACTCAGTGAGCGAAGCCAAAGTCCCTTGAGACTGTTCTGGCTTTACAGTCTGTGCTAAAACTCCTGAGTCGTTTACGAAAACTCTAGTCAGAAATTACATTTTCTTTGTATATACTTCCTTTAGTTGTAATAAATTAAGCTATATTTGTCAATCCCTTTTGAAAAACAAGATTAAAGGACCACATTTTTCTATTGCATTTGACATTCTGAATAGACCAAAATAATGAAAAAAAAACTAAGAAAGTAAAAGTAAAAATGAAATTAAGTTATTTTTTCAATCATAATACTAGCTTTTATGTGCTAAATCAATAATATTGATAGCACTCAAAAGTTTCAACTCAATAGCACATTGTATCATACGTTCCGATTTGTTTGTTTTTTTCAGTTTTCTATAACCCAAACTTTAATTAAAATAAAGTTCAGAATTGTCCAATTGATAACAAAAATCACAACTTTAAAATGTTATTAAAAATTCTAAAATTTATTTTTGGTAGAATCAATGTACGTTTCAGAATAGATTATATTTTTATTTTTCTCCGTGTATTTAGGTCTTTTAAGTTTGTATTTAGAAAATCACTTTTATTCCTTGAAAATGTCTTTAAAGTAATTACTATATATTTAAATTAAAAGGAAACGACGTGTAATTAAGAAATATATTCATGCCTTTTTTCATATGAATTGTATAAATTAATCACAAAATAATTTCATTTCAATGTTTAAACATTTACAAAATTCTTGATTTTTCTTTCTACAAAAATCACGTACCGTTATTCAATGAAAAAATATTGTGCTTACTTGCACGACAAGACAGCGTACACATTCACCGAATAATAACATGCGGGATTGCATCACATATTTGAAGTACGCGTACCATTAAAAACAATTAAGGTACGTCATCAGATGGTAGATGAAAACCACATATTTTAATTTAACGCGTAGCTTTTCTTTTCGAATCATTAAAATTCTGTCTAAGGTTTGAAAATTTTTATGAACAAAAAATGTTTAATAATACGTTAGCTTAAATATCTATGAAACTCATAGATTTTAGGAGCTGTGCAAAAAGTGAATCAAGACGTACTAAAAAGCTTCCTCCTTGAACATTTTCAGATGTATTGATGCCGTTTTACTTAAGTTATAGTGTACTATATAAAATGGAATATATTTTGATATTTTCTGAAAATGACGTATCTCGATTCCAAGTACCTGCAAAAATATTTCTCACATGTTCCTTTGAGAACTTGCTTTTTAGTATTTTTTAGTATTAAAAATGTTGCTCTGTGAAGTAGCCAAATAGAAGACTGCTTAGCAAGGAAAAGCCAATTACAGAGAGGATTTATTCTTGAGATTCATCTGCAGTGCAGGCAGACTGTACATTCTGAAGAACGTGCTTTAAACTCGGTGCCCCCTGCTTTGTGTGCGTGCGCGACCACAATGCAAAAGCCAATGCAGATATGCACGGAGTAGAACGAAAAAGTCGCGGCGCGGCGTCGGTATCAAGCCTATATATATTAGCCTCGCTTGCAATATTATCGGTCCGTGATCTCGGCGCGGCTCGTGCAGGGCGAGCTTACAGCGGCCGCGCCGCATCTGAGGACAGATTGAAGCTAGCCTGCAAGCGGGGAGGAGAAGGGAGGAGAAGGGAGGAGAAGGGATGAGAAGAAGGAGAAGAAGAAGAAGCAGCAGAGACGGGACGAAAGCGCGCCAGCCGGTACAATGGACTGAAATCGAGCTGATACGATCCCGCGCACGAGAGATTGTTTATTGCGGCTGAAAATTTTATCTGTCCCCGCGCGGGCGTTGCAGCTGCTGCTAGTTTAATGACTTGCTTAACGGCTTAGCGCTGACGTAGTTCGACTTGTCTCCGAATTTCAACCTTATCTTTAGCTGTTGCTGTGCTCGCGCCATTCTGCTGCCTCTGCTTTATTATTTTATATTGATTATTGGATCTAAACTTCCTCTTGCATTTCGCAGGACTCTCGAGCATTGCTATTCACCTACAAATCCTTTCATTTGTATAGCTTCTTCAATTAAGATTATTTGAACAATCAAAGCTATTAGCTCTGGCTAGAACAACTGGCCCAAACAACTGGCCCAAACACGCGTAGAGCTGCTGACCCATAGGTTGTTATGTTGATCGATGGCAAAGTCTAGATTGTGACTACTATAACTATTTCGGAAAAAGATTTAAGAAATACGTATATACCGATGAACAACCTAGATCGAACCTACATCTTACAATCGACTACCACGACCAACTTATCACTGTCTTCAACGTGTTCGTACATCTTGACACCTGCATGAACTACTACTCTAACAAAAATTGCTATTGATAACAATTATCGTTTAAGTCATCCATTATTAATAAGCATTATATAATATTTATAATTAAATTGATATTCTCCTCCACGATTTTTTTATATTTTTGCAATATTCTATACGTAAAGCCGCAGTCTCAACCGTGGAAAAGTAAAAACAAAGCAGAGCAGTCGACGCGATAAATAAAACAGACAATGGAAAGATAGCAGCCGCAGGTATCGCGTAACGTACATATATATACACATACATGCGCGAGTCATCAGTACCGTGCAGCGGAGCAAGATAAATCGCCAGTGCGATTTTTCAAATTCTCTGCCAGAAGAGCCAGCGTAAATAGCACCATTTCGCGACTTGCAGAAGACTGATGGTGCAAGAGAGAAATAAGTGCCACTGTCCAAGAGCCGATCTTTTGTTGCTGAGCCATACAGCAAGATTAGTGGTCAATTGGGACTTCCCACGAATAATGCCATTTTTAATCTACGAAGTCATGTGTGGCAATTATTGAATGTCTGGCACCAGAACGGGATCAATAACGATCAGTCATAAGTACCATCCGGCTTATGTACCACGTGTTTAGGGGAGCTTTGATAACCTGATTTGCCGGATTTACCTGATTTGTGTAAAATAAGTCCTAAGAATGTTTAGGATCCTTAAACATGGGGTACCATCCGGATGATACCACATGTTTAGGGGGGCCAAAACACTATGACCGTCTGATATTGCAGTCTAATAGACGTGTGCTTACACCGAGTCGAGAAACAGCCGCATTTGGGCCCGCTTTAGAGGCAGAGAGAAACGTGAGTAAAAAGGCTTTTTTTGCTCTTGTGTGAATGCTATACTCATCTTCGGCACACAATACGCACTCGACTCTTACTGGAAACCACGCTTGAAAAATGGCTACTTTTCACCCTTTGTCACAATATATTATTTTCTCGTCAAAAGAAAAAGATCAAGACTCAAAAATTTTACTGAATATTCTTCTCCATATTCCTAACTATCTAAATTTTTTTCAAAAACTATTCATATTATCTTTTTCAGATATGACTGTTTAAACAAAAAGTGACGTTTTCGTGTATATCAAAACAAAAGAAATAGTTTATTAAAAATCTCGGGTCGGAAAAAATAGGTAATTTTATGCTCTTTCATATGCATTATCACTGAATCGATAGTAGTATTTCTAACGTATCTAAACACTCGCAAAACTATAACTCAAAAATTGAAAAACCGGTAAAAAACAAAAACGCATTGAAAAACAAAATAAATTATTTTTAAGCCGACTTCCATAAAAAAAATTAGCTCTCAAAGATTAATTTGTATGGTGTATATTCAGAGTAATTCTGATCCACATCCATACACACACTTGCATGCGTGCACGCACGCATTTGGTCATAACAGATACTTTATAATCAAGGTATATTCCTATAAGAATCATCATGGCGGATGTACAATATTTTAAAATTTTGTTTCAATCACATTAATTTTCATTATATATAAATTGTATATTTATAACATTTAAAGCCTTTTTTACATTTATTATATGTTAAATTGAATGGCGAAACCGACGAATTATAGTTCGTGTTCTATCATAATATTTCGCGAATAAAATGAAGCTACCGTATCTGCTAAATCAGATAAGAAAATATTCTAAAACAGAATTTAAAAGCAATAGGTACACTGGCAGACTTTATGAAATTTTGAAGATTTGTCGAAGAAACGTAATTTTGCAGGGACTAATGGAAGAGCATGCCTTTATAAACGTAGTAGTAATTTGGTAACGCAGTTTTTCTTTCGTACGTCGGTGGTCAATATTCCGGAAAAAATGTCCACTATAGTGGAGTAGATTTTGCGTTGAGTTGACGGAATCTAATCGGTCGCGCGTGCGAAAGCTCGTCTGCAGCCAATAACCAGCCAAAGTAAAGCGGAGATAACTTCGTTCAGCAGCGCGTACGCTGCTGTGCACTGCACTGCTGTTGGCCGTAGTCTATATATGCGCCCGTGTCCCGACAAAATCAGTTAAGAAAATGGAGCGCGGATAGTAGTTCGCACCTCTGAATTGCTTGTTTCCTCAGTACACCGCTTGACCTATCGCTCTTGTTCACATGCACAAATATTAGCTACAATAGAGGATTATATCATTTATACCTTATTCCATCCTAACCTTCATTTTTTTGGGTCAATATTTTTAAAAGAAATCAAATATAAACTCTATAGCTTATCTGTAATATTCTGACTTTTTAAAGCATATCCAAATTGATTGAAACCATATAAGTATTGAATGCTATATGCACACCAAAATAAAATTTTTGTAGAGTTTAGTTTTTTTTTAATAAATTTTAATGAAAAAATTACTTTTTTGGATAAAGAACTTACAAAATTGCACGTTCTTTCTATTCTTTGTAATTATAAAATGGGTTATGAGAAGTTTTTCTTTAGTCTTGAAACAGTGCTTTCTACAATAGTTAAATCTTCTATTTTTAAAATAGTCTAAGTTACAGTATATATGGGTGGGTGTGTGCGTATGAGTAGATGAGAGTATAGTTTATATGGATGATAGTGTCAATTTTGTTTACGAATGTATGTGGGTGTATAAGTGGATGTGTATGGATATATAAGTAAATGTATGAATGGCTATATATGTGTCTGTGGGTGAAAGAGTGTACGTGGTGAATATTTGTAGTGTGGGTGAATGAGTGGGTTAATGCTAGGATAGGTGTGTTCGTTTTGTGGATGGATTAATGTATGTGTACGCGGTTCAATGCGTGTGTGTATGTGTATGTGTGGTTGGATGAGTTTGTGTATATATGTATAGGAATCTATGTATTGTCTAGCATATTAAAATGTTGAAGTCTCCGGTCTCCGGTTTCCTTAAAACGTTTCGTTAAATTCACTAAAAATGTGAAGTGTATGTGGGTTGATGTGTATGAGTGGATAAGAGTGTATAGGGTTTGTGGATGAATAAATGTATGTAAGTGGATACATAATTCGACAAAACAATAAAACGTAGATTCTTTAATTACAAAATAACCTTGAAAACATATATGAGTACGTTGCTACTCGTAGTATACAATATATTGAAATGAAAAATGTAATGATAATAAAAGTCAAAATAATGAGTAAGGTCATAATGTCGAAGTTCGATCGCGTGATTGTAGCGTTTGCTGAAGGAATCGCACTGTTTTTGCCACTCGAACGCAAGCTTGTACAATTCGATATCCAATGCTGGGAGACAGTCAATGTACGTGATTCCTTGGATAGAATCACCAAGGTGGGAATCAGAAGCCCGTGCTCTCTATACGTTTAATGAAGCTGCTGTTGCTGCTGCTCTTGCTACCGCGAAGCTCTACAATCTAATACCTGCAATCGAACACGCGCAAAGAGGAAAGAAACGGACATAGAGAGAATGACAGAGAATGAGAGAAAGCGCCTTTTCAATGGACTGTCCTCATGTCACTTTTATCTTTTAATGCAATTAGTAATTCCCATTTAGATTTCGTTTCTCCTATTGTTGCTAATATAAATATCATGGCTCTTTCGAATGATACGACCCAAGATACATATGTAATCGAAAGACTGCATCATTTTACACAATGAGAATGACCCAATAATCGATAATTTTGTGAATTTAGATTCTTCTTATTTTGAGCCCCGTTTAGGTACGGAAATTAACTCTTTTGTGCACCAGGATTATTATTTTATGCCATGTGTATATTTAATTAAACATTTTAATGATATTATATTTACAGCTGTCATCGTTTATATTAACAACTGCAATAATAAACCCATATAAGTACCATAAAGAATTAAAGCTTGTTAAACGAACTCTTTTTATAAACACTTGTAATTAAATTCTTCCGCGAATTCTATTGACTACGAACTGACCTGATGAATGATTTAAGACGAATGTACTTATAAAAGTCAAGTTAAAGTTAGACTTGCTAGAATAATTATATAGCTGTGACATAATATAATTGTGTGTACTTCTAAAGTCTTGTTAAATAAAATCTTGTTCAGGATTAAAAATGAGATACGTGAAGAAGCTTTTAATGAATCAATTTGAAAGTAAGAGCAGTGGTAGTCAGAAGTTGGGAAATAAGTATAAAGATTAGAGATAAAATTATTTCTTACTTTATCAAGCATATCTCTTATATTAAAATTCAGCGCGAGATATCGAATTTAGAAAGATATATCGAATTTTCGATTTCTAATTTCGATATTTTGATTAACAAAACAAAAATTGAATGTGTGAGAAGATAACCTCAACGAGCGGAATGCGCCATCATCTTCTCTAGTCTTATATTAAAATCTATCGCGAGGTATCGAATTCAGGTACGAATAAGGTAAAAGTACCTATTATGAAACACCCTCTTAACTGTGATCCTTTTACGAAACAGTATAAAAAATGATAAAATAAGAAATAATTATAAAATGCATACGCTAATATAAAATTTATATTGATAATTATGCATGTCTTCGTATGTAAATACACGAACATGAGTATTGTTATACAATAAGTAGTATTATAAAAATTCATTCAATTTTGCGTGTCTCCGAACCCGTGCAGATCGGCGATTTTGGGAGCCGAAGCAGCTGATTTATATGACTTTGTTTGTTAACTATATTTATAAATATAAATGACTTGACACCATGTGCAATAGCTTAAATTGTAGCTTTCGGTCCGTAGATTTGAATTATCTACAAACTGTTTTAATGTTTATGCGATTTTTATTAAATACATAGCTGTTTCATAATAGGTACACGAGTTAGTAAAAGTCCGTATTTATGAAACACCTTTGCAAGGGCTTTTTTATAATAATTTTAGCTATTTGCATATTATTTTCTGTATTATGAAGCAATAAATACTACATCTTAATGATGTAGCTTTCGTACACATGAAAACTAAGTAAAATAAGCATGTTTATTGAATTTAGCAGCCTAACCTGTAACTTATAGATTACGAAGTCGATTCTATGACACAACCCTAAATATGATCATTTTGTTCTTATTAAAAACTTTTTATAAAATGATGTCAATCTTATGTTGATGTTATTCCTCGTGTATAGTAGGCGCATTATTTACAACAGATATATCAATTGTAAATAAAAGCAGTCAAATAAAGTAAGAATTACATATTTATTACGTTTCATAATAGGGACATAAATTATGAAACACCCGGACATCGTGCGATTGCACTGTTTCATATACGTACAATGGATCACTTAAGTATTTTATTAATATAATTAATTATTAACGTTTAATTTCTATTTTAAAGGCATTATCTGTTCAAGCAATGTCTTGCTCTTCAAAAGTCACTACTATCAAAAGTTTTAACGTTATACACTCATTCAATCCCAATTTTACAAAAGTATAAAATGCACCCCGAAATTGGTTCCATAATACGTACTTTTACATCATCGAATTTTCAATTTTTAATTTCGATATTTTGATTTGTAACAAAATTGAATGTTCGTAAAGATAACCTCTTTTCTAGTTTTAAATAAAAGCGTGGTCTTGGAACCGCGGTGGCTCGTGCTTGCTCTCTCTTGGTATAGAGTAAACAAATGTTTGTTACTAATAAACATATTAGCCTAAACGTTTTTAGTATTTAAGTGCTGTTAATACTCCTTGCTAACAGCATATATCTGAATTTGATGGCTCAGAGGCGCCGAGGCGCATTATCTTCGTAGGAGCGAAAAGTGATGCACATTCTCGGGGGTTAATGCTTATTTCAACTGAAAAGTGGAAACAACTTGATGACATGATTCTATTGTCGTGATTCAAAAGAACGGATCTTTATCTAGAAGTAAAGAGGAAAAAGTAGTAAAATGTGAAGAATCAGATTTTTATAATGTCGCTCCAGAGAGGCAGCTGGCAGAAAATAAGCAAATATATAACTGGAAGACGAATCAGGAGGCCGTGAACACAGCTGACATGCGCGTATACATTACATCTCCGCTCTCCTGCCTCCATTCCGGGAGCCAGCTCTGTGGCCAGAACTTTATACAGCCGCGCGCGTCATTACTCCGCGAAACGAGCCGGTTCCGGATTACGCGTCGCGCTGCTCCCGCGTGGCCAAACATTGCCCTCTGTTTTGCCTTGGGCTTACCAGTGTCGTCCAGCTAAATTAATAAGTTGGTAGATCGTCGACGCCGACGTCTCCTACACCGAGTTGCTCAAATTTCGTCCTTAAGTGGCTGGATATACATTCAACTTTTAGATATATCATAACGCCTAATCTTCCTAAATTTATAAGAAGATAATCCCAAAGTGTTTTCAATCTCGGAAATACGCGCCTGGCCGATGTATCAATGAAATCCTGATTAATTATATTAAATGCGGCTCTCATTAAATGAAAATATACACAAGCCTCCCATGCTGTGACATCGTAGCACAACTTCGAATTATCCTTCTATTCAGATACCTCAATCACATATCGATGGCCCTTACGAAGACTAGCACGTTTGCGACGTTTGCCACGAAGAGTAGCACATTCAGAAATCTCCCACGAAGAATAGTACATTTTGCCATGTCCCCACAAAGATTAGCACATTTCGCAATTTTCTCACAAAGACTAGCATATTTGGCGATTTTCTGCCACCCGATTTTTCACGCTACTTTTATTTATTCGGGAAGCCTGCTTTTCTCCGATAAACGGCTAATTTTTTGAGTACCAAAATGTCTAGTACCGGACCCGACCCCGATAAAAAAGACTCAGTCCGATTCACCGAGAGTTTATTAATACAACTTAAATTTACATATTCTAAATGAAAAGTGCTAGTCATCGTGGCAGAATTGTGAAATGCGCTAGTCTTCGTGGGATAATGGCGAACGGTGCTAGTCTTCGAGGCAGAGTTGTGAAATGTGCTAGTCATCGTGGGAGAACGGCGAATAGTGTTAGCCTTCGTGGGAGAAGGGCGAAAAATTGCGTAAAAATGTGTATCAGAGCCAAATGTAGATACCTACATCATATTTATTGTTATTTCAACTCAACTTGTTTTCACTGATTATTTCAGTCATACGGTGTTTGTAATACCTTAAGGAACACCGGATGACTCAAATGTTTATTAAAAATTAAAACTTGAACAAGAACAATGGAAAATACGAAAACAAGGGGAAGTAAAAGGGTACTTTTCAAACGCGTTTTCTGAATCCAGATAATAACAGAATATTTTGAAAATCGAACCAGATAATTTTTATATAAAAATGCAAGGGCATAGTAAAAGCTATTGCTATATTCTATCTCCTATATTACTACCTATGTCCTTCTAATTTGTATAAAGCATTATTTGGTTAAAATTTCAAAGGATTCGGTTGTTAATTATAGCCGGAAAACTGTTTTTAAAATTTTTCGTGGTAAGCAATGCGTATCCTGGGACTCCCATACCAAAAAAGTCAAATTCTCCCAGCATCAAATCCAACGCATTGAATTTCAAGTATGTATTAAATATAAGTATATCAATATAAGTTATTTGTACATTTTGGACTTAATTGGAGCAATATAATTTGGTTTTATTAACCCTCTGACTCCGATTGTAGTATGTCTACAACATTCATTAAATTAATGAATTCTAAAAATGCAATTTTTTAAATAATTAGATAGGCTACTGCTCTAAGCAGTCTTTCTTACAGAACTTTCAATAAAGATAATTTAATATGCCTAGTCTAAAAAAACTTATCAAAGGGGTCATGTACAAACTACGTAACTATTTTCCGTATTATTAATCCTCCCTACCCTCACATAAAGAACTAAAAGATTTAAGTCACCCCTACACCCCTTTCTTTCGTAAGATTTTTTTTTTTCAAAGGGGGTCAAAATATACTATGTCAAAACAATTTCATTTTTGTGTAACAAAGTTTACTTAATTTTATCTTAAATCTTAAATAATATATTAATTATTGGTATATTATTAATAAGTAAATTAATAAACCATTAATAATTAGGTCATAAAGAAGTAACTAAATTGAAACTTTTTTCTTAAACTATTTTATTTCAAGATTTTATATAAATTTTAATTATATTATTATTTTAATTTTTTTGGCGACTTATGTATAAAGCTTACTTCTACAATTTTTTAAGAATGATAAAAAATAGAAAATTTCTAAGGAATTCTTCTCATGGCACTGTTTTAATAACATAGTATTCTAATGTGAAAGTTGCCTAAAAAAATTATTTATGTAAACTTTGTTTTCGTAATTCTATAAAACTTAACAAAATTTTCATAAAATCATGATCTGTATATGGGAATGTCGTGGCAAAAATTTCAATATGATATTATAATATGATGAATTGAGAAATAATAATAATGATAATCATGATGAGACAAATAATAAGATATATATAAAACATTTTTAATTTTTATAAGTCGAAAAAGTATTAGTCACACATTCGAACTTATTACGGGTTTGAAAGTTTCGTCACACTTCTTTTCATTAGAAAAATATTCAGTCAGCATCAACTTTAACGTATCCTGATTCAATCAATTCTTAATCCTTATTTTCTCCTTTTCAGATGTTTCAAAAACATTGTTTAGAAAAGGATATCAAAATAAATAACCTTACGTAAGAATTTGTTTAGCCCCCCTCCCCCATGTACATAAGTATAAGTAAGACTTCCGTACACTACTCCCTCCTCCTATGATCCTTACGTAATTTGTACATGACTCCAATTTAAATATATATATACATATATTTCTGGATATAGAAGCCACAGTGGCTTAGTCGCTACAGGTTTGGGCTATCAGCAGCACCTCTGTACTGAATTTTATTCAGCTTTTTCATGTGCTTACCACACCACCTGGCTCTGATTGTTCGGAACCTATCTAAACTTGTAAGTCCAAACAAGGTATGAGAAAGAGGGTTAGATCCGATTCTAGACCATATATTACTCGATGCATTATTATCAGTCTTGAAACGAGCTGGATCCTATCAGTAACTGATCTTAATACATCACGTACACAAAAGAGGTCAGGTCATGACTACACTAACACGTTCTTGCATGGCAGAAATATGTAGGTATAACAGCGATAAACTTTTAGACCAGTTACTACAATAGCCCAATTAATATTAGATATGATAAAGAAAATGCTGCATATTTTTCTATTTCACGAATTATATCAAATTTATTAATAACTTTCGTTATGAATGACTTGATAAGTTTTATTTGGTGCTTCGAATAAAAATATAAAAGCATTCATGACGATAGTTATAGGGCTAAATTAACAATCATTATACTTAATAATTTGTTGTGTGTGTTTATTGCGGTTTTTTGAAATAATTGAATCTGTTTTAGCCGAGGCTTTATTCGCTTGGCATCGGGGTTCTTGTGCCTATACAGTGTGCCACTTGCCAGTCGCTGTGGCCTGCACCTCTCACGGGCTTCCTCTAGCGGAAACTTTTCAATTACCCCCCTTTATCTATATACGCGGCCGGGCGCGCTTTCGTTATCTTAATTAGCAGTGTCCGCGGTCGGAAGTTGCGCGGCCTGGTTATTCATATCGGAGCGCGCCAACGCGCAAAATCTCGTTTGCAAGTTGGAATCGAAGCCAACTTCCTCAAGTGGCGGGCCGCTAATAAGAATACCTTCGCGGGGATATATGCCAAGAGAAGAGCTTACACTCCCGTCACTGCTGCCCCGCCACCTATATTGCTCGATCACAATAAAAAGTTTTTCTGCAAAATGCAATCAGGGATTATACTTATTAGCTGTCGTAACACATTATTTTCAAACACAACTAAAAATAATACTCGTCTTACTAAATAAATCAAGATGCAAAGTAATTTTAAGTAAATTATGTTCGTATGTATATGATGAAAGCAAGAGCAAATAAATTAAGAAGAAAAAATAAAACAGATAGATGCACGCTTAAAAAGTTTAGAATGAGAAGTTTCGTATGCATTGAATGGTTTGGTTCATGTACAGAGATTCGATCCCCTGCCGATGGTCCAAATTGGAAAATACAACGGGAAGCTTTTAGCCAAGCTTCGCCAGAGTTGCTCGACTAATTGTTTTCGTCGTTATACTGCCTCTGGCATTTTCGAATTAAGTACTCGAAGCTACGCCTCTACGAATTCTCACCTTTCATTCGTTCAAATTCATTTTTCTTTACGTTTATCTGCTTCTTCTTTTATTTTTAAATTATAAACTAAACTCACTTTTAGAACCATCAAACTTGTTCAATACAAAAATTATAGTATAACATATCTACATTATATTAAGATTCAAAATCAATTATGAAATTTAGGTTTTCATCAATTTTTTAACGCTTCCGTAATTATCTGAACGTTATTGTGTTGAAATTTATTTTCTTTTATTATCTATGAATTAAATTATTCGGAAATGTAGTGTGCATCTAACCTACTTTTTGTTTTTTATGGTTTCAACACATTTTGACTCTCCGGATTGTGATTTCTCTACGTTTTCACACCATTTTTCTTGATTATTTCAAAAGGGGTTATAATTTTATATCGTTTTTTGGGGTTATAATCATTAATTGTTTTGTGTTTCATTTTGTTACTTTTATTGAAAGATTTTATGCTACATAAAAAAAATTCAGATAACGTAAGTTTTATAATTTTGATACGGAATTATGTTGTCAATTTTGGTTTCTCCCCGTTTTATACCATTTCTCTTGATTATTATTTCAACTGGGTTATAATCTTTCATTGTTTTTTGTGTTTTATTCTGATTTTCTTTTGTTGCTTTAATCGAATTTTAATCATGATAATTATTAATAAACGTTATATCTAGTTCTATCGAGGCCCTCGATTATTTCCTTGGCAAACTAGATAGATCTACATAGTTCTAGATTAATTTTCTACCAGGGATATTATGTTGATTTATCATTTCGAAAATCTGGGTATTATCAAAAATTGCAACGATTCTACGTGAATTAAAGACATAGAATAAACTTTAAATGTATTTTATATCGTACACTACATATAGAAATGATAATAATAAATTATGAAATTCTATGTTGAACATAATATCATGTTGATTTATCATTTTGTATCTCTGAGCATTTTGGAAAATGGGAAAGATTCAACGTGAATTAAAGACATAAAATATACTTATGTATTTTATTTCTTGCAGTACATATAGAAATGATAATAATAAATTATGAAATTTTATGTTTCTGTATGCTTTTTATGTTGATTTATCATTTTATATATCTGGGTATTTTTTAAAATGGGAAAGATTCAACATGAATTAAAGACATAAAATAAACTTTAAATATATTTTATTTCTTTCATACATATCAAAATGACAATCTACATTATATTAAAATTGCAAATCAGACATGAAATTGAGGTTTTCATCAATTTTTCAACGCTTACATAATTATTTGACGGATCTTGTGTTGTAATTTATTTTCTTCTAATATTGTTGTATTAATTTATTCCAAGATGTGTGCAACTAACATATTAATTACGCATTTGTAGTTTTAAACACTTTTCTGTTCCTCAGATTGTGGTTTTTCCTCCGTCTTTTTAAATTAATTTCAAAAGGTTATATATAATCTTTTATTTTTTTTTGTATTGCAGTTTGTTCCTTTTCATAGAAATTTTTTTCCTACATAAAAAAAATATTCACCTACCTTGAATTTTATGTTTCTGATACGTTTTAATTGTTGTCCTTTTGTAGTTTCTCCACGTGTTTACTCCATTCTGTGTTTTTTTCCATTTTTTCCCCCATTTTTTAAAATTATTTCAAAGTGGTTATAACCTTTTTTATTTTTTTGTGTTTCATTTAGTTCCATATTATTTTTGTTACAATTTTATGTGGTCTACTTGTGGTTGTTTTCAAACTCTGAAAAGGCTATAATTTTTCTTTATTTTTACTTTAGATAGATATTTTAATTTAATTTTATTAATATTCTAGATTTTACTAGCGAGCATTAGCATAAACACAATTTAAAAATAAAGGGCACATAAATTATATAAACAAACGGCATATTTATTTAATCAACTTTTCTAATATCCAATATAACATAAAATCATTAATATTCTTCAAAACCCATCACACCGTGCCCAAGAGACACGTGTAAATTATATTATATCTCGATTTATTTATGGATTAGAAAAGTGTAAGTGATATTTTACCATTAACAATAATTTTTGTATCTTTTTCTTACTAATTTAAATTTAATTTGTTACTTATTTTTTATGCCATTGTGCATTGTTTTACATATAACTATTTTATTTATTTTTGTACACATTTAAATAATTATTAAATAAATATGCGTTGATTATTATAAGTACTTTTTAACGTTTCTATAATTAATTGTTTATTAATATATAATACATTAATAAATCAAATATATAATAATTATTAATTACTTTATATTGTGTTACAATGTAACTTCTATAAATGTGTAAAATTAATTTTTTTATAATAATACATTTTTAACTAAATCACAAATATACAATTTTCTGAAAACGATTTTCTGAGCGAGCGTGAGCGAGCGAGTATTTTGGTTAGTCATTATGTTAAATATATAATAATATTTTAGTCAAGAAATTTTATAAACATCTTATTTCATTCAGTTATCATAAATACATTTCATTTGTTGAAATATTGAAAATAAATCGCATTTTGCTTCCTCAAAGACAAAGCTTTGTTGACTTCGTGATTTTCATATATGGGTTTTAATTTTTCCTGTTTTTTGATAAAATAAAGGCTATTTTTATACTTTGTGTGCATTAAATAATGTAAAACTACGATTATCATGATTTCTTTTAAATAAGCGTATTGGTATGCAGAGACAACTGAAATTAACTAAAAACAACTAAATTTAATAATTTTCGAAATTCAAGATGTTTGTTCAACGTATTTATTTTTACATATGATTTTCTTACCATTTGAAATATTCATATACCTTTTGAAATAGTCAAACTAGAAACAAATTCAATGGAACGTTTTAAAATAGTACAGTCTTTTTGGATAAAATCTAACTTATAGTCTATCCTAATTTTGGGTTAAGTTGGACAAAAAATGTTTATGTTCTATAGTTTAAAGAAATATTATTTATTTAAACTTGATTTTTAGTAAAAATGCTTCTGAATCAGAATACGTATTTAGCTCTGTTACGAAGTAGTTGGGTGGTAAAAATTCATGCTTAAATATTATGATTTAAAATAACTTATCCAGACTGACTGTCAGATACAAATGCAATCAAGCATAGTTCAATAATGAATTTAATTACTTTCTAACTTAATAACTTAATAATAATACATAACCTTTCAAAACCCCCTTTTCATGTAGGAAAACAACTGAAAATCCCCTGCCATATTCAAAATTATTTTGTCCGTCGTGTATACACCATGGAGTAAGAGTACCTAACCTAAAAATAAAAAAAAGTAAGTTCACATTCAGCTTTGTAAGAGTGACCTATTGAGCTGACACCTATTGGGGTCTAACATTTTTTTCCATAAAGTTTGTAAAAAGACGAACAAATTCATTCTTGAAACGTTCAAAATAGTTGAAAAGGTGACTTTTCCACCTTAGGAAATACAGTAAATTATAACAGGAGCCACGAGGCACCTTAGGGGCTAAAATAAATGAAAAAGACATTTTTTTTAAATAAACTTTTGACATAAAAAATTTGCAATCATTTTCGTGATCCCATCACCTGCGCAGAGTTTTCTTATAGGTTGGCAGGAATTACCCATATATATTTATATCGTTATTAAAAGAGTAATTGACATTCCATTTATACAGCAGTTTACATAATTATACTATGACAAATAATTTCATATTGGAACAATTACTTAAATCTTAGGAAGCTAAGTGTATATATATATATATATATATATATATATATAATATAATATATTGGCAGCAGTTCTTCTACAGTCGAACGTTGAAAATACTACATTTATTATAAAGCAATGATACATGATTTAATTCTGAAAATTATAAATATTATAATCAAGAACGTGCAAAGCCAAATGCTTTCCATTTCAGATTATTAAATGAAAAAACGTGTAAATGACATGAAAATAAATTGAACAATGCATAGCACTATGATAAAACACTGTTTTTCACTGAATCTGGTTAGTTAAAAAATGAAATGCAAGCTCCGTATTGAAAATCGCGATATGCATGCAGGATGTAAAACGCATGTGGATTCCCACTTTTACGTGGGCCAGAACGAGCCAGGACCAGTAGATAATTAAAATAACGAGCAAACTCGCAGCAAAAGCTTTTGATCAGGTACAGAACGTGCTTTTTTCCCGGCAATTTCGAAGGGCTTCCAATTAAAGTGGCAAGCAGTTAAAGCTGCTCATATGCGAATTCAAACGCTTACGCGCTCGCGCGATTATTATGAGAAGGAAGGCGGCAAAGTCAGAGACGTCCGAAAGAAAATTAACAAAAGCAAAGCGTGAGCTTTGTTCGCGGGAGTGCACGCCGCGCACAGTTTACGTCTGAAAAAGCGCGGACGTCTTTGTGCTTCTAAGGGATTAGTCGTGCCGGCCGGTGAAGTAAAAAAAGAGGCGGGGGAGGGGGGGGGGGGTTGGAAACGCGCTCGAAAAACAAAGGGCCGCAGCTAAGCGCGTCGCCGGTCGGAAAAATGCAGAACGAGAAGGCAGCAGAGGCCTTTTTTCATCAGTTTAATGGTGGAGCGAGCTGTGCGCAAAAAATTTTAATCCGCTGACTCGCTACTCGTGCGATCCATCAACCGGGCGTCTCTCTCGGTAGACAAACAAACTGCCGGCATGGGCCATTGTTTGCGCCTTGCCTTTCCTTGACTCGAGCGCGCAGAAATTAACCCGCCGAGAGAGATTAGCCGGATTCGATTTGGAAGATATTTCAACTATCGCAAACGCACCTGGCCTATATAGCTTAATGCAAGGTCCTGAAGAAAGATCCTGTAACAATTTATAGCTTGATGTAAGCATTATAGCTATTTAATTACTGCATGCAATACTAATATAACATTTTTTATAAAACAGATCTTTAGTTATTTAATTCGTAACAGCTAAAAATTATGTTTACTTAATATTGCCAAAAGATTACAAAGGAAACATCTTTCCCGATAAATTATTGGTGACATATTTACATGTCATCATGAAGATAAGGAAATGCGCGTTATAGATTCTAATGAGATAGCTAGAGATATTATCCGGTAATAGAAGATAGAAATCATTTTTCATTAGTTGTTGTGATAAGTCCGAAGAAGGCTTACAGTGCGATTTTTATAAAAAAAAAAGTACGGATAAAATATAATATCAGTCCGTGCTTAGATGGTCAATACTGTTTTCATTTATTTTATAAGAAAACTATTACGCATCTAAATCAATCCATTATGCAACTAATTTAATTTTTTTAAACTAACTATAGAAATTCGTAAAATTTTATACTTTTTACAAAATGTTCGTCATGTTCGGTCATTTTCAAACCTTTTCGATACATTGAAATGTATCGAGGCAAATTTTTCATAAATTTCCATAATTTAATGTTTATAGATTTAAAAATAACGAGAAGAGTATATTCTTATTTAGTTTATTCCAATGGCATTTGTTCGTAAGATACGTCGATTGATATCAATTGTGCATTAATTTAGTGAATAATTATATATATATACTTCCCACCATAACGCTGCCATAACCATTTTTCAAGCTAGAAAAATAGTCCAAGAGTATTTATAACTAAAAGTATACGAAAAGTATGATGTATGAAGATTCTAGTGTTCGCTTTCAAATTTCACAATGATAAGATTCTAATGGACACACGAACAAAATTTCTATTTAATAAAGAACATTAAAGAGCATTTGAATACATTAGTAAAGTATAATTGTTGTAGAGCAGTTGCTCATATGCCTACAAACAATAAGCAATGAAAATAGACAGCGATTAGACATAATTTTGTAATGAAGCCAGCCAGCTCTCGCATGGAGATCCCAGAAGAACAGAGATTCCGATAGAGTGCACTGCTCATTTTGATAATTGCCGGCTTCCAGGCGATTACTCCGATCCTTGCGCTTCACTTGTCTGTGCATTAATCTTATGGAACCGAAAATCTACCGTAACGCACTCGCTTGCTCAGAGAAAATCCGCGCTAATAAATTAAGTGGCCGACTTACACACTTTGTACTCGCGCGCTTTGATGGATATGATGAATTTCCTTTGAATTCCACCATTTTTAGTAATTAAATTGATAAACTTATTGTTCGAACTTTACTTTTCCTATATTTCCAACTTTTATTATTTTTTTCAGAAAAAATACAACTCAACATGTTCATTATGTTACGACTACAATATATTTGACGACAAAGTATGTTACGACAAAAAATATTCACGCTTTAATTCATTAAATTATTTGGTAAAGCATAATCAAAAAGATAAGCTTTGAAATAAAACACCGACGCACAATTGAACAATTAAAAAATTTCAGTTCGTTAAAAGTTCAATTTGTACATGAGCTATTAAATTTCGGCTACTATTTACAATGATACGATTTATATTGTACATGGGATATTCGGTTAGAAAGCTTCGTTGATTTATTCGTCTGTTTTATTGATTGTTTATTTCTGCAGTTAATACACGCAAAAAACACTCGGGAAAAATCTGACCAACTCCTAAGCAAAAAGTGCTCCAAATTTTGGGGCGAATGCGAATTTGCCTTGTTTTGATGAATATAAAATAAAAAAAAATTAATTAAATCATGATTATTAAATAAAATTATTATATTAAAGTAACAGATTTCCAGTCCAAGATTTTGTTATAACAAATTTCAATCATACTTTTATACGTGTTATGATTCAAAAATACATTCAACTAAAATTATTATGAAAATAAATTAATATAATATTTGTTCAACATAATTGCTGTGAAGAATGTTTCAATATTAGTTAGGATTAATCGAATTCCAAGTTTGCAGCTTTATTGTATTTTTAAGAAGGAAACGCTAGTCCTATCGCGATAAATTTGTCAATGCAATAAATTACAAAAGTGCACAGGCGATATTCCGAAGAGTGTGAAGTTTGAATGAAAATGGAAAAGCAAGTACGGTCATTCATTGGTGCACACTTAGCTAACTCGAGCTTGATCGTAGCTCCACTCGAAAAGTTGAAGTTATCGCGATCGTTAATCGACAAAGGCGTCAGGCGTCAGATCCCGATTCCGCGGCGAGACAAAAAAGTCCTCTTTTCGCGTCGAAGCGGAGCGTCCGCAAGTGCACTTGTAAGAATAGTCGCTCCTGAAGGAGCGCGGAACTGAAAGCTACACCCTGCAGTCTTGAGGTTGACGCGTTTGCTTTCACCTCCCCGTTACGGCAGGCGGATGAGACAAAAAAGTGCGTTTTTAAGAAATGTACTTTTACTGTAATTTTCTTTGCCAAGTGTACTTCGAGTGATCTAGAGACCAACTGTGGCCATGAGCTAAGCTGATAGGTGGGGCAGGCATAGTGCGTTTTTTACACATAAGAATTGTACACGTAATTATTGTGCACAATTTAGCATTGGTCAAATATATCTATATATAATTTGACCAATGCTAAATTGTGTACAATAATTACGTGTATAATTCTTATGTGTAAGAAACGCGCTATGCCGTGGGGCATCACCCCTAAAAATGCAAAGAATTTTTATTTATATTGTATCGTTATTATTGGGAATAATTGTTTAAATTATTGGGTTTGGACTATATAATTGTTTTAAATAAATTATGCTAAAATAACAAGCTTTATACATAGTTCGTGTCACTTTATGTAAAATTCGAAGATTTTTTCAATTAATGTGAGAATGCTAAAAAGTGTTAAAAACTTTTTGATCAATAAAAATAATTACCCTTCTATCTATCTATTTAATTATCATAATACTTTATAAGTATCATGTATACTTAAATACGCTAATTTATTACATATACGGAGAAAAATAGATGTTGGAATCATGCTTCAGATACGTTTTGCAGAATTTCAAATAAAGTCATTGTCTATTCAAAGAAAGATGCTATAATTTCTTTCTCTTATGATTTTGAAAGACCGTCACCATTTTGAAGAGAATCCAATTTCTAGCGCTAAGGTTTCTACACGAAACGATTCATAACTCTAAGAATGTTTCCTTCCTACCAATAGGTTATATTTTTGTGATAAAAAAATTCCTTACTTTTGGATGAAGAAGGGACAGCTCTTATTTTTTCATAAAACAAATTATTATTCAAATAAATTGCGAAAAATTAGCGGAAAAATTATGTATTATACAAAAATGTATGACATTTACCTGCCAATATACTGAACTGAACTCTATAAATGAACTCAAATGAACGCAAATTATTATAATATATAAAATTAGTTATATATATGCAGTATTCCACGTCAAATCGGCTGATAAAAAAATTAAAACCGCTGAAACTCTCGAAAAATGTTCCATTTTATATCTAAAATAACAAACAAACATTCTTAGACCTCATGACACAAAATTCCAAAAGTTATGAAAGGTAAAAAATCATGATTTTTGTCAAGTTTTGTCATTTCTTCAGAATTGTAACGTTTTTTATTTCAAAATTATTAAGTTTTAAAAATCGTACAACGTGTTATTTTTTCGACAATTGTACGAAAAATAAGTCTGAATTTTTCCAAAATTTAAAATGGCTTATTCTGATTGATGTAAAGAATATATATATATATATATATATATATATATATATATTTCTGGACCCAAAAAAGTGTATTTTTTGGGGATTTTGTCATATAAATTTCTTTTACGGAATAAAACATTCATTTTTACAGAAAACCCGAAAACTGTAAAAAATTATGAAATCATCCAAAAATTTACCGTAGAATGAGGCAAATTAGATATATAGGTCATTTGAAGCTAAAATCATAAAATAGACATTGTAGCTCAATTCCAGTATCTCTTATAAAGAAAATAAAATTGTTTCCTGTGGGTACGCAAAATTAGCCTAAATATTACCTTTTTTTTTAATTTTTAGGGGTGTTGCTCCATCTACCCGTTCGGCGCATGGTCAAAGTCGATTTCTATGTACACTAAACTAAACATGGCAAAAAAGGAATCACAGTTATAGTATATTTCGACCTTATTTCGTATATTAAACCTGAACAAAGCTACCCTACTTATGATCATCCAAGTTAATATAGCTCCAATAACCAGATGGTGCAAATTCCCAGCAAGATTACAGTACAAGTTCTTATGTTTTTATTACACAATTCGCCGTTTTCAGTATGCTATATTTGTAATGAATTGGCATATTACATTTGTAATGCCATTGGCACCGATTACAGAATAATCAAATTGATACTTTATGAAAATGTATTTGACTGAGATAAAAAAGAAATTAACGAATCTATTGCAACACTCTTTCGCCTGGGTTGCACCGTAATTACATCAGTTTTAAGAACTGAAAAAATGACCGGCAGTAATTTTCTGCTAATCCAGCCGGGTTAGTAGCAGCGATCAAGCAGCCTTTTAAAAGAAGAAGAAAGAGAAGAGGAAGAAGCAGCAGAAAGGGGCGAGCAAGCAGTGAATGGCGAGGAGCGAGCGAGCGTGGAATTTGAAGAGGTACGAGAATAGGGTGGTGTGACATGTGAGGGAGCGAGAAAAAGGTGCGATGACCGTTCCCTGTCTGTCCGGGGACGCACACGCGCGCGTGCGCCAATATTTCAGCCGGAATGCTGTAAAGTCAACATTTTTCCATGAAGGGCTTTGAGGCTTTGCTTATTTTATTGCGGCCCGCTGCCACCGCAACCATCCAGCACCCTCACTCTTGCTACTGGCCTGCGAACAATAAAGCTCGCTCGAACTAATTAATTTAGCTTGATTGCCAGCTGCGTCCTGTCTCCATATGTACTTATTTTCCAAATACCCGTGCTTGACAATTAACTTTCACAACTTTACTGGCAATTTCATTCCAACAAGACAGACTTTTCGACTGTTTACGATTTCTATGATTTCTTTAACGAAAAATATAATGGAATGAATGAAGTTTACTTGCATATAATTATGTACTAAAATGGCTTTAAGAATCCAGAATGAATTTGATCAACATATCCGAGAGCTTTCAAAACGAGCTTGCACTTTGCAGGCTTTAACAGTAGCCGAGTCCATGGGAAAACAAAGCAAACGGCATGGCGAGTCTCGCGGCATGAATAACGCACAAAAGGCGCTGCTCAATAAACGATTATACGAGCTCGGCCGTTGCGCAGCCGTTGATTTCTACTGTGCACTGTGCAGTGCAAAGGCGAGCTGCACCTATACCGGGGATTTTACGCGCATCGCGACGCTCGTTTCTGCTCCCGAACGGCCCCCAACCTCGCGCAGCCGGCCCGACGGGAAATAAACTACTAATTAATGCGCGCCGCGCCGCAACGGCGCTCGATTAATTTGCCGGCGCAACTCGTAGTCGAAAATGTGACCAGCGCTCAACTTCATGCGGCTGCTAACTAACAAACTCAAGTCACTGTGCTTTTAACATGAAGAGGGATTTCGAAAAGCCGACAATCACTCGTTGCTCAAGTTTTCATTTACATCGCTGTGCACAAATATCCTGGACTGTAAACTCCTACACATATTAGCGTGTTGCACTAATAACAAACTTCGGGATAGTTGTTACGTAATTGCGTGACTCGCACCGGACGACGTAAAAAGCCAATAGCTCAATAGGGAGCCGGTGCCGCTTGTAAACCTATCGATCGCCCTCCTCGAATACGCGAAATTAAATTTCGAAGCTTTTGACTGATCACCTTTAACATTGGATGCGGGAAACACTAAAGCGAATTACGCACTTTATTGAATCTACAGAAAACCGAAGTGGAATAAATGCAAACTTCCTGATTTTTCGTGATTCTTGTTTTGAACCACAAGTTAATTACTTACTTTTCATTATAATTTCACTCCAAAAAGTGATCCATTATTTAAAACCATTATACATATCTACATATACATTGCAATTTGTATGTCGTAACCTGTTGGATAAACATTATATACAGACTGTACACTTTGTATAAAAATTGTATAGAATTATCTTTTATACAAATTAAATACAGTAGGTTGTATAGAATAGTTTTTAATAAGCTTATTCGTATATCAGAAAACAACAAATAGATACAGAATATGTAAAAATAACATAATTGATGAAAAAATTATTATAATTTCAGAGAAAAATAATCTACGGCAAACTCATTTTGAAGTAGAAGAAATATAGCTTTAGAGCCTCAACAGGGTGTATTTTAAATATATTTTTAATTATAAATCTCATTTTTTAAGTTACTTTTTGTAACTCAGGCACGTTTCTCGCATTTTTTGATACATGTAAAGAGGGCCCGAAGTAACCATTTACCGACCAATGGGCAAAAAAATGTTTAGCGGGCAAAAATGTACTTTTAAAATAAGACATTGTATTAAATTCTTGAATAATTATCACTAAAGAACATTCTGATTAAATTCATCTATCCAAGTAGCTGTTCTCCCCTCTTTTTCTTGGGTTGATCAAGCGATTATAATATAACAACAATTCAATTAATAAGTCATTGATAATGCAAATATTTATAATTTAGCCACGATTGTATAAACATAAAATTTGATGCCGTCAGCCCAGAGAAAAATCTGGGGTTGGCGTAGAACGGTAGCTGGCGTTTCGATTACAGCTTCAGCACTGCACTGATCCGTTCGACGCGACGCATAAATAAATAAATGCGATGGACGAATTCCGATGAGGCTTTAAGCGACTTTTTTCGCAAAAACGCGCGCGCGCGCGTTAATATAAATGCATCATAATGGGTCAAAAGTAATGGGCTTTTAATCGCACACTTACTGATAGCGGTAATGGTTTTCAGTATAAAGGCACCGAGAGAAAGTTTAATTATCTAGTTGATATCGCTCAATGCTTTGTCAAAGCTGAAATGATTTCTCTGTTAAATTTTTACTTTCACAATTATACAATAGAGAAATACGACTGCCAATTTAATGACACGTAAATTCCTCAAATTTGATCAATTGTTCAAATATGTTAATTGAACTGCTATTTCTTAACAAATGATATGTATTTTTAATTTTAAATACTAGTAAAAACAAACATTTAACGTTTTTATATTTTCATTTTAAACATATCATGTGTTATGTACCACCCGTGCATGAATTTCAGAGAGCGTCCCCGCAGAAGTCAGCCCCGACTCAGACCCGATTTTCCCGTCGTTTCCTCGTATTGAGCGGGACTCACGGATTCCCTGTCTGAATCCTGTCTGATATTCTGAGGTACGCACTTTTTTATTTTGAGATTATGATTTGTACGTAAAACAAAGGATTTCCGTACCTGAACTTCGTCTGAACTCCTAATTTTATTAAGCAATGAAAAGTGAGGATAACACGTCGGAATCAAACTAGTATTTCCTATCACCTACTATGTAATATTGACGTGACCTGTCGGCAAGATAGATTGAAATTATATATTGAACTCTATATTGAAATTATCACTTATTTATATTAACATTGATGTATTTTTTTTATTAATGTTTTCATATAAACTATTATTATTGTTTTAAAAGTAATATAACAATAAAGCAAGTGAACGAATTACTGCCTACAATTACCCCTTCGATATTTGCATTTAAAAAAATATGAAATCATAAAGTTATTCGATAAAATAATCGATGCAGAGCACAGTAATTGGCTCAAATATCCTAGTTATAACAATTAATATGATAAATAGTACTATTATACTTATTAAATTAGTTATTATTATTGTGATTATTATTATTGTTATTATTATTACAATTTTAATTACAAAGTTCATATTTATTTATTATAGAGATAAATTTATACACGTGAATAGCCGGTAATATAGGTATCCCGTGGATAATTCACATCTTCTCAACTATAAATAAATCATTCATACTTGTAAGGTTTTTAAATACCAATACATTTATATTGTGTTTAATTAAAATTCAACATTCGAAATAAGAAAGATTTCACCAAAAGTTACCTAATATCAGTAATTATTTTTGTATTTCCTTAAAAAAAAAAATAGGTACTTTTTTGAGACTTATAATATTTATTAATATTTATTGTTCTCAAACAAAAACGGAAATATTTAGTTTTATGTTAATCAAATCATTATTATTTAAATAAAGAAAGAAATAAATAAATAAATAGCAAAATATATGTGTGAGACAGTAGGAATCTACTGTCGGTAACTAGCGTCCTCTTAAATGAATAGTTTTTGTTTCTTGGTAAAATTTGAATTAATTGAAAAATTTAATTTTCTTTAAATTTTCATGAAAATTTATTGTTATCTGTTTGAGAAAAATAAATTACAAAATATAAAAATATTTAACTATACCTTATATATTTGTAATCCATCTTTCTTCCAAAATAATTAATAAAAACCTTCAACTGAAAATTTAACTGAAGAGATGTGTGGTATGAATTGGAAGATCAATGACGAGAGAAAATTATAAAACTAAAAAGCTGGTAAGGTAGGAACCGGGTTAGTTCTTTACATGTTTTTGATAAATATCTCTTTTATTGTATCAATATAAAAGAGATGAAAAGATTCAAAAGATATATATATATATATATATATATATATATATATATATATAAAGATGTATATATACAAAAAGTTGCATTGGTACGTATCAGTAGAAATCGTATCAGTATTTCTTATCTCCTTGATAACTATTCCATATTTTAATTACATAAATCTTTTCGTAAAAAGAATGATATTAGACATTATATACATAACTACGAATAATAAGAGTATAAATTTGAACTTTACGCGTAACATTAATATATGATTTGAAGTTACGCAAGTAACAGGTTCGTGTGGTCAAGTGAGTAGAGCATCAGCACAGCAATCTCGAGGTCGCCTGTTCAATTCCCCGCATCAACCAAAACTTTTTTAAAATTATAATTATTTCTATATTTCTATTTCAGATAATCATATAATAACTACTGTAAATAAATGTTGTTTAAAAAAAAATTAATACTTGTAGAGTACACGAGAAGGAAATTAATCATTTCGTCCGATTCCTAACCTGACCTACGTAAATCTGGTCTGATACGGGTCTGATTTACATGAGATTTGCTGAACGGGCTATAATGGATCATTTAAGAATTACAGTAAAATAAGTCTATTTTGAAAATTATATTAAAGGCAATGATAAATTAAGATGGGTGATGCTAAACCCACCCGTTATAAACAATTATAAGGACTCACTTTTTTATTTAATTTGCTAATTTGAGTAAATACGTATATAAAGCGACATCAAAATTAACATCCTAATCAAAAGCAACAACCTATCAGAGAAATATTTTATCAAAATTCAAAAATAAATGAATAAAGTTGTTCCCCGTATTTGTCAATAACTCGAGGGTTCAGCATCACCTTCAATCTTATATTTTCGATATGCAATATGAAAAAATAGAAAAATAAAAGAAAATTTGTGAAAGAATTTATTTTATATGTGAAGGATATCGCATTATCGCTTCGCTCGGGCCGCAAATTACGCAGGCGGCGCTGGTCGGGAGTAAAAGTAAAGACAAGCATCCGCATCGCAGTTTCTAGAAGTGAGGTTATGTGACGTTTTCGACCCTGAAATCGAGGATTAAGCACAAACAGCTTTCCACCGGGCATGAGAAAAAATCCTATACTGCAATCGGGAGTAATTTTAATTTAATTATTTAGTTTAAGGATACGTTTTTTATCCGGGGTCGATAATGTATATTGAATATAGAAGTATTCAAATAGCGCATATTATTAAGTATTATCAACGATTTTCTGAACTTTAACGTAGACTTGTCAAAATTAAAGCGATTTTCATAACATTAACATTAAAATTTTTGTAACATTTACAATGCACAAAAGTTTAAATAAAATGTCTAAACTAATAATTGAATACCTAGCTGGTGAATTAATCAAAAATCGGTTACCTAAGGCCTAAAGAAAATGTTGCTGCCTTGTGAGCCTTAAAAAATTTCGTTGCAGCTTAGTTACATAGATGTCAAGAAATTTTCGATTTTGGGGCTAACTTGTACATCGTGCACGGGGCGAGTCGTACATCTATTTTAAATGGGAGAATTTGTAAATATAATTTGATTTCTTTTTTCATTTTCTCTAAACTTTTTTTGGTTGCGAAATCTGATTTTGCTTTAATTTTCCCATTTAAAATACATGTACAGCTTAGCCCCAGGTTTTGTACGACTTTACCCTAAGCGTAGGGCTAACACGTATAAAATTACTTTTATTTAAGGATAGATCAACTTCATTAAGTAATGAAAAATGAACTTGAAAAAAAATTGAAATAGTTAGTTGAAAACATAAATTTGAAGATTCACCAGTGCTAGATTTTTTATTTTTCTTTATAAGCGAGAAGCAAATGCAAACAGCAAAAGTGTACGCGCTAGCCCCGCTCTTCCCTACTATTAATGAATAATTTTTTCAGAAAAATGTTTTTTTATCTGACTTTTTCATTGTTTTCTTAAAATTAATATTAAAATAAATAACGTCAGCAATAAAAGTTTGAAGTAAATTCATTAAGAATGTAATCGTAAAACATACTTTAAAATTACTGAATTTTAAAAATAAACTGTTTGTAGATCATTTGATATAAACAAATTTCAGGATATAAATATTTGATAAATACATTAATTATGTAGTTAAAAACATACGGTTAACGAGATGGAATTTTTTTTAATTATAATTTTCTTTGCTAATAAAAAGCTAAGTCTGCAATTTCTATATATCGTGCTTTTAAAAAACATTTTTGCATTTCACAATTAAGATAACGATTTTCTGATACTATCTTCGATTAGGTGAATATGAATTAAAATCGCTAATGTGAATAAAGGAGTTCTTCGTAAATCACGAAAAATGTCTTAAAAATAAAAAAAAGGTGTTGGGGCACGTGCATGTCAGGGTGCAGTTGCGACGCGCTGAATTCTCGAGTATCTCCCTGCGCTTGTCTTTATCCGTTAGCACGGCTGGCTGACGTACCGCGGCGCTTATCTACGCGCGGGACTGTATTGTGTCGTCGGCGGCGGCGGTAGCGGCACTGAAGAGCCGCTTAAACCAAAAGGAAGGACCCTCGATGCGCCCAGCCTTTTTACGCTCCTCGAATCACAATAGACATATCCTGTGTCCCCTTACGTCCTAGTCACCCTTCTCCTGATCTAGCTTTTTTCTTTTCGCATCTACATCACGTACATTATATGCACGCATGCTTGGCTGTCACTTTCTTGCTTTGCGAAATTCCCATTTCCAATAATCTGATTATCTATTACAATCGTTTTCTTTTTCATTTTTTCTGTATCTAACTTGCTCTAAATGTCTGAACATTAGCTCATTTTTATTTTTTTTATTTCAATATTAATTTTATCCAACTACAATTCTGAGCAATTTTAAAACAAGTTTTTCTATTGCAGCATATCGATCTAAAAATGTATCTTAAAATTTTCTATATTCTTTGAAGAAGATTGGGCACAATTAAAGATCGAAGAGAAATGCGTGTAAATAACTAACAAGTTATTGAAAAGTATTTCTATGGTCAAAATCACAAATCCAAAATCATTTTCTATTATAGAAACAGACATGCACCTATGCTCTGAACTACTAGAACGCCAAATTAGTAAATTTAAATTTTTAATATCTAACCAAAATAAAGTAATCTATTTTAATATATCGCATATGTACGCACTTTTCATTAGTTAGAATTTAAAAATTTGAATCTACGAATTTGGCGTTCTATCAATTTATTCAAAAAGTGAGTGTACAATGTATAAAAAAATTAAATAAAATAAGTCGAGTTTTATCGTAAAATCTCACTATAAGATCGCCTTAACTACAAATACATCCTTTCATAAGTGTGTAAAAAAATCATTTTGCGTGACTAAATATTCGTGAGTGGTGTTTTTGTCGCTTTGGTATAGATAGAAATCTGACAACATTCCCATATTTATCAAGCACATAATATTCATAAACTAATTAACAACAATCGTACATATGTATACGGTCGAATATAATAACTAGCGTAGCATATTACGTTGAATTTTGTGGTGATATAACGTATTTAAGCATTGTCTAATTAAAATTTCAAGAGATTCTGTTATTATCAGAATTCAGAAAACGGTTTTGAAAAGTACCCTTTCACCTCCCCTTAATGTTCAGATAAAGCGTATTTGTCATGAAGCACTTTTGGCTACTTACTTTTGTTTCGGATTTTTCCGTTATTGATAGTCAAGGGCTTAAAATAAGCACCAATCAATATCTGATTGCCTCTAAAAATTATTGTCAGTGTTAGTTGCTGATTATATTATAAAGAAAGCAAAATATCCTTATAACTTGAATTTTTACTTGAAAGTTGTGATTTCTATCACTTCTACTGCACGATAATTAATCATTATTATACTCACAATCAATATTGTTCGTTTGAAACTACTTAATACTTACATTATGATTGACTTCAACAAAATCATCACAAACACTGAGGTTACTTTGCCTACAATGTTTTTTTATTTCATTTTTACTGTAGGATACAATCATAAAATATAATTTTTATTCCACCAATATTTACTATAGGTTGATATTAAAATATCAGCATACTTTTCTTATCAATAAATCTGACAGAATAATATAGGTGCATAAAACAATTTCCACAGTAACTGAAGTCACCTCAGTTTACGATACATACTTCAATATTTCTCGTATCACATGTGTTATTTTATATAAATCTACTTGTGAAAATTAAATAAAATAAAAAGTATACATTATACATATGTTTGGATAAAAATATTGGAACGTCTCGTTACTTTTATAAATATATGGATTAGCTGTTCGATTAATGTGCAACTGGTAGCTTATTGTGCTACGAATGTACGCTAGTTGAAATCTGGTGAAAGATAGCAACCATAAGATAGACATCACGTATAGTAGTAGCAGAATATGCCCCAGACCGAAAAGCATTTCGTAAAATGAGGCTTCCTCTACAACGGATTCTATCCAACTATGGATAATGTCCTATTATGATCATGACTGCAAAAATTGAAAACAATCAATTTTATTCATAGTACAAAACATGTTGAGTAATCAATTTTTGTACATATAAAAGCACATATATTAAATTACTTGAAAAATTTTATTTTTTTTTTGTTCAAAATGGCGGTTATGAAAATGGCTGCTGAAACTCGTCTGATTAGTAGATGAATGACATAATTTCTTGGAAACGAATTATCTGAAAGCAAAAAACAAAACGGTTTCATGTTCTGTATCGAATTGGCTATGGCCTCAAGCAGAATGAAACATTTTCAATGAAAAAAAAACAAAATGGCGGACTTTTGAAAAAATGAAAAAATTCAAAAGTTCGCCATTTTGTTTTTTTTTTATTGAAAATGTTTCATTCTGCTTGAGGCTATAGCCAATTCGATACAGAACATGAAACCGTTTTGTTTTTTGCTTTCAGATAATTCGTTTCCAAGAAATTATGTCATTCATCTACTAATCAGACGAGTTTCAGCAGCCATTTTCATAACCGCCATTTTGAACAAAAAAAAAATAAAATTTTTCAAGTAATTTAATATATGTGCTTTTATATGTACAAAAATTGATTACTCAACATGTTTTGTACTATGAATAAAATTTATTGAAAAAAATCACGTTTTTTGGAGTAACCTGGCCTTAAAGGCTAACTTTGTTAAATTATATAATATTTATGTTAAGTACATAATAAGGTAGACAATTTTTTCTTCCAATTAATGTATCTAGGAATTACTTTAAAGCTGTTATTGTAAAGAAAAATGAAAATATTAATTTTTAAACATTTTCGAAGAATCGTAAAGAAATATTGTTTACTGCTTATACGTTGAATATTTTTAAAACATGTACGTACTAAAAAAGAAGACGTTATTTTCTTCCAATTTATATATCTAGTAATCATCTTATTGTTATTATTATTATTATTATTGTTGTTATTATTATTATTATCATTATTATTGTTATTATTGTTATTATTATTATTATTTTCATCTTATTTTAGTTGAAGTAAAATAAAATTGTTCATTTAAAAAATATTGTAAAAATCGCAATCTGCATTCGATCTATCTATTTTAATACTTAATTAATACATTTTCCACATTCTGAAATTATTTCAAGTTTTAAGATTTTCTCAGACTATCAATACCTACTCAAAAGCTTCTGTTTAAATAGTTAACTTGAGCATATATTTATTTGAAGCAAATTTCCATTATAAACTTTTCAAACTCGATTTTTCGGGACGTCTCTTTGAGAAAACATTCTGCTAAAACAGTTAGCAGTGGGTTTTAGTACAATAGGTATACAAATTTGTGGTCCGTTTTAGAAATAATATAAACATTTATACATTTTAATAACAAAAAAGAACACTGAAAACATGGGCTGTTTTAATTATTGTGCGTTATAACGTGTGTAACATTTGTTATCATTTTCCTAAAGCAATTCCACGCCATAAAGCTCTTTATTATGTTAATTATAAATAAAATATCCTAGGACAAGTGTAATCACCGGAGTCCTTTATCGCCCGGTCTATTTTGAAAATGCCTAAAACAGATATATATATATATATCGCAGCTTTAAAGGGGAATTCTGAAGTCTTTCAGGGCTCCTTTTCTTAGTTATTCTGTACACTCGACGTGAAAAATATCTGGTGGAATGTCTTTTTAAATTTTTTAAAGTTCTCTAATGAGGTTAGTGCAAACGTCGGCTCGATCGAATGAAATCCAGTAAAATTACAGTATTTCAAAAAAATTCAAACTCAGCCGTCCAGATATTTTACACGTCGAGTGTAACAATATCTACTGTTAAGCTTTCACAAGGTATATTAATAATGGACAGAAAATAGATTCTCGACTGGGCCGCATTCCCTTAAGAGGAAGCGCTATTCAACGTCATTATCTAATCATATGTTTACTATTTATGTAAATAGTAGTTTGTTAATTAAAAAACTAAAGAATATTTTGACACCTATAAACATACCTAACATTATTTGCTTTCCGAGAAAACTTGACAACGCAAAAATGAGGTTAAGTTTGCGTCCAGAAATGTTCTGAAAAACTTTTTTTGGAAAGAAAGTAATGTTAGGTACTTTTTTAGGTCTAAAAAATTTCCTTATTTTAAAACGAATTAGGGACAACTGTTAGTTTCTCAATAAACAAATAACTATTTGAATAAATAGCAAAAATAGGCTTAAACAAGGACAGCGAATATTACATTGTATTAAAATTAAACAAACACGTATTAAAAATTTTGAATGTTATAAATGTAAATTAATATTTAACTTACTGAAATTTCATCCCAATTTACATTAAATTGAAAGCACATGTACACTAAATTTTATATAACTAGCATTAAATTTCATGAAATGTACATTAAATTTTAGGCCCATGTAAGGTCCAAATTTATAGTCGCGTCTGAGGACTTAAGATGCAGCTATCTTTGTCGCACTCATGCATTTTATTCTGGACAAAACAAAGCTCCAAGACAAGACAGCTCCATCTCAAAATCTGAGATACGACTATAAATTCGGACCTCATGCGTCTTCTTATGGGCGAGACAAAGACAGCTGCATCTCAAGATCTGAGATACGACTATAAATTCGGACTTAAATCATTTACATTTTTGTTACGAGTAGATACATATTTTGCATCATGTAACTCAAAGTACATTAAATTGAGTGACATTTTTTGCAGAGTATAAATTAACTAAAAATCATGATAAATTCCGGCTGGGAAGCCGTAAAGCGAATATATACGTATAACAAATCATAGCCGAATTAATTTGAAGGTTAAAAGATCCTATTAAATTATTATGATATTTGGGGGTCTAGTGAGTGTATATAACAAATAAAAGAAAATTGTTTATCATTGAGTGCTGATCGCGTAAGTAATGATGAAGCCCTATATTAGTACGCCCGAGAAACAGCTGAGCGAATAACGAGGACCGGTGCGAGGTCTTTCATCGGTCGGTGGTTTTGCATGCGGAACAATATTTATTGCTAAAACGACCGATGAACGTGCCGTGTTCGCTAAATTCGGCATATGATTTATTTTTGTGAAAAGTCCCTTCTCCCGACTTGCAGTCGTTGTATGGGTCTGTCTGACCAAATCCCACGCATTCTAGCAGCGCGGGATGAGCACCTCACAGGTCAAAATCAAGCGAGGAGAATTACCTCTGTAAGTCTCGTTACGTCTGTCAACGGTGATACTCTGCTGGCATTGCACGAAAGCCAGGCGGATTTCCGAAACAGCGTCAACGGCGCTGGAACCCCGTGCGTTGGCAGGTACATCCTCGTGCACAAGAAAGTTTCAGGTCACGTGCACTCAGGTAAAGTCCACCTCGAAGCTACATACCCATTACAAAAAGGACTCTTTCGATTAAAAATACTTTTTTTTTACTAATACAAAACTTTATCAACGAGCAAAGAAATCGCTGCCAATTCCTTGGCACTTAGCTCCCTCAAATTAAACAAATTAATAAATTATTTTAAAATGCTATAGATTCAAAAATGTGCCTTTTATTAACGCTTTTTGAGTGAAAAACTTGTTTATTTTAATATGTGTTTAAAATAAATGTCTTTTAAGGGAGTTTTAATACCAACTACACTAGTCAAAATAATTGCACTTATTATTTCTTGTTTATTCACGAGGTATACTTCATGGAAAACCAATACCAAATAACAATTATACATTTAAATTAAACCATTGGTTTCAACCTAATTATCAATCAAAAGTTCCATTAAGATGCTTATTTAATTGACTCACTTATTAGGTTAAATGTACCTTTTATTGTTTTCAATAAATTTTTTTTTAAATCAGAGATACCCAATGATATTTTGAAGTGCAATAATTCTTCATCAAACATTTATCTCATACTATAAAAATTTTGAACAACATCTTAGCATTACATGCTTTGTAATCTGTAAATAAATACGACGAATTTGCGATTTATCATAAGAGCTCATGTTAGGATGTTCGATCGACAAAATATAAATGAAGGTAAAGAGATAACAAAAATTGTACTTGTTAACAAAAATGGTAACTAGACACCTCTAAAATTTAAATGAATTTAGGAAATTCGTTAACAAGAAAAATTTTTAAAATTTTTTTTATTCGGTTTATATGAATATATGAATTTTATGTTACCTACCATATATTGTCGAAAATATGCTTACACTGCTTGAAAATTTTACAGCAAATTTAGATAACAATTTTCTATATTGTAAAAAATCGTCAAATATTTATCATGAAAATTTCTTTGTTTTACAGAAAAATTTACTTTATCGATTTCAGAAAATCGTACAATAGAAAAAACGTTATAAACCAAAAATGAGTCGATGAATCTTTAAATTTATTTCTAATTTCGAAACTTCATTAAAAAACGAAAAAAATGAGCTCTATTTGGTAAAATGGACTGTGTCATTCTCGAGATATATGTAATAAAATTTTTTTTCAAAAAATACATAACCTCAAATATCTTGGAATATAAATGTCGCGATTATCAGGGCAAGGATCTCGTCCAAGAGATAGTAAAAAGTTACCTTTTTGGAAAGGTAAATTTTGGATCAAATGCTGCCGATCTACTCCAGTTATCGTGGTTTAAAAAAAAGCGATTTTTTTTACAAAATTATTTCTTTCTCGACAAAAGAAAACGGTCAGGACTCAAAAGTTTTACTGAATATTCTTGTCCATATTTCTAATCAACTAAATTTTTTCTAAAAAATTTCCTTTTTATATTTCGCAGATATCACCGTTTGAGAAGAAAATTACGTTCTCGTGTATAACAAAACAAAGGAAATAGCTAATTCAAAATTTCGGGTTGGAAAAGATAGGTAATTTTATGCTCTTTCAAATTCATTATTACTGAATCAATGATACTATTTCTAAGATATCAAAAAACCCGAAATACTAAAACTACAAAATCGAATAACACCTAGAAAAACAAAAACGCATCAAAAAACAAAAAAAATATTTTTCTCAACACGTACGTGAAAAAGACCCTTTTCCATGCTCGCAAAACGAATGGAATACATCATCATCCTTGCTTAGAAAAAGTCCCTTTCCTCCCCTAGTTGTACAATGAACTATTTGAGCCACCTTCCTTTAAAAAAAAACAATAAAATTGATCCCAGAAACATTAAGTTTCACCGTGCATATTCACAGCGCTGTTCCACATCCATGCATACACACACAAATGCGCGCGCGTACACACACACCTACGCAAAACGTAAAAAACTAAGATTTTAGCTTCCTATTTAATATACACGTAACAAGTAATTTGTTCCGGTCTGGAACTCCTACATCAGGGTAAAAATTTTTATATTTCTAATACGTACTTAAAAAGTAACATTAATAGAAAAAAATTAACGTATACAAAAATCCACATAATTATTTAATTATAACCATAAATTTGATTCATACCTACACACACACATACACACACACACGCACGCACGCACGCACGCACGAACGCACGCCCATACAGACATACATAAACACTCACACATATATACGTACACAGATCGGTACAGATATTTTCTAAAAATAGTCCATTTTGATTCCTAATGTCTCGAAACATGTTTCTACAATGATTTTAGCACAACTTTTTTTTACCATCACAAAGTTTCCTCTATGAGGAAGCAATGTTAGGTTTACTTTTATTTTTGAACAATTAAGACTTTGGAAGATTTTTAAAAATGCATAAGTGACTTAGTTAACGGTTTGTTATTGACAGTAAAGTATTTTTCAGAATTGTTAATAACCAACGAACTGCTGGCGTTCACAGCGGAAAGGAAACGGCGAAATTGACACGTGGTTTTAGGTAACAGTAAAACAACAGAGATTTATTCTCTTTCTAAGGTTAAATTACAAGTGTACATGTGTCTAGTGGTTTTAAACAGTAAATAAATTAAATGCGTAGTGTGTAAAAGTGTGAGTGTGTGCAGTAGTAATGTGTTCGTTACCGAGATAGAAGCACGGAGATACTGTTACTTATCTCGAGGCAGCTGGAAGAAGAGAGCGAGCAACCCCGAGCGCTGGAGTTTTGTCCAGCGTCGGGGAGTTGCTAAGGTGAAACGGGACTCCTTTAAGGGGACGCCGGATATCTCTGTCCTTGTCTAATTGCGTTTTCATTCATAATTTTAAGAGAAATCATTTTTTTGAAATAATAATAGGTGTCCCCAATTTGTTTTACAGTAATCTAATTATATGTTGAAGCTGGTTTCATATGATTATTTTGCTTACGAGAAAACTTTGACAAACTTAGTACGTAAAGGTTAATCTCCACGTAGTTGGCCCACATAGTGTGTCAAAGTTTTCTCGAAAACAAAAAAATCATATGAACCTAGAGCTGGGACACATATTTAGATTACTATCAAACGAAGCGGGGACAACTATTATTTTTTCAGAAAAATTATTTCTCTTAAAATTATGAATGAAAACTCAATTAGATAAGGACAGATATATCCAGCGTCCCCTTAACACGGAGAATCCCGGCTCCGCGTTCAAATTAGCCCGAACGGGGAGGCCTCGCGCTACGGTGCGACCTCGCAGTTGCGCGGAGTTGCATGCGTGCGCGTGTCAACGTTCAAAGCGCGCGAAAACTGAAGGTGTTTAAACGGTCCGAACATGTATACTATTTTGAATTTCGCGCATATTGCTTCGAACGATGCCCATTCGTCCAGTCGATTTGTGACGTCATGGTGGTATAATTTTGGAAATTTAATACGGGAATATGATTAAAAGCTCAAATAGCTCATGGAAAATATTCATAAACAAAATAATGTGGCACGTATTCTTTATAATTTTCTACGAGGAATCCAGTAAAGATATTAGATTTTGGGCCCGATATATGTTTAAGGTCCATTTAAGACCCAACTTCATTTTTTCAAATGAGAAAATATCTATTTTATTATTTCTCATTTGAAAAACTGAAGTTGCGCCTTAAATGGGACTTCAAAATATAGCGGACACAAAATCTAATATCACCATTGGATTCCTCGTAGAAAATTATAAGGAATGTGTGGCACATTATTTTGTTTATAAATCTTTTCCATGAGATATTTAAGGATTTAATCATTTTCCCGTACTAAATTTCCAAAATTACACCATCGTGACATCACAAATCGACTGGACAATAGGAATCGTTTCGAAACAATTCGCTCGAAATTCAAAATAGCATACATAAATAATGATTTTTTTCAATAAATTTGAATCGGAAAAAATGTGAAAAATACTTTACTTTCATTAACGAACCGTTTTCTAAGTCATTTATTATGCATTTTTGAAAATCATGCAAAGTCCTAATTATTTGACCTATATTCGTTAAGCACGCGGACTTGATAATTTTGATATAAGAATACAAGAAAAGTATAACTTTAAGAATGTTTTCGTTCTATAAATATTTAATTAAGTAATATATTCGTCGTTGGAAAAATAATTGAACAGAACTGAAGAACTATGTCCCTATATGATATAAGCCAATAGGAGGCCCGGTTGCGGAAAACCATAAGAAGGCCGCATTCGTGAGATGAAAAATCAAGTTTCCGCAGAGATAGAAAAATGACAAAAGCAAGCTAGGTCGGTGAAGCGCCTATACTGCAGGAGTAGGAGGCGCGCAAACAGGGCGCGCAGCCGTAGACAATGCAACGGGGCTGTCCAATTACAGGAACTTTCATTCCAGCTTCGTGGAGAGTAATAGCCATAAAAAAAAGGACGAGTGCGAGAAACTAAAGCGCAGCGTCTCGCAGCACGCCAAGAGGTAAGAGAGGAAAAAAAGGAAAAAAAGGAAAAAAAAGGAAAAAGAGGATCAGCAGCGGAGTTTGCTCAAAGTTGTTGTATTCGCGCCCCCGCCCCCGCCTCCTCCAAGTGCCAAGTTACAAGTGCGAAGTGGAAAGTGCGAAATTCCAAGGAGCGCGAGCTGCCGGCTATTAAGGACTAGCATTGTCGCCCGAGCCTTTGTGCGGAGGAAGCGACAAAAAAAGTGTTGCCGAGGACATCCAGCGCAGCAGTTCGTATTAATTGCGGCCGAGCGGAAAATATATAACAGTCAACTACGACGTTCGACCGACAGTCGGACTTGCACATGACAAATTCACAAATTCACAAATTCACAAATTCACAAATTCACATTTACAAGTAGAAGAATAATTTTATTTTAATGAAACTTGAATAAATAGACAGCTCCGTATTCAGTCCAGGAATCTTGAATTAAATTTTTCAGATATTTAATTATTAATTGTAGGAAAATTATGCGCTAAAAAGTGTTAAACTAATAAGGAAACCTCTTGAAAATTCAACTCAAGACTCCTTGTGTAAATACGGAGAGCATAATATATAAGCGACTTTTTCGCAAAATATATTTATTATAGTGAAAATAAAATAAAAGTAAACTTGTTGTTAAGTTAAAAGTATTTGTACAATATTTTCCTAGTAGTGTAACAACATTCCTTGTCAAGTAAACAAATTGCTTCTGCGCTAGCTCGTTAGAGCTGCGGCGAGGCGAATCGCGTTGCAATCAAATTGATTCTGAGTTTGCGTTTACGCAGGCCGCGAATAATCCCGTGCTGGCAGCGATAGCTATAATACACAGCCGCGGCGGCGCATTATCCAAACATCGAAGAACAGCAGCTGCTCTATTGCAGTACGATTAGCCCGAGCGTAGCGATGGTTCTCTTCGGTTACAGCCGGCGTGTAACAGTATATGTATCGCGCGCGTGTTCATTATCAATTGTATGGCCTGGCGAATCTGGGCGAGCTGTGTATATATATTCTCGCGCAATGTGTAAGTGCTGCTACTGCTGCTACTGCTGCTACATACTACTGCTGCAAAACGTGTATGAACTGCAAAAGTATTGGCTTCGATTTATCAGCGACGGATTAGTAATGTAATTACGAGCTGAGTGAATGTAATTAATCGTCCGAAGAGTTATTAGCGATACTTGGATAGTGCAGTTGTTTACTCTACCGCAGCAAGCTAGAGATCATTGGTATATAAATTATACCTTTTCCTTGTAGAAATCTGCAAAAATGTCCTACGTAGAGAGAGGCGGATGGTCTAAAATTCTCAAAGGAGCCTTACGTAATTTATGGATGGTCCCTTAACGGGAGCACTCCACGTAAATGCCTCAAAAAATCGTTTTTCTTTTGCTGAAATGGATAGTTTTTAATGTGGAAAATATGTTCCTAAAGTTTCTAATTGTAAGTCGCGCTCTAAAAGTGTTTAGAGTCGAGTTTAGATGTGCGCACTCACATGCACGCCTATCAATTTTCAAAATGGTGGGACAGATAACATAAAAAATATGCGGTCAATCGTGGTTAAACGACGGCCACATATACTTTATCCTATTCTTCACCGACTGAACCTACAAAATAAACAAGTCTTTTGAGTCTTATAACTCTTATGACACAATTAAAGCGATTTCAATTTTCGTAAAAATGTAACTTTTTTCAAAGTTCCATCATTTGACAAAGGTTCTAGAAGATTAACAATATTAAATTAAACAATATGAAATTTGCCTTCGCGGTATCAGACTTTTTAAGTATTTTTTTTCGATTTGATTTACAAAAATATAATTTTTAAGATTTCTTTTACTCTTTACTCTCGCCTTATGAGCTAGTCTTAAAAATGTACTTTTTACTCTTTTATTTCTTTCTCTGGCTGTTGGCGGTCATTTGGGCTGAAACTTCCAGGGCAGCTTCACTTTTTATCACAGAATTTGAGAAAATTTTTCTAAGATACCTTCATTGGCAAATATAACCTCAAAATTGTAATTTAAATTTTCAAACCTTTTCTTTAATAATTCACATGTGTTAAAAATAACAACAACAAAATTGTGTTCCTTATTTGCTTTTCTACTTGTGTGAATTTATTTTACACTTTTGAAAAGGTGCGCGATACTTAAAACTCCGATAAACTATTTTTGTCGCTATTTCTCACACTTAAAGTAGGTCATACGATTTATATTTGTTTCGCATTATTTATATTGTACTCCACTTTCTTAGCTTATGTCCACATAGAAAGTCAGAAAATTGATTTCCTAACCTAAAAAGCACATATTCACAGCTATTTTCCAGATTGCACATCTCGTTGCAGCAACGTTGCGGCAACGAGTTTTTGACTACATGCACAGATAACCAAATAAGGTGCCGGAAACGTTGCCGCAACGTAACGCTAACGTAGAAACAGTCCACGTGTATGTCAAAGGTACGTTGTAGAAATGTTGAAGCAACGTGTCTACGACAGACTATCACATGCCTAGAACATTTCTTAAACACGTGCATGGAACGTTTCCGGAACATCTTAGACACGTCGCCAGAAAGTTACCAAAGAAAACTGAAATATTTTGTTGAAAATTAAAAATAACAATTATAATTTGGCTAGCCGGTTGGTGAGATTTCCAAATTTCGAAGTAGGATTCGGATGATGCAACCAATATAATAAACTATATATATATACCGATCTACTCCATCTCTTTTATTAATTTTTAATTTAATTTTTATACGTCACTGTGGCAACGTCCCGACAACGTTCTTGCAACGTATAGACACGTTGCCTCAACACTTCTACAACGTGCCTTTGACACGCACGCGGACACTTTCTACGTTGACGTAACGTTGCGGCAACGTTTCCGGCATCTTATTTGGTTACGTGTCCATATAGTCAAAAACTCGTTGCTGCAACGTTGCCGCAACGAGATGTGTATCTGGGTTATAGCTCTGATATTGGTTAAAATATACTATAACGATATAAGCCCAAGCTTAACTATTTCTATTTATAATATTTATTAAATTGGTTAAAAGTAGCATACATTTGTAACATGCTAATTAAAATTTCTATCATTAATAGATATAGTCCGAGATATCTCGATAATATGAGCTTGTTAGCCAAAACTCTAGAAAACACCTCTCAAAGCCTCATCAAAATTCGTGATCACCATCTCATACATTCTCCTTGTGAGTTAAAATTTGAGTTCACAGGTAAAATGAATTTAAATAAATTATTTTGAATAACTAACTCGAATTATGTCACTTAATGAACATTTTTAAGATTTTCTTAGTTATATGTTATGATCTTATCTTAAATTTATTCGTAAAAATAGTATGCATTATATACATAAAAAAATATTTTAATCAACATAATTGTTTCATAAAATATGCTATGCTTTTGAATAAGATTAAATTACAACATTTAAATAGCAATAGACTTATTATTGCTTCCTCAAAGAGGAAGCTTTGTGATAGTAAAAAAAACAGTTTTATGTGTGTGTGTGTGTGTGTGTTTGTGTGTGTGTGTGCGTGCGCGCGCGTGCGTGTGTGTATATGTGTCTATTTGTATGTGAGTCTGTGAGTATGAGTGTGTGTATATGTTAGTGTGTGCATGTGTGTCTGTGTGAGCGGGTGTGTGTGTTTAGGCGTTTTTGTTCGTTTGCATTTGAAAGACCATAAAATTCCCTAACTTTTCCGAACTGAAAGTTTGGCGTAAGCTTATTCCCTTATTTTGTTACGAGTATAGACGAAAACGTCATTTTTTGTTTAAACTGTTATATCGCGGAAACGTATAACGAAAAATTTTTGAGAAAAATTGAGATGAATAAAAACATGGTGCAAAATGTTTATTAAAATTTTTGAGTCTGGACCTTTTTCTTTCGACCAGAAAAAAATAATTTTGTAAAAACGAATCGTTTTTTTTCTCCCTCGATAACTGACATAAATTTTGGCAGAATTTTGTCTAAAACTTTACAACAAGGTAGCTTTTAACTATCTCATGACCTGTGTGTTTTTTCAGATCATGAAATCTTTCATTTTTTGAGATATTGAGGTTATGTGTTTTTTGAAAATTTAAATAAAGATTTAAAATTAAAAAAAAATTTCAAGATTCATCAACTTGTTTTTATTTTATAATGATTATTTGATTTTTTGATTTTTAAGTTTTAGTTTTTCGAATTTCTTGGTGTGTTTGAAATATTATGATCAATTTAGTCTAAATGTATTAAAAAGAGCATAAAATTAATTATCTTCTACAGCCGCTAATTTTGGATAGGCCATTTCCCTTATTTTGTTATACACGAAAAAGTCATATTTAGTTTAGAAGGTTGTATCTCGGAAATCTATGATGGATAATCTCTTGGTGCTTGTACAGTGGGAGAAATAAATTGATATAAAGAGAAAGATTAATAAGTTATTAATACTGCACGATTTACAACGGTGTAGACGATGTAGGGCTGAAGAAATCGAATGGACGCTGCGGGAGGGAGGAGGAGGTAGCAACTCTGATAGTGATATATCTAATAGTGCAATGTGTAAAGATGAGGTCGAGTCTCTTCTCCGAATGTCCGAGGATGTTCGTTTTTGCAAGCGATTTGTGCGAGGTCTTGGATCCCTAGTGAATTTCAATTTAGTCGGAAATATGCACAATTTTTGCCCTTACAGATAACAGGATACTACAGTAAAATTATGCATTATTCGTACGTTAGCGAGCTCATCTATCTAATGAACGATCGATCACGAATGATTAGCTTAAATCATTTGAATTTTCTGTTTAATCATGTACGCAGAGAGATAATTAAAAAAAGCACGTAAAAAATCCTTTCAATAGTAAAAAATTAAATTATCATCGAGCGTTAAAGATCAAATCTATATTATTCGAAAATTAATCGCAATGCGCCATATCTAAGACATCTCCGGAGTAATGCCTATTTACAAGGAGACATAGAAAGATAATTCGATTTTTTAATAATGCCCCGTACTGGTAAAATGTAATAAATATTGTAATATTGAACATTCCTAAACATCGGCAATCCCATTGAAGTGCACACAATATTATACGCACCTGAAATACATTCGTAAAGTTCGAAATAAACTCGCGTGTACAATCTACTTGGAATGGCAGCTGAAGAGACTATTGCATTATACATCATTCGAGATACTTCTAAACCATTGTACAAGCATACAAGCAGCATTAGAGTTCTAACCAATTTGAATCGAAGAAATATGCTTATAATAGGAAAAAAAGGGAGATGAAACGATTCCCTCTCTATCACTCTCGTGCGATTTTAAATAAACTCTCAGCTGTTTCTTCACTTCGAGGTCCGATCGAGCGTCTATACGTACGCACGGAGGTCGTTCGAGATCCGCTCGAGTCTCCTTCGATATCAATCGGAGCGTCCGAGATACGTCCGATGAAGTTCGAACGCTTCCGAGAGTTCCGAAACTTCCGAGGAGTTGCGAGTCTTCGTGTCAGATCGATATTCACTCGATCCGCTCGATATCCAGCAACCTACTTTACCGACCTACCTTAACAACCAAGATATTACTGAGCTTGTGCGGATGCTCCCGAGCGAAACTTGGCAACGCCGCACTAGTCAAATCGGTCGAGACGAGATGATTGCCGGCTAGCTTTTGTTTCAAATACACACGAGTCGACGAGTCTATACGTGTATCGTGCTAGTACCTATAAGGTAAGTGTCTGGTGTCTCCGGTAATGGATCAGAGAAAAGTGTCACATCTTATTGAAGAAGTTCATCGTTTTCCAGCCATTTGGAATAAGACCGTACCAGAACACAGCAACAAACACTTTGTTGGTTCTGAGTGGAGTAAAGTAGCTGCCAATATCAATGTAGCTAGTAAGTAATATGTGCCTGATAAGTGCCTGTTTAATAATGTGTGCTTGTGCCTGTGATGTGCCTGTGATGTGTCTGTGCCTGTGCCTGTGCCTGTTAACAGTGTAAAATTTCAGACCTCATGAAAAGCATTCCACGATGGGTATATATGTAACTAATACATGGTTTGTCATTTCAATGCTATACAAGCTAGTTATTTGAAATTTGACACACTTACTATTCTAAGCATGAGAAAACTAATTGCGTTGTTAGTTTTCGTTCAAATTTATTCTTTAACAGCCTTTACCTGTAGACCTTCACTCGGCTTTACAGGATCTCAAGATAAACTTTATGAATGAATAAACTTAAACGAAAACTAACAACGCAATTAGTTTTCTCATGATTAGAATAGTAAGTGTGTCAAATTTCAAATGTCTAGCTTGAATAGCGTTGAAATGACAAGCCATGTTTTAGTTACATATATACCCATCGTGGAATGCTTTTCATGAGATCTTGTCAAGTCTACCATTCCATATCTATTTACACTAGAGGGCTGAAATTTTGTATAGATGTTTTACAGCTAATTACAAAAGAATTTGCCAGTTTAATTTTTCTTTAACAGTATCCAATTTACATAATCACACTTGCAAACCGGAATTGGCGGGTGTTGTTTCAAGGTGATCATGCACATTGGATACAGTACATTACAATGCCAATGAATTAGCAGCGCTTTTAATTTGCAATAATCTAACTAATATATACATTTACTTGTCTGTAAAAGCTATCCATTTACAAAAATGAGACTGCCCAAAGATGCTGGGTGTTGTTCCAAGGGTGTTGTTTCAAGGTGATCATGCACATTGGATACAGTACAATACAATGCCAATGAATTAGCAGCGCTTTTAATTTGCAATAATCTAACTAATATATACATTTACTTGTCTGTAAAAGCTATCCATTTACAAAAATGAGACTGCACAAAGATGCGTACTAAGTAAGGGAACGCAGGGAATGTACAATGGGAGTAAAAATACTTATGTTCCAGAGGGTTTTAGACCGGTGATGCATGATATAAAAAAATTCTGTACCAATTTTTAGCTTAACATCTCAATTGTTTTCAAAATTATTCAGAAAAATCGAGTTGGAAAGAAAAGAAAATAGTCAACAGTTTTCGTTCTACGTATAATGAGGAATAGTTCTTAAAAGTTTCCGAAAAGTGCATTAAACCTCTTGCATAAGTCACAAGATGAGAATAAAAAAATTTAAATGTTGTCAGCAGTTTTTGTTCTATGTATAATAAGGAAAATTTCTTGAACGTTTCAGAAAAATGCATTAAAACTAATTGCGGAAGTCACTTTTTAAAGTTAGAAAAATTAGTTTCGGAAAAACACGTTTAAATTTTGCATGCTAATTTAAATTATATTACTTGACCGGTGTTCATGCCGTTTTACTTTAAATTTGAAGAGTTAAAAGCATGGCATCTTAGAAAATTAAAAAAAAATTACACGCATCTTTTCACTCATACATACATACATCGTACGAATATGACCATCTATTGATGTATTTAGAAATATATGTGTGAATGCTCGCATTCTCTTAGCATCACTTCGCAAATCACTGTCGTAGAGACAAGTCGCGTGTTTTCTTTTCTGACTGTAAAGCTCACCTTGAGCAAAGCCTTGCTTTCACGCGCACCGACAAATTAATTATTTCTAGTCAGAGTTATCTTGTTAAATATATTTTACTGATGTTACTGAAAATATCTGGACTTAAAACTTAATTTCAAGAAACGTTCACACTGGTCAATTTCTTATAAAGATCAACCGGCAATATATGCGTATGTTTTATTCATTGGTGCTCGCCTCTATTTAAATTAGAAGAATAAGGGAAGTGCGTCAACAACCGTATATAGCTTTGTTAATACGCCAAGTTTTGACATCTGACAGGGTTCAAAATATTTTTATAAAGACAAAACTTGAGAAAATATGATATAAATTTTTTTATATTTTGAGACCTACCTAAATATGCTCGCAAATATTTGTTGAGAGTTAGAAGAAGTCCTAATAGTAAATGAACACCTAAAAATAGATATTTATTTTAAATTTGTATTCCTGTGGTTAGAAGGATAGGAGTCTCCGCCAGGTATATCCTGGAATATTACACATAATATCTGAGAAATGAGTTAAGCAATATACCGTTATTGCGGATTTATTATACGTACTTGTCGTTTATTTATACGGATTGCAAATGCAAAAAGGTTCATTTTTTTAATTACTCAACATTTACCAGGATGTATTTGAATTTTTAGGGTAGAATATCTCAAAAACTTAATGGGCTAGGTTTTTAAGGTCAGATTGATTAATGATTAATTTTATACAATTATACCAGTTAAAAAAGTTACGAAAGATATTTGTTACTGATAGTGTGAATTAATCTGCAAAAATGAAATGACTTCTTTTGTTGGCGAATGCCCTTCGCTAAAGTGGACTTTATCAACAACGCGGCGAAGATCTAATTTCTAGCCATTGGCTCCATTTCTTTTTCCATGGCACGTACTTTTAGGAAGATAAGGTCAAGTTGGACAGCGTTAGCGACCGCGTTTCGTACTCGTTGAGCGTTATGGCGAGGAGTAGTAGGCTTCAGCAGTGCAGCATTTTCACGTAAGTTACAGCCTTTTACTCGCAGGTCCGGGCGAATTCCTCGAGAAAATGCCGACGGCGAGCACAGGAATTTCGCAGCTGCCTTTGCCTCTGCCGCTGCCGTTGCCTCTGCACGCCTGACCCCCCCAAGGGATAGAACGGAAAACCGTTAAATTTTAACCAAGGCACGCACTCTTACGGCTTTTTTAAACTCATTGCCTACTCGAATTTCGTGGCTCTGCACTTTGTTAATTGTCGGAATTATGAAAGCGTGCTATACGCAATTTTATCATTGTTCTTATTATTCACAGCTCTCTTCGGGCTTAGCTGCTAAATTACAAATTCATTTATATTTCGGCCGGGATTCTTTATTTACCAAATTATAAACATTTTTTTGCTTTATCTGTTAAATATAAATATTCATTAATTCTGATTGTTTTGGTACTGACGACTTTATTTTTGCAGTAAAATAAGCAACTATCGTTTGCATCCAAATCAGAAACGACAGTCTGGTATAGTTTACCTGACCCCTGCGTACTACATATTGTGTGACTACTTGTTTTTAACTCTTCCCTAACCAGGATTTAACATCTATTTGCGATAGCCTCCGATTTTCCACTTTTCAAACTTGTCATACATATGTTTCCTGTACTTCAAATGGTTAAAGTAAATTTCACAATATTTTATTTGTCATAATTTATAAGTTTATTATATCTCTGGGTAAGAACATATTTCGTTTACTCTCCATTTATTGAAAATTGTGAAATTGTGCAATTGTGCATACTAGAAATAAGCTTTGTGTTAGTAAAAAAAAGTTTTGGTAAAAATATGTTCGAAACATGTTTTAAGACTTAAGAAGGTAGTATACCTATGAGTCATGAAAAACCGAATTTTCTTTTATAATTTATTTTTTATTTACAAGCTATAAATAACTTAAAAATAAAGTTTTAGTTATGAATAAAGCCATAATAAAATTTGTACAGGCTTTAAGTGATTATTTTTAAATTATTATCTCTTTCAAATATCGCGCATATTTTGATAGTTGCACAGATCGTAGCGCCGTACTGCGTTGCAAAGGCGCACCCTAATCGTATGTTTTTGCATGTTTACTTCCAAAGCTGTCAAGAAGTATAAGTATTTACAAGATCATAAAAAATATTAAAAATGGATTACTGCAATACATTTATTCAATCAGATAAGTCATCTTATTTTATCAGTAGCTAATGTAATTTTTTAATGTATTACTTTTGATTTGTTTTTCAGTAAATCAGCATATCGTACCAAGGAAAAAGAAAGATTTTAGTCAACTGCTTATGAGGAAAAAATAAGTTGAGTCAAAGGGATGATACCTAGAAAAATGTTCAAATCTATTACTGGTATGTAAACTACTTTTACTTCTAAGCATATGATTTTTCTATTTGATACTAAGTAACATTTAATTTCTTTCAGGTTACAATTGGCACGCACTGTATGATTGAGATGATGAAATTATGTTTTGTATTTGAGATCAGCTGCTGAAGTGGACCAGAATATTATAATATGAACTGAGATGTAATGTCAGAAGAAATTGTAACATTAGTGAAGCGTAACTTTAAATGCAATTTTCATAACTATGTTTTCAGAGCTTGCGCGTAACCTGCAGACTGAATCGGTGCATGGATTTTGATTATCCAGGTCTTAAAATGTTCCTTTTGAATGCTATTTTGGACTGAAGCTATTTAGAAACCTCTAAGAATTGATTATCATGTGAATATTCTAATGTAAGTGTGAAAAAATGACAATTTTAATAATAATGATAATTATTTTTGCTTTCAGGTCTTCAAAAAATTTAAATAAATTTAAGTTAATTTCTCTAACTAGCTTCAGTGTAAAACGACATACAAGAAGAACAATTTAAGACCAGCATGGCCGAAATCAATGCATCGCTTGCGTCTATAGGTTACGTGCAAGCAAACAATGTTCATAGACTCATATCTCCCCATGTAAGGGGAGAAAAGGGTCTCATCAGGGATGATTTTTGTAAGAAATTTATTCAACTTTAAGGATCTGCTGATACTTATATTCTAATTATTTTCCTATTATTTTTACAGATGGAAATCTTGAAAAAAGTGCTATAGGTATTCTACCCCCTTAAGGAATCAATATACTCTATTTTTAGAAAATGTCTGTATGGATGTATGTGCGTGTGTGCGTATGTGTGCGTGTATTTGAGTGCGCGAGTATGTGTGCATGTGTGTGTGCGTATGTATGTATGTGTTTGTGTTTGTGTGTGTGTCTGTGTGTGCATGTGTGTGTGCCTGTGTGTGAATGTGTTTGTGTTTGTTTGTGTGTATGTGTGTGCATGTATCTTCGTGTATGTTTGTGTGCGTATGTATGTGTATATGTATGTGTGTGTGTACGTGGCTCAGCATTACTCTGCATATACACGGTGAAACTTAAAGTTACAGGGCTCTTTCTTTTTGTTTTTTTAGAGGATGAGGGACAAAAATAATTTTTCTTTTGTTTTCAAAATATTAAAATAGAAAAATCATTATATAACAAAAACGAGTTAATGAATCTTAAAATTTCTTTTTAACTCCAAATCCTCATTAGGAAATAAAAAAAAATAGCGTCAATTGGCAAAAAATGACCGCGCCGTTCTTGACATATAAGTGAGAAAAGAAAGTAGTTTGAAAAGTAATATAACCTAAAATATCTTGAAGAATAAAAGTCCTCATGATTTGGGCAAAGAATTCAGCCAAGAGATAGTTAAAAGCTACCTTTCTGAACAATGTTGGCTTCTTCACCTTCTTCTTTTCACTGTTAGTTCACCTTTTTATCTCTTTTCCTCTATATACTTCTCTATAAGTTAAGTCAATAAGTCTGACAAATGATATAGAATCATTTTTATGCAAAATTCGTGGTTTATTGGAAAAAAATGGTGTGCCCTCCCCGCGTAGATACGGGACTACGCGACGAAGCCACCTTAAAATCTATTTTTGATACATCAAAATGAAAAATTTACATTCATTCTTTAAATAGCTTTGTACGTAAAAAACTGCATATGCCAAAATAAGTGAGCAAACTTTACGAAATAATGTAAAACTGTACACGTGCTAGTATTTTACAGACTGTCATTGGAATGAAGCTAAATCCTAAGTGACGACCTACTGGAAAATGTGACAGCTTATTAGCGTATCCCAATAGAATTAACATCAATTTCGTTGGAAAAAAACAACTTTCAAAACTTCTATCCATGAAATCATGTTGAAAATGTCTGTGCTTTAATCGATTATTCATTGCATTTTGAAATATTAATATTATTTTCATGATTAAATATGAATATTAAATTACATTGATTATTTAATGAATTACTTACCACATTTTAGAAGAATAAAGATCAGGACCCGCAGCGGCGACCATCTGGACGACCAATTCATGTCCACTGCGTCATCGGTGACTTACAACACCAACAGTCACTGAAAATCAAATATATTCCTTCAATTTAATGTAATATACCAAAATGAATAGCGTAATAAAATAGAAATAAGTGATAGTTATATTTTCTTTTATGAAAAAGTTATAAAATATATTTTTGTACTCTAAAATTATTGCGGAACAACATCGATTTATAAAATAGCGTTGAGCAATTACTAACCTTTTGTAATACTCTAATCTTATTATGGAGACTATAGAGAATGGATATAAGATCAATTATATTTATTTAGATTTTAGTAAGGCGTTTGACTCCGTAAACCATGTTAGTTTGTTTAGTAAACTTTATAATTTTGGGATTAGGGATTCACTTATACAATGGCTATCGTCTTAAGTACATGATAAGCTAAATTATGTTAGATTTAAGGGGGCAGGCCTGGGTTAAATCCAAAAAAAAAATTTTTTTTATGAGTCCAGAAAACTTTTTTCTTTAAACGCAATCATTCTGAAAATTTGTATGCGATCAGTACACAATAATATCTTAAATTTTACCGTTGTCAAACCTCAAAATCTTGATTCTATACATCACAATATATCAATATTTTCAATAACATATTTATTAAAAGAACTTTGTTCCTCATGCGATTCTAAGTGACATGATAAACCAAATTTTTTTCCGACAGTTATTCGACTCCTTTTGACATGTAAAAGAGTGGAGCACTTTTTCGTTATTTCTTTATTGCTGTTTTTTTACTATTTTTTAAAAAATTGATTCGATCTACGAAAAAGAATAATAGAAAATGCCGCTGTCAATTCATTGGCATTTAGCTTCCTCAAACTAAATTAATTGTTCTAATATAAAATTTTTTGTAATGATACATTAATTTGAATTTGCTATCTTTTTTTAAAAAAATGTGTGCATATTTATCATATATGGTTTATCAAAAGATAATTTTTCATTAAAAGTACACATTTAGTTTAAATTACATTTTTCCACATCTCCTCAGAGATACTGTTGTAGGCGTGTTGGGTTTAAAATTACCCTTTTAAAGAGGAAGCTTTCTGTTCTTTTTCTCATTATGATTCAAATTTACTTTTTCTATTAATTTTTAAAATTCTTTTTATTTTCAATCGTTCATAAAAATATGAAAATTAGAAAAAGAAGATATAAACTTAAATATTTGAAAATTAAAGAACCTCATGGTCTAAAAACAGAAATCAGTTAAGCGATAGGAAAATGTTACCTTTTCGGAAAGTTGTAGATGTAATGCTGTTATTTTGCTACATCATACATTTTCGAGATTTAACTGTTTAAATTAAATATGACGTTTTCGTTTATAACAAAAGAAAAGAAAGCGTCGATTCAAAATTTACGGTTATAATATATAGGTAATTAGGACTTTGTATGGGTTTCAAAAATACATAATTGACTTAGAAAATGGTTCGTTATTGACAGTAAAGTATTTTTCAGAAATTTTCCAACTCAAATTTATGGAAAAAAATCATTATTTATGTATGCTATTTTGAATTACGCGTGAATTTTGTCGAAACGGTTCCTATTAGCCAGTCGATTTGTGACGTCACGATGGTATAGTTTTGGAAATTTAGTACGGGGAAATGAATAACGCTCAATTATCTCATGAGAAATATTGATAATCAAAATCATGTGGCACATATTCTTTATAATTTTCTATTGGGAATCCAATGGTGATATTAGATTTTAGGCCCGATATATTTGTAAGTCCCATTTAAGTTTCAACTTTATTTTTTCAAATGAGAATATATTTTTTTTATTGCATATTTGAATTCCTCATCTCAAAATACATACAAATACGTATTTAGTTTAAATAAGTCTACTGCCTATTTTTTAATAGAGGAAAACCGAATTTTGATAGGGCCCAAACTAATAAGGTTAAATTTTAATGATTAATAAAAATAACCAATAAACTAAGTATGTATCGTATGTATATTAAGGAGACGTCGGATACCGACAGTAGATTCCTACTATCCTACACACGTATTTCGTTATTTATTTACAAAGTTAATTGTTTAATGACAAAATAATAGCTGTCCCCAATTTGTTTTACAGTAACCTAATTATATGTCCAAGCTGGTTTCATATGATTGTTTTGTTTTCGAGAAAACTTTGACAAACTTAGTATGTAAAGGTTAATCTCCACGTAGTTGGCCCTTTTAGTGTGTCAAAGTTTTCTCGAAAACAAAACAATCATATGAACCCAGCTTGGACATATATGTAGATTACTATAAAACGAAGCGGGGACAACTATTATTTAAAGAAAAATATGATTTCTCTTAAAATTATGAATGAAAACTCAATTAGACAAGGACAGAGATATCCGGCGTCCCCTTAAGACGAGGAATTCAAATATGTAATAAAAAAGATATGTTTTCATTTGAAAAAATGAAGTTGGGCGTTAAATGGGCCTTACAAATATATCGGGCCCAAAATCTAATATCACCATTGCATTCTGGTAGAAAATTATAAAGAATATGTGCCACATTATTTTGATTATATTTTCTATGAGATATTTGAGCATTGAATCATTCATGGTGGAAAAAAGAGGTGTGCTACCGAAGAGCCTTCCGAACTTCCACCATTTATAGCTCATTAAAAATAGATGAGTTATAAATGGCGGATGCTCCACCGTGTTAATCATTTTCCCCTACTGAATTTCCAAAATTATACCATGGTGACGTCACAAATCGACTGGTCAATAGGAATTGTTTCGAAACAATTCGCGCGGAATTCAAAATAGCATACATAAATAAGTAAGTTTTTTATAATAAATTCGAGTTAGAAAAAACCTGAAAAATACTTTACTGTCAATAACGAACCATTTGCTAAGTCATTTATGCCCTGAAACATTAATTTTGACCGTGAATGTTCAGAGTAATCTTCTCGCTCGCACGCACGCACACAGTGCCGTATTATTGCCGATGCCAATAATGCCATGGTTTAGGACGGCAACATTTGGGAAGAGCGGCAGAATTTGAAAAAATTAAAAAAGAATTTTTATTTAAGATTTCACACACACACACATACACACACACACACACACACACACACACATCTATACAGACTTTTTCTAAAAACAGTGTATTTTGACTCGTAATGTCTCAAAACGTGTTTGCCATCACAAAATTTTGAACGAAAAAGTGCTTCACTTATTTATTATTTGTTGCTTTTATCAATGGCATTAAGGATGTAATTATTAACTGTAAATTGTTATTATACGCTGATGAGAGCAAGCTTTTCAATATTGTTAAATGTACTGATGAACAGGGTAATTTACAATTAGATCTGGATAGGGTTGTTGGATGGACGGTGCAGAAAGGTCTTAAACTGAACCCCAATAGAAGTCAGACTATTTCATGTTACGGAGGATTAGATTGTAATGAATATAATTATCAAATTAACAGAGTTGATCTAAACAGAGTTGATTCGATAAAAGACTTAGTGGTGATATATGATTCTAAACTTGCATTTAATGATCATATAGTTTACTGAATATGTTACCACTAAAGTTTTCAATATGTACTATTTTTTATGTCGGAATACCAAACTGTCCAATCATCCTAACTCATTGATTATCTTGTTTAACAATCTGGTACTCTCAGTATTGTCGTATGCATCGATTATTTGGACACCATATCACGCTTATTTGATTGAAAGGCTTCAGTTTGTACAATATCGGTTTCTTAGACATCTGTCATATAGATTTTACGTTCCTATGTATAGATTTGATCATGCTTTTAATGATGTTTCTCATTTTTTTAATATTTATACAGTCGAATCTATGCATAACCTGAATGATACTTGTTATATGTTTAAATTTTTTACTTCAACCATGAAACATTCTGACTTAGAGAAACTGTTTAAATACAGATTTGTTAAATATTCATTGAGGCGTAAACGTAAAACTTGCAGAAAGTAATGTTGCTTGGACTCGGCCTTTCTATGGACCAGCTCATAAATCACGTAGATCTTGGAATTTGTTAAAAATTAATACAGATAACTTCAATTGTATTAATACATTTAAATATGAAGTTGTATCATCGTTGTTAAAGTCTTATTATCTTCTATTATTTACAAACTTTCCTAGCTTGTGCTTTATTATGTGAAATTTATATGCTGCCGTATAAATATTAAAAATAAAATAAAATAAAAATAAAAACTATTGTAAGAAAGTAATAAGTATAAGGAAAGTTATGTCAATGAATGGCAAAGTGTCAGAAGGATTGAAAAAATAATACGAATAATATTGATAAGAGAGACGTGCAGATTAAGTGGTAACTGTTTGCGGAAGTGCAAGAGCCGCGTGCAGTATGCACGTCCAGCGGGTGACGAGCAGCAGGAATAGCAGCAATAAAAGCGAGGAAAGAGCTGCGAGCGTGCAGTTTGCGATATTCTTGTGGCGTACGAATGATCACGTATATATCTCGTTTAAAGCTGTTCGGCTTGTGTCTCGTGTCTCATGTCGCACCGCGCTCTGCCTGCTGCATGCTCGATCGGCCGCGCATACTGATGCAGCGCATGTCTGTGGCTGGCTCTATGCCTATTGCCTATAGTAGCACGAGCGCGGAAGCGGAAAAAGCCCGGATACGACCATAACTGCTTGCTTGCTTGCTTATTTGTCATCTGTCGCTGATTATTCGACAATTATTTACATACTTTGACTGATTAAAGACTTGCGAACTGTAGCTGACAGAGCATCCATTTTTTCTTGAATCTTCATCATTAAAAAGGGATTATTTTATTTGTCCAAAGTGCGAGATGCATTCAGGACACGAAGATCAGTCCAATTTGCAGCTGCGTAGGCAGCTCGAGGATTAGAGGCTGGCTGAGCGCAACGACGCGCTGCCTTCGCCGGAAAACCGCTCATCTCTACAGCTCTACAGCTCTGAAACTCTGATGCAGTGCAAGCGCGGCTAGAATGTTCTTTACAACATTACAAGCATCTCTGATGTAACATATAACTGCTGCCGCTACACTCATTTCTTTTCTATTGTTACAAACTATCGTATTGGCTATTTAATGACAAACCCCATTAGCTGTTCACCAAGATTACATATTTTTAATATACGTAATTTTAATAATATTTTCTTAACACGTGCATGTCCTTTTCCATGCATCTAAAGCGAATGTCAAGTTGAGCATTTCGAGCGTTTTCGCCAGAGCGGGAGGTAATGACCATTACCTCCCGGTCCTAAATAACATTTTTCAAATTTTGGAAAATTTGTCAAATATAGGAAAATTTGTCAAATTTTGGAAAATTTGTCAAATTTTAGAAGTTTTGTAAAATTGTTATTTTGAAGATGAAATTGCAATTGGATTCTGTAAGTAAATGACGCACGACTCAAAATGTGCAACTCCCCATTCGGCCTTACATGCACTTCTCAAAAAAAGAACGGTGTGTAATAAGGGGAGGGCAATTTCTAGCTTGGGTGATGATTTTAGATCTCGACTACGACTCGTGTTAAAATCATCTCTCTCTCGCTAGAAATGGCCGTCTTACCCCCCTAGTTGCACACTATACTATTTCAAATCTGCTAGATCTAAAAATACTTCTTTGCTCAACCCATCTAAATAGATCATTCATTTCTCACTGGGCATCTTTTACATATATTACAAACGTATTACAAATATTGATCGGGCTAGCCTTCGATCATCGACACTGATAAATCCGGATCAACAAGGGATTTTTGTCGTCGTGTATATTTGAATTTATTTTTCCGTAATAAGAAACAGCCCCGTGAAAAGAGAAACAATTGCGACCGGAGTACACATTGCCAGCTTAGCTTAACGAAAGTCTTCTACGACTTATTTCTGTAAGAGGGAAACTCGATAGAAGTGCATTATCGAGCACAGGACTAACAGTCTGAAAAACACTCCCGAAGAGGGCAGTCACGCGACCGCGACTCCCACGACGGTTCGAACTATAGCGCGAAACGGTTCCATTATACACTCTGTGAAGTGAGTCTTAGTGCATATCAAACAGCGAGAAAATGAGTCCGGGGAAACTAGCAAACAGTGCATAACTTCGCGGAACAAAGACTGTGCGCGGAGCTTAAAACTTGAGTACCTCTTTATCATATCCTTTCAAAAACACTATGTGGCAGGAGAAAAATGTAATCGACCCGTCAAATCCGGGAGGTACATACATTTCCCGAATACCCCTCCGCTTCCCATTGCCCTTCACGTTCCTCAAAAAAAAAAGAAAAAATACGTAGGAGAGCGAGGTCCTAGGAGTGATGACCCTATATTTGGGGCGAATATCTGCCCCACAAGTCATCTACAAATGTCACACAATGAAATCCATGCAAATGAACAAACCAAAGGACATTAACCAGAGCACATTCCACGTGCTCAGCTTAGCAAGCGATTGGCAGTTATAGATACTCTCTAGGGAAACAGATAGATACGACTTAGACATTGTAGCTTTACAGGAAGTTCGGAGGGAGGATGTTAAGAGGGAGGTCACGGTAAGGCAACGAATCCATAAATATACACTGTTACATGTTCACTGCCCAATAGTGAACGCGAACGAGAACATAAAGAAATCCTTCTATACGAAACTAGAACAAGTACTTGATGGGCTTTCAACATACCATGCAAAGGTACTGCTAGGAGACTTTAACGCGAAAATCGGAAAAGAGGAGAGTTATAGGCCGACTATAGGGAAGGAAAGTTTGCACGACATCAGTAACGACAATGGAATAAGATTACTTAACTTTGCTGCATCTAGAAATCTAATAGTGAAAAGTACTTACTTTATTCATAAGGATCGACACCAAGTAACCTGGATATCACCAGATAAAAAGACACTTAACCAAATTTACCACATCTTAATCGATAAATGACGCCAGGCAAACATTTTTGATGTCAGAACTCATCGTGGCGCAGACACCGACCACTTTTTTGCGGCAGCCAAAATCATAGCTCGTATACTAGTTAACCAAAATAAGAATAAAACCTGACCAACAACTGAGTTTTACTTGCAAAGACTACAAAATTACGACACCTTCTCCAGATATAGGGAAGAACTAAAAGACAGACTAGATAGTATAGAGAATAAGGAAGATTGGGATGACATCGAGACAACCTGGGACAATATTATAAAATTCAATTAAACAAGCTGCTAAGATAGTATTAGGGAAACGGAAAAAGCACAAACATAAACCGTGGTTTGACGAAGAATGCGAGGAATGGAAAAACAAAAGGCAGCAAGCGAAAGCGCTTAATCGTAATAACAACACAGAACTAACGCTTAGGCAGTACTGTAGCACAAGAGAACAGGCCAAACGGGTTTTCCGAAATAAAAAGATAGAATGGGAAAATGAGAAAATTTCGGCTATTCAGGAAAACAATAACAAAATCAATATTCGTAAAATGTACTAAGCAGGTAGAGAAGCTACTTTGATGAGCTCCTAAATGTACATGAGCAATAATCCGTCTCGGACTTCAGCGAAATCCACACTGCTGAACAACACATCGTGCAACCCACCTTTAACGAAATACACGCGTCAATCAAAAAGCTAAACAATAGCAGACCCAAGGGAGTAGATCTATTACGAGCGGAACTGTTGAAAGAGGGAGGACGAACACTTATTGAAATAATTCACACTCTTACACGTGCCATATGGAAATGGGAAATTACTTTTAAAAATGATGCGTTTTTGTGTCTTATGCATTCTTTGCTATGAAAGTATTTCTGATGCATGTGATAGGTCGGGTCAGAGCACGGCAGACTTCCGCAGGTAGGCGCCCGACCGCGATGACTGTCGTCGCGTAGGCCGCTTGCACGGTGCGATTGTAAAGAATCAATTGCATTGGGGCTGTATTTTTCTCTCCACCGGTCGCATACGACCGATAAAAGAAGAGGCCACGGTGCAAGGAAAGGCGCACAAGTTTATTCCTTGCGGACGGTTGGCTACTGGGTGTCATCACCTGCGCGGGGAGACATCAAGTAGGGTTCGATGCAAGTATTAATTATTGCTCAATGGAGACGTGACGCGTACAACTGTTTCTTACTAAACATAGTTTTTTAAGCAATCTATATTTGATGTAAATATTGAGATAATTTTTTGATTTTGTAAAATGTAATTCTGTAAAACCAAATTATTTATGTATATTTAGGTAACGATTAAGATAACTATTTAAAAACTGAAATCAGTTTGATTATGTAATGCATAGGTACGTCCCATATGGTGCACTCGTTTTCATATCAAATTTATTATGATGATAAATTGACAAGATTATTAGCGATGTTCTTGATAATTATTAAAATAAATACTATTTTAATATGTTCCTTCTTTAAATAGATAATGAAAAGAAAGTAAATCTTAGCTCCTGTGAATGGAGTGGTAGATTCTATCTGAATAGCAAGCGTTTCTTTATTATTAAACAGCTGTTTAGGACGAATTGTTTTCGCACAGATATCTGTCAGTTGGTTAAGGGCCCAGCTAACTGGTTAAGGACTGCCCAAATCCAAGTTAGTTTCGAGCAAACCTTTGACGTGCACATTTAAGGTCTTGTGTGCAGGAGGCGTCAAGTCGTAAATTTTAAAATGACATGTGATTGACATTGATGGAAGTTTTTAACAGCAAAGCTATGAAAACAAGGGGCCAAAAGTTGGCAAGCGGTCATTATTAATTCGAATTTGAGTTATAATATTACTTAGTTTGCATACTATTTAGGGTACAAAACTAGTTTTGGACGGGGAGGGGGCGGAGGGGAGAATGTTACAAACAGAAGTAGTGTTAATTATTGTAAAACAATATTGACGGCAAATATAATGATGTTAAATTGATAATAAATACATATGTAATGTTAAACTGCTGAAAAGCAATAGCTGCAGTATTATGAAAGAACGAGAACAGGATGAAATCGACTACGCGGAATGGTTGAGTATGTGTTTTTGTCTCAAGTGCATTTTACCGAAAGAAGGTCGTAAAAAAGGGCCAGCGTTGGCGCTCTCGACAACAACAAGGTAGTGCAGCTTTGGCTCTCGATAGGTTCAGACGTTTAACTAGCAGGAAAAGCATCAGCTTTTAGCGTAAATGCGTCAGAGGACTATATCAGTAAATGAAAAGATAGACAGGAAAATAATTATGATGAGTGGTACTGCGCAGCTCTTCTATATTAAGGCAATACACTGAATTGGTTTTGTGATATAAAATATTATGTTTAAAATATTTATCGTGTGAAGCCAACATTTTACTTGAACAAACAGATGCCTGTGCGCAATAGACACGTTGCCTCGCACCTATATCATATCTATTTTGTAGGACAAAAAAGAATAGTATTCGTACGATGCTGCGAGCGCGACATATTCATATTCCTGCGAGTTTGCCTTTGTATTTTTCTCTTTTTGGCTCTTTTCATATAACATGTATGAATATGAGATCTGGCGCGACATTTCTACCTAATATCTGTGAGGAATATTGAAAAACGGTTTCCAAACAATCAATTACAATGCATGAAATAACATGCTTTATCTGCAGAGAACGTAGTTCCAATGAGTTTTATACAAATCTTTTAAAGTCGATTCCATTCAGATTGGCTTTCAAAAGAAATGGAACAGATACCAATCATGTTCTAAGCATTCTATATACAGTGACCACCACTTAATGGAATCAAACTGGTGCATATTAAACTACTTCTAATAAGCAGGTGATTCTAGTAAGAGAAAATATGGTATGCATAACAAAGTGATGAATATTCAGAACTTTAAGAAATAAATTTACTATGACACGAATATCAATTTAGTAGACGAATTAAACTGTTTAACAATAAGTAAAAAATACAATTGTGCTCTAGGATAACATTCATTCGTTTCTGTTTGGCGTATCTGCTTATTTGAAATACTTTCAACGTAATCTTTATATCGATAGTGTTGTTCAAAGCTATTACCATAATGTTGAACGCCTTCATGAAGAACTTTAAGAGGAGAATATTGAGCAATCAATTTATCAGCTTGTGGTTGCGGCCGTCCATAAGTTTCGTAAGGCTTTTTTTCAGCTTTTCGACTCCTCCCTCCCCCTATGTAAGAAATCGTAAGATTTCTTGTACCCCTCTCCCCTCCCCTCTCTAATCTTACGTAATATTTCTTCATCAAAAGTTGAATTTTTAAAGACTCATGTAAAAAAATTACCCTTTTTTTATACATATGTATTATTTTTCCAAAGAAAAGCACAAATATTTATTACAAGCCCAGTAGTCGAGTATGTAATTTTTCATAAAAAATGCGCTGATATAGTTCAGCTGTCATAAACTATAGCATTTTCCTGTCTGCAGATGTCAATTTTTAATTTTTTTCACTTTGTTTTAACACTTGCAATAGTCACTACCAAAATCTTGAAGAAATTCAGATACTCTCTAAAACTTTTGGAGTGGAAATCTCATCAGCACAGTAAATATGTTCTTATTATGTATTATTATGTACAAAGAAAGAAAAAATAATTGTATATAGAACTATAAAAGTGTCATAGTACTCTATAAAATTTTTGGAGTGAATATTTCACTTCAAATGAATTAAGTGACTGTGTTTTCATGATTTTAGAGTGGCATTTCACTCCAAAATCATGAAAACACAATCACTTATTGCATTTGAAGTGAAATATTCACTCCAAAAATTTTATAGAGTACTATGACACTTTTCTAGTTCTATATACAATTATTTTTTCTTTCTTTGTACATAATAATACATAATAAGAACATATTTACTCTTGTTAAAATCCTCCTAAACCGCCATTAAAATATCAGTGCAGCCAGAAAACCTTCAAAAAAGGACATTATTTTGATTATCGTTTCGCGCAACAGGCATCAGTGAATTTTAATCAGCTTGAATTTATGTATTCTTTTAAGTAAAACTTACAAGGAGAATGTAATACCTCCGGGTCACGAATGCTGATGAAACTTTGGGAGGTGTATCTAAAAATGAAGCCTAACACACGTAGTTTATTCTAATGGGCCCTTATGTTCAAAAGTAAGCTTTTTTACTCCAAATATACGTTATTTCAGTGAGAAAAGGTACCTCTTCTAGTGACTATAACTTTGCATTGGTTAGCCCTAGAAAAAATATATATAATAATATGTAATAAAAGTAGGCGGAAAGAGCTTTAATTTAAGACCCGTAACGTTAAAAAATATTATTTATTAACGTTTCTGATATTACATTAAAGCTCTTTTTGCCTACTTTTATTATCTTGTGGGTCACTTTTTCTAGTACTAACCCATGCATAGTTATAATCACTAGAAAAGGTACCTTATTTCACTACAATAACGTATATTCGGAGTAAAAAAGCTTATATGAGGGCCCATTAGAATGAACTACAGGTGATAGGTCTCATTTTAAGGTATCAGAAAGCACCTCCCAAATTTTCATCAAAATTCGTGTCCCGGAGGTATGACACTCTCCTTGTTATAAATCTATGCTCCAATATTATTTTTTTTGCCTCGAAAAAAAATTCTATTGCTAAATTAAGTTTTCAATTTTCTATTTCCACAAAAATCACGTATTTCATTGTAATTATTGCTTAGCCAAATTTGTACTTAAACTTTTATCCATAGATCTCAATATAGATTTATTAAAAATGTATTTAAAAAGTAGATTACTATACATTTAAAACATAAAAAAAATCTGGTTCGCAAAACATAACTGGAAGTTATGAAAATAAAGAATTGAGAAAAATGACTATAAAGTAAAATAGTAGTAATAAAAAAATAAAACTTAATTCGTAATTATTTATGATTCCTTTTTTGTTTTATGGGATACATGTTTTTTATCTACCACTGACATAGGGTTTTAACTTTTACTGACGTTTAGCTTTGCTTATGGCGTGATTATTTAACTTCCTTTGTCACTCAAATGTTAAAAAAACATTGAATTTTAGACAAAAACGAAAATATTTAGTCAGATTTTCTTGTGAAATCTCTTTCATTATTAAGAAAAAGGGTTAAGAATTAGTATAAAGAAAAATCGTTTTTTTACTAAAATCTTATCTTCTTCCGTTAAATGAGTGATTATAGTAGATTTACGTTTTCGATCTGGAAGATTTTGGTAGTGACCATAACTAGGGTTAAAACGAAAGGAAAAAATCTTGATAAATTGACATTCGCTTACATGAAGATGATCATTATTTCGGATTTGAGAAGTATCGCGTATATGAAATTTAAAAAATAAAACAATATAATAAACTATAGGTTACAATTATAATTAATTATATTTGTATATCTACAATCAAGAACATTTTTACATTATAATTAATCAAACAGGAAGCTTTCTTATAGTAAAGAAAAGTTTTGCTAAAATATGTTAGAAACATGTTCTTAAACTTAAGACATCAAAATGCACTATTTTAAGAAAATGTCAGAATGAATGTGTTCGTGCGTGTGTCTGTGTGTGTATGTGTCTGCGTGTGTCTGCGTGTGTGTGTGTGTCTCTGTATGTGTGTGTATTTGTGTGTGTGTGTGTGTGTGTGTGTGTGTGTGTGTGTGTGTGTGTGTATTTGTGTGTGTGGATTTGTGCGTGTGTGTGTGTGTGTATTGCTTGTTTCGGGGTTTAACGCTTTTGTGTGTCTTAAATCGAGATATAAAAGCTACAGAAGTGGTGCCAGGTGAAATTTGGATACAAATTTTGGCCCGCGAAATAGTACAGTTTCCAAGCAGACGCCGAGTTGGTACCTTTTCCAACCGGACACCGAGTTCATACATTCTTACAATAAGGCGACGATATAGTATATAGTATAGTGTTGTTTTGGCTACTTTTAAATTTGTAGATTTTCGAGTTTTAGTATTTCTGTTTGTTTTATGTTAAAAATATTATAATCAATTTAGTGTAATTTTTAGAAAATCATATTGATTTTTCAATATAGAATTAAATAGAATAAATAATTTCATATTGAGACAATTTATAAAGTTTGAGGAAGCTAAATGCCAATGAATTGTCAGCGGTTCTTATTTCAAATCTTCATAAAAAAAATAAAAAAAAGCTTTGAATGGCCAAAACTACCGCATAATAATACTCCAGAAAAATGCGAATAAATATTTATCGAAAAAAAAATGAATATCTTAAAAATTATAAAACGGTATAAAACAAAACCGAATCGATAAAACTTAAAAATTCTTCTTGATTGCAAATCTTCGTCGAAAATCGTAAAAAATGAGCTTTTATTTACCTTGAATTACCGTGTAGTACGCTAGAAATCAACGATCAAAATTTTTTTGAAAAATAAAATATTTTAAAAAATGAAGAAACGTTATAAAACAAAAAATATTCGATAAATCTTGAAAATTATTTTTAATTTAAAATCTTCATCGAAAAGCGAAAAAAATAAGCGTTCATTGGTAAAAATATTACCATGTAATTCCGAAGCAATAAACAACCAAAAATTCTTTGAAAATAAATATGAACTCGAATATCTCGGAAAATCAAAGTCCTTGTGATCTGGGCAAAGAACTTAGCCAAGAGATAGTAAAACGGTACATTTTTGGACATTTTTAGAAGGAATAATGCTGTTTTACTCAAGTTATCGATTTGCAGTAGAAAATTGATTTTTTTACAAAATTTTTTTTTCAGACCTAGGGTAAATTCAAATACTGAATTTTTTACGAGTCTAGAAAACTTTTTATGTTTAAAAGCAATCATATCAAAATTTTATGTTATCGATACATAATAATATCTTAAATTTTACCACTGTAAAGCCTCAAAATCTTGATCCTACAGGTCACAGTAAATCATTATTTTCAAGTAGTACATTACGACACGTGTGACTTAAGTAATCCTTTACAGCACGGCGTGTATTAGCGCCCGAGCGTAGCGAGGGCGTTAAACGCTGTTCTATGAAGAACGACTTTTGACACGAGTATCGTATTAGTATATTATGACACTGTTGTGGGAGATGGTTTTCTACCTTGCTCGAGGGTTTTCGCACGAGCGAAGCGAGTGAGAAAATCGAGCAAGGTAGAAAAACACCTCCCACAACAGTCTCATACGATATTTTATAGCACAACAACCTCAAAATCGACAATAAAGTTGGCATTTTGAGGTTAGTGTGCTATAAACTATTTTATAGCACTGCTTGCCTAAATCCGCTGTCACGCCTAGCCGCGCCTTAAGCAGTCCAGTATTGTACCGTGCGGTTAGCGCCCGAGCGTAGCGATGGCGATAAGAACGGTGCAATAATGAACTACTTAAGTCACGAATAGATGTGACTTAAGTGCGGTTTTAAGCCACACTGTGCTATAAACCATACTTATTAAAGGAACTTCGTTCCTCACACGATTCTTGGTGACAGTATAATTTTTATCAGAGATTCAATCGCTTTTTGAAAAAAATTCTTATATTTGTAAAGAAATTGATTGGACATGCGAGATAGAATAACAAAAAAATTAACGAAAAAGTGCTCCTCTCATTTTGTAATACGTGTCAAAAAGAGTCAAAGATCCGTAAAAAAATTTTGTTCTTTATTATGTCACATAGCATCGTGTGAGGAACAATGTACCTGTAATAAATATGGTATTGAAAATAATGATTTATTTAGTAGTAAAACATTCCGAATAACCTTTGTGTAAAGCATGAAAGAAAGAAGTATAATTATAATCTTGAAAAGTGGATTTCTATTGAAGTAACGTGTTTGTATTCTTTCAATAAAACTTATCAATTACCGTGACATTTTTGGGTTATGCAAGTTTGACAGTGGTTGGTTAACACGATAGTAGGTACAATGACGTTGAAGTGTCAGCGGTGTAATGCGCGCCTACGAAGTTGGGCGCGCGATAATTGCTTTTCCGATACTCCTCCATGATACTTGTTCACAGTCGAGTTGGTCGCTTTTGAGGTTTCATAACCAGTTTCCATGATGAGCAGCAATACATTAAAATACTATTGGTTGGAAGAAACAAGTTAAGCATTTTATGTTGTTATCGCAGGAAAATCGGGGCAACTGAATTGAACTTAGATTTGAAACTTTTGCTTTCTTAAAAGCTTTGTAATGATAAAAATTTTGGAATGAAAATGTTTATTTAATTTGAATTATTTATTTACTTACACGGATTAATACCCATTTACAAAGGGAAAGAAAGAACAATTTTATAGATTTTAATGTTTCCGATGTCCCAGAATCTGAAATTATAGACATACATATGCAGAAACTCAGAAAAATACGTTTCTTAAAGAATAGTTCATCCTAAGCAAGCTGTAATAAAGAAATAACCCTATATCCCTGACAGCCACCCCAAATGTATTGAAACATTTTCCCCCGTGTATGTTTCACCCAAAAATCCAAGTATAGGTGACGTTTGACTCTTAAAACCTTGCGGCACAGCAAGAAGTTTGTATTATGGCCTAACAATGAGAAAAATAACAATAAAAAAAAACCTTGCAACCAGAAAAATTAAAATAAAAAAAAATCCGTTATATTTTGATAAAATATTCAAATTTACCGTAAAAAATGATTAATATATGATGAATTATTTATTCTTACCTACAAATATATAACCAATTTATTTGTAATTTTAAGATGGTTAGGCCTCCTTAAAGGAACAAGATACATTTAGACAGCGAAAAGAAACTTTTTTTAAGAGTCTAGAAAGCTTCCTAAAAGCAAAAGCAAATTTAAAGCAAACTTTTGAAAAAATTTTAAACTTAAAATCATGATTCTGCACCTCACGATGAATCGCTATTGTCAATACCATATTTTTTTGAAGAATATAAGCGTTCACGATTCTAGGCAACACGATAAAAGAAATTTTCAGAAATATGGTTTTTAAATATAAGAAGTTTTGTAGACTCATGAATAAAGTTTTTTTCGAGTCTAAACTGTCTTGTCCCCTTAAAGCTCATTCGAGAAAGAATTATAATTTTGTAACTTGTATATCAGGCGCTTAAATTTTGCAGGTACTTTTGATATATTTCAGAGTAGAATTGATTTGAATTTATGAACTTTTATGAATACCTAGATCGAATACAAATCATGCGTGGTTTGAAAATATGTACGTATTTGTCATTGTTTATATTACTGTACAGCTGGGGGAAGAATTACATTTCCAAATGGATCGGTTAATGACTGTCAAAAAGTGCATAGTTCATGGCATAAGAAACTTAATCAATGACATAAGCAGCTTCCGCCATGAACTAGGCACCATTTGAAGGTCATTAACCAGTACATGCGGAAAGATAGTAACTTAAATAATGCATGTTTGAAACAGTTTGTATTTTGAAAATATCGGCCTATGACGAGGCCTATGAGGTCAATTTACTAGTGTTCGGCTTCATTTATAAATATGACAGAAAATATTTCCCAAAGTCTCCTAAAAATCCACTACCCGAAGGTGATATCGACACTAGTCTTGTAAATTCTGATAGCTTGTGCTGTTTTTATGTAACATCTACAAGACATGTTCATTGTACAAATAAAATAATTATGAATGAATATTCGAAGTGTAAAAAATCGATATTTTGAAATAGAAAATATTGAACATAGCAAATCATTATAATTTTCGCAAGGTAGAATAAATGATGACAGTTTTAGTGAGCAAAGTTGTAAAATGTTTCCAGTATGAAAGTGAAGTGCAAAATCATGTAATTAAGGAAGTAAAAAAAAAGAAGTTTTTATTTGGATGGCAGGGTCAGCGCAGGTTGGTTCTCGTCACGTCCGGTAGTTTTTGGAAGAGCGAGGGTGGCGCAGCTGCTGCAGCTCAAGACGTGGGAGAGCCAATCTGTAGCATAGCAGCGATCCGGACGAAGAACGATGAGGCACGAGCGTTTAATCGACAAAGTATCGAGGGCCTTTCGATCGGTCTCGTGGCGCAACAAAAACTTTTATTTTGCCAGCCAACGAACCTGAGCTTTAATTTCCGAAATTTAGCAGTCATGCTTAGGTATTAAACTTAACTACGTTAATTTATCACACTTAAATGATCAGCAAGATCAAATTGAATTTAAATATATATTTTAAACGACAATTAAAGAAACTACGAATTTTAACTGACAATCACAGGGATGCACTTTTTTATTTCATTATCAATTTTGAGAAAATATCTCCGTTAATGTCGCAATCAAAAACAATTAAATAGAAAACATGGGTCCCAGTAATTATTAATAACATGGAAGATAAGGATAAGTGGATAAGTGTATTTTACAGATACCTTAATATCTTTAAGACATACTTCCTAAATTTTATGCTTTAAAATGCATATATTATTTACGCACATATTATTATATATTTTTCACAAATTAATCGACAGTATAAGTATCTTTTGTAACAAATATATATTTCTTAGCTTTAAAAAGTTAAGAAAATTCTAAGGGTGTACATTAGATAAAAATCTTGTATGCTTTTTATTATGTGGGCTCTATTCAGCAGAATAAGTCTATAGACACATTTCCTCTTATACTAAAAAGGCACATAGTCGATCAATGAAATAAATTATCGTACTGAAAAGCTGATGATAAGCAGTGTCATCAAGGGCAGTGTCGAGTTGGGCCAAATTCTTTATTTAATATTACAGTAACTATAATGATTTGCTCAAAATTACAGTGGCAAGTTCACTGAAGTGCTTGCCAGACAAAATTCCAATGAATAAGCTGCTGGAATCATATACCTAATGCATCAGCTGTTTACTGGCTAAATAGCATAATAGCATAATACATGGGTCATATTAGGTACAGTCACCTTATATTTTAAAAAATAGACGGATTTTATTTGTATCTTTTCATTTATTTATTAAGCTAATTATTAACTATTATAAGATAAAAAACGCTGCCAATTCATTGGCTCTTAGCTTCCTCAAACTTTATAAATTGTTCCAGTATGAAATTATTTATTTTATTTAATTCTGTGATGAAAAACAAAAACAAGTCTATTGCTTTTTAATATGTCGAGATATATGTATATATTTAAATTTTGTAATTTGTGAATTCAAATTTTAATTCAATTAAACATTATTCCTTACAAATAGAATTGAAGAAGAAAACATAATAAATATATCGATTAACTATAAAATGCTCTACAGTCTTCTCTTATTTTGAAACTATTAAATACATTTTTTTTGCAAGACATTGGAGTAAACGCATATTTTTGTGATAAAAACAGGGGTTTTTAAAAAATCTTCTTTACGCACATCTATTAGACAAAATCTATTTTAAATAATTCAAGAAAATTTTTAACTATAAATGAATGAAAGTTGATATTTGTGTCTATGTTTAAACTCAATTTATGGTCTGAAATAAATAAAACATTTTTTGAACCTATGCAAAAGTATAGCATAGATTATGAAAACATATTTAAATTGTGTAAAAACTTAAAAACTTTGTGCATATCAAGTTACATTTTGTTCAATTGTCAATAATAAATTTTGCAACAGTATAATTGTTGATTAAGTTTTATTTATAAATATAATGTATACTACTTTTACAAATAAAATTTTTTCATATTTTTGTAACATTAATTACAGAAATATGATAAAAATGAAAAAGCGGTATAAAACAAAAACGAATCGATGATTCTTAATTTCTTTTGATTTTATACTTTATCAAAAAATAAAAAAGAGTTTTGAAAGGTCAAAAAATACCGCCTAATACTCAAGAAAAAAGCGATTAATTTATTTATTGAAAAATATGAATATCATAAAAATGAAAAATGTTATATATAAAAAACGAACCGATAAACCTTAAAAATTCTTCTTGATTTAAAATTTTCATTAAAAAACGTATAAAATGGGCTTCTGTTGGTCAAACATTACAGCGTAATACGCAAGAAATCTACAATCAAAAATGTTTGCCAAAGCAATTACCACAAAAAATGAAACAACATTATAAAACAAAAACGATTCAATGAATCTTGAAATGTTTTTTTACCTAAAATCTTCTTAAAAGGCGAAAAATACCGCTCATTGGTAAAAAAAATGACCGTGTAGTACTCGAGAAATAAGCAATCAAAAATTTTTTGAAATAAAATATTACCTTATCTGGGTAAATAACTTAGCCGAGATATAGTAAAAGGCTACCTTATTGAAATTTTTAGAGGGAATAATGCCGTTTCACTCAAGTTATCGTTTGCTATAGAAAATTGATTTTGTTTATGAAATAATTTTTTTCTCATGTATAGACGAATAAAATGGCACAGAAATTTGCTAGAATAATCTTCTACATTATCCTAATCAAGTCAATTTTTTTCAAAAATTTTCCATCATACATTTTAGAGAAATAACCATTCAAACATAACATAACGTTTCCATGTATAACAAAAGAAACGAAACACCTTATCCAAAATTTCGGGTGACAAAAGATAGGAAATTTTATGCTTTTTCAAATGCAATTTAACTGGGCCGGTGATATTATTTCTAGCGTACAAAAAATACGAAAAACTTAAACCAAAAAATCAAAATACCGCTAAAAAACCAAAACTATTCCAATAATCTAGAAAAATTTTTATTATGCCACACAATTTTTTATTATGCCGCGAATGTACACACACACATACACACACACACACACACACAAAAAGACACACTCAAGCATACGCACACACACAAACACACGCACACACACCCACATACATACACACACAGATACATATCCATAAGGACATTTTCTAAAAATAGTGTATTTTGATTCCTTATGCCTCAAAACATGTTGCTAACATGTTTTTAGAAAAACTTTTCTTTTACTATCACAAAGCTTCCTCTTTGAGAAAGAAAAATGCAGCACATTTTCTTTTTTCTTCACAGGAAGCAATGAATCTTATGATTTGGAAATTTGTCAGGAATAAAATGTCCCTCCCCTCACCCAATCATGGTAAGTAGGAGTAATGTGGGAATGTGGAGAGGGAAAAGAGAGAAAGTAAATGCGTTCCTTATAATAAGTAATGATTGTAATCTTTGCAGAAATGCGCTATCATCCCATTACGTCGATGTTTTGGTAGAAAATAGCGCTAACGAGATAGAGAGAAAAAACTCGCACATAGCGTACTTAACCAAGTAAAAATGACTTTATATAAGATCATATATAGGTATACTTATATATGATCTTATACGATCATATAAGAGATATTTATGAACATATATGAACAAATGACCATACATGCAATTGAAAATTAACTTAGGACTTATATATGAGATCAAATTCTCCAACTTTTGGACTTTATTTTATAATTATGGTTTAGAGAAAATATTATTCAAATAATTACAATATTTAAATTTTCACCTTGGATTTGTAATCTCAGACCCCAAAAACCACTAAAACTATAATACATTGTACGGGTTAATGGCAGATATAATCTATGCATGAGTGTAATGTAATTATATGTTCATATATGATCAGATACGTTGACATGTTGAAAGGCCAATTAGTAATGATAAGCAGCAACGGTGCCTGTAAGGCAACAGCTATCACCCAGTCTTTCTGTCGGCTGTAGACGTACTTGCATCATCACCATAGCTATCATAACTACTTTTTGGAATTAGCTATCCGTAGCTGTGTAGTACATAGCCTTGTTCACACAGTCACGCCATCTTTCTCTATTGTTTGCGACTTGCATCCAGTCCTCCTCATAACATATATACTATTTCTCGTAGGTCCATTTTAATATCGTCCTCCCACCTTCGTCTCGGTCTACCTGGGGTTCTTGCTCCTGTCGGCTTCTCTACGAGCACTCTAAGTGCTGCTCTTTCGTTACCCATCCTAGCTACATGTCCAGCACACCATAGTCTTCGAGATTTAATCACTCTGGTAATGTTTAGCTTCCCGTATAGCTAGTGTATTCCTCGGATACGTAAAATTCTCCATTCTCTAGTAATCTCATCTATTTTGCCCCCAAATATCTTTATAAGGACTTTCTATTCTCAAATACTCTAAAACTATTTTCTTCACGTTTGGTTAACGCCCACGTTTCGCATCCGTATAGAAGTACTGGCATTATAATTTTTATATATATTTCTAATTTAGTATTTCGCAATAGTAATCATGATTTTAGTAAGTTATTTACCGAATGCAGCTTCTTCTAAATTTTTTTATGAATTTCATTTTTGTGGTCTATTATCATGCCAAGGTATTTAAACTCGTTTACTTTTTTCAAAGTTTTGTCAGAGACTTTCAAGTCGGTATCAGCAATCTCGAGCCTTGCTCTGGTAGTTACCATGCACTGGATTTTCTCTTCACATATTTCTAGGCCTATTTCTTTAGCTGTTTTAATTAGTATTTCTATGTTTTTTATTGCAGTTTCTCTGTTTTTTCCTACAATGTCTATGTCACCTGCGTATGCTAGCAATTGTGTTATAAAGTCATTTATTATAATTCCCTCTTTACTTTCTTGTACCGCCCTGGCCACGTATTCTATAACTAAGTTAAATAGGAGGATTGATAGAGCATCTCCCTATTTTAACCCGTTGTGAACGTCAAATGGTTGCGATAGGCTTTTATCTGACCTGACTATGCCCCAACTGTTATCTAGACACATTCTGATTAAATTGACCAACGTCTTTGTTACTCCTTGCAGTACTAAGACGTGGGGCATTTTACATCTTATTATTGAGTCATACGCTTTCTTGAAATCAATGAATAATTAGTGTACCGCTTCCCCGTATTCACTTTTCGAGGAGCTGCCTAACCAAAAACATCTGGTCGCTTGATGACCTGTTTTTTCGAAATTCACACTGGTAATCCCCGAGGATTTCCTCCGCGACAGGTGTGAGTCTATCTAGCAGTACATTAGAGAGAATTTTGTAGCATGTACAGATAAGAGAAATGCCTCTATAGTTATTACAGTTTGTTTTATCTCTTTTTTTGTGTATTGGGACTATGATTAGATCTCTCCATTCTGTGGGCATTGTTTCTTCGAACCGAGGATTGCATGCTATGTTATAGAGGTTTCAATAATATAAAAATGACTTTGATTATTATATTTTATTATTTGAGAATTTATTCTATAATTCGTTATATCTATATACATATGTGCACGTTTGAAATGCCGACCGCAGCTCCTGTTATTAGAGCAAGGAGAGGTATCAGGTATCCATCGACCGAGCTCTGAAATCAGACTGACACTCCTCGATTCGCACGGCGAGGTGGGCAGCTCGAAAAAGCCGCAGTCGAGCCGACACAAATCTAATCATAAGTTGGAATACCCTCGCTCCTCGATACTTAATCACTAATACTTACATCTTATATTCGACACCTATAGTCGCACACAATACTTTAATTTATTTATATTTTGAATATTATAAAATAATGTATAACTTAGAATAATATTTATATTTGAATGATTTAAATAATTAATAATACATAGGGAGAATTTTCTGATAAAAATTAGCGTAAAGATTATTGTAAACGTGGAACATCCTGACTTAAGGGGAACAATTACTTTGATGAACGATAAAAATTAACATTATTCACTATAATTGTTACCATTCAGTCATGGAAATTTTTAACGTTCAGTAACGTAATTCTTATCAGGAAATTCTCTGTGTAGATTTAGAGTGTTTGAGAATAGAACCCTGAGAGAGATATTCGGATGATAAATAGATCAGATTACGAGAGAATTTACGTTATCAGGAAATTAATGAGCTACACGGAAAGCCAAACATTAATAGAGTGATAAAATTTCGAAGACAGATGGGCTTCGCACCTAGCTAGGATAGGAAGCGAAAGAACAGTATTCTTTGTAGGGAGTACTTTTAGGGATACCGATTATCCTATCGACAATATTAACCTTACTAAGGCTTACTATATGATATTGGCATATTGCAACCTATTCCTTTGTAATGGAAACTTTACAATATTCACAAATTTAACAATGTTCCTATAATCTGTATGACCAGATAAATATAGTGTCAAATAACGATTTTTAACAAAATCTTGCATTTTTCACATCCTCTTTAATTAAAATAAGTTTAATAGAGCTGTATGTTATACTTAATTATCACAAAAAGATAAAATAAAAAACATGAACGTGTCATAAATAGTTTATTCATTAGCTTAATGAAGTTGATTGCGAATCGGTGATAGCCTAGGCATGGGAAGCGTCGAGCAGGAGGCTAATCCGATTAAGTTGCGGGTCCGATGGGTGACGCGACCGCTTATGGATTATGCAGACAGCAAACGGGCATCTTCGGCGCTGCCGAGGCTACTTGTCGCTGAATAAATTACGCGACCCAGTCTGCATGCATGCATTTTAGCCGCGGCGTTAGCTCTAATTCTGTTTATGAACAAGTTGGAATCTGCTAAGGATTCTGCGAAAAGTGCCTTTCAGCTCTCACCTGCAGCCTAGTTTGCATACAAGCTCTACCGTAAAACATTTGCTCACACATGTACACAGCAGCTTTTTTTTTTATTTTCTTGTACATAGACTAAGAAATTACTCCCCTTTTTACTACCAGTTGCTCTATTATACCCTCGCACATTCCTCATTCAAATGGAAAAAACAGCATTTTCTTTATCATATAGAAAAGCATAAGGTTACGTCGAACTCCAAGGGACCTGCGGATTCTATTTGTTATTATGAGGGTGATTTACGAAAAACAAATTCCGTATCTTCATCTACAGAAATTAACCCTGTGGCGCAGTATTCCAAGATATCTCATCCAAACGAGGTTTTTACTGTCGCCAGGAGGACGAGAGATCTCGTCCTGACATTTTTGGCTATAGGCTATAACTTTTGACTGGTACACTTTTACAGTATACCTACGACCACGCAAATTAAAGCTGACAATTTGCTCTTTATGATAAGATTGGTTCGACTTTCGATTTCTACGCGACCCCAAAAACATAAACTGTATACGATTTTCCAAATAAAAATAGAAAAGATTAAACTTTTTTAGGTACATTGAGTGACCAGTGACTAATCATCATCAAAGCTATATATTGCAAAATGGTCAACATTTCATCTTCGTGGCATGTCGTTAGTTGAAAAACAACTCTTCAGCAGCATACTTACTGTTTGAAAATACATCTTTACGTCAATATCGCAATTATAGATTTTAAATGTGTCCTCAGTTTTGCTCTGTTTAAAAAAGAAAATTTTATAATAAGGAACTTACATGGGTTGAAATTAAATTGTTGTTTTAATTTTATTCGAAAGTTCATGAAAATATAATAAAATTCTTAAGACAGTGTTTTTTCTTATGCGATAACTTTTATAATAATAATATATTAAAGTTGGGATGAAATTCGGTGTTAGTTTACGTGATGAAGTGGATATATCGCCGTTTAGCGCTGTCAGGTATCAAAATTATTATATAAATTTCAAAGGTTCACTTACCGATAGAGGCATTGGACGGCGATAGATCTACATCATCGTGAAAAAGTCAGTGACATGAATTGAAACAACTACCAAATTCCAGCACAACTTTAATATATTATTATTATAATGAAATTTATCACATACGGAAAAACTGTCTTCATTAAATGTCATTATTTATTCATGAACTTTCGAATAAAATTAAAATCTAAATTCATGCATGTTCCCCATTGTTTATATCTAAATATGCTAAAATGCGGTTACATACGTACACGCGCGTACGTGCGTGCGTGCTTGCGTGCCTGTGTGTATGCGCGCGTGTGTGTGCGTTTATGTGAGTGCGTGTGTGTATATTGCTATGCAAATTTCCATACCATTTTTATTTAAGTCACTAAATTGTAACGTGTCACTTATTAAATTAAAGCTCTTTTCCTGTACTTTTATTTTCATTGGTATGAAAAAATGTTTTGCAACTTCAGGAGTAGGATTATTATATCAATTGTGATCGATAATAGTGTATAATTTTCAAGCTATATTCCTATTTATGTTCTTAAACCCTCTGAAGCACACATTTTTCTACCCTACGCTTTTTATGAAAATTGATGTTTTTTATGTAATTGGTATTTTAGTGTCTCTGATTCAAAATCTGCTGTCAGATTTTCAAAATACAAAATGACGAATCCAATACAGTGAATGAAAGTGCTATTTCTGAAAAACAGCTTTCATAAATATTATTTATTCGAAAAATATATGTATAATCTTAAAATATTTATGATTTTAATTCGACTTACATATCTAGCGATCATTTTCCTTTCAAACAATCATATATATTTTAGATACATTTTCTTTAAAATTTTATATCTGAAATCACTTTTTCATTTCTGCCTGGCATCTACATTTTTTTATGAAACGGAACGCAAAATGATGAAACATAGAATGTCATTTTGTTCGTAAATCCCATCCAGTGTAGACTTTAAAATAAGACTTTATTGAAATTGACTGCGCGATTTTCCTAACAGCTACGAATAAGGTAGCTCAGAAAATGTTGCTGTGTAAAGGGGCATATATCTTATTCAACACATATTTACTCAGAAAAATATTTTTATATGTAACAATGCTTAAATTAAAGCTCTTTTGCCTAGTTACGGTGTTTGTTTGGGTCACTTTTTTAATGTAAAAACATGCAGAGTTATGTTGAGAAGAAGAGGTGTTTCTTTTTACTAAAATTATACGCAGCTGGGGTATAATGACTTGTATCTCGAGAAATAGTGTCCATTGGAAAAAACTACCGGTGCCAGGCTTCATTTTTAGGTGCCAGGCTTCATTTTTAGGTGCCAGAAAACACCTCCCAAAGTTTGATCTAAATCCACGACCTAGAGAATTTTGGATACTGACAAGAAAATTTATTTAAAAAAATATTCATTTTAGAAAATAATATCTAACTATTATATTTTAAAGTTTTTTTCATAAAGGAAAAATAAAATATAAATTTATTATTATTGCTGTATGACATGAAGAAAAGAGTGTACGAGACTGTCGGTTAATGTAAACTTTCTTTATAAAAATTGATATAAAAAACAGTATTTTTGAAATATTTGTGTAGAAAGGTGTTGCTAGAGTCATTAAAAATAACATAAATCATTATATTTCGACAGTCCATAGTAGAAGAAGAAAATCATGTAATTGATGGCTTTATAAATAATGCAGCGGCTTTTAATAGTTGTTATCGTTAGTTGTTATAATTTATCGAGTACATGATAAGAAAAGCAGAGAACGCATAATATAGAGAGTGCGTGCGCGTAGGTATAGTAAAAGCGGCAGCGAAAGTGCGAGAGGCAAGTAATTTGGCGAAAGTGGCATAAAATACAGAGGGCCGGGCAAGAGGGAAGTAAGAGTGTAAGAGGGAGCGAGGCCGGCTCGATATTTTGATCCTCGATGCGAATTAGCGATACGAAGCCCCACGAGCAGACGGACTACTGTGTGTGCGTATAGGCACTATAGGCAGACGCGCGAGTATATAGGTATAGGTACAAGTCTGAGTGTAGGTGCGCGTGAGGGTAAGACCCGCTAGACGCTGTTCCAGCTCATTCCGCAGGGCCGTTACACGAGGATTGATCCACCTTTCTGCTACCCTCGCTATAATACCGAGTCTCCGCGCCGCGCCGCGCCGTTCTCAGATAGACTGCAGACCAGCTTCGTTCTTGCCTTTCTACGAAAATTATTCACTTATTTTAAAATAAATAACATCCGATTTAATCATTTACTTCATTTACGTAGTTTCAGATTAAATATAATATTTTGTTTTAATCTAGTAGAATCTAAAAGGAAGAAATACGCTAGTGTGCAACTCTATAAACGTACCTACCAGTGATGTGACGTGACTGTAACCGAAGTCACAAGACGGTCATGTGGCGGTCATGTGACCGTCACAAGACCATTCAAAATATGACAAAATTTCGTAACAGTCAGTGCAATTTACGCGAACTTTCGCACATGCCGTTGCATAATTAGGACTGCATGAATTGCAAAACTGCATAAATGACTTAGAAAACGGTTCGTTATTGACAGTAAAGTATTTTTCAGAATTTATCCAACTCGAAATTATTGAAAAAAATCGTTATTTATGTATACTATTTTGAATTTACCCAGTGGATAGTGCAATCATATATTAAGGGAGTATTCTTATGTTTTGATCGAAAAATTGAACAATCTTTGCGTATTTCTGGTTTGACGAATACAAAATATAACCATATGTATCTTTATACATCACGTTTATGTATGCAAAATCCATACAAAAATATTTTTTTATTTTTTAAACCCTAAAATACTTGAAGAAGCTCTTAATAAATCTACATATGGCTTTAATACACCACTCGCTAGACTTCGTAGGATCTGGAATTATATTTCAAATAATGTAAGATACCTCATATTGTATTTTATAATGTAAAAGGGCAATAATGTCCATTTAATTGAATAAATAAATAAATGTAATAAATTTTTTTAATTATTTTTGGTATTCATAACTGAGCCCAAATTCAATGCCTTGATTAAGATGAATCTCGGCTGCGGGACAGATTTGAGATCGTAGACTTATCTAAAATAAAAAATACAAAAAGATTCTTAATCTGTATGAGTTTCGCTATATCCCGTAGCACAAGTGACATTTCATGTTAAAATTAAACAAAAAATGGCGTCCACTCAAAATTTTTAGCTATTTTAGAGCTGTATTTTTAAAGATTTAAGTTATCAAAGTTGTATCAAATATTTATTCACAGACGTAATTCTGCTACGGGTTATAGCCAATGGTTTACAGATGATCCTCAAAAAATGTAAGACCGATTGGTGGAATAAGTTCTTCTTATCCATCCTGCAGATAAAGAAAAAGTCAATTCGAGAAAAATGCGTTTAAAATTTTCGGTACGGATACAACTACCGCGCTGCAATGCGCTCACTTCATAGGTCCATAACTTTTGAAATTCGTCAAAGTTTGTTACCAAACTTTTCAGAATATTCTAACAACCAAATACTTTAAAAAAACTCAATAAAATAAATTTGGGTTTTTGGAAGCGCACACATAAGAATATTAATATTAATTAAATATATTAATACCATTAATCGTAATTTTTTGCAAGAAATACTTGTATTAAAACATTATTACAAATATTATTTTAAAATACTACAACAATTATACACTCTAACTACGTTTTTAATATGGCATAGTGCTTATCATGCACATAAGAATCGTGCACATTTTAATTGTACACAATTTACCATTGGTCAAATTATATATAGATATATTTGACCAAAGGTAAATTATGCACAATTAAAATGTGTAGAATTCTTATAAGCACTATGCCTTTAATATGCCAAAATAAAATAATTATTTTTTTAACATTTGTGATGTCATGTCATGTGACCAGAAGAAATATAACGGTCAATTTGCGTTTAAAATTTTGGAATTGCACGTCACAAGCTTGACGAGTCACAATGAAGGTCATGTTCTCGGTAATATGACTATTTTAAAAATGACGGTCATTTCGCATCTCTGGACTCCAGACTAAAAGATCAAATATAAGTTGCTGACATCTATTCCATGTCCTATTGCGAGACATGTAACATAGGCGATGGCATTACGGTACTGTGAATACAAGCGACTTTTCTTCTGGCTACTTTATGGCAGACTTTTATTCAAAATCGGCGTTTTGTGTGACCTTTACCTTATATGGGCGATTTTCACGAAACTTTTAGTTTTGGAGACTCAGCCAATAAATGCTATTAACAAGCAAAATAATTTAAATCTTGCATTTACGACAAATCCAATGTTTTTTACGTTATATTAAATAACATGAATTATAAAAATCAGCAACTTTTGTACAATAAACAGGTCAGATTTTCTCAAAATTTCAACTCCGTGGCATATTTTTATTGTAAAATTACAGTGAATTTAAAATATATACCTACTCTATGGAAAATGAATGTAATTTAAAAACTGTCCATACTTTATGCACATTTTTCTTTATGCAATTCGATGTATTACACCTAAATGCACGTACTAAACCTATAATACTTTCGTGAAAATTGCCCATATAGTGTACTTCTGGCCAGAAATTTGATAAATTTTCAGTTATGTTTTCATCATAAATAGTATTTATAGTTGTCAAATATTTTCGAATATATTAGCGCTCGAACAAAATTCTTTAAAATTGTTTTTGTAGCCTTTTTATGTATCTGCAGGTGAAGATAGTGTTTTGAAACGTTGTAGCAATAGTAACTCCAGTCTGAAACTAAAGAAAACAACAAAAAATTTTAATTTGCATGATCACTTAATTTGTATGATACTCCCGGCACTCTGACAGTCTAAATCTAGCCACACTGTGATTCAACCAGGTCTGGCTCTATATATCGGAACTTTTAACTGTTCGTAGAATAATGTCAAACTCTGATTTTTAGTTTATATTCATTGATCTCAGTAAATATAATGTTCTACCATGGTATTTCGAAAAAGCATAAGAACAAAATCACTAAAATAAAAAGAAAAGTCACGTATCGAAGTAAAAGACTAAGAAACAACTGACATTTTGCGGCGTGACGGGTGAACATGTCTATCATAAACTCGTAGACTTGGAAACTCTCTATAGTTTCTGTACGGCAAACGGCGTCCATCCATCCGCTATAAGCATACCACTGCGCTATACTTGATCGTAGATGGTCACACGGGGATAAATGGGCACCCACCAATATTTCCGAATATTCTTACTTTCTTTCAGTGCTCTTTTTAAATATATTAGTATTTGATGTAAATAATTTAGCGAGTGACTTGTAAGTATGCTAAAGCAAGCCATTCCATTTTTACAAAACATTAAAATTTTTCGTATTAGTCGGTCTGATTTCAACCGTAATTGAAACTAAAAACCATCTAAGTAAAGTATACTAATTGAGCTAAATTTAGCATTTAAAAGGAAATGCTATCCCCTTCGTATTCTTACCAGGAACCTTCAGTTAAATTTTCAAAAACTTTTATTGTTAATTCCCGGAGAAAAATGCGTTTGAAAAAATACAACTATAGTTAAATTTTCAAACACATTTTTCTCCCGTAGTTAATAATGAAAGTTTTTAAAAATTTAACTGAAGGTTCCTGGTAAGAATACGGAGGGGATAGTATGGATATATATTTCGGTTTTTTCGAAATATTTATTTATTGCAGAGAAAAAAATATAAATGTGATGCCGGTAAGTTAGGGATTATTAGTTCACTTTCACATCTCCTTAATGTTAAAATATGCAGTTTTATATATTCTTGTGTTTAAACAGTGTTTTATTTTGTAGGTCTTACGGGGGTGAAGGGCTTATTGTCATTGTCGCATCATAATTCTAATACAATAACTTATCACTATTTACACAAAGATTTTATACGATGCACACTTCTTCGTCAATATCATAATAATCACATACCTTGACAATAATTAAGGGACTAGACCACACAAGAGACCAGAGAAAAGTGATACATGAGTTTAATGGATTATTTGAAGAAAGCCATTAAAAGGACTTAAAACACACCTTTAAAACCTGAAAACATAAATAAATATTTACATTATGTAAATATTATTTAATATTGACAAAAAATTTCCTTTTGATAAAAGACATATTTACCTTTACATTTATAGTCTAGGCGCCGACCATACATTCCGTGGCCACTTTTAGGTCCCCGCCTGAACCCAAGTTTTCTAGACGTATTTTTGGTTGCTGAATCCGAATTTCGAGGGTTCTCGGCCGTAAAAGCGGGACATAAAAAGTTATAAACAAATTAATTGTTTAAAATGCGATATCTACGAAGTGAAACATCGCACCAAGCTAGAACTTATTTTAAAATGTTTCTTTTTACATTTAGAAACTTTTTTTATCTTATGCTTTTTTAGCTATACTTCATATTTTTCGAGATATCACCGAAAAATGGTTTTTGACGCGCCTTTGCTGTCCACATCATACGGTCTGACCACACGCGCCACGTCCCGTTTTTGCGTCAGTGTTTCATCCGAAGTACCCAGGGCCAATTGACTCGCATGAAAATAAATTGGAATGTCTCCTAATTCGCCCTGAGCATAACCAATGGCGACATCTAAAATTTGGAAACTCCGGGTATATACTCAACATATGTATATATATGGGTCATTATAGTACTTTTTGAACAAACCTTTCGCACTCATGTCAGGGATTTTGCTGGTGATTTTTTATATGAAAGTATATATATATATATATATATATATATATATATATATATATATATATATATATATATATATATATATATATATACACACAGCAATACCTTCAAGGTTCCCTTTACTGATATCCGCCAACTTAAGCGCAAAGATTGTTTCTTGTAGCCCCTCCAAGCGGATACTCATACCGAATAGAATTCACCTTCCAAGTGAAGTCATATACTGCGGTCAGAATATTAATATACCATTCGTGAATACTTCAGAGCTCGGAGCATGTACTACAAAAGCATAATTTCGCTCTGCTGACTATAATAAGAGTGTTTATTAAATTCAAATATAATTATTTTATTTATAATTTGAGCGTTCGTAGTAATAACAATTTAATTGAATATATGTGAATATTTAAATGTATGTATGGTTTTGTTATATTATAGTAATAATTCATTGCTTTCAGTATCAGTGCAATTATAAGTAATTTTATTATATCTGTCCTTGAAAATGTTTTTACTTTCAATTGTTTCATATTTAGATATAAGATAATGAAAAACATTGTTCTGTGAAATTTTAAAATAGACGATTTCTGCGTAATTGTCGACTTTAAAACTGTAGTTGGACTACACTTTTCGTCGAATTATCATCCTTTAGAAAGATAAAATAGAATTATTTTCATTTATTATGACTAAAACAACAGAGTGTTTCGAGTAATTACTCTTGAATATCCTTGTGGAGATAAGTTATCCAGTGCAGTGAGAAAGAAAGGAAAAGTGAAAGATGAAAACTCGAGGACGTAGAGAGCGATTAGCTCGAAAGAAAGTGATAAAATTGGCGAAACAAGAAATCGCATTAGGAGAGCGATTAAGGAGAAAATTTCGCAGGGCCAGAGCGCGTACAAGTCCGCTCTTATTAGTTGCACTTTGAACTAGCCCCGTAATTCCGAGAGACGGACAAGCGAACGCCGCGGCTCGAGATGGAAATTGCCTTTAGCCTCGACATAATCTGCATAAATCCGGAGTGGCGCACGTTTCTCCTCATGAAATCAATTCTGCATAACTGTCTTTTTGCTGCTGCTTTAACATACTAATCTCGAGAAGAGATTATTGCAACTAATATAGCGTGCGTACAGCGCAAGCTATAATTGAAACAGTTTTTCAAGGCATGACCACAGCACGGCGCGCAGGATTCAATAATGTTAACATACCACATGCGGCCTTTTATTTAACTTCTAAGTTCAACTTCAATTGGGTTGTTTCAACATTTTTGTTTCCTCACGGAGGAAGCTTTGTGATAGTAAAAAATTTTTTTTCTAAAAACATGTTAGAAACTTGTTTTGAGACATCAGGAATCAAAATACGCTATTTTTAAAAAAGGTTCGTATGGATGTATGTATGCACTCATATCTCGAGTAATCCACGGTAAAATTTATTACGTCGGACTCATTTTATTTGTTTTTTTAAACGAAGGGGGCATAATAACAATATTTATAGTTTATTGGATTAGTTTTTGTTTTTTAGCGGTTTTACGATTTTCTGGTTTTAGTTTATCGAATTTTTTGGTACGATAGAAATAATATCATCGACCCAGTAAAAATGCATTTGAAAGAGCACAAAATTTCCTATATTTTACTACCCAAAATCTTTGGATAAGATGCTTCCTTTCTTTTGTTATATAAGGAAACGTCATTTTTTGTTTGAACAATGATTTCTCTGAAATATATGATGAAATTTTTTTTAATAAAATTCAGGTGAGTAGAACAATGGAAAAGATCATTCTGTAAAATTTTTAAGACATTTTATTTTTCTATGCTTGAGAAAAAATAATTTTGTAAAAATAATCAATTTCCTATGGCAAATGATAACTTGAGTAAAACGTCATTATTCCATCTGAAAATGTTCAAAAAGGTAGCTTTTTACTATCTCTTGGCTAAGATCTTTGTCCAGATCATGAACACTTTTAATTTTCAAGATATTTAAGGTTATATTTTTTTCAAAAATTTTTTGATTGCTTGTTTCTCGGCAATAACACGGTTCACGTAAAATTGTTTTTGTTTTATAACGTTATTGCATTTTTTATAATATAATTATTTTCTAAAAATATTTTGAGAGTAGATTCCTTGCGTATTATGCGGTCATGTTTGCCTAACCAAAGCTCATTTTTTATTTTAAATGATTGCTTCTAACAGCAAATTGTAGACGGAATTGTTTTAATTTATATGAATATGTTGACAACGTTTCAGGTGTCTCTTACACCCTTCTTCAGATCAAAGAAGAATTAATTCTATAATAAGCTTAAATCTAGGTAACTTATTTAGACTGCTCGCTGCATCGCACACAACGCGGTTGAAAATTCCGTTGGACGTATTCAGCCATCGAGTGTCGGTGAACGATCAGGTTGATTTTTTCCCACTCACAATGAGGCACTAACACAATTTTTTCCCACTCACACTAAGCACTAAAATAGCATGCTTTTATATTACACTTATTCACTATTGCTTAAAAACATGCTATTAGATGCTGAGAAATGATGTTAGTTTAACTCTATATTTGATTACGTCGTTATTGTTAATTTGAGTATAAGTAGGAAAATAGGGTGTTATAAAAAACTATTAAGTATACGGATTTTAAGGATTATGGCTTGGAAATCTACCAAGATATTGTTTTCTAAAGGTTTTCTGCGTTAACTTGTAGACGGTCACTGAGATCTTTCTTGGTGCAGTTACAAATACAGAATGGTAGAGCTCAGTTAAGAAAGAAGCTAAGATCTGAAAGTAAAAAGAAATTTCGTATTAATGTGACGAAATTTGTGTGTGTGAGTGTGTGTATATGTATATATACAAGGTGGGGACGACAAACCGTCCGTTTAAAGACCCCCTTTGTTTTGCTCTTGGAGTCCTATTACAAACTCGGGATTTTATATTAGTGAGAAGTCAGGGTCCGCCTCGGCTACGGAGCACGTGTTTACTATCAAGACATTGATAAGTTTATATTGCTGTTGCTGTTTCATTTAAACACCTAAAATAATGTGCCTTAATATTTATAATTATTTAAAAAAAAATCCAATCAATTCTTTAAAAGGAAAATTTGAAAAAGGGGTTTTACACTGGTGCATATAGTATCTAAAAATTGAAATAAAAATATATATGAAAATTTCAAAAAGGGTTTTACAATAATGCTTATAGTAAGTATAAAAAGAGGGTGAAAAGGGCATGCAGGATATATCTGGTGCTTTAAGTATTTTAAAGTGATATCCTTAATTCAGCCGAGCTGCAGATTAATTCCGTCTACAACATGCTGCTAGAAGCAATCATTTAAAATTTATCAAAGTTAAACGTTAGAGTCATTTTTTAATTAACGAATGTTCGTATAAACATCTTACATACATTCCAATAACTCATTTTTTATGTTTTATTATGAAGTTTTAAAATCAAGAAGAACTCTTAAGATTTATCGATTCTTTTAAAATTGTTTTATTTATAACATTATTCCTTCTGAACATTTCCAAAAAGGTAGCTAGGTATACTATTTTTGTATTTGATCATAGAAAAGACACGGGAAAACTGTATTTTGTACAGTAGATACTATCCTGATACGCTTACATCAAGAGTATCAATGCAAAGAGGTTCGTCTGTACGTTATTCTACATTAAATCCACCTTTTTTGAGATATTCATAAGAAAGAAATATGGTAATTTAAAATAATATTTTAGAATAAAGAAATATTAGAACAATATCTTTACTTTGAAGAAGCTAAGTGCCAATAAATTGGCAGCGGTTTCTTTTTTCTTCGGCGGTATCGGTGATTTCGATAAAGAACTTAAGTCGATTCACCAATCTGGTTGAATTTTGCAAAATGAACGAGATTTACAAGAGTTACAGCTGTTGAAAGTTTCTTTATGACATCACGATTCATGCTATTTCGAAGGCGCCGCATATGAACCATGACCTCACAAGGATTTTCGAAGCGCTCTATTTTCTTTAATTTTTATTGTATTGCAAAAATTCGAAAAGTTTGCAAAGGAATTATGCTATAATCTATCAGTATATGATATTACAAAAAATTATGAAACAACGCAATTATCCTTTCCGTTGCTACAATCTCATTTGTATCATCTATAGTTTCCTCCCTCGCATTAGTAGGGTGGAATTTGGTATATAAGAATATCACTATACATCAAACATCAATTTATAATTTTCTTATTATTTAAGAAGAATTATGTAAGAAGAGCCTATTGTTTTATTAAAATTAAATAATTATAACTTAAAATGTGTGCTTAGAATGCCATAGATGATGGGAAGTAATTATCAGAAATCATTCTTATTTGTTGTGCAGCGATTTCTGTCGTCGCGGTGGTCGCAGGTCAGGTAGTTCCTCTTTGACCTGTACGATCCTCACAGGTAATCCAGCATATGCAAGAGTTGACTGTCGCGTGCCAGTGCACACTGTACGATCGTACAGTGCACAGTGTACGGGTAAGATGATCCTGCAAGATTGCGCGTAGGATTTATTGTGCTTAAAAACTCGGCTCGTCATATGGTAAACGGCATACTTCAGTGGAACGCTTCCACCTTGTGTAGAAATGCGAGTCCTTGCGTAGGAGTTCCTCGCAACTTCTTATCAAACGTTCGCTCGCCAAAGGCAAGGAGCTGGGAGAGAGAGAGAGAGAGATATTTGAACTGAAGGTAGCATCCCAAGAGTCCTAATCTAATCGTGCGCGTCGGCCCCGCAAATTGCCAGCAAATAATACGCTGCTGCAGCCTGTTCCTGCTGGCTTTCCTCTGCGCGCACTCGATGCCGTTCCGGAAAATCGATTCTATTTTCTCGGAAGCTCTATTTTACAGCTACACTCCAGAACTCTCGCTCACGTAACACGATTACAAGTTTTAATCGCGGCCGTCTACTTGTTTTACTACGTTTCACACTGTCTCCGTTCAGGGAAACTGTTAATATTCATTTTCCGAGCGATCGCGGACATCGGACCGTTTGTATGCTATAGTCGTATAATTGAAAATAAGTAAAATGGAGTTTGAACGAAAAATACTCTTTTATTATAAGTGAAAAGGTAATGAAATCTAAATGATTTAGACAGAGCTGGCAGTATATTTAGGAAGTAGCAATATTGAGGGCCGCAAGCTAGCCATAAGGCAAGTATAGATGTAATAAGAAAATCCAAAAACGATACTTGCGCGCTTGCGATTCGTGAGATTCGACCGTTAAATCCGAAAGCCAGTAGCAGCAAAGATGCGCCATAAGCCGGTGCGGCGCGTTATATGCTCTTAGTCCCGGCGGAACAATGCGGGCACCGGCCAGCCATTCGGGAATGACCGAGGCTCGTGCGCCTAATAAAGACGCACCGACGAGCATCAAGCGTGTCGCGCACAAAACCCCCCACGCGTTAACGGGGGGCTTCTATCGATTTTCCCAGGACCGGGCCGACTACTCGCTGTCATTCTATTAATTAATTCAGCGCTTCTGCAATGTTCTTCGAAGGAGGAGCTTCTTTTTATTTATAATACTGAATGACCAACCCTGGCGAGGGAAGCTCTGATCATTTAGATTTATAATAATTTAAAACGTACTTTATAGTGTGATTTGACGTTATGATGGAATTATTGGCACAAATCAGCATCAGGTTCATAAGTATGACGACACAATATAATTTAATTTTGATTATGAAAACAGTAGATTTTCAAGCCTTTGTAACTTACATATACACCCATGCACACATGTGGGCAAATATACGTACCTACATTTAATATGTCTTCATAATTAAGACATAAGGGGGGTGCAGGTAATATATATATATATATGTTTCCGAAGCCCCAAAACCCGATATATATATGAATCGGGTTTTGGGACTTCGGAAACTATTTAGACATGTTATTTGAACCTTCAACTATATTACCTCATGTGTTTTTTGCAAAAAAATTACTCTTTGAATTGTAATTAATGAAGTTCTAAGTAGTTAAAAATTGGCCACTTTATCACTACTGTTGGTATAGTGGCCATCTATCAGTTCTTATGGTAAAGTCGTATATATATAATAAGTGCTTCTAAAAGTCAAGACTAGCCTAGCAGAGACTTCATTTATGTGTTATTTAACTACGTAGTGCCGTAGTGTACGCCTTGGTGTCGATATTTTGGCATTAATAGGAGTTGAAATTTTCAAAAAGCAACCGCCGTTTTTATTTGCGTCGATTGCCTTTTGCTTTGCAATGCATTCACATGGTCATTTTATTAACCGGTAACGTCAACGAAAGTTTCAATTTTTGCATCGAAAATAAACTCTACCGCAAAAACTGGAACATACATCTTAAAGTACGTAAAAAAAGCTACAATTTTGTGTACCGTATGATTTTTTTTTCGCTCGTATCACGCTGACAATAGTGGTTTCTTTAAATGCATGCACTGCTAAGAAATCAGAGTTTTGATGCTGTCGCGCGTAAACATGACACACTACCTTATAATTAGGGGTCGCTAGTAGTGGGATCACCGCCTCTGAACATCTATGGTCACAATACATATTATACAATACACGCATTCAGCGAGATCTCGTGTAGGTGGCCATATTACCTACATGACCACATTTGCACTCACCTTATATAATACAAAGGATGTTAAAAATTGCTAATATTGCAGGGTATCCACGAGAGAAAGGGTACCGTAAAACGGGGTTTATACTTTAGTCCAGTACTTTAAAGATTTATAGCTGGCATATTGGTAGTCGAATTTGAAATAAAATACTTGCAAACGGCAGTTTAAATCATTTGAAAGATATTTGAGCACATACAAATTTTTATTTTTATACATACAATTTGTATAATGACTATTTACAAAGGTGGCCAAAGTTACCCCGTTTTACGGTAGTTGTAAGGTCAATATTCCAATAACTCAACAACCCAGTAACTATTAATACGAAATAACACTTTTATTGATTGTATTACTCTAACAATGTCGGACCTGTGTGTATAAGTAAGTAATTAATTGATACATTTTACAAAAGTACTATTTCTCTTTAGGAGCCTTCAATGAGAATTAGTACTTTTCAGGTTCTTTGACAAAAATTATTGTAATTTCAAGGGTGAAAAAATAATCTGAAATCCTCGATTTATAAAAACGATGTGAATAGATTAAATTACAGAATTGTGTTAGAGATGTGTTAGTCCCTAATTTTTATTATAACTAAGTGATAATAAATACTTCTGCCAGTTTGCGCAATAAGTACACAGTAAAGATATCAATGTCTAAAGGAGGTAAGAAATGAGGTATAAAATGCAAGCAATTGTTAATTTCTAGTTAATTGGTGATACAAAGTAAAATATTTTTCTATTTTTGTGAATGATTTATGAAGCACGAAAGATTGGCAAGCCAAAAAAAGGCTTGGCTCTTTCCAAAGCAATGATTCTCTCATTTTGCAGGAGAGTCGCTTTCTTGGAGAACGGTCCTACACATTGTTCCCGCGGTTTCGACGGCTTCTTTGTCCCTTCACTCTCTTCGATTTCCAGTACATCAAGCAACTCGCTCGTTACTCATGGACGTCTTAGAGAGAAACTTGGTTATGTCGAAGAATTGCCGGGCGGCGATTCCTTCCTCCCTTGTCCCTTAAAGAGCGTCATTGCATAGGCTCCCCGAACTCAGCTGCTGCCTCTGCTCTGACCTCGAGACTCATAAATTCTTATATACGTATGCGTCCCCCAAGGAGCAACTTTCTCCCTTCTTCATTCGTTCCTTCTCTTTGACTCTGCAAAGCTCGCACTCGATGGCGGAGTCATTTTTCCTTGTCTTTGTCTTTGTCTTTGTCTTTGTCTTTGCTTTTGTTTTCGTTTTTGCTTAGATTTTATTCGCGCGGGAGGCCGGATTAGGAACAAACTGAACAAAATTTGTATTTGCTTAAGAGTTGTTACTGAATTAGTAGTATATATTATACTATGGAAATTATACCTCATTGTTATACATTTTCGAGATAAAAATGTTTAACAATTCGGATAACTGTAGCTGTAGTTTACTCTGTATTACACTATAATTATGTATACAAATTAATTGATGAACAATGATGAATCGCGGATATTCGAAGAGCGGAAATCGTGCACGAGAGTGAGTCAGCAAAGAAACATCCGACAGAACAGTCTGATCAAGTCTACAGTCGACGCGATCGGATTCTAGACTGGCAATTTGAGATCGATGTGTTGGCAAAGGGGTATCCCCTAACGTGCCCTCATTAAATTTCCATACCACTGCGCTACTCCGAACACTGCTCCTGCATGCACTAAATCGATTGCGCTAAACTTTCATTCGCACGTTCATGCGTTTGCGGACACAGCAAGTATGTTAAGAGAGACTCTACACAAAATATTTTTCGGCCAAAGATAATTTCACACGGAGGGAAAAAGTTAGTAATGGCTACTAGTTTGTCTAGTAAATTTGGTACAATGTAGCTTTGAGTACTCATAACTAGACAAACTGAGAATTATTACTAGACGTCTAATACTCAATACAATTTATATAGGCAAAAGTCTTATAGTATTTTTTTACTAGACAGTTTTGTAATCAGTCCTACCCCGGGTTAGCAACCATTAATATTTTTTTTCCGTGTACAGACTTTTTAATATAGTTTCATGACCGCTACAGACAAAGAATAAAATTGATATGAACAAAGTCAAAGTTCAAGAATTCGATCTGAAAGTCGATTTAAGAGGTTATCAACAGTTGTAAATGGCATTTTCTTCAATTACATCAAGAAAAGTTCAATTTCCTCACTGTAAAAAATGTCACTATATCTAATATACCTTTAAGTTACATGATGCAAAAAAATTGTATGTACTTGTAACAAAACAGTAAATGATGTACATCATGCGCATGAAATTTAATACGGGTGATTTTCAGTAAACGGTCAAATTTCCTGTCCGATGTATCTATAAGCATTAAATAACCTGCATATATAAATCTCGCAATGAAATATGTTTAATCTTTTTCGTATCTACTATTTTAATTACTAAGTTGAGCACACAAAAGTTTATATGCCTTAGTAAATTAATCAAATGTGACTAAAATATCACCTCCGTGGTATGTCCTTTCTGTAAAATTCGTAATAAATTGTCACTTTATGTATGTATAAGTAACTAACTACAATATAAAAGTTGAACGACATTCTAATATATCAAAATATAAATTTTATTCACGTTAGTATTTTGTCCTTCGATTTTGCTAAAAATCAAATTATTTCAAAATTTAATGAATGAATTTAAACTTTGATATACAGCGGCACCAAGCGTCGTTATATCAAATTAAGGATATCAGAATAGAAAAGCAAAGCAGTTCCAGACGCGGACAGTTAAACCTTTTTTGGGATTGAGACCATTTTTTATAAGAATTAGGTACGTACACATGTTTTAGTCACTTCAAAGCTGTAACATTTAAAAAGTATTTTTCTTCCTCATAGAGGAAGCTTTGTGATGGTAAAAGAAAAGTTTTGCTAAAAACATGTTAGAAACGTGTTTTTTGGTACTAGGAATCAAAATATTCTATTTTGAGAAAATTTTGAGAAAATATGGATGCGTGTGTGCGTGTGTGTGTGTGTTCGTGTGTGTGTGTCTGCGTGTGTGTGTGTGTGTGTTTGCGTGTGTTTGTGTGGGTGATTGTGTGTGTGCGTGAGTATGGACGTGTGTGTATGTGTGTGTGTTTTGGAGCTCATATTTTTGTTTTTTTTAAGGAATGCGGCTCAAAAATGTTTTTTTTTGTTTTTCAATGCGTTTTTGTTTATTAACGGTTTTTAGATTTTTTAGTTTTAGTTTTTCGGGTGTTCTGATACCTCAGAAATACTATCATCAATTGATTGATTATCATGCATTTGAAAGAGCATAAAATTACCTATCTTTTCCGATCCAAAATTTTGGGATAAGCTATTTTCCCTTGTTATCTGTGAAATATAAGAAAGAAATTTTTTTAAAAGAATTAAGATGAATTTGAATATGGTGAAGAATATTCTGTAAAATATTTTTAGGCTTCATCTTTTACTTTTGAATGGGAAAATATATTATTGTAAAAATAATTGATTTTTAGTCAGCTGCGAATACTGGAGTAAATCGGCAGTTTTTGATCTAAAACTTTGCAAAACGGTAGATTTTTACTATCTCTTGGACAAGTTATTTGCCCAGATCTCAACGACTTTTATATTTCAAAATATTTGAGATTCTAAATATTATGCATATATCAATATCTGTTGATGGTTTTAGCAAAATACGTAAATATAAAGCAAATTTGATTACGGATTTCATAAGTAATCAATGTCATTGGTATATAGGGTGACTTCCGTGAATGAGCATTTAAAATCAGTGAATGAACAGGTCACGTGACATTTTTGATTGTTTCAAAAAAAGATGTGTCTTATAAAGCTGATTAATGACATTTTTAAGTTGCTAGTAAGAATAATGAGAAATCATTGAAATTTTTAATATTTTTTTATCAGTAAGTAATGTATCTTATAATGAGTATTAATTTAGGTAAAAAATCGACTTTTAGTAGTGTATCCCCCTTAAAGCTTTCGCACTTTGTTTTACTTGCATATAAGCGTGGCTGTAAACTTTACTCGAGCTCCGTTTAGAATCAAATATCTGATGTATGTAACATGGAAAACATATTTTCCACATATGTAAATAGCTATTGATTTAGTTAATGAAAATAACTTTTTTGAAGCCGAGATGTGTGCATTATAAAAGAAATAGTTAAATTAAAAAGAACATGTACCTTATTCTATAATAGAAATGTGTCATAATTGTCAAGGGAGTGTGAATTTTATCGTGATTTTGTCAAATGAAAAAATGTCGGTCATTTGAGATGATTGGCAGTAAATGCAGTAAAGCGTAAAAATAATAATTGCGAAGAAATATCGAAAGAGAGTAGATTAATGCGGCTCTTGAAAATCAGTATTGAGTTAAATCCAAGGCGCGGCCGTGGCGCATATAAAGGACACTCGTGGAGGGAAAGTAGAGAGCGCAAAATGACAGACGGCATAGTTAATAACACTGTTCGACGACGGCCTAATGAGAAGCGCCTAAGAGAGGAGAGGAGAGGAGAGGAGAGGACGTTTATGGGAATTACAGGAGGGAGCACGAGGACAATTTAGTATCCCGCCTCCCAGCTTTCAAGCGTCTCTGCAGCAGCAAGCCCTGTGTATTACAGCCGGCCTCCGTATTCGCAATTTGCAATTTGCCCGGCACTAGCTGTACTGCGCCTGTACACGTGTGTGGGTTAAGGCATTGAGATGAACTCCCGGCCATTAGTTGCAAGCACGCGCGCGTCTTTTCAACTTAATGAGCGGGCACTCGCTTCACCGCGAAAATATACGGCTCCGGCTTGCCTACGTACACATTTTTTCCCTCGCCTTTGCAAACTTTAAAGGAGGCCCGGCCGAGCTTTTAATATCGAGTCATATTTCATGCGCGCCTTCGTGACCCAGATCTCCTCGAGATCTTTCGTTTCCGGATGACAAATCAAAGTCTAACCAGGACTTCATCTGATCCGAAAGCTCAACGAGCAACTTTATACCTTTGCTAACTGATTCCCTAACTTTTTTAATCACACATCTTGACTCACTGGCAATTTTCACTTATAACTCGTTATGACTTTTCTTCACTTCTTAACACACATATTATTGCACGCACAAACGGAATATTATACTTCTATTCCAGATGATAACTGCTTTAGTAATCTTGTTGTTGTTGTTTGCAATTATCGCAGACAATGCCGACACTGATTAGGAGCTATTCTATTGGAATTAGGCATTTGTGTACCGGATCCCGATACAGGTTCCCGACTCCTTTGATTAGTGCAACTCCGCGTGCACGCGCGCCTCGATATAATTGCGCGAATCCTTTGTTCAATACAAATTCAATCAACGATAACGATAATCCCTTTCGACCACCGTCATGCTCCTCAACCTGCGAGACACCACTCACTATTCACCAAATGATTTTGCACCCACTGATACTCTCATTCTCATGCAAATCCAAATATAACCGACAACGGGAAAACTCAACATTTTCAAACTTGTATTCTCTTTGAGCACACTCTACGACACTAACTGATTGCACTTTTAAACAATTTAAGTCAATTGAGTGTGTACAAAATAAAAGTTACGAAAATCTTATTTAATGTATGTAAATTAATAATCTTTATTAATTTATTTATCAATTTTAAGATAATTTAAGATTGCTATAATGCAAAATAACATATTTTTTTCGTCACAAAAATGATATTTTAATGCTTGCATGACTCACTTTTTCACGCTTTGATGTTAGAATTTCAGCTTTTTCGTACTTTTTAAGTAAATATCTTTGTAATAACTTCGACTCCCCATATTTTTCATTGAGTCATTAGAAAGTACGGATATCATACTTTTATACGTTAGATTATTAGTTTGATCAAACGTATTTCTGAAGAAATATCTTAATATTATTGCTCAGAGTCGCGTCGACTACCATAAGACGTGTGTAAAAAAGAAGATTTTCAAGTAATTTTTTCTCTAAAAGTAATAACTTGACGAATACGGCAACCTGGTCTAAAATTTTTCAAGGAGATACATTTTATGTTCATAAATAACCTGTAATGAATTTGATTTGATTGTAAAGTACTTTCATTTGCGTTCGATCTACCTTAAATTTTTGTAATGATTTTAATGATACATAGAAGCTTAATGATAGATCCAAAAATCAAACTAATAACAATACAATTGCTTAGATAATAGAAACAAAGTAAGCAATATAATGCATTGATCTCTACGGTGATGCTAAACTCCCTGTCACCGTCAAATACGTCTCATTTAATTTTCAATTTTTAGAGAATGTTTCTCTAGAAAGTTGTTGTTTTTTATTAGAATAATAACGTTTCATAAAGATATTTGCTAAAAATTGAAAATTAAATGAGAAATGTGGTTCCTTGTATTTGTCGGTGACAGGCGACTATAGCATCACCTTAAGTGCGATTTAAAGACATCTACTTTGAAAATTTTTCAAACCTTGCACCGATATGCTTTGGCAATTTTCCAGCTTAAAATATATATGAACTCTGCAATAGTATGAAGCGTCTGTTATCTGCATACTATCTGCGATTGATCGTTCCACTTGAAATAATTCAAACTATCACGAGCGCATAATAAAATGTGCTCATAAAAGCGTTAATCTTCGTGAACAAATAAATTATGACTACGCGATGACTACAGTTCATCGATATTCGAAGATCATAATTCGTTTTAGTTTAATAATAAATCCATTCTGTTTTATAATTAATGCTCTTAAATGAAATGCCTTTCTAACTGATCATTTTTATTTAATTAGCAAAATCAATTTATCATGGAAGTTTAACTTCTGTATAACAATCATATCAAAGGCTCGACATTACATTACATCGGAATTTCAATAAATTATATTTGTGAACATCCAAAAATTAAAAGTAGCAAATAATAATATTTTTTACTTTATCAACTAAATCTGTAGAACTTTTACAAATGAATCGCAGCGCTCCTCGTTACTTCGGGAGAAAAATTCCTTTGAAACAAGTTGAAACTGAATATTTTCTAGCTAGATAGTTCAGAACGATTAAGCAAATGAAAAAGCCCGCGCAGACATAAAACTTAGAGGACGCTCGCGCAATTGGCGTGTGAAATCTTTGAATTCGAGCGATAATCAATTAGTCGCAAAATGTGGATAATATTGAACTCGAGGTAATTTGTTTTTAAATGAGCTCTCGTGGATCATTAATATTCAAGGATCATAATCGCTCCTGCTGATGCAAACTCGAAGAGAGCGTGAGCGAGAGAGAGAGAGAGAGAGAGAGAGAGAGAGAGAGAGAGAGTGAGCGTAAATGTGGGTGGGAGATGAAGGTACGCGCTAGGTCCGTTGTTATGGTAATTAAAGATTTAATTAATCCCTGCGGCGGGCCGGGATGTGCTTGACTGAATATCTACAAGCGCGATGATATATTGCGCGCTAGCAGTATTTTCTTGCGCAGCAGCCTGCATTGTCGAGCGAGCGAGCGAACCTTTGGCAAGCTGCGAAAACTCCCGTCAGCCACGATAATACGCGAGCGATAAATGCGGCGAAAAATAGACTGCGCCGATATTTTGTCGCGCTCGTGACTGCACTGCTGATGACGATACGATATATCGGCTAAAAAATGCAGCACGCTTGACGAAATTTGTTTACCTACTTTGTGAATTTAAGATATTGGAAATGAGAAAAATCTCTTGCCAGTAGAACAAGTATATGGTTTAGTCTGACCTCTTTAGCTTCCTTTATATTTTACCATAACAATATTAATTTTTACATCACATAGATACCTACGTCTTCTTTACAGCGGCATCATTGGATGGATCCGTTGGTGTACGAGTGATCGATCCTCCAAGTTAAGCAGCGCTGGACACGGTTAGTACTTGGATGCGTGACCGCTCGGGTACCCAGTCTCACCTATAACTATTCCGCAGATAGAGAATGAAAATTTAGGTGGTTTTCGTGGAAGTAAAAGTCACAGGGCAAGTCCATCGACGAATGCGGGAATTCAGTGGGATACGCATAGGCTGGATTTAGGGTCGAACACTCCTACACACAGGTGGTAGAAGTGTTCCGTAAAAAAATATATGATGTCTGTACGGGTTGGTACATGAGAATAAAAAGAAATAAAAATACATCCCTTTTGCTATAAAGACTATACTAGAAAATAATACCACAAATAATAAAAAGCATACAACGCATACTTTACATACTTTGCAAGTATTATAACAAAAAATCCACTTGTAAATAAAATTTGAAAGCCACTTCGAGCCTGGAAAACTGCTGCACTCTACGGGTCAGTGCTGCTTTGAGACATGTTAGTTTTCTGCTAGAGTGATGAGATGATGTAGTGAGCGTCGAGTGCATCTAGCATAAGCATCGACCTGGAGGAAAAGACAAGAAAATGCTAAAAATGCAGGGAACAGGGTTGAGCCGCAATTCGCTCTCGCCCATGGCGGTAATCGGCGCGTAGGTGCTCGTTACATGCAAGGAACGCTCTCAGCGGCTCGTTATCGACTTGACTCCTTGTCCTCTCGCGCGGCTCGCAATTAAAAAAAAAGTAAATCGACAAGGGGCGCAGTGCTTTTCTCCGGAGGCTGTGTGCAGTGCACTGTGTATGGACTGCCACTTTGCGCTACTATCAAGTGTTTCATTAGGGCGGATCGCGTCGTAGTCATAAATCTGCGCCAGCACCGCCAACACCGAGCCGAGCCGAGCTAAAGCCGAGTGCAGACCGAAACACGTGCATCTTTTATTCGAGAGCACAGAGAACACTTGACGGATGTACTACTGCTGCTGCTGCTGCTGCGCAGCTGGCCTGTGGGAGTATAAGGCTCTTTGTTTTTGCCTTTTATTGTGTGCCTTTCTTCATTTTCTCTGACTTCTTGACACCGTACTGTATCTTTTTTAGCGACAGATTTTTAAGTAGATACGCAAGTTCTTTTTCACTTGCATAATTCATTGCCAATGTCCGTTATAGTAGTAATGTAATCCTAACAGTAGATCAAGCGGTTTCATATTTTTTACAAACCTCTTAATTTCCATCTTAATGATGCGTTTCAATGATTGTCTCAAAGAGAATCATTGAACCGAAATTTTTATGTGTTTTAGAAGTTTTCCAGAGTTTATCAGAAGAACTTTCTTTTGCGGATGATCTGTAAACTAAGTAATTTTTAACATTGTGTACACGCATTAAGTATTTATAGTATATGTATAGATGTATGACGCACATCGCATATATGTATGTAATATAAATATTCAATTTTGCTGTTTAGAGGGGCCGGAAGTCAGTTACAAATTCAAATTTCCTGACTCGATTTTTATCGACCGAGAAGTGAATAATTATATATAATTATAAAAATACTTGTATTTAGACAAAACCCAAACTCGCTTGTTCTTTATTGAATAGTAATAGGCCTATGTGGCCAAATCCACCAAACTTTCAATTTTTAGTGTCTGAACTGTATAACTGTCAATGATATTAATATTATTCACTAATAAATCCCAAGTAATTTTTTTATTTCTACACATAATTAGCAATATGTTGGCACGGCTTAGACTTAATATTTGGCTTTATCACATGATTTAGACCGAACAGATTATGTTTCAATTTTTCCATGGGTGAGTCCCCTTGAAATTATTTAAGGAACAGAATGAAACAATCGGAATTGAAATTGGATAAAATATAAAAAATCGCTGTGTGTTTGAAAAAGAAGTCCTTCTTTTTCTTTAGTTAACAATATCCACTATTGCAATATCACAAATTTTGTTAAAATATTTTTTTCTTTATGTGATAGGTTTTTCTCATCTATAATATTATAATATTTTAGTAAAATGCTAAAAATTATGTTATATTACAAGATCATTTAGTGTGCTATATCTAATGCTGGAGCAACCTTAATTTTTATGAGATTTTATTATTTAATATTAATTACCTTATTACAATATATTACTAAATTTGAGTTTCCCAATATACTAGAGAAAATAGTCAACTAATTATAACGCATTCGTAAGTAGTAAAGGTAAGGTTACAGTGATTTTTAAATTTTCCATAGTTCTTAAGCTATCTACTCCAAATTTTTTTACAACATTATAACATTATAGTAAAGTATTTCACCAAATTTCAGATAATTATATTCATTATTATTCAAGTTATGACAATAATTGCATTAATTATCATATTAAACATGTTTTTAAAAAAAATTTCATTTTGTTTTATCATAAATCACTGTAACCTGACCTAGTTAAATAATTGTTTTATACTAAATGAAGAATTCAATTTATTATACATGCAACAATACGTAAACATTCTTACAATTATTAATATTACAATTTTGAATGTGTTGGATTTTATTTTAAATAAATATTTTACTACAATAAAATTCTAAAGTGTTTGTAATGTAAGAGTTTATTCCGTTTTTATGTAAAAGTGAAAATATACTCTTATCAAGTACGAAACGCGTGAGTGGAATAGCATACACGTACTTAGGAGTAGCATGCATGTACTTTGTACAGGAAAATTCCATATAAGCTCAAGACTACAAAAATGATAAATTTTTAAAAATAATATTGGCCATTTAATATAAATTATACTTTTAAAAATTATGTTTTCTATAATGACATATAGAATGATTTTGTTATGTAAAGTTTTCGGTAAAGCGAGATAGAAATGAATTCTAGTTTAGAATACGATATTCGTGCGAGTCTCACAATACACGAAGAAATTTGCACAGCACAGTAACAGATCTCTTGACATTCTACGTTGAGGTAGAATAATTTCAAAACAATTCTAAAAACACTACATAAAAAAGGTACGTGCAAGATATCATTAAATTTGGACTCGAGCTTGAAAATTTGAAACGCCAAGAAAAAAGTGGCGTTGCTGCCTACATCCATCCGTGCGTGAATAAATTATGCATGTTCCAAGATATTTTAAAAGAAAGCTGTTGAGCAACACGTAGACGTGCAACGGAAAAACAACGAAAGCGTAAAACTCAGAGGGCAAACTACGAGAGCATGTTTCCACGTAGCATTAGTCTATTATTTTTAAAAGCAGGAGAAGGAAAGAGAACGTGGTAGTAAACACTGAAAAAGGACAAAAGAAAATGTCCAAATCATCAGAGCAGGGGCGAAATTTGTGACGCCGAGAGGAAAGAGTAGAGTAGAAAACAGCTAGCAAACAATAGGAGCGCTGAACGTTTTACCGGTATAAAGAAATGCTCGCTCTTCTGGCGCGCTTTTCGTTCGGGACGCGCTCTCAGTCGAAACCGCTGCCAGGCCAAAGAATGGAAACAAGTTTTCCTTTCTTGCATATTGCCGCAGCACCGCCGAGGTAGGAAACTGGGAAATGCTCGAGAGTACGACGAGGCAGCTGCGCAGAAACTAAACTCGAGAGCGGAAACTCAAGTGGAAGCTCCAAGCACGTAAGCTAAAGCTCGCCGCGGCCTTCACTCCTATATACTTATTTCTTCTGTAATTTTTCGACATTTTTATACTCAAACATTTTGTCACCTACATATCCATTTGCGCGGAAATCTCGATTTTTAAAACAGCATCAACATTGCGTCCTGCATTTTCTGCTTTTATTTTTATTGCTTTTATTTAGTGCTCTCCTGGAGGCTCTTAGAGCATTTAAACAAGACAATTTTCATTTTTTCCCCAAAGTTGATTTTATTAAACTCGTTTTCTTTGTATCATATGACATTGATCACACAATCATAATTTCTGGCTAAACAAGTGAAGTAATTGAACCGCCTAATTTTGATCCGGTCTAATTGTCGCATTGCAACAAATGTTTTAAATTCTGATAATGATCAAGGATTGTCATACTGGAATCCATAGTTTTAAAAAGTATTTTATATTACGTAATATTAACAAATATGATAAAAATGCAGTAAAACCATTATTATGCCAATAGCAGTATTCACCTGAAAGCTAATATATTTGTTTGGCAATAAGATACGTATTTTGTTAATAATCAATAGGTAGTACCTAGTAGTTATGACTACTACACTGAAATCGAAGTTGGAGATAATAATAAGATTACTTTGTCAAACTTATAATAAAATACAAATTCACTTTTTATCAAAATATTTAATATTGTTTAATCAATTACTACCGAACAAATGAATAAAATTACTTAACACTAAATAATGTTACACAAATAGAATGAAAGAGAAAGAGAAGGAGAGAGAGAGAGGGGAGAGAGAGAAAGAGAGAGAGAGGGGGTCTCCCGCAAGTTGGCACGACCTTTGAAAACGTTTTCTCTCCTACATTTTTGCGTACGGAGAGCTTTTGCAGCTTACCTCGGCCTCACTCGTTCCGCATGACTATTCTATATGGTCGGCGTGTTGTCGAGAGTCGCACACTTGCAGGACAACCTGAAACCAAAATGCCAAGCGTTATTACTCGTAGTAATTACGAAATTTCATTTACGCGCAGGCTGGCGTGGGAAACGGGATCAAGTTCTTTTTCTTTGCGCATTCTTTTTTTCAAGGAAACGAAAGTAATTTTCTTCTTAATCGTAATGCATAAAAGTGCATATTAACGACATGAATAAAAAAAAATTAATTTTGTAAAAATATATTGAAGTCATTCTCAAAATGTATAAACGGTAAATAATTTTAATAGTTTAGCCTTTTAAAATAGGTTAGCAAATGGTTTCTATGTAACTTTGTTGAACAAGAAAATTGTGAGCAGTAGCATTTTCAGCGAGTGCAAGTATTGTAATCGTTTATTTTCGATAATTAGTACGTATGTACTAGTTTTGCTGACATTATTTTACAAAAAAAAGAACATTTATAAACTAATACAATTGAATTGACAAAATGTATGTTAAATTAACAGTCATTCGTCTGTTATTTTCACTGACAATCAAATCATTGACCAAAAATACTAACATTTTACGCGCTTGTTTTTTACCGAATAGACACTTCTACTAACAATTCATAGTTCTTATGTATATTTCTAATTCTATTGCATTGAAAAATTCAATAAACACTCTCAATTGTGAATGAAAATCAAGTTAAGATATAAAATAGCTGCTTTCGCTTAGATTTTCAATAACTAAACATATTCCTGTGCAAATATAATCTTACAGTCGATCTTGAAACCCTGGCCTATCCACCGATACCGATAATTATTTAATGAATCTATAAAATTATTAATTGATTACAGCAAATGCATATAAGCCAAAGTGACAAATACGTATTGAGAAAAATATTCTTTTTCAACACACGCATGAAATAGGCCTTTTTTATGCCTGTAAACCAGATGGAAAATTACGCTTTTCAAGCAAGCCTGATGAAACTGGTGAGAAATCTCTTTTTGTACGGTAGAAATAGCCATTTCTGCCCTCTTTAGTGTGCTGCACGACTCAAAATGCACAATTTTACAACCGACCCACATGTATCGACAAGGTCCAATCATGCCTTGGTTAAAAAAAATACAGTGTGTAACACGGGGGGGGGGGGGGGGCATTATCAAGCTTGAATGATGTTTTCCTTTTCAGCACTCGTCCTCGTCACTGATCACATCACCCTCATTAGAAATAACCCATTTCCCTCCTTGTTGCACAATATACTGTTTTTTATTCAAAATAATGATCCCTGTCGGGGTACATGAGTTCACTTATATATATAAAATTTACATATATCTCCCTATATTATATAGCTGTAAGCGACATTTCCGATTCAGCCCCCCCCCCCCCCCTCCACCGCCATCGACCCCCTCTCTAAAAATAACATTAAATTCTATTTCTAAACACTATATTTTTATAAAATTTGCTCCGGTCGACCACCATACCTCTCCTCCCCCACCCTTTCACCACCTCTCAAAAATCCTCATAGCCCCCCTCGAAGCCCCCTCTATCGCCCCTCGATAACCCTAAATTTTCTTCAGCCTTACTGAGCGTTACTTACTGTGCCTTTAAGCAGACGATAGTATTACATTATTGTTTAATGTAACGTTTTAATCAATTAAATTCACCACAAAGTTCCATGCTTATAAAATTTAGAATATCATTATCAATTGTTAAATTAAATTAAGTTAAATTAAATTATATTAAATTAAATTAAGTTAAATTAAATTATATTAAATTAAATTAAATTAAATTAAATTAAATTCAATTAGGTTTAAAAATGGTCTGAGCCAATTCAAGTCTTATTGTATTTGGCGGAGTACTTCAGCCTACTAGCATTTTAAGAAATGATTCCTCATATGCATCGTCACTTTAAATCTGATGCAAGTCGAAGAGCCTCTGGTATCTACAGTAGGCCTAATCTACGAGGATTGGAAGCATATCATGAACTTAGAGTGCTCGTAGGGAAGCCGACAGGAGCATGAACCCTAGGTAGACCGAGACAAAGGTGGAAGGACAAAGATATAATATGTAATTTACCTTTCTTTTTATTGTAAATTTTTCTGCTACTATTTTTAACCTTTCCGCTTCTTCTCTTAATTTTCTTTTCAGAATCATTGCATATATTTTGTATGCTGTGTCCATTAATTTTAATCCTCTGTAATTGCTTGCCACTGTTGTTTCTTCTATCTTGAATGCCGGAATTATTATTCCTTCATTCCATCTGTCTGGCCATCCCTCTCTTTTCTATATTAGATTAACAGTACCAGCCTGAGTTAAACTTTAAGAAATTACATTTTTGCCATAAGTGAAAAAAATTTTCTTTTAAAAGCACCAATTCTAAGAATCTTTTTACTACAAATTGTCTATGCCATATTTACTGGGAAAACTTTGCAGCATGCACGTTTGTAGGTTACAAGATCAATAAAAAATTTTTTTTGGACGTTATGACATATAATAAAAATATTTTTAGGTTTGCTTTCCGAAAGATAATAATAACAAAATTTCAATGAATAAGTATACAGTAAAAGTTTTAGTGGGAGAGATGCGGCTAATGTGGCGCGGCGACTTGGTTGGCGGACCCATGTTTTAAGTACATAGGTACCTTGCAATTATATATATCAAACTAATTTTATTCGATTCTATATAGTATTTAATACCATCATATAAAATTTCGTAAAAATTGATCACAATTTATGAAGATTAGACATTACAAGAACTGCATTTTATCATTTAATTTTCAATTTTGATTCAATACCTCTCTCTGAAATGCTGCTGTTTTAACCAAAAGCAACAACTTTTCCAACATATATTTTCTTCAAATTGGGAATTAAATGAGTCACCTGCAAACGTGCAGGTCACAAAATTTTTCCAATAAATATAATATTAACAACGGTAACATATTACCTCGTATTTCAACAAGATTTTGAAGCTTTACGACAGTTAAATTACAGATATTACCATGTATTTATAGTAACAAAAATATCAAAATGATTGCTTTAAAAGTGAAAATTGTGACGAACTCCTAAAGAAAAAATCTTTTTTAGAGTTCAACTCAAGCTGGCCACCGGAAGCCGTATTTGCTGTCCTTGTCTGTTTCCAGTTTAGCTATTTACTCAAAAAGTTGTTTGTTAATTGAAAAACTACGAGTTGACCCCAAGTAGAGAAAATTTTAAAACAAATTTATATTTACAGCTAAAATCTGTTATTCATACGTGCATGTACATTTTTCGTTCGTTTATACTAAAAACGATAGCGTGAAATCATATAAAGCATGCATAACTCAAGGAACTTTTGCAATTTTCTAGATGTACACGAAACCCCGAATTCGGAGTTGCCATTACTTGATATTAGTTTGGTTAATGAAAAAAATATACTGTAATAACTCTTGAAAACAAAAAGGAATAGTCATAATGAATAAATGAAAAATGCAATTTACTAGGCATATGTATGTATTCTATGAAATGATAAATAAAATGATAATTTTAAAAATTGTTTCGGTTTTAATTTTTCTAGATCTTGTATGAATACATTAAAAAAGTTTAGTTAGAAACTTTTTTAATCTAACGCATTTCCAACACTGAATATTTTATTTTCTATATATTTACATAAGTACGTTTTGTCCGATTAAATGAAGTTTTTGTTCAACGGGAGTTATCATGTAAAACACAAAAACAAAGAGTAAGTTTTAGGATTTTTCTTAAAGAGCTAGTACGATGATTCTCTATTAATACTTTTTAGTTATATTTGTACACAATTTAAAAAATATAAACAAAATTATTATAAAATGGCAGCTTATAATCCAGAAAGTACTAGATTTTTTTTTTTTCTAACGTCTCCATGTCTGTGCTCCTATGTGGTGATAATCGACGACGGGGGTCTGCGATGTGTTTGTAAACAAAGCACATGTAATTTTTACAGAGGTGCTTGTATCAATCGGCAGAGACTAGGATTCGAACCCGGGTCATCGGCGTGGGAATCCGACACTCTACCGACTGAGCCGCCGCAGGCCCTAGGTACTAGATTTTGCTGTGGCGTTGCCGCAGTAGTTACAAAACGGTATAGGTTCAAGCAACCGTTATGTTCAACCAAAACAAAAAAGAAACAATAAATTCTTCTTCTGCATTAAAATATGCTGTAAATGAACCATTATAAGAAGGAAAAATGCATAATTTAAAAAACAATTTGGTTAATTTATGCGAATAAAAGTCATTACAAAAATTATTTTTTTCATTTTTAGAGGTTCATCGCCTGTGTACTGTAGAATAAGAATATTTTTATTTATTTTTAGTTTAGTGCAACGATCACCAAAGTTTACGCCGATTTTCAAAACGATTTTCGCCAGACCACGGTGAAAACTATTTATTTTTCAATCACAGGTGGTCATCTTCAAAAACAAAATTTGTTTACTGTCAAAATATGCACGAACTTACTCTAAATGTTTCAAAAATATTCCTTGTACTGGCTCTTTAAAAAAAATCCCCAAACTTACCCAATCTTTTCCGGCATTTTACATGATAATCCCCTCTTAACTTGAAATGATTAGTAAAAGATTATTTTTTATGATTCTTGAGGTTATTATTATTATTGAATAATTTTAATGTTTAGTTACAATGTTATATTGAAGTTAATTTATCTTAAGAAAACCTAAAAGTCGATCTTGGTCGTAACCTGATGTGAAGTATTTACTAAAGATATTAATATAACCTTTCAAACAAAAATTTTAAATAATTAGTCGAAAAAGATAGTAATTTTATGCTCTTTTAAATACACTATCACTAAATCAATGATTCTATTTCTAAACCAAAAAAAAATCATAAACGGTCCACGAATGAAGACAAATTATTTTAGTCCTTCCATCCTTCGTGTTCTTTCAAAACCTTTTTTTACTATCACAAAGCCACCTGTTTGAGGAATCAATATCCATCTCAAAATATAGTAAACTAGAAGAATTCTGACTAAACAAAAACCATTTGACGAATCTTCTAAATTCTTTTTAATTATGAATCTTTATCAAAAATCGAAAAAAATTAGATTTGACTCATAGAAAAATATTGAGCTGTTGTCGAGATATAAGCAATCAATAAAATTAATCAGACAATAAAATTACTCAAATGTCTTGAAAAATAAAAGTCCTTATGATCTACGCAAATAACTCAGCTAAAAGACAGTAAAAAGCCATATTTCTGGATATTTTCAGAAGGATTAATGTAGTTTTATTCCAATTATCGTAGGCAACGCTCTAGCAATTGAATTTAAAAGAATGACCAATACGATTTCTTTGAGCAAACGGCTTATAACATGTATATATAATACTTACAGTATGATACGATGATCACCTAATACAATAGACCAAGTATTGCCGAGGAAAAAATCACAGAATATTTCAAATGTGAGCAGAATGTCTTCCAATTCTGCAAGATGCTTTTTTATATCCTAAAACTACATAATATATACCTTCTATTCTAACTGTTTAATAGCAAAAAGAAGTTATTTTTATAAGATGTGAATGTTTATGCAGGTCTACCCAGGTATATTGCATAAATTCGAATTACAGCTGTCTTTATCGTATACTCTTTCAACATGGGAAACGATGTCGTTTTGCGTAAACTTACAGAGAACAGGGAGTTCTTCTTTCGTAGAGATAAGTCTGTCATTTATCTTCCACTGAGGCCAAGCACACAACTTGTTACAAAGCTGTTGAAAGCTTAGCGTAAACAATTTTTTATGCACATTATACCTGCTAAAGCTCGCATACGACAGCCGTAAGAAAATATTCAAGCGTGCATCTGAAGACTAGTCTGTTATTTGTATTTTCCGCCGCGGTGGGTATGGTAATCCAAGTCTTTCTCGCGGATGGCGCGTCGTACCTCGGACTTTGCTGATATTTCGCGCTACTATAGCTATATCCGTCTGTCGAAGTCGTCGAAGGGACAAAAGACATCGCGAGAGGCCTGGGATTTTCTTCGTTTTTCCGAACCGAAGCCGGTAGAAACTACTCAAGACGGCGCACAATAAGTTTTTAATTCGATTCCTCTTTTCTTCTCTTGATATTGCCTCCTCGAGATTGTAAGTCTAGCTGGTTCACGAATCACTCTCTGTTTTACTTTTGCGAGCGGAGGAGTTTAATTGTCACGTGTCAATATATCTTTCCGCGGTGGATCTTTCGATTGGACAACGCTATCTTCGATTTGTCTTTGGAGAACCGAGAATTTCAATGATTCAATGAAATTCGCCGTATTAGAGTTTCGAATCAGTACTGCAATATTCGAATCAAAGCCTGCAATATTCATGGACAAATTGCCTTTTATATTTTCCGCCGTAAAACCTGACCAAACTTTGCATACATGGTTGTTATACATACCTAAGAGAAACTTAAAAATTTAGGTGAATACGGTTAACTGATATTATTTTTATAGGCACTTCAAACATTTAAAAATTTGAAAATTTAGGTTATTCGAAAAAATTTTAATGGAGAAATGTGCTTTCTTTATGTACAGCGATTTTTTTCACAATAAAGTACTCATAAAATTATTGAATATGTGACCGGAAACAATGCAAAATGTTCCGGTTTTCATTTATTATACTCTGCGATTAGGAATTTTTGCTTCCTCATAGAGGAAGCTTTGTGATGGTAAAAAAAGGTTGTACTAAAATCATTACAGAAACATGTTTTGAGACATAAGGAATCAAATACAATATTTTGAGAAAATGTCTGTATGGATGTGTGTGTGCGTGTGTGTGTGTATGTGTATAGGCGTGTACATAGCTTGTTCGTGTGTGTACATGTGTGTGTATGTGTGTGTATGGATGTGGATCAGCTTTACTCTGAATATAGACGGTGAAAATTAATGTTTCAGGGCTCTTTTTTTTGTTTCCTAAAAGAAGGCGGCTCAAAAATAATTTCTTTTTGTTTTTCTATGCGTTTTGGTATTTTTAGCGGTTTTTTTATGTTTGAGTTTTAGTTTTTATGGTTTTTTGATACGTTAGAAATAATATCATCGATTCAGTGATAATGCATTTAAAGCAGCATAAAAATAATCTTTTCCGCTCCTACATTCTGAATAAGCTATTTCCCTTGTTTTGTTATACATGAAAAGGTAAGTTTTTTCAAACGGTGATATCTGTGGAATATAAATAGGATAATTTTTGAAAAAATTCAGATATTTAAAAATATGGAGAAGAATATTTAGTCAAATTTTTTGTCTTGACCTATTCTTTTGTCGAGAAAACAGTAATTTTTATATTACATAGTGACCTTTATATTTCAAGATATTTGATGTTATTTTTTGAAATTATTTTCGATCGCTTTTATTTTGAGAGTGATACGGTCAATTTTTACCGAACAGGGCTAATTTTTTTTCTTTAATGAACGTACGAAATTAAAAAGAAATTTAAATATTCACTGATTCGTTTTTGTTTTATAATAATTTTTCTATTTTACAATTCTCTGAAATAGATAAGGTAAATTATTTCTGTATGACACCATTGATAGGGAAACTGGGGTAAAGTGACCACACGGGTAAAGTGAATCATACTTACTATTTCTTCAACAAATTATTATTTACACCTAATTTTAATTTTAGTGAAAGATAATTGTGCAAGTATGATAATTAAAAAGTTTCACTGTATAACCATTAATATTTTATGAAAGAAAAATAATTGTATTTTTCGACCTTAAAAAAAGTTGGTTTGTCGAATTCGTTATAAAAATTAAAGATGTTTATAATCAATATCAATTTTATTGCTTGATTTTTTTTCTAATTACTTCAAATACGTTCTACTTACTATTATCAAGAATACAGAATTTTAAAAGAGGTTTTTCTTTTTTTTAGACAAACATTTTAAAGAATCGACGTCTCGAGGTAAAGCGAATCGGGGTAAAGTGGTCCGAAAAATAATGGATAGCACTAATTTGTACGCGGCCAGATGGAAAATTTAACAAAATATTAATTAAGGTGAGTGTTAGTGTAGTATACAAAGCCGTTTTTGTAACGCATTTCCATAATCAACTGTTTCGTATTTTACAGTATTTTAAAGGTTTTAAGGTGTCTTTTTAGTTTAATTATTATTATCTAAATTAACGTTTTTATCTATTCTTGTACAATAACTAGTAAAATATTTTTAACATATTTAATTTTATCCTCTAGTTCACTTTACCCCGCACTCAATGGTCCGGGTAAAGTGAACAGGTACTTTAAAAAATAGGTAAATAATAAAACTTAATAAATGACTTTTTTTTAAGTTGCTAGTATGTTTACTGACGTAAGAAGTTTCTTGTACAACTTACAAAGTAATGTATTAAAGTTAAAAAATACATTTTTTTCGACTTGTAGAGTTACTATGTTCACTTTACCCCAGTTTCCCGTACTAACAATAAAATTTAAGATTTAAGTCATACATTAATGATCACTTAAAAGATATTTATTTTAAACACATATTAAAAAAAGAGCTAGTTTTTTACTCAAAAACCAGTAATAAAAGACATATTTTTTAAGCTATTAATAAAAAAAAAAGATATAGCATTTTGAAATAATTTACTAAAACAAAAATTTCATACTAGAAGAGATTCTGGTAGAAATCTAAGCTGGTTTCTAACCAGATATTAGCTAGATTTTCTAAATCTGCTTTAATTTTGGTTAAGAAACTAGCTAGAAATCAGTTAAAAACGACATGCTTTTTAGCTAATTTCTAGCTAGATTCTGCTTAATATTCTAGTTAATATAAAATTGATAAACTAAGTAATTTATGCATTAATTCATAATGGAAATAATAACAGTTTTATAATAATCAAAGTAATACGCAATTCCAATCATACTCGATTAAGTATTTTATTAAATTAAAGTTAAAAATCTACCTTAAATGTCTAGTAGTAATAGAGGTTAGGTTATTTGTTTACATAAAGACACGTGCATGTAAAAAGTATTATTTACACAAAAAGTACCAAAGCCCCGAGTAAAATTTAAGTGTTTTTATTAAAGTAATTTATGTTATAACTAATAGAATGCAATAAAAAAATAACAATAAAAACAGAATAATGTAAGTTATAACGAAATTTGGAGAATTGGTAAACAAATATTTGTAGTTTTACAATGAAGTTTTATTACAAAATTTTATTTTCGACATCAATCACAACATTTTTGTTGACTAAGTTATATCGACTAATTTTCCGAAAGGAAATTATTAGTTATCAAATACTTTTAGTATTGCATACACATCTGTTGCAACGCCGTTACCCTAAGCGGGTCCAGGGCGTAGTCGTCCAGAGCGGACGGGTGGGTGCCTATCACCACTACACAGCTCGTCCTCAGGTTGCGGATAGAGGAACGACCCCTGAGAAAGAGGTTAACTGCGAATAAACGGAATAAGCAGTCGCGGACAGCCGATAGGCCCAGGCGTGGGTGTGATGAGCCCGCACTGGCGAACGCATTCATCTAGAAATACTACGCAAGCACCACAACAACTACAAACACTATACAAAATCTCCTGTCTTACTTTCTTCTTCTACCTTACTCTGTAATCTATCTCTTTACCAAACATTTCAAACAAAAAATGGGCCAAAAATCCTGCTGTCGTGGAGGATGCGGGAGCGATGACAACTGCCCTGAGAGGAGATGTGTAGAATGATTCGCCCCTTGTTCTTACACGGCAACGAAGCCAGCGAAGGTGCGCTGCCTTGCAGGGGGGCGTTAGGATATGTGAATGAAACGAAGTGTGTCTGACGACGAATTGACTATGTCCCCGCCAAAGTCGGAAAGCTCTCATATTTAGTTCTAGGGAGGTATGAGGGTTATCACCCCTAGACGGATGGAACAGAATCCAAAACGCGCGGGTTTAACTTACTATCATGGCTCAAAGAAAACAAAACCAAACCAAAACCAAAAGGAACTTAAGGGTGGGAACCTGGAATGTACGTAGTCTACACAGAGCGGGCGCGTTCCGGGAAATCATAAATGAAACTAAGAGGTACAATTTAGATTTGGTAGCAATACAAGAAACCCGATGGAAAGATAACGCGATGCTAGGATCCGATAACTTCACCTTTTTATATGGGGGCGCGAGCGGGCATTCCCTAGGCACCGGATTTCTTATTAACAAAAACATCATACATTAAGTTAAAAGTTTCAATTTCGTGAATGACCGACTCTCGTATATCATCAACGAAGGAGCGTGATATAATTACGTGGTTATTAATGTCCACTGACCTACGGAGGACAAAGAGGAAGAAGTCAAAGATGTATATTATGAAACTTTAGAGCAATTAATCGACCAATTCGCGTCTTACGACACCAAAATAGTAGTGGGGGATTTCAATGCTAAAATAGGGAGAGAGAAAATGTTTAGGCCCACTATAGGCAAAGAAAGTCTGCACGAAACCAGCAACGATAACGGTATTAGAGTCATAAATTTCGCGGCCGCAAAAGATCTTATAGTCAAGACCACGGGCTTCAAGCACAAGGATATATACAAGGCAACGTGGACATCGCCGGACGGGGCCACGCACAATCAAATCGATCATTTTCTTATTGATAAGGGGCGCCACACCAATGTACTCGACGTAAGGACTTATAGGGGGGCGGATTGCGACTCGGATCATTATCTAGTAGTGGCCAAATTAAGAGCCAGATTAGTAACCGGTCAAAATAGTAAGCGAGCGAACAAAGTAGAAACCTTTGATATTGGAAAACTACGAAGCGGGGTAGAGCGAATCAAGTACCAAGTAGAAGTTAGCATACGATTTCAGGTGCTCGAGGAAACGGATGCACAGACGGGAGTAGATGACAATCCGAACAGGTTATGGAGGGTTATCGAAAAAACTATAAAAGGGGCCGCAAACAAAGTACTGGGTAAGAAAAAAAGGCCGAAGAGCAAACCATAGTTTGACTAAGAGTGCGAACTCTGGTTTGAAAGGCGCAAGAAGGCTAAATTAGATAGCGTACACAATGAAAGCGGTAGGGCCGTAGAAGAATACCATGAAATAAGAAAGCAAGTGGGTGTGATTTACATAAACAAGAAGCGCGAGTGTCAGAAAAATGAAATTAGAAAAATAGAAACTCATAGTAGGGAAAATAATCCGCGCGAGATGTACAAAGGAATAAACGCTATTAAGAAGGGTTTTCAGAGTAGATCGCAGTTAATGAAAGATAAGGACGGGAACCTCGTGACAAGCGAAAATGAACTATTGAAATTATGGAAAGACTATTTCGATAAGTTATTAAACGTGCATGAAAACTCCAAGGAAATGGGAGACGAAATTCACACTGCTGAACTCCATGTGGACGAAACGACCTACAAAGAAGTAGAGGCCGCGATCAAAAAGCTAAAAAACAATAAGGCCGCAGGAAACGATTCTATACCAGCTGAACTACTTGAATATGGGGGCACCGCGCTTACATCTAAAATTTTTGATCTTGTATGTGCTAATTGGAGAAATGAAACAATACTAGAAAATTGGAAAGAATATCATATCATTATACCGATCTTTAAAAAGGGAGATAAAACAGACTGCAATAACTACCGGGGAATCTCACTTTTAGCTACCTGCTACAAAGTTCTGTCAAACGTAATACAGGCCAGACTCACACCATTCGCGGAAGATATAATAGGAGATTATCAGTGTGGATTCCGGCGCAACAGGTCGACGAGCGATCAAATGTTTACCATAAGACAATTATTAGAGAAAAAGTGGGAATATTGCGAAACTATACACCAGCTATTTGTAGACTTTAAGAAAGCGTACGACTCTGTCAAACGAAGCAAAATGTATGAAATCCTAGTGCTCCTTGGCGTACCAAAATAAACTCGTAAAATTGATTCAAATATGTCTGAACGGAAGCACTGGAAAGGTCCGAGTAGGCGGTAATGTATCCAAATCGTTCATGATACGCGACGGTTTGAAGCAAGGTAACGGGCTTTCAACGGTACTCTTTAACTTAACACTAGAGTATGTTGTTAGAAAAATGCAGGCTAGCGAGCTAGGCGCAACACTCAACGGAACAACGCAGATTTTAGGCTATGCGGTTGACTTGGATATAATGGTGAAACGGTGGCGAGAAACGCGGAAATCCTTATAAATGCGGCTAAAGACACGGGGTTAGAAGTAAGCAAATTGAAAACGAAATATATGATCATGGAGAAACTGGGCATTCGCGAAGGAGAGGGGGATCTCAGAGTCGGAAATTTCACTTTTGAAAAGGTTAGCGAATTCAGATATTTAGGTACAACTATAAATGATCGAAACGAAATTAAAGCCGAGATTAATAAGAGACTTCATTCGGGTAATTGTTTTAGGGTATTTGAATATAAGGTTCTGCGGAAAATATACGGGCCAAAGAAAGATGAGGAAACTGGGCAGTGGAGGAAACTGCACAATAAGGAGCTACATAATTTGTACGCGTCACCAAATATTAACAGAATAATAAAATCATGGAGACTAAGATGGGCAGGGTACGTGGCAAGAATGAACGTACGGCAGCGCTCATAATGAAAGGAAAACCGAAAGCAACGCGACCTCTAGGTAGACCTAGACGCAGATGGAAGGATAACGTAAAAGCAGACGGAACTGAAATTGGGCGGGAGGGCGCGAAATGGATGGGGTTGGCACAATATAGGGAAACGTGAAAGGCTTGCGTAGATGAGGCGATAAACTTTAGAGATCGAAATGTCACTTAAAAAAAAAATTGCATACACATATTTCTATAATCTCGTAAGTTGTTATTTGTTGATAAAAATATTTATTTTGGCGGCATACTATATTGAACATTCAATAAAGTATAGTAATGTACACTTTTAAAAACTAATAACTTTTCAAAACAAAATATAAATAGGTTAGATTTGCAAACAAAATACGTTCTTGCTTGAAGCATAATTTGACTTGCTTATTAGCTATAATTTGACTTATTAATAGCTTATTAATCTGGCTAATAATTAATAAGCTAACCAGCCATTCTAGCTAACTTTCTACCAGGGTAAGTACTAATGAATTGGCAGCGGTCTTTTCCTCTTTAACTTGAATACTAAAGGATATAATTGAATGTGTTGCGAGTTAATAATTTTCGTATTTGATAGTTAAAAGGCGAACGCGTTTTCGTAATTGCCGTTGGATTCTGCTACGGCACACCGGCTATTTCCTAGCGCTTTTAGTCTTTATATTGGCTCGATTTGTATTTCGGCTGACTAGGCATATGACACAAGTCATACATAACACGAGCAAGGTCCGAAAAATTGACGTCCTCATCGATTCGTCTGTACCTGTAGAATTTTTTCGTTATGGATAACGTGTCACTCGAATCTTCATAGTATTTCTGTATTACGGGACGCAATACAGCTTTATTATAGAACCCATTATATTACTTATTTACTCCAGTAGGTAAGACAGGCAACTACTAACAGACAATCCACTTGTGGGAGACATGGTAAAATTCCACTTCTGACTCCAGAGTTTGAATGTGGTACTTCCAGAAAATGTACGTTGTGTGTGCATGCGCGCAAGCGCGTGCGTGTGTGTGTTTATATATGCAGCTCATCCGTGCTCAAAAACCAGTTGATATGATCTAAAAATATTCGTAATACCTATATACTTTTCAAGGAAATTTGCTTTATAATACATCCGACCTCCAGAACAAGACTAATGACTTATACTAACATAAAAGTACTTTTTTGGAAGCACGTTAGAAGCAATTTTAGCGTGCGGAAAGCAATTTAAGGGAATCCATCTAACCACCTTAAAATTACAAATAAATTGGTTATATGTTTTTCGGTGAGGATAAATTATTTATCATATACTGACTATTTTTTCGGTAAATTTACAATTTTATCAAAATATAATGTAAAAATTAAAAAAAAAAACCGCTGCCAATTCATTGACACTTAGCTTCCTTAAACTTTATAAATTGCTCCAATATGAAATTATTCATTCTATTTAATTTTGTAGTAAAAAATAAATATGTTTTTATAATAATTATACTAATTTGATCATAATATTTTTAATATAAAAAGATAAACAGAAAAACTAAAACTCGAAAATCGAAAAATAACTAAAACAACACTATACTATACGATATATTTTCTATACTCATTTAGCAGATTATCCTGCACTCGCTAGTACATATTAATAAATAAATAACAATAACTGTTATTAACGTAGCATTTATTACTAAAATAAAAATAATTATTGCGATTATGCAACTAAGTACCGCCATTACCATACAAAAAAGCAATTTTTACTGGACCATTTAATTCAGTGTGGTCCCGTTTTTTTATTCTAAACATTATTTAGGAGAAAGAAAAGAGCTTATCCAAAATTTATTATTGAAAAAAATAGGTTATTTTATGCTCTTAATGAATTTACAATAGATTTGTCATAATATCTCTTATACCAAAAAAACAGAAGATCTAAAACTCATAAATCGAAAAATCTAAAAATCGTTGTGAAACGAAAGCAAGTCGATAAATCTTGAAATTTCTTTTGAATTTTGAATCTCTATTTGAAACCAAAAAAATGAGTCCTGATTGGTAAAATGACCGCGTCGCTCTCGAGATATAAGTGATCAAAAAAAATTTTAAAATCACATTATCTCAATAAATTATCTCATTATCTGAAAAAACATACAGGTCATGAGATAGTAGAAAGCTACCTTTTTGTAAAGTTTCAGATAAAATACTGTCGATTTACTTCAGTTATCGTCGGAGAAATAAAATCGATTTTTTTCCAAAATAATTTTTCTCGACAACAGAGAAACCGCTTTTAACTACCTTACCAGAATACTTTCTCAAATAGAGGTTCTGATTAATCGACTTAAGGAATCTTATAACAAATATTCGCAATTAATAAAATAATGCTTTTATTAATTCATTAGATATAAGCGCTTAGATATTGTTAGTAAAAAATTTTAAACTGTAAAAACAAAAAAGAAATTTTGATTTAAGAAAATCTTTTTAAAATAAAATTATGTTATTATTTCACAAAAATAACTTTACAGTTATTATAAGATATATTAGTCGAGAGGAAATTACGCCATCTTTATGAAAACATACATATTTTTGACAAGCTTTACATATAAAATGGCAAAATAATTTATTTTCGATGTATACAATTTTTAGACTAAAATTTTGTTATTATTTTACATAAATAACTTTAAACTGTCTTTTAGATACATCAATTGGAAGAAAATGATGTCTACTTTGTAATAATGTACATATTTCTTAAAAGCTCAACGTATCAAATGACAACAACATTTTTTTTTTGCTTTTGACAATTTTTTAAAACTAATATTTTGTTATTATTTCACGAAAATAAGTTTAAAGCTATTATAAGATATATCAATCGATAGGAAATTACGTCAACTTTATGAAAACGTACATATTTTGACAAGTTCAGCATATAAAATAACAAAAAAAATTCTTTTAATTTGTAAAAATTTTTAATAATTAATATTTTTGCTGAAAAATGAGCTTAATATTATCCATTAAGATGCAAAATCTAATGAGTTCTGAGTTCAAACATATGTAATATAATATGGTGGATACAAATGTTGATTGCATACATACATACACACAAACAAACATACATACACACACACACATACGTACATACATATAGACATACATTTTTTTAAATCTATTGTAAACCTATTTTTATTACTCAGAAACCACGAAAACATCAAATTTCATTCAACAGTAAAAAAATTTTTCATTATCGTTACAAAGCTTTCTTCTAAAGAAAGCTAAAGGTCAAAACTCAACATTTTTATTGAACATTTTTCTCCATATTGCTAATGATCTCAAATATTTTCAAAAATTTTCCGTCATATGTTTCCGAGATATAATCGGTTAGACAAAAAATAACGTTTTCGTATACAACAAAAGAAGAGACATAACCTTATCCAAACTTTCAGGTCGAAAAAGTTAGGTAATTTTATGCTCATTCAAATATTGAAATGCCTTTTCACTTATCAATGGTAATATTTCTAATGTACCAACAAACCCGAAAAAAACGAATCGAAAAAAAATAAAAAGTTTATTGTGACACATCCTTATAGACATTTTCTAAGTCAAACTGATCTGATTGAAGTTTTATTATGTTTAAAATTATGGGAAAACAAAGTTATTGACCAAAATTATAGCCCATTTAGGCCATATTTTATGATACAATTTTAAAAAATTGAATAGCCAGGCTTTAATAGGCTATAACTTTGGTCAATAATAGACTTTGTTTTTCAAATTCTCATGTTCATATACTAATTATATGTATTTTGAACACAATAAAACCTCAAAAACTTCAATCCGATCAGTTTGACTAAACCTTGTAACAGAGTATGAAATATAAAAGTTAGTATGCTAGTCGAACAAAGAGACCTAACGAACTTTTTTTTTTTATGTGGCACTTGGAACTCGTAAGTTTATCGCCTCATCTATGCAAGCCTTTCACGCATCCCTATCTTGTGCTAACCCCACCCATGAAGCACCCTCCCGCCCGATTTCTATTAGATCCACTTTCACTACCTAGAGGTCGTATTACATTTAGCTCGTCCTTCATAATCCGCGCTGCCGTATGCTACGTGTCCTGCCCAACCTAATCTGCGCGATTTTATTATTCTGCTAATATTCGGTGACGCGTACCGATTGTGCAACTCGTCATTGTGCAGTTTCCTCCATTCCCTGGTTTCCTCATCTTTCTTCGGCCCGTATATTTTTCGCAGAACCTTAGTTTCGAGAACCCTAAAACGGTTCCCCTCCGCTTTAGTGAGCGCCCACGTTTCGCACCCGTACAAAACCGGCAGTATTATAGTCCTATATATCCATATATATGCTATATATGCATCCTATATATGCATCCTTATTTTAACGTTTTTTGACAGCAGCCTTGACTTTAGTAATTTACTCACGGCATAGAAGCAGGCATTATCCGAATGGAGTCTCTTGTTTATCTCGGCTTTAATCTCGTTTCTATCATTTATAGTTGCGCCTAGATACCTGAATTCGCTAATCTTTTCAAAAGTAAAATTTCTAACTCTGAGACCCCCCTCCCCTTCGCAGATGCCTAGTCTATCCATAACCATATATTTTGTTTTTGAGTTACCCACTTCTAGCCCTGTCTCTTCCGCCACTTTTATGAGGGTTTCCGCGTTATTTACCACCGTTTCCCAATCATCCTCACTATATCTAAATCGGTTGCATAGCCTAGTATCTGCGTTGTTCGATTAAGTGTTGCACCTACTTCGTTAACTTGCATTTTTCTAACAACATACTCTAACGTTACGTTAAAGAGCACAGTGGAGAGCCCGTCACTCTGCTTCAAACCGTCGCGTATCGTGAAAGATTCGGATACATTACCTCCTATTCGGACTTTGCCTCTGCTTCCTCTTAAACATATTCCAATTAGTTTCACGAGTTTTTTCGGTACACCGCGAAGTACAAGAATTTGGTACATTTTTCTTCGCTTAATAGAATCGTACGCTTTTTTTTAAATCTAAAAATGACTGATGTATGGTTTCACATAATTCCCACTTTTTCTCTAATAGCTGTCTTATAGTAAATATTTGATTGCTCGTCGATCTGTTGCGTCGGAATCCACACTGATAGTCTTCTATTATATCTTCTGCGAATGGAGTGAGCCTGGTTTCTATTACATTTGACAAAATTTAGTAGCACGTTGCTAAGAGTACAATACCCCTATAGTTATTGCAGTCGGTCTTATTCCCCTTTTTAAAAATCGGTATAATGATAGATTCTTTCCAGTTTTCCGGCATTATTTCATATTTCCAGATGACACATACTAGTTTATAAATTTTGAAAGTAAGCGCGGTGCTCCCGTATTTAAGTAATTCAGCTGGTATAGAGTCGTTTCCCGCGGTCTTATTATTTTTTAGTTTTTTATCGCGGCCTCCACTTCTTTGCAGGTTGGTTCTTCCATGTGGAGATCAGCAGTATGAATTTCATCTCCTATTTCTTCGCAGTTTTCATGTACATTTAGTAACTTATCAAAGTAGCTTCTCCACAACAACAACAGTTCGTTTTCGCTTGTTACAAGGTTCCTGTCCTCAACTTTCAAAACCTTTTCTAATGGCGTTTATTCCTTTGTACATTTCGCACCGGTTATTTCTCTTACTGTTTGTTTCTATCTTCCTAATTTCGTTCTTTTGATACTCACGCTTCTTATTCCTATATATCGCGCCAGCCTTTTTTCTCACGTTACGATACTCTTCTACGGCCCTATTTCTTCCATTGTGTAAGCTGTCTAATTTAGCCTTTTTGCGCCATTCAAACCAGAGTTCGCACTCTTCGTCAAACCATGGTTTGATCTTTCGCTTTTTCTTTTTACCCAACCCTTTCTTCGCGGCCTCTTTTACCGTTTTTTCGATAGCCTCCCATTAGCTGTTTAGTTCGTCATGCACCTCAAGCGGCGTATCTGTTTCCTCAAACGACTAAAACGTGTTCGTAATTTCTACCTGGTACCTAATTCGCTCGGCTCTGTCCAGTAATTTCTCAATATCGAAACTTTCTAGTGTGTTCGTTCAAGACCTAACAAACATAAAAAAAAATTTATAGCACTGTGTGGCCTAAATCCGCACTTAAGTCACGCCTAGCCGTGACTTAAGTAGTCCAGTATTGCACCGTGAGGTTAGCGCCCGAGCGTAGTGAGCATAAGGCACGGCTAGGCGTGACAGCGAATTTAGGCAAACAGTGCTATAAAATAATATATGATACTTGTGTCAAAAGTCATCCTTCATAGCACGGCGTTTAGCTAATACACGCCGTGCTGTAAAGAACTACTTAGATCACACGTATCGTAATGTACTATTTTTGTATACAAGTTTGTATTCTAGCCGAACAAAGAGACCTAACGAACATAAAAGAAAGAAAAAAAAAGATTTAATTCGTCCGCTATATTTTGATAAAATGGTCAAATTTACAAAAAAATAGGTGATATATATACATATATATGGTCAAATTTATACAAAAATAGGTAATATACACACACACACACACACACACACAGACACACACACACACACACACACACACACACACACACACACACACACACATATACATATGTATATATATATATATATATATATATATATATATATATATATATATATATATATATATATATATATATATATATATATATATACATTACGTATTTTTTTGTAAATTTGACCATTTTATCAAAATATAGCGGACAAATTAAATATTTTTTTATACATATATATATGTATTACCTATTTATATTATATAATATTATATTATATTACCTATATTTTTTTGTAAATTTGACCATTTTATCAAAATAGTAATATAACACACGCCATGTGAAAAGCACTATGCATTTCTTCATTACAATGATGAACAATTTATTCGCACTTAAAAATATATAATCAATGTATTTGAAATCAAGAAATGCATAGTACTTTTCACACTGCGTGTGTTATATTACTATTTTGATAAAATGGTCAAATTTACAAAAATATATAGGTAATATAATATAATATAATATAATATAAATAAATAGGTAATACATATATATATATATATATATATATATATATATATATATATATATATATATATATATATATATAACCAATGTATTTGAAATCAAGAAATGCATAATGTTTTTCACATTGCGTGAGTTATATTAATATTTTCTAACAAAAAAATGGTACGCATGCTTTGTTTACAAAGCGCTACTTCATGCAATTATTTATTTATTAGGTCCGAATTTATAATTGATTAAAGATTTGAGCTTACATTTCAAAATTTTGTTTTATTTTTACAAAATCTTTTGTAAGATATTTTTGTGTAAACGATTTTTTACGACTTTTTTAAGTGGGAGGGGGGTGGGTTCTATATACAAATATACTGTTACGTCTTACACATTTAATGCTCATGATAATTACGATAAAACGTTTTCCATTAAGGTGATGATAAACCCACCTGTCACTGACCAATACGAGGAAACACTTTTTTCATTTAATTTTCAATTTTTAGCAATTATCTTTATGAAACGTTATTGTCCCAACTTTCCAGAGAGATATTTGCTCAAAATTGAAAATTGAATGAAATAAGTGGTTCCCCGTATTTGATGGTGACCATGGGTTTATCATCACATTAAAATGTTACAATCAAAATAATACATTTCCACTTTATTGATTAAATATTACACCAGATATTCTCTCAAATACGATTGGTATTAAAACTAAATCCAATGCTTTCGACAGCTAAGACGATCGAACGACTGAAATAGTGACGCAACAAGTGGCCTCCATGGATTAACCTCACTTGAAAATTGATCTCCACGTTTTACGTCCTCATCTTATGAAATAAGACACTGGAAAATCGAAAAGTATGTAGGATGAAAAGTCCTACATTGTCAAACAATTTTAATCATAAAGAAAACTTCTGTGTAAAATTTCCTAAATAAGCTGTTTCTTTAAAGTTATAAAAATATTATCTCAAGAGAATGAAAATTGAAATAGTAATTCGAGTAAGCGAGAATTAAATTCTAATATCTCATACATGAATAAATGAATCCAGAAATTAATATTTAATCTGCAATATTACATAAATAAAGGAAATAAAAGAATTCTTTATTGATCAATTAAAGATGTAGTACTCTAGACATATCTTTCCAACGAAGAAAGCTAGGCAAAAAGGTAAATCCGTACTTGACAAAAGAAAAACTACTGCCAACTTCTTAGCACTTAGCTTCCTCAAACTAAATTAATTATTAATATGAAATTCTTTGTTCAAATAAAGTAATTTAAATTGCTATATCTCTTTCTAATTAATAGCTCAAAAAGGTGTGCTTTTTGATCATCGATGGTTTGACAAAAGATAATTTTTTACTAAAATTACAGTACAATAGGTGATAATCCTTATTACTGCAATTTTTTTCTGTGCGTAATTTAACAAATCTATTTAAATATTTAAATTAAATGTAATCAATGTTAGTAGATTCACTCAGTTCCTATAATCATCTAAAAAATTATCAACGATTTTCTATCATAGATTTCCGAGTTATTACGGTTTCAACTAAATATGACTTTTTTAGTGTATAACAGAAGAAGGGAAAGAGCCTATTCAAAATTTGTGGTTGTAAAAGATAATTTAATACTCTTTCTAATGCATTTACACTAAATTGATCATAATATTTCTAACATTCCCAAAAACTTGAAAAAGTAAAATTCAAAAATATAAAAATCCAAAAATTGTTATAAAAGAAACAAGTGTATAAATTTTAATTTTTTTTTTAATTTCGAATCTTCATTAAAATACGAAAGAAATGAGCCCTGTTTGGACAAAAATGACCGTACTATTCTCGAAATATAAGCAACCAAAAAAAATGTCTAATATACATACTTTTTTCTTCAAAAGAAAAAGATGAATCCTCAAAAATTTTACTGAATATTCTTCTTCATATTCCTGGTCATCTCAATTTATATCAAAAATCGAAATACCGCTAAAAAGCAAATCATCGAAAAACTAAAAAAAAAATTTTGAGCTGCCGAGCTTAAAAAAACAAAATAAATGGGCCCTAAAAAATTAATTTTCACCGTGTATATTCCGAGTAATTCCACTACACATTCGCACGCGTGCGCGCACACACGCACGCACACGCACACGCACACGCACACACACACACACACACGCACACAGACACACACACACACATACACATACATACACACACACATACAGACATTTTCTAAAAATACTGTATTTTGATTCCTAATGTCTCATAACATGTTTCTCACATGTGTTTAGCAAAACTTTTTTTTTACCATCACAAAGCTTCCCCTATGAGGAAGAAGAACATGAAAGAGATACATGCGATACATTGATTAACATAATTACTGTATTACATTCACAAAAACTGTTATATTCAACTACGTTTTTACGATACTGAATTTTATTATATAGTTTTGTCAGTTTTTAAATCATAAACTAATAAAGCGTAGCATATACAAGCGTAAAAAATGTTCATTCTTTAAGTCGAATGAGTACTTAGTTTATGCATTATATGTGTAGAGCTTGAAAATTTTCAGTGTGATACATGCACAGTCATACTTATTCAGTCCGTCAAAAACGTCGAGCGAGTCGCGGTGATATGATCGGTGCAGCTCGACGTAATAGCGCGAATAAATTTCGCGCATGGGACATCCAAGCCGTTTTGCAATAACCAGTGGTCGCGCGAGTTGCGCCGAAAGGGCTGACGAGGCGAGAGAGCCACAAAAAAAGCTCAAATCTGCATCGACGCGCTCGCTCATCCGGTGACCACCGTATATATTTTCCTCGTTTTTGTATTTCAATTTTTTGCATTTTTCCGTTCCTTTTTTCTCGTCGCGTAATCGAGATTCAAACGCCGGAAAGAGAGCCAGGTCAATCGTCAATTTGTATTCTCTTCTTTTTATCATTCATGTTTAAGCTTTGCTTTCTAACGCTATATTCTGATTTTTTTTGTGCAACTCGGGGAAAAAACGCCCGAGATATTCTATTGTATCACCGATTATTTACAGACTTATGCGAAAGAATTAAAAAACGGACGATAATGACTGTAAAACTTTTATGATATCTTATAATATGAATTTAACTGACTCACTTATTAGAAAATTTATAAAAATGTTTAATATATTACGAAAAAATTACATTTTCCTTTATAAAGACAGTGAGATAAAGTGAGTCTCGGGATAAAGTAACATTTTTATATATTTCTTATATAAATGAAACATAATATAATTGTCAAATATAACAATTTTAATATATAAATGAAATCAGTACAAATATTGTATCTATTGCAGAAATATATAGAAAGCTTGCTTCACACTGAGGCTAACACCTTGACTTAGACTCCCCTACATTAATATGAAATAATAATTACTGCAAACATATTATGCTCAATTTTATTTTCTAAACACATGATTTTCCATTTCAACGCTAGATGGTTCCTCATTTGGTATCGCTACGTGCAAGTGCCTACGTTTGAACTTAGTACGTATATAATCAGACCTCATAGGGTTCAAGCGTCTTACTGTAGCGTGCGTGCAATACCGATTTACAGACTGCGTTTATATATTTGCGATTATGTGTATGTCTATGTATATGTATATGTGTATGTAATATTATTCTAAGCTTAATATTAGAAATTCGGTTACCATAATTCACTATACTAAGTAAATTAAAAAGAAAATATCGATCAAAAGTCGAGATTTATTTTTCTTTTTCTCTTCAAAAACGCAATGGAAAAATTCCTAGGAATGGTGGTAGAAATTCCCATGCTACATTGGAAGTAGTCCTAAGCCAAACCAGTCAAATGTCCCATGCTACATTGGATGTAGTCCTAAAAGAAACTAGTAAGAAGTCCCATCTTGATCTTGTAAAATTTCTAAATCAAGAAGGTAATAATTATTATGCTGTATAGTATATTCTGTATTATTCTCTAGTAATTTTTACTATTAAAAATTTTCCTATACTACATTGGTATTTTTAATATCTTTACCGACTATTCCAAAATTACTCGAAAAACATCGTAATTTTTCCCATGTATTCTGGCAAAAAATTCCACCGTTTTTTTCTCAGTCTAAAAAACAAATATAACTTGCAAATTAATACATACGCAAATTCTATTTTTTTTTAAGTGGCACTTGGAACTCGTAAGTTCATAGCCTTATCTACGCAAACCTTCCACACATCCCTATCTTGTACTAAATCCACCCATGAAGCACCCTCCCGCCCAATTTCTATTAGATTCACTTTCACGTTGTCTTCCCATCTGCGTCTAGGTCTACCTAGAGGTCGTGTTACATTTGGCTTGCCCTTCATTATCCGCGCTGCCGTACGGTCGTCTCCCATTTTTGCTACGTGCCCTGGCCATCCTAACCTGCGCGATTTTATTATTCTGCTAATATTCGGTGACGCGTACGGATTGTGCAACTCCTCATTATGCAGTTTCCTCCATTCCCTGGTTTCCTCGTCTTTCTTCGGCCCGTATATTTTTCGCAGAACCTTATTTTCGAGAACCCTAAAACAGTTCCCCTCCGCTTTAGTGAGCGCCCACGTTTCGCATCTGTACAGATCCTGCAGTATTATAGCCCTATATATCCTTATTTTAACGTTTTTTGACAGCAGCCTTGACTTCAGTAATTTACTCACGGTATAGAAGCAGGCATTATCCGAATGGAGTCTCTTGTTTATCTCGGCTTTAATCTCGTTTCTATCATTTATAGTTGCGCCTAGATACCTGAATTCGCTAACCTTTTCAAAAGAAAAATTTCCAACATAACCATATATTTTGTTTTCGATTCACCCACTTTTAGCCCTGTCTCCTCCTCCGCTTTTATGAGGATTTCCGCGTTTTCTAATACAAAGTTATAATTGTTATCGACATGATTCGCAAATAAACACATCACTATTCCTTTAAATAGTTTTAATAAGTCTTCAACTGTCGTTCAAAAGTCGTCAAAGCGAAAAACATGGCGTTGCCTGCAGTGCAAACGTAAGCTAACCACTTTACTGTTGTTATTTTCATCAACAAACGATTAAAGGTTACCGTTTTCCTAATAAAAGTGTTCTTTGACATAAGTTATTTATTGCGTTAACAAGATATACTTGATTATATAATTAACCGGTGAAAATCTTTCCATGTATGGCCATCTATGATGCCCCATATGTGCCATATATTAATTTTGTCTCTATATAGCCATGTATGGATCAGATAGGATCATATATGGACATATATGACTCACATGTATTTCCGATTTGAGTCTTTGTAATAAGGCTTGAAAAACTGGTCTTTAGACAGCTATAATACCCAATTTTGGATGTATCATGCAGATGATAACACTCAAACTGACGGAATAAGCTTTGATATTTTGATTTTAAAAATATTTTTAAAATTAATATTACTTTAAAAATACGTATCATACTTTAGTTTGGCGCTAGATGGAGCCGCATATACATTTACCGACCGAGGAATTATTTTTTATCCACGAGAAAAATCAATAAATTCACGCACTGAAAACACAATGAGACAGATAAGTATCTAATTATATTTCGATGGATATACTATTTTACTTAAATTATAATATTGTACAAACATAAACTTAATATTAATTAAAATACTAATTACCATATAATATTTTTTAAATTTTTTATATAAGAGAAGTACATTCTAAAAGACAAAGATAAAAATAAAATATTATTTTTTATTTTCTGAACATTTCGTATAATATGAGATAAATATTTATAGATATGAATACGGAGCTTGCATGAAAAAATCTATTAGGTCCGACAGATAGATTATCGGAAAATAACAGACACCTATTTTTTTCATTTTTCAATTAAATGATTATCAACAATGATATAACAGGTTTAAATGACCTGTGACGTCACCGATTCTCTTTATTTTTTTTTTAAATAAATAATTTTTATTGATATACCATTCGCAAATTATTTATATTAGTCACTCTTTTAGTAAAAATAGTTTTAAATCAAATTTAATAGTTTACAAATACTTTATTCAATAGATTATAAATATTATATGAGTAAAACAACTCATGTGCAAAGAAAATAGCATATGTTATGTTAATTTAACCTCAACAAATTACATGAGTACCTACACACTAGCTACCAAAGCTAATAAACATTTTATTTACTTAATTTTTAATGCATAACTAATACGCCTTAATAGAGTAAGTATCTCCTTTCCCTTATGGACAATTTCATACAAAAATTTTGAAGATTGAGAGAGAAATCGCTTGTGCGCCAGCGAACCCGCTTAGAGATTTTTTTAAAACTTTACTAATTACTAAATGTAAAATAAATAAATGTAAAAACAAATTATACTATCGTAAAGTGTATAACATAAACTATCTTTTAATATATTTTTTAAAATTATTCTAAATATGTGAGAGTAGTTATTAATATTTCTTTCGTATACTTTTCTTACATTAAAGATGGTTCAAACGTACTTTTCTGTGATTTTCTCAATAACTTCGTGAATATTTTTGGATTTGAATAATTTTTTATATGTTCGCTATTTTTGTCTACTAAATCGAATAAGAGAACTTTCAATATTGAAAACCGAACAAATATTGTAGATAATGAGATGCGCCATCGAAGCCGACGCGCCAACCAAGCGTTTCTCCCCTATATATATATATATATGTAAGAAGCGGTTACGTCATGCGCGACATTTCAACTTGCTCTGTCTTTGTTTGTAATCATTTAATTAAAAAATGTTCTATTCGATGGACAGAAATCTCAGATTCTGTAAAAAAATGTAAAATCCGTCCGTTTTACCCTATTTTTAACGAATTATTACCCTATTTTCAATTAGTCAGAACTTTGCACCGGAACATCCATTTTCAACAAACAAAACCTCAAATTAAAGGTCATTTCTTCGTCTTTTATATACTTTTTGGGGGGAAATTGTTCACATTTGTGTGCACAGTTATTAACTACGCAGTAAAACTCCTTTTCTAATATATTTAAAAACCGTAACAGACACCTAATTTGCTTAAAAAACATAGTTACATGGCTAATTTTCATTGTTCAAATGCGTTTTTCTTCAGAATTTTTCCACTAAAACAAAATAGAAAAGGTTTGAAAACCCGAGCATTCAAATTTATTTTGCGATTTCTGGACCCCAAAAAGTGCATTTTTATTTTGAGAATTCGTCATATATGTAAACGTAGTATTAAAGTGTGCGTGTACATTGTTTAATTTTTTGGACTAATACAACTTAATTCATTTCTTTAGGAACTATTATTTGAAAATCGATTAATTGCTTCTCTTGCAGCTACTTCCGTGCAAATTAGCAGATAAATGTAGACTTGTAAGAGAGTTATTTTAGCCTCCACGCAATGTACTTTCAGTCTTGAATTGTAGCTGAAGGACATGAGGCAAGCAGCGAGAAACACACATCAGTAGCCATCGAGGGGAGCCTCGGTGGAAAAAGTGCGTCAGGAATCGCGGACTACGCGTTGTTTTATCGATCATCTTCAGCGACGAATAATGACTAACTGGAGCAGCAGGCAGGGGAATATTCGTGTGCGTCTGTGTGGGTGTATAGTGTACAGTGTACGTGTATCGGTGCATCGGTGCTTCCCCTCTTCCTTTGCCGGTTGCATTGTGCATCCGTATACAGACCGCGTATCCAATTGCAATGGTCACCGAAACATATATATATATATATATATATATATGTAAATATATACAAGTGCAGAAATTAACTTTTTTGTAGGTCAGTTTTACAAAGGTCAGGTCAGCTTTTTGAAAGCAGTAGCATTTTTTCCCAAAGCAATAAATGTGCTTTCATTAAAACATCAAATAAACTGTATAGTTACGTAAGTGCAATAGAATAGTATATTATGACACTGTTGTGGGAGATGGTTTTCTACCTTGCTCGAGGGTTTTCGCACGAGCGAAGCGAGTGAGAAAATCGAGCAAGGTAGAAAAACACCTCCCACAACAGTCTCATACGATATTTTATAGCACAACAACCTCAAAATCGACAATAAAGTTGGCATTTTGAGGTTAGTGTGCTATAAAATAATTTATATTTCTCGCTTCGCTCGTGCGAAAACCCTCGAGCAAGGTAGAAAACCATCTCCCACAACAGTCTCATACGATATTTTATAGCACAACAACCTCAAAATCGACAATAAAGTTGGCATTTTGAGGTTAGTGTGCTATAAAATAATTTATATTTCTCGCTATTTCAACATTTGAAAAAAGGGGCTAAAGGCTAAAAAAAGTTTTCATTGAAATTTTGATTTCACTAAGCACATTAAAATTAGAAGTTGAAATACTGTTACGAAAAACAGTTATATTAATTTAAATTTAATCGATACCAAACGCTTGTAAAAAATAATAATATTTTAATATGCTTTGTTGTTCTAAAGGATGCTTATTATGAATAATAGACTTGTATTCGATAAATAAAGAAATAAATTTCAAAGTAATTATACACAAATGAATAATCAATAGTCCGACTGGCTTAGGCCGAAACTGAGCCCCGCTGTGAGCGGCCGGCGCTTCAATGCAAAGAGAGCGAGAGAGAAAGAAAGCAAAGTCTAGTATTATGGCATTGAACTCCGCTCGCTTGGAAATCGACACGCAGGGAGCGAGCGGCTTCCCGCGCTACCTATATAGCAGCTCCAAAATATTGCGCGGACTCGCAGCAGCCAGTATAGCAGCAGCAACAGCATCATCGACTGCGCGGAACTGACGTTTTTTTATTCGAGAGCCGTCTGCGCGTGGCTTTTGTGTCGCTGCTACAGCTTTTTTCCGGGATTGTTATTGTGCGAAAAGTCGACGAGTGTGTTTTCCGAAACTCGGCCGAGAGTTTGGGCATTCGTGCTTGGCGTGCGCGCGAGCGGATGTTGCGGTTCGATTCGGTTTCTTCAATGATTTTGATGGATCGAGCTGCATCATTGCCAGCGGAGTATGGCATTTTATGGAGACTATTTATTGCTTTATTATACTTCAAGTGGCTAGCTCTGTAGTATCGGAAAGTTTATTTTTTATGTCAATTCGAACGCACGAACTTTTCATGGCTGAGCTCATGTATGCCAAATCATCCATCACGATTTGTAAATCATTGTGGTTACTATACCGGTACACCAGTGAATAATCAATTGTAACCTATAATAAAAGAATTAAAAAAAAAACTATAAAATAAGTTTGATGATCAAATGATCCAATTTTAGTTGAAATGTATGGTTTTTTGAATGTAACATAAAAATTACACATGCCTTTTTGAAGCCGATTCCGGATAGAATAGAAATATTTTATAGATACTTTTAGTTTAGCAACGAATAGTTATTTTTCAAAAAAACTTCCGAAGCTATGTTTTGTAAATTCTCAATTAGTGTGTCATTCGCACTTCTTCAAGGCACTTATTTAATATTAGCAACACAAGATAATAAATAAGATTTCTATCAACTTCTTTACTCTCATAAATAGTAACGTAGCTGTAGGAAGTAAACCGGTACAATCGCAATTTTATCCATCTATGAGTTTAAAGCACACTCTAAACAAATAAAAATCATCGCAGATGAAGCTTTGTTAAGGAGGTGCTGGGCATACGCAAGGTATACATATATGTAATAAAAAACAAACATTTTTTACTACAATTTAATCTCACATAATGATGTGAAAGTCAATACATTATCAAGGTTAAAGTCAATAGTTTATACTTGTACAGGCCGAAACTTTATACAAAAACACGTGAATATGGACTTATAAACAGTGGACTGTAACCTTGCAGGTTTATCAATGCTTTTCAATTTTTATATGGGTAAGTCAGTCTGAAATGGTTCAGGGAATAAAATGAGACCTTCCAAATTAAAATCGGATAACAAATAATAAAGTCACCTGTGTTTGTCAAGTTTTTCTGTTTTAAAATCTAAAGTTGGCTATATCTAATTTTACAATAACTGGATTTCGATAAAAATATTTTTTTTAGTTTTACAAATAATACATTATTTTATAATATATATTGTGAAACAAGGGGTTTTTATAAAATTAAAAAATTATTTTAGTAACACTATAGTGACTTTCATATCATTATGTGAGATTAAGGTAACGTTATACCAATTTTTCATGAAAAAATCGATATTTTTGGTATTGCATTAAAATAATATTTAACAATAAAAAATCTTCTTTAAACAATATTAAATATTCTTATTACTTAAAGAGAGTTATTTATTGATAAATACATTATTTTTTACGATAGGATAAAAATCCAATTCTGATTATTTATAATAAAAGTGTCGTTATCTTGTAATTCATATCTATAATATTCAAATTACTCCTTGTGTCGCAGATTATGAAGAATTTATCTGAAACTTGGAGGATACATTCTTAAAGCTATTTCGATGAAAATTTTGGATCGTTTTTTTCATTTTTATATTAATAATATGATTTAAGGAATCTTATTAATTAAAAAATATGTTTTTTAAACATTTTTGAGCAGTTTTTAAATATCTTTTGATTTATATTTGTAAGGAGCATTTGCAAAAACGATTATTTCTGCTAAATATGAACACATTATCCTGCATAACTTTGAATAAACTGGTATAACAAAATTAAAACTTTTTGAAAAATATATGTTTACTATATGCAGTTGTGAATAAAATTTGGGCAACCAAAAATGAATAGGAGAAAAGTTAGAAAAATTGGTATAATGTTACCTTAAATTGTAATAAAAAATGTTTGTTGTATATATATATATATATATATATATATATATATATATATATATATATATATATATATATATATACACACCTAGAACCTCCTTAAAGTCAAAGTTAAAGTGTCAAAGCTTGAAAAGGCCCCACCCCTCGTCTTACACACCCTATTTTTGTAGGCAGAGGCATGATTGGGCCTTTTCTTATGCATGTGCGTCGGAAGTGACCATGTGCATTTTAAGTCACAAAGCATAGAAATTACCATTGCTACCAGCGATATATATCTATTTTCAACTCAAGTAATTTTTTATTTGAAATTGACAGTGATAATGTATTAGGTGTACTGGTAGAAGAGGTATTGGTCGGATGTAGGTTCAAATAATATATCAACTTTCCGGCTTACCATATACTACCGATGGGGAACATAGTAACGCTATTATTTTCCAACAAATCTATTTTTCTTTCCTAAGATAATGCATTTCGTTCCAAGTCGATCTACTAAACTCACTAGTACGACATAGGTCACACAACCCGGGGGCAATAAATTTAGAATGATTTGAAACTCACAGTCCATGCGCATTATCTCACTTATTACTGTTATCAAACATATACACAAAACCGCGAGGTAACGTGGCCAATGAAATCCGCTGCGAGAGAGTATTACCGGCTCTCCGCCGCTCGTATATACTGACGCGACGCTCGCTCCAGCCGGCGAATTCCGCCCACAGACTCACACGACGCTCGCCCCCGCCACTTCAATTTGTCGGCTGCGGCCCCCACTCCGCAGTCACGTGTTGCGCGGACCCAACTGCGCCTGCTTCGCCCGGCGCAGGCCATCTCTCTCTCTCTCTCTCTCTCTCTCTCTCTCTCTCTCTCTCTCTCTCTCTCTCTCTCTCTCTCTCTCTCTCTCTATATTTACTTACTTCATACTATTACAAACCAAATTGAACAGTGTAAACTTTCAAAATAATATTTATTCAAATGCCTAGCTGATATATTCCTGTCACGCATTTACCCTAAAAAACCGATGCTTTCTCTAATAGTCAGACGATGTGAACCATACGAGACTCTAAATTGCACTCCTTGTTGCTGTCGCGCGCGCCAACTCTGACCCTTTTTCTACGACCTTCTTGTGGGAAATGCTCTTCAGACAAAAAAACACATGATTCACATTTACGCTTAGCCGATTTTATTTGGTTCTCTTTCTTTCATAACGCTGTAGTTAATACATTGCATCACTTTAGCATATTTATTTATTATCAATTTAACATTATTATATTCGTCGTCAATTTTACTTTACAATAATTATCATTATAATCTCAGAAAGCGTACCTATACAGAAGCTCGAATTATTTGAAGTATAATGATCGTTACCATCGGAAGAAGGCATAATGACTTAATCAGTCGCATAATAATAATGTTGGTCGCGCATCAGACGGAATAAGGAAATCTCGATCGCAAGTAAAATGGCGATTCAATCGGTATAACGGGTGGCTATGTTTGGACTCTCAGCAAATCAATGTGCGCACGTGAGCGAGATTTTAACGCGCGCGGCGGTAGACAGCTCTTCCGGATTTAGTCGGACGTCTGTCGTCGTCATTCATAGCTATGTCCATGAGGCATGCGTACACTGTCAATTCGTCTGCGCTCTACGTCCCAGACTTCCGGTTTTATAGGCGATATTATCTGTCGCAGCGGCGCCACGCATGCACTTCACCACTACCCACTGCAAATAAATATTGCACGCGTTGAGAATACTGATTTTTATAACTATAATAATTGGATATTCATAGTCATACTTCATTACTCTGTATTGTGTAAAAATTGAACTATTTCGTAAAAAATATTTGTATTATATGACAGGAAAATGACGCAATAAATATAGTATTAATTTTCTCCGCCCTAACTGAAAGTGTGCTTTTTTATACATACAAAGCGGGCGGATAACAAAGCCGTGGTACGGAAAGTACGGTACTTTCATATTTATCAATATTTGTCAAATCAAATGTAAAGATAAGCTATTAATGTAAGCTTTGACTTTGTGAAAATAAATTTATCTTAAAAAGTTTTAGTTTTCAAATATATAAAATATTTTTTGGAATTGGTTAAGTTTATGATTATGAGAAAAAAATTATTGTGAATTATAAATTTTATTATTTTTACTAACTTCAATTTCTTTTATCTTCGTAAAAATATATTCAATTTAAGTTCAATGTGTGTTCTGGTATTCAAATATATGAATTAAAAGTTCTAAAAATGGTATATTGTCTCGAAATAGCGAAATTCATATTTTTCTTTAAATCCATAGAACTCGCGTATATCCAACCAAACCTTGCGTCGAAATTCTATAGTTTAAATATGTACACTAACACCCTGCTATAATGGATTCTTTTAAGAACTTTTAAATATTGACGTTATAAAGTTGTATGTACACGGATGCATTTTAAGGCTGATATTAGATGGTCGCGGAGGCGGAAGAGAGAGCGGTGCAGAGTGTATACTTATAGATTCCGTGGACCTCTCTCACTCTCACAGATTTAGAAGTGCAGTTCATGTGGTACAGGTCACTGGTGTACTTATACGGGGCTTACCTAGTGTGACGGTTTGGAAAAATCGATTTTCTTTTTTATTTTTCGAAAGTTTAACTACTGTAAAATAACATTCGGAAGTATTACAGTTGGATACAGAATATTTTTGGAACCGAAATTTGTTGCAGTCAAACTCTCGATCAAATTAATAAATGAACTTTAAATTTGATAGGCATACTCACAAGGAAAGTGTCCCACCTATGTGAAACGATTCTCGATGAAGCTTTGGGGGGTGTTTTCTTGTACCCAAAAATGAAGCCCAGTACCAATTTGTTCCAATGGGTCCTTTTTTCTCGAGATACGAGCTATTTTACTTCAAACATGCGTCATTTTAATGAAAAATCGTACCTCTACTTCCTGAAAATAATAATCTGGTCCAAAGTTATTAATAGTTAAACAGGGTCTCTGAAAATGCAAGAATATTGGAGGAAAATTATCTTTTATAAGTTCGTTGATTTCTCATGTATTTTCAATCACCAATAACTAGTTATTGCTAATAACTTTGGAGTGGATTCATATTTTTGTACGTAACAAAGGTTAAAATAAAGCTATTTTCGTCTACTATTATATACTTTTTTATCTTTTTATCCAGCATCAAAACTTACGTAGTAGTATTATGAAGTAGAGGTACAATTTTTTATTAAAATAACGCATATTCGGAGTAAAATAGCTCGTATCTCGAGAACCAGGGTCTATTGGATCAAACTACGGCTGTAGGGCTTCATTTTTGGATACTACAAAGCACCTCCCAAAGCCTCATAAAAAATCGTTTCCCACAGGTGGGATACTCTCCTTGTCAGTATATGTTTTGTTATACAATGAACTAGGATCGATCTTCTGAATCCGTCAACAAACGTCATCAATTTGTAAAACAAAATATGGGAATTGTTTTATTTGCAAAATTCAAACTCATTTTCTTAAAACACTGTTTTGTTTTAATTTTCAATATTTTTTTTCTTTTTATGTCAGGTTTTCTCACACCAGTTATCGCTACAGCTGTTGTACTGCTTTGTTTTATAGAGACATATCTCAAATATATTAGAGTCATTTTTTAATTAGCGAATGTTCGTATAAACATCTTACATACATTCCAATAATTAAATCAATAAGTTAATGTGAAAAAATTTGTATTTCTTTTTAAAATGTTGCTAAATATAACCCCAAACTTTAAATATATATTTGGTAGAATATTCTTTTTCCTAAAAATCCCCGAAAATCGCCCTCATTTTTATATTACGTAAACCCCTTAACTTACCAAAAACCAATACTTAAGGGGAGATTTTCGACAGATGACTATTAACAGAGGGGATTTTTGAGGATTTTTTACAAATACAACGCTGATTAAAATTATTTGAAACTTTTTATGTGCATTAAGACACTCTTAGAGAATTAAACAAAATATTTATTCTACATTTTCGATATATATGTATACAGTGCGTCTCATAACAATAGAAACACCAGACATTTTCACGTTTAAATGTGTGTTTCATATATACATTTTTAAAAAAACCTGTACCTTTAGAAGCAATAATCCGAGGATAATTTTACAAAAAGCAAATGAAAGGAAAATGTATTCTCTTTAAAACATTGCTAGAATATTTCTTTCGCATTAACATTAAAGAAGTTATAATTGTCTTCGGTAAGTCTGCGGTACTTGCCGTCGATTTTTTATATGAAAGTACCTATGAAGAGAAGCTAAAAATATGTTTTCAAGCCCTAAGGTCCACTGTGTGACCCAGTACAGAGTTCTGAATTGTCAAACAAAGCGAAAAAACGGCTATTTTCGAAAAATTTTAGACATCTCCCATTTTGCTCAACTTTAACGGACCAAACAAGAATTTCTTCATCTTTTTACAAACTTTAAGAAAAAAAATATTAGATTTCCTTGACAGCTCAATGGGTCACATCTACAGAGGTAAATTTAAACCTGAAATTTTATATTTTTTAGGTTATGTTTGATCGATTGCCAGTTTACGTAATCAAAATGGAATTAGATTTGCCACATCTTAAATTTTTCGTCTTAAAAGGACCTTTAATTTATTTTTTTATACGTTCAAAACCATTTCGTATAACCAAAGTTATAGCCTCTGGAAGATAAGTACTTTATCGGAAATGGTCAAATTGGCACCCCCGTAACTTTGTTCTATTATAACCGTTTGTGCTCCAACTTCCAGAAAATATAGTCAAACATCTTAGAAACTAATGTACTTGGTTTGGTTTTGCCTTTTGAACATATAGAACATATAACTGTGATTTTTTTTCTAGCTTGCTTTTTCGACTTAGTGTAAACGACATACTATTTAAAGTCTGAAAATAATTTATGTAAGGTATTATACATTACGGACAATTTTACGCACGGTAAATAGAAAGCTGACATTAAAACCTTTAATATGAGTGGTCGGAACATCATTCACGATATTTGGATAAAAAGTTATAATCGATTCAAAATTGCGAAAAAAGTTAGGTAGCAAAGCGGGAGGCCGCCAGTTGCCAACGACTTGCGCTCCTAAATTACCGGCATCTTGAGGCCTCCCGTTTGGTCACCCGCATTTTTTCATAATTTTGAATTGAACGTAACTTTTCATCGAAATATCCTTAAAGAGGCTCCAACAACTCAAATTAAAGGTCATAATGTCACTTTTCTTTTTACCCTATGTAGACTTGTCTGTAATGTATTTACCTTAATGTAATTACCTTACGTAAATTACGTCAGACTTTAATAGTATGTTGTTTACTGTAGGTGGAAAAAATAGGCTACAGAAGAAATCACAGTCATGCTATACATACAATACACAAAACCAAACAAAGTGCTTTGTTTTCTATGATGTTCGAACTAGTTTCAGGGGTGCCAACCTGATGATTTGCGAAAAAGTACCTTTATTGTTCGAGCTGTATTTTTGGTTATACGTAACGGACTTAAACGTATCTAAAGAGGAATTAAAGGTATTTTTAAGACGAAGAATTTGAGATATGTTAAACCGAAATTCATGTCTATTTGGTAGAATGGCATACGATCAATCATAACTTAAAAGATACAATATTTCGGGTTTATATTCAGCTTTGTATGCGTAATCCATTGAAATGCCAGGTTGGTCTAATATTTTTTTTCTTAAAGATTGTAAAAAAACAAAGAAATCCTTTTTTGGTACGTTCAAAATGTTGCTCTTGGGCGTCCTCTAGAATTTTTTGAAAATAACTATTTATTGGCCATTTTCGAAAATTCAAAACATTCTACTAGATCACACATAGGACATTAGGGGCTGAAACTTGTTTTGAGAGGTACTTTCATATAATATAGAGGTACCTATATATATATATATATATATATATATTTATATACCGCTATATATATATATATATATATATATATATATATATATATATATATATATATATATATATATATATATATATATATATATATATATATATATATATATAGCGGTTATGGTTAATCGGTGAGACATCTAGCATCAAGTAAGGCGGTAAATAATATGTTTACAGCTTATTATATAGTAAAAAAACAAATAAAATTTTCGTTTCCCGAATTATAAAATTAAAATTTCAAGACCGTAATAATTGGAATTGTAACAACGTGCCCACAACCAGTGTGGCTCTAATTTTTTATCGCTGTTATGAGACTGAGAAGAAAGATTGTATTTCATAGAACTCCTCCAGAGGACAACCGTGTGTCCTTAAAAGTGATCAAGAATGATAGAAATATTGATAAAAAATCGAAAAATAAGGATTTTTCAATAATAATGACCATGACTGTAATTTAAATCTGTAAAAAGTGCGTGCATTCATTTTGGCTCATATTTTTCATGGATCCTGTTGAATATAGATATAATAAAAACTACTGTAAATAACAAGTATATGCTTTTATAAGTAATCAAACTAGATAGGTTTATTATTAAAATGTATATGTTTGAATAATGCCGATTTTAAGGATATACTAATATTATATGCATAGACTATTATGTGATTAGGTGATTGTGTCTTAATAAATAAGCAAATAATTACTATCAAATATCTATAATTAAGTTTTTATCATTAATGCCTTATATTTTTCATTTATACCGATGATTTTATAAGTTGTTATAATTAAATCAAACTGCAGATTTATATGCTGTTAAGTTCATATTGATTTGCGATATGATAGAGTATGCTTGTTAATATTCGTAAAGAAGGAAATGAAAAGTTAAAATTGAGTTTTAATAACAGTCGTCAGCGTTATAATTCAGTTTACATTTCGTTTAAAACGAAAGTATTATACTATACATTTATAATAACAATATTACGCATTTTTCATACATATATTAAAAGCTTACTAATTTGTTGATAAAATTTTAAACGAAAATATAATTTGCAAACAAAACGGATCACAGTCGTGATAATAGAGATATCAATAGTAAACGAAATCTTTATCTCCCATGCACTGTTAACTGCATTACGCTGTTTTCGAATAAGCATGTCCAATTCAGGAAATTTAAATTAATTTTCCACGACAAGTGTGTCCTGGCGTTTCCAACTTTTAACGCTGCCAATGGAAAATGTGTGCTTTATACATGCATTGTTATATACAAAGACATATTTAATTTCGTTAAATACCAAAATGATATTAAACTGTTTATTGAAACTGATATAAATTAAACTAACAAAATACTAAATATCAATTGTACGAAAATCCGTTGCGTACCAGTCTGCTTTCTGGTGTAGTTTAAATCTATTTAAATTTGATCAATCAGTGCTCGCTTAACTGTAATGAAATTGAGAAAAGGTTATAATTGTAGTTAACATAATTGTGTTTGTATTGGCTTTTAATCAAACACTTGGACATTGTCACAGTTACAATATCACAATTGGCAGCGCGTACCTAGCTCATTACCCAATCTGAGGTTAGGTTCGAGAGACGCGCTGAATTTTTCATTCCTTTACCTATATATTTAACTCTCGTTTTAGTGGTTTCAGAGTCACTAATTACGAATCAACCATCCAAAATTAAAAATTTAAAATGGAAGATTCAAAATAAAAAATGTATATAAAACATCAATTTTACAACAGTACAACATTTTGAAATTTGAACAGCGGATTCGTTGTTAACGGACGTTGCCACCCTTGTATACGTTGATCAGAATCCTTGTATACACATTTTTACTAAAATGTGTACAATTCGTTCAACTTATAAGCTATTATCTGTAAGAACCCTGAAGGACCACACTCCTTAAAGCAAGAGTTTACGAGTAATCTTTGTAAATACAATTAACATGATAAAATTTTAATAAAATTACGGCATGTATCGAAATGAAAATGAAAATTGAAAATTCGGTTATTTTTCAGTCGGTAAGTTTTTATATAATTATTAGGTATAATTATCGTTAAAAGCTTCCGAAAAATAATAATAAATTGCAATTGCTGTAATTGGTCCAACTTAATCAAAGTTTATTGTTACTTGTTTTCTAATAATACAATCTATCAAAAGAAATTTGTGTAGTATAATTAAATCAAAGATTTTATATACAAAAATTATATTTTAAGAAAACTAAGTGCAAAAATTGCAATTGTATTCAAATAACCTGGAACATGAAATTGTATGCTATATGATCAGAACCAGCCATCTAGTAAAATAGAAAAATTAATAAATTTAACGTAAATAATTTACAGGAAATATTTCGTCAAGTTTTCTCATAATGAACAAATAAACGAAAGGGAAGAAAAAGGAAAAAGTAGACTCAGCGAAAGTGAAATGAGACAAATAGTGAAAGACAAAGAAAGTAAGTCCGCGCCGAAATCATCATCATGAGGGCTGCATCCTAGTCATAATCCGGCAGCGCTTAAATTCGAGTGCGATTCAGGTAATCGCATTAGCCCGACGACACGAGGAACAGAAGCGAGGCACAGAGTCGTGCAGCACGAGCGATTTACATATCGTGACACATCTTCCTGCGCGAGCCAGTCACTGTTGTTATGGCAACGCGTGCCGCCCCCCCCCCCTCTCTCTCCCCCTCTTCCTCTCGAAGGGTTGTAGCTTTCGACCAACATGCTCGCTACACCATAAACCGGCCTATGGCGGGATCCGCGCGTACGTGATGTGTGTGTGTGTGTGTGTGTGTATTTATGCGTGTGTGGGCGTGTGCATGCGTGTGTGTGTAAGGAAGGCTCGACGAAGCGAAATATTTCTGAAGGTGGCTTTTTATGGTGGTTGCTGCTGCTGCTGCTGCTGTGCCTGCGCGTTATTTCCCAGCAGCTCGGAAAATATCGAGTTGAGGGTCGAGGCTGCGCCAACGCTCTGTACAATTTCGTTGTTTTAAGGAAAGGTTTTCCTGCGAGGATGCGTTTGACGCTAAATTCGTCCAATTGGCATTTTTGAAAGAAGTTTAAATGCAGTCATTTTTTTTATTCCCTTATTTGAAAATGTATCAATAATTTTGTGACATCATAAGGAAGCTTTACTTCTATTCGAGAATAAATTGCTTATTTTTACGAAAACAAATAAACAAGAAAGCTCGCTAGATGTACACTCGGTGCTCTTTATATACATACCATTTTTGCAATCAAAATCGAGTTGCGGTGGAGTGAAACCATTTAAAAAAATTATTTTTGATAATTACAAATAAATAATGATTGAGTCTTACATATACGTAGATCAGATGCATTTTTCTTATAAGAAAAATGCATCTCATCGGAAATAATAATAATATTCGCCAGCAATCTGGTGTACGGTGATATCAGAATTATTCTGATATGTGTATAAAACAAACTAAGCGAGAATATCGTCACTGCAACCATCGGTCTGGTGCATTAAAAGACTAATTATGACAGAAAATTACATTAAGAAATCGACTAGTGCAAATTATCATTTAATTAGTATTCTAAGACGGATTAGTTATATTAACATTACTTTTCAATTTTTCTTTAAACATTTTGCACACTTATTTCTATTTATTATTACATATCTCACCGTAACTCTAGTACAATTATTAACATTATAATATACATGTAGTAAACGCCTGTCAATAATTGTTTATACACAGCAGCTGTAAGATAACAAGCACAGTATTGTAATTTTGTAACCGTCTTTATATATTATAGTAACTAAGGACGAACTTTACAACTTGCGAGAAAGCGCCAAAGGCCCATCTAGCGGTAATTTTGAGCAAATTAACCTTCACATAACATACAATGACACCGTTATTGGATACTCGGTTTGTCTCGATTTATTTATCTGTAAACCTTCACTAACTACATTTTTAAATCATTTTTACAGTTCTATAATAAATATATGTGAGATTGAACAAGATTGAAAGAGAGAAGATTGTTTCAAGCGCCGAATTTTCAGCACTTACATATCGGCAGTTAACAGCCGAACATTAATTTTCGCTCTTTCTCGAGTCGGCACCTCACGCCGACTTCTTTGCCATCATCATATATTTATTAATGGCATAACTACACTATACATCAAACAATCACGATCAACGCATAAGGCCTCCACTGGAGTATTCAGGCATCATCAGAGCCTAGAAGTTTTGGAGATTTGTTTCGATGGTTATCAACGTATCTGCGATAATCAACTTCACTACATCATAGAAAAATGAAGATGGAAGATGTGTGTTTGTATGAGTGAGAATTGAAATCAATCGTAATAGTATAAACTAATTTATAATCGACCCACGTCCTGATCAAAAATATATTTTTAAGATATTTCATTTAAACTAAAATTTTGGTTTATTTATTTAATACTAGCCAAAATACTCACTCGCTCACGTTCGCACGTTATCAGAAAATTGTATATTTGTATTTTAGTTTAAAATGTATTATTGAAAAAAACTTAATTTTTCACATTTATAGAAGTTATATTGTAATACAATATAAAGTAATTAATAATTATTCTATATTTAATTTGTAAATGTATTGTATATAAATAAACAATTAATTATAGAAACGTTAAAAAGTACTTATAATAATACAACGCATATTTATTTAATAATTATTTATATGTGTACAAAAATAAATAAAATAGTTATATTTGAAAATCATAATAAATCCGCTGTGTATTATTATTTAATTTTAATTGAATAAAGCAGAATAAAAGTATAAAATGTTATTTTTTTTCACAAGTGTGCACTGTTGCACAATGGTATAAAAAATAAATAACAAATTAAGTTTAAATTAGTAATAAAGAGATAAAAAAATATTGTTAATGAAAAAATATCACTTACATTCTTTTAATCCATAAATAATTCGAGATATAACATAAGTTACACGTGTTTGTCGGGGGTACGTAGTAGCACGGTGTGATGATGATGGAGTTGGTAGAATATTGATGATTTTATGTTATATTGGTTATTATAAAAATTGATTAAATAAATAAACCGTTTTTTTTTTATTTATGTGTCTTTTATTTTCAAATTGTGTTTAAGCTAATGCTCGCGAGGAAAATATAAAATTTTAATAAAATTAAATTAAAATATTAATCGAAAGTAAAAATAAAAAAAATTAAAACCTTTTCAGAGTTTGGAAACATAAAAAACATAATGAATATGTTAGTTGCATAATTCTTTTTGTAATGAACTAACAATATGAAACACAAAAAATAATAAAAGATTATAACCACATGAATTTCATTAAGATAAATTAAAAGAAAATGGAGGAAAAGAGGGGAGACACCACAAATAGACCACATAAAACTGTATCAAAAAAGGGAGAAACCACAAATTACAAACATATAACCGCATCAAAAACATAAAATCTATGCTACCTGAATACTTTTCTTTATGTAGGAAAGAAATGTCTATTGAAAGGCACAAACTGCAGCACCAAAAACAATAAAAGATTATATATAACTTTTTAAAATTAATTAAGAAAAACGGAGGAGAACACACTATCCGACTGACAAACGTGTTTAAAACTATAAAAAACGTAATCAATATGTTACAGTTGCACACTTCTTTTTGAAATACATTAATACAACAATATTAAAAGAAAATAAATTACAACACAAAAATGGTCAAATAAGTATGGAAGCAAATTTTAATATAATGTAGATTATTATTTCTAATATGTAGTGTAAGAAATAAAATACATTTAAAGATTATTTTCTGTCTTTAGTTCAGTAGAATCTTTTCGATTTTCGAAAATACCCAGATTTTCGAAATGATAAAACATAAAAAGCATATTAGAAACATAATATTACGTTTATTAATAATTATTATGATTATGATTTGAATAAAGCAACCCAAAAAATCATCAAAATAAGATACGAAAAACAATAAAACATTATAACCACGTTGAAATAATAATTAAGAAAAATGGTGAAAAACGGGGAGATACCAAAATTGACAACATAATACCGTTTCAAAATTATAAAATTTATGCTAGCTGAAATTTTTTTTTATGTAGCATAAAATCTTTTAATAAAAGCAACTAATGAAGCACAAAAAACTATATAAAATTATAACCCGGTTGAAATAATCAAGAAAGATAGTAAGAAAACGAGGAAAAATCACAATCCGGAGAGTCAAAATGTGTTAATACAATAAAAAACATAAAACGTATGTTAGTTGCACACTTCATTTCCGAATAAATTAATACATACATAATAAAAGAAAATAAATTTCAAAACAAAAACGTTGACATAATTATGGAGTCGTTAAAAAATTGATGAAAACTTATATTTTATGATTGATTTGGAATCTTAATATAATGTAGATTTTCAGTCTCATATTTTTCCATTACAAGTTAGTCGAGGTTTTGCAAAAATAAAATTATAAAATAAAAATATTATTGTTAAACAAATTATTATATAATTAAATTTGTTGAAGGACGTGAATAAATATTCCAAGTTTTAAACATGTTACACGTTTACATAATGTATGAATGATTAATAAAATACATGTTAATTGCCTGCCATATGGTGTATAATATAGATATATTTAATACTGTAGAGTGACCCAGACACTCGATTAGTAAGTTTAATGTGAAATCGGAGATGTTTTTGTATAAGATAATAATTTGTTAATTTATACCAGTGACATGATGATTTTCCAGGGAGATAACGCGATAAAAAAATGTATAGCTAACCTGCAGAAGTCTGCATCCCTGGGCATGCTTTTTTAATATACGTATATTATTATTTTTTTTAATAATTGTCAACTTCTTCAAATCGTAAACTTCATAATCCCTTGATTAAAATAACGGATTTAACCTGACAGGAAGATGACGCCAATTTTATGCGCTTATCATATTTCACTTTCTGTGTCTATACTTTAAAACTATTAACATTCGAGGAAGCGCATTTTTTATTTGTAATGTATTTATAGTGCGAATATAAGCTTTCAAAGATATATTAGGGAGAATAGAAAATGTTGTTTTTACCGTAATCAATATTTATTTCTAAGTAAGATACTAAAATCAATATTATTCCCCAAGAAATTTAGCCGTATCACTTTTACAGGAAAATAATAATATATTTTAAGTGCAGAATTGATTCAGTTGAAAAGTTGTAGTTTTTCTGCTTCATATCAATTACACTGAGAGAAAGGATTCTTTGCGGCAAAGGATATTTCTTAATTGTTAAGTTTTCTATATTTGAATACGGTCAAATGAATATTTCTTAAGAGTTAAATACATCGTCTTAATAGTTAAAAACTGAGTACTTGCGTCGCTTGCCAACGGCTGACCGCCTGACTTTAAGGTTAACTGAATTTTTTATATTTCTAAGATGTTTATATGTCTGTTACATGTTAGTATAAATTTTCGCCTGCCATGATTATGTGTACGTAATAGGATCTTTTAATATTCTAATGCTTGAAAATCATTATTATATGCTATAAAATCGTTAAATAACCTTTCATACTCGGCATGTTTATCTTACTCGTATAGAGTTTTCTCAAGTTCGAGTTCTTAACTATTAAGAATTTAACATTTGCGGTAAGTACGTGAGAATTCGATTCCGCAAGTACACGAGTCATTTGCCACAAGGAATCCTTTCACTCAGTGTATATAAAAAAAAAAGGTTCTAACTGCTTTATCTGAATGTTTTCTCAAAGAGAGGTCTTGATTAATCGACTTATAGAATCTTATAATGTAAATTCCCATTAAATAAATTAATGTTGATATGAATTTATGATTTCGGGGTTCAGAATATCCTCAAAAGAATCAGTTCGCATAGAAGTCAAATAAAACTTTCTTTTTTAACATTTAAAAAAAAGTGATTATTTTATCAATAAACGTCCTAAATATTATCCATTTACCTTCAAGTTTCTATCAGGTCTATAGTCAAACGTACCTAATATGTCTGCAAAATTTCTGCTCGTATCATACTTCCCTGCAAGAGTTATGGCGGAAACAAATTTTGGTTTCACACATACACACACACATACATACATCAATTCACGTTTATTTCTTAAAAATAGCTTAAGAATAGCTTTAAAATACATAAATTTAAAGGACATTACGCGCACTTTAAGAAGTTGTGTTTATCTTTTATATATTTGCAAAGAAACTACAAAAAATTGCTCTTTATTAACATTTAAAAAAAGTGATTATTTTATCAAAAAACGTTCTAAATATTATCCATGTACCCCCAAATTTCTATCAGATCTAAGTTTAAACGTACCTAATATGTCTGCAAAATTTCAGTTTGTAACATCATGCTTCCTTGCAAGAGTCATAGTAGACTCTGACTCAAGGACCTCAAAAACCTCAAAGTAAAAATGTGTATACAAGGATTCTGGTCAACGTATACAAGGGTTGCAACGTCCGTTGACTACGACTCCGCTGTTCAAATTTCAAAATTTTGTACTGTTGTAAAATTTATGTTTTATATACATTTTTTATTTTGAATCTTCCATTTTAAATTTTATCAAAATTTCTTATTCTTTTAGAAAGCAAAAGAATAATAATGAATGTACGAAAGTACAAAATACGAGAAAGCCTTGTAATAAATTTGTGAATACTAATATTAAAAAAAAAATTCATCGAAATTTGTTCACTAATTTTTGTTGGCTAACGCACGTTGTACAGCCGTTGGTCAGTGACTGATCTTACGTATGCGTGAGGTTAGATAGCTATAATATTAAAACAAAAAAACGAAATCTGGCATAAAGTGAACTTATTTTAAATCTTATTTTATGAAGTAAACTATATTACTCATTTAATATAGCGACTGTTTGTATATAATGCAACGTTAAATAAGTTATTTGAATATTAAGTTATATAAAATTTGTTTTTATTGTGATTTTTTATATTCTTCATCCATTAGCCAATGGTGGGAGTAAATCCGTGATGAAATAAGTGATGATTTTTGGCCAGTCGATGGTGAAACTACTGACCAACGCATAAAGATTTGGCGTTGGTAAACTGTTGAGGAAAGTTTCAACCAGGGCACAATCGGTAATAATAATCGATCGAAAAAGTACTAACTAATTCACTCCCACGTTTCAGTTTCGTTCATGATGCAGAATTTCTAAGCCATAGTTTGTATTAAAAGGATATGAAGGAAATGGAAGGATCTCTGTATTACTATATACTATTTGCTAATTTGCATCCAAATCCACAAGCATTTAATTAAGGGGCGAAGCCATGGTGACGATCAAAACAAGCATAAAGTTTAGAATGAAATGGAGCAAACGGGCGGAGTTGTAACTCTTCAGGGGGACATTAAAAAAATAACGTTATAGAGAAGATCTGTAGTTTTAATTTGTGAGATATCAGACCTTCTATAGTTGAATTGGACAAAACGTATGAATAGAGCTGTTTACACAAGATATCTCGTCGTGGTATACTTGTAAGTAACTCGGTTTAGATAAAATATTTTAGAATAGAACGTCAGAGGGTAAAGAAGAGGGTCATATTCGATAAAATAAGTGACAAAATCAAGATTATATCAGACATTCAGTAGTAAAAATAAAAAAATTCATTTCTCTCATATTTTCATATGTATACAGATGGCATTAAATGCTTACGGTTTCAAGGACTCTTACATTCATGCTTATATTAGTTTTATAAGTCCTCTATTAACGTTTTGCCTATGATTGTATGGGCATCCAAATTGTACACATTAATGTAAACCCTACGGGGATTTCGTACCATAATCATCGTAACGTAATTACGATTAATTGGTTATGTTTGCTATATCGAGGAATGATTTGCAGCAAGCCTTTCAATATTTTTCTTCAACTCAATCATCAAGTTTTTTTGTTACACACGATAAGAGGAGATCGTCGCTCCACATAGATAGAGACGTATAGCAGCAAAGCTTTGTATGTACCGGATGTGGCGAAATGTCATTTTCTGCGGCGGATGAGAACGTATTCCGAGAAAATGTGAAAGGCTTGCGCTCACTTTCTATCTCTTTTCCTTACTTTCGTCTACAAAATAGTTCTCCGCAAAGTATATATGCACCATTTCACGTGGGCGTACACTGCTTTTGTAACGTGAGTCCACGTATGTGCAGAGTCGCTGCATCGATGCGACGTCTCGCCAGTAGATGGAAAATTGGAAAATCGAATATTGTGCGCTCAGCAGAGACAGATCAAAGAATGAAAACGGTGACCTGAAAATGTGTTGGCGAACTTTCAAGGAGGGCTACAAGAAATGCAAGAGAACGGAGAAAAATCGCACTGGTCATCTAAGGCTGCAAGGAAAAAAAATAACATACGGACTGAAGCCTGAAAGCTTTGATTAGGAAATGTAAAGGAGAATGGGCTTCCATGAAAGCTGCGAAAAAGTACATTGCCAATATAAATCAATATAACCGTTTGAAAAAAATGACGATTTCGTGTATAACAAAACATGGGAAATAGCTTATTCAAAATTTCGGATTGGAAAAGATAGGTAATTTTATGCTCTTTCTAATGCATTTTCACTCAATCGATAATATTACTTCTAAGGTATCGAAAAACCCGAAAAACTAAAACTCAAAAATCGAAAAACCGCTAAAATCAAAAACGCATCGAGAAACAAATAAATTATTTTTGAGCCACTTTTCTTAAAAAAAAGAAAGAAAAAGTTGAGTCCCGAAACATTAATTTTACCGCGTATATTCAGGGTAATGCCGATTCATACCATAATCAGCATAATCCACATCCATATACACACATGCACACGTACACACGCACGCACGCATGCACGCACACACACACACACGAAACACACACACACACACACACACACACACACATACACATACACACACACGCGCACCCATATAGACATTTTCTAAAAATAGTATAATTTGATTCCGAATGTCTCAAATCATATTTCTATAATAATTTTAGAACACAAAATTTCCTCTATGAGGAAGGAGATATTTTTTTATTTCGACAAAAACTCCTTTTTATAATATATTGACTTTCATAGCATTATGTGAGATTAAATTGCAGTAAAAAATGTTTGCTTTTTATAACATATATATGCCAATAGAACCTCCTTAAGAGGAGTCCGTATCTACTGTCCTTGTCTAATCACAGTTTTGCTACGTACTCAAAAAATAGTTTGTTAATTGAAAAACATTATTTCCTTTTCGAGAAAACTTAACCTTAATTTTCGCGTTCAGAAGTTTTCTCGAAACAGAAATAATATTATATACTTTTGTAGGTCTCAAAATATTCCTGATTTTAAAACGAATTGGGATTAACTCTTAGTTTTTTAATTAACAAAATACTTTGTGAGTAAATAGAAGAAATATGATTAGATAAGGACAGTAGATACGGCATCCTCTTAAGCGATTTATTTAAACAAATAAATTTCAGATTGCAAAAAAAATGTTTATTTATGGATTTTTTTTTCATTTTAAAATCAAATATCTAACTAAAAAATAGACAATTTAAAAAAATTAAATTTTTGTACGACTTCCATAAAGCCAGGTATAACATTTTTTTGTTGAAAAAAATTATTATAAATAATCTAATTAACAAATCGGATAATTAACTTAGCAACGGGTGAAAGTAATAATGAAATTTTAAATTTACCAATTTTTACAGAAATATCTCACTCTGCACATATACCTATTAATCATTAACTATTTTATTTTTTTTTATATTTCGTATTTGGCAGGTTTAAAATAAACTAACAATCATATCGATATCCAATAAAGGACTTCTTTTAAATAAAACTTAATTTGCAACAACTTTTATTCATATTTTTTTTCTCTAAAATTAAAAACAAATGAGTTATTGCGAAAACACGATTTTTCTCTTCTGTAATTATCCACTGAACCGGTAGCACGAGATTTAACGTAAATTTTCGATTTTATGAAATAATCCAATCAATCTTGAAGCCCGGAAGGCTCTTATTAATGCTTTTTTGCTTTACTATAATTATACACTACTTAAAACATTACATCGACTTAGGAATTTATGAATTCTCTTAGACCTTCAGATCCATTAAGATCCACGATGTAAGAAAAGAAAGGCGGATAAATAGATAATCTAAAGGTGCGAGCGTTTTCAATCGGGATGAATCCAGAGCGACGACGGAGGTCACTATATTCCAGATGTCGGCTGGCTTTCAACGCTCGCGCAGTTACAGATACAGAAGTCCTGCTACAGAAAAAAGGCATTACGAGCCGCTTGTGGCAGTGGCGCTACTGATGGCGCAACGCGCGAATTCATTTGCTCTACTGCAATCTGAGACAATTAATGCTGAGCACTAATTAACCAATTAACCCTTTAAATCTCATAAAACTTTAAGAATCTCATGCCTGAAAAAACTTAAGTTGCCATTCGTGCTTGCGGGCTGCGTGTGTATATAACGTTCATCTGAAGATCACTATACTCGCAGTGATTCAATTCTTGAAGCTATTATTGGTGGAATCTTAAGGAATTAATAAAAGATCTGTGAAAGATGATCGAGACTATATTCTATCCATCGACTCCGCTTCTTGTCAAAGTACTGAAAGACTCAAGACTTTGACAAGACAATATACTGCACAACTCAATTAATAACGGTACCTTGGTCATTTCTGCAACCAGCATAGGCTTTTAACAGGTTAAGGGCGGCATGACGCATATATATGTCACAAAATGATGCAAATTTCTTTGAATTTTGTGTTACTGTAAACGTACAAATTAGGGAAACCAATTTTCGATGATGTTTTAGGAGGTATATTCTACTATCTACCCACAAATGAAGACCAACACTTTTAGTTTAATCTCATATAGGTTCTTTGAGTTAAGATATATTCTAATCTATACCAAATATACGTATTATATACGAACAGAGAAAACAAATCAACTGCTCAGCGTGTAAAATGTCAATGACTTGCATACACACGAGTACCTAGGTCCTAGACGCTCTAGTCAGGCGATGTCGCGTGCAGGCTAACTCGTAAAGTGTGCAGGAAAAAAACCGGAAATAAAAAGGTACGCCAAAAGCGTTGGGTTCGATCGTTTTTTCGATAGGTTTATCACATCTGCGTGCAGTGCTTTGGAAAGTTTTTTCCCTTTCAATATTTATGAGTAGCGCACGACGGCTGCCACTCTGTACAGCTCTTAATCGATTTTTAAGTGCTGGTTATTGTTGTGCGTAAACCAAGTCCACGTACTTGTCCTTAAGACGATAGCAACTTGGTTACAACCAATCAGCGGCTCGCGGAAAGTCTCGAGGAATACATAGTGCGATTGCGAATACCATCAATTCTTCAATTCTCCTTGATGATTCGGTTTTTCGGCTATACCTGTGCATTTTCACGAGAATGGTAATTGGCCATATTGGGTATTAGTAGATTAGTGTGTGGCTTCAACCATCCTCTACATACAATTAAATTTTCGAAATTTTAGATAGTAAGACAAAATTCTATCATGTCTTTTTAAATATTTTTTATAATATGTAATTTTAGCCGATTTGCCGACATGTATGCCAAACCGAAATATCGATGGTTGCTAATTTGGTCGGCGTGTGAAGAAGCTCCTATCTCAGTTCGCGCAAAGAACTTCTTAACTCGCCGCGGCGAAGAACGTCCTATCTCGGCTCGCGCGAAGCAGCTCCTAACTTGTAGCCGCGAAGAAGCTTCTATCTAATATTTTATTGAAAATAACTACAAAATAGATTTTTATTTACAAATATTGCAGGTATCCTCAGATATCACCCGTATAATATTAGTATAATATTAATTAATATATAATAATATTATGCGGATGATATATGAGGAGCTTGTTCGCGCGGGCTGAGATAGGATCTTATTCACAGCGGCGAGTTAAGAGCATCTTCGCACGGGCCGAGGTAGAATCTTCTTCATCGCGGTGACTTAAGAGGTTCTTCGCGCCAGCCGACATAGGAGCTTCTTCACGCGCCGATTGAGATAGGATGTTCTTCACGCGCGCAATCCGACATAGGAGGTTCTGCCGCTCAGGTGTCGATATTCTAGATAATATATTAGAGATTTATAACTGGCCTTAGAATGGAACCAAAAGTTGTTACTTCAAATTACTTGAACCATTCATATTTGTGCTAATCAGATATCAATCGTGTCCGACGGGACACTTAGAGCGATTAGCAATATGAGATACGGTCCCTATTTCGCTTTGCCCCACTCTCCCTTGTTAACAATTCACCACGATATATATTTTGTAAGTAATAATTACATTAAATAATTGCGCATTTTTTATCAATTTGAACTATATTAAGAATAATAAAATGCTATGTATACCAGTTAGTGATGATGAACAGGATGAGTGTCTAGAATGATTTGTCGAACTTACCTGAAACAGACACGAATACATATTTAGGAATAAATTTATACATAAATATAATATACTATATTAATTTTTTGCTTCCTCAAAGAGGAAAGAGAGAAGTTTTTAGATAGTAAAAAAAAGTTTTGCTAAGAACATGTTAGAAGCATGTTTTGAGATATAAAGAATCAAAATACACTATTTTTGAAAATGTCCTTATGGATGTGTGTGTGTGTGCGACTGTGAGTGTGTGTGTGAGTGTGAATGTGAGTGTGTGTATGTGTGTGTGTGCGTATGTGTGTGGATGTGGGTGTGCGTGCGTGCGTGCGTGGGGCTCATTTTGTTTGTTTTTTTTAAACGAAAGGAGCACAATAATAACGGTTTTAGTTTTTCATATTGGTTTTTGTTTTTTAACGGTTATTCGATTTTTGGTTTTTAGTTTTTCGGGCTTTTCAATACGTTATAAATATAATCATCATTGAATTGCACGCGCATTCCTAGGTTTGTGCGCGTAACGCTATAGCATCAAGGGGTGATGAGAGATAGAATTACTAGAGTTATCATTATACAAATAAAACTTTACATTTGACATTTTTTTCTTTCTTTTTAAAGAAGCTGATAATGTTATTACTTTAATTTTACATTAAGATATACAACAATACAGTTGTATATGTAAATAATATTTGGTGAAAATTTGATTGAAATATAGGATATAATTTTCAAGATATAGAACTATAAAAAAGAATCTTAATCAAATAGTAAAACTAATAAATAAATGAAAACCTTTAAAAAAACACTACTAACTGCATTGACACTATGCTTTCTCAAAAAGAATTTAATTAAAATTATTATATGATTAAGAAAGAGCTGCGGTCTTCGTCAGCGATGTATCATAGATTCTAAAATCTATTTTTATCTATAAAATCAAATAAAATCTATACCTATAAAAGATTGAATTATTGTTTTTTCTCTTTCATTGCAAAGAAATACATAAGACACAAAAACGCATCATTTTTAAAAAAGACTCATTTATAAATTTTACTACTATTTAAAATATACTAGTTTACAAATTCCATCATCAAAACAGTATAAAAATTATAATTTTTCTATGATCTAATAGATAGATATAGATTCAATATTGCAAAAATAAATTATGTGATTATTAAATCATTTTTTAAAAATCACCAACAATAATATTTTTAATATAACATTATCTTTCCAGTTTTTGGATTATTTCGTGCAATATAATGCGTAAAGTTGACTAGAAATGTAGAATAGTAAATCTAATGTATAATAGTACTTCATATTTACAAGAAAAAGCACAACGATACAGCTTAGAGATGTCGTGATATACAGGGTGAAACAGTATTGTTTAAGGCCAGGTTACTCCAAAAAACGTGATGTTTTTCAATAAATTTTATTCAAAACATGTTGAGTAATCAATTCTTTTTACATATGAAAGCACATATAATAAATTACTTGAAAAATGTTTTTTTTTTGTTCAAAATGGCGGTTTTGAAAATGGCTGCTGAAACTCGTCTGATTAGTAGATGGATACTTGGATGAAAAATAAAAATGACAAATCTATTGCTTTTCAATATATATATATATATATATTGAAAAGCAATAGATTTGTCATTTTTATTTTTCATCCAAGTATTAAATAGAATAAATAATTTCATATTGGAACACCTTTTAAAGTTTGAGGAAGCTAAGTGCCAATGAATTGGCAGCGATTTTTCTTTTATTGACTTACTTGTATACCTTCATAAAAATGTATAATCAGGTTCAGTATGTATTCTGGTGTCTAAATACATGAATTAGAAGTTAAAAATTATTCTTTTTCTTCAAGTCCAGAAAACTCGCGCCCAATAAAAATTATCAGACCTAACCTTGCATGAAAATTCTAGTTTAAAAATATACTTTAAACTTACCAAAAACCCTATACTTTATTCCGCGTATAAAAAAGTCATGACCAATAGGGTTGATATAATTACCAAACATAAATTACTTTCAAAGTGAATTTAAATTAATTTCATTTTTTAATATAGTGATGATGGGAAGCTAGTTCGTCAATCATTACTACGATATTATTAAGTCGTAGTAGTAACATGCATAAACTACTCTATTAATGCCATTCGTAATGATCACTCCAATTATTGGACTAAATCTGTCACAGATATACGATACTGACGAGATGTATAATTTATCACATCAATAAACTGCAACACTATCGTTTTAGATAAGTAAAAGTTAAAATAAAATATGCTTTGATACGAATAAAAAATAACTTAATAAATATATATAGTTAGTTTCCTTTGTTGATGTATAAAATGTTGTCAAATGATTTGGCATATTGATTCCTCAAAGAGATATCAATTATTTTATAATTGTCAATGACATATAATTTTTTTCTTTTAGACATATATCATATACTTTAATACAAACTGTATGTTTCAGCGAGCTGACATACATATGAACAAATATTTTTTGAAGTAGCATATTCTCACCAAATTAGATAATGCGTTTCTGCTGTGCAAACTTACAAAGAAAATTTTATAAGAATCACCGCTGCCGCAGTGATAGCTTTCTTCCTCAATAGATTTATTCAGATATTCACGCCTCTACAAACTTTATTATTGCACGTAGTTTCAAATGTTCTGTTATATAAGGTCGTAAAATTTCTCAAAGTCTAATCTTATCGGCAAAATGATTGGAAACCACATGACAGCTGCAAATCAGAAAGTAACGAGACTATAGCCACAATTTCGTCGTACACAAGGAGACATCGGCACATCATATATATGTATGTAGCCGCGGCGTTTCGTGTATATTGTGTATGAGCATTGTGGATGAATAGGGAAGAGCTATCGCATTGTCGGGATCTCGTGCGCGCCTTTCCTCGACTTTGAGGCAAATGTGAATTTTGTAACCCTCCTACATATACTTTGAATCAGCTTTTGTCGCCCCTAGTAGATTCATGTGATGTATAAGAATGCGCGTAGAATAAATACATTTTGTTTTTTCTCGAATTCGTTACTGCTTTTTTATTGAGAAACCAGAGAAACGCATTTAATATTGAATCAAAGACAAACAATATTTCGATGTATGTATAATCTTTGCATTTGATTGTTGAAAGAAATAAAATAATAAAATCTATTTTCCCACTCTCTGGTAGATATAGTATGAATTTTTCAATAAAATACATGCCGTAAATAAGTTTTTTTTATTATCGATGAAATTCTTATTATCTAAATGCTTGACATAGGAGAAAAAATGCTCGTTTGAGTATCCCCTACACTCGCGTACTACATCTTTTTTCGTATTAGATATTGAATGTAGGTATGCAGTCTAATCTATTAGACGCATCGAAAAGAGATCCACTCCCGTATTTATAGCTGGAGACTAGTCGACAGCGGCGTAATCCTTAGCATTCACTCGTTCCCGTCGGCCATCATATATTTGTTGACTAGTGCATCGCAGCGATTTCTATCGGCAAGAGGCGCGCAAATCGTCGCGTCGCGTGCCAGCCGTAGAAAGCGTCATATGCCGCAGTAGATACCCCCGAAAATACTCTGGGTGCTATCCCTAACTGTGCACACTACTAAGCCAGTCAAATAGAGCAGAGAAAATAGGAAAATTTGCATTAATTGATACCCGGACATTGGTATGACTTTTTTATGCAAAACATGTGTCTAAAGATAATGTATATGTTTTAAACTACTGATTTGTTTACTAGAGCCTGTAAAAAATCAAAGAAGGTCGGAAAAACCGGGTTTTGACACCTAACAGGGCTCAAATAATAGAATCATAAAACGCAAAAAATTACAGACATAGGTATTCAAAATACCTACAAGATGACTGCTGAAAAACTAAAAATGGTAAATTTGTTAATTAACAAAAAATCTAAAACTGCCGAAAAACGCATTTTTTCAAATGTTAATTACTTGTGCAGATTAGAAGCCTAGGGTCTGGAACTTTGATTGAATATAGCTTTCATTATGATAATAATGTATGCCAATTTTTAGCCAAAAATATTTTATTGTTAACGAGAAAATCCATTTTGCAACTAAAAAAGCGCTTCCGTATAACTTAATTTCGACAGAATTTCGGCCGTGAAATGCGATGTTTAAGGTTTCATTCTCTTCTTAAGGAGGTTCGATAGTGAAGTCATAATAAGATCATCAATAATAAGATGTTTTTGAAAATTTAATGTCATTCTTCTATGAAATTTACAATAGTATGTGAAATTTGAGAACATTAGCCATTACCGTTTTAAAGATAATTGACTTGAAAGTTTGACTCTTATACACGGGCTCTTATCAGAACAAAAAATTATTGTTGTTACTTAAAATATCATTCTTTCATATTATAACGTTTCTGATGTTGTAATACGTACAAAAATTGTATACATTTTTATATTTAAGGTTGATTTTCATGTAAGATCTACCTTAAAGAAGAAGAACTTTGTCATGTACTATATGATACTGTGCCAAATAATTAATAAATTATTAAGCTAAATTTATATGTTTCTTAGTCAACATACACATTTTTAACGTATAAAGGAAAATACGGTGCGAGATGGGGTCTTAACAATAAATTAATTTCACTCTGACCTCTCCTTAAAGTTGGAAACAACCTTGATTTTAACATTTCATAAAAATGTGTATTTACACAATTAGGACTTTGCATGAAAACATCCATTAGACCCGTAATGTAGAATATAAAAAAATGAAGGACACGTATTTTTTTTAATACATGCAAATTAATAGAGTTACAGTTGTTTAAAGTTTACAGATTTTCGATATATATAGATATACTGATATGTGTTCACGACGTCACGAGTATTCAAAGAGCAGTAACTCTTTTAATTTGCATGTATTTAAAAAAAGATAAAATACGTCCTTTATTTTTTTATATTCTACATTATGGACTTAATGGAATTTTTCATGCAAAATCCGAATTATTGTATAGTTGGCACTTCTGACGTGGTTGTTTGAAATGTGTATAAAATTTGTATAAAAGTATGATATTACACAATTTTATAAAAATATTTGTGTAAAATGTACATGTATTTCGTGTAAAATATTACAAAAAGTTATTTACACAAATTTTAATTTACACATAGAATTCCTATTTTACACAAAATTGTTTAGAGTATATATACGAAGAGGCAATTTATTTTGAAGCGTGTAAGATACAGTATGACGTGAAAAATTAGATCGATCACAAAGCGTTAGAGAATATAAAATGAAAACAAAATAATGCTTTCGGTGATCTTTTCATGCATGCTCAAATGACCCCAGCGCATGGCCTATTAAAAAATGAATTATTAATTGTTATTAATAGATTAATTATCATAATTTAAATAAAATGATAATTATTTTATTTTAATAAATTAATCAATATTATTTAAATAATTTTGTTATATTATAGCAAAGTAAAATGACATTGAATTCATATTATATTCCAGCTTGAAAAAACTGAAGAACCGAAGTACTTTGAATGTCATACAGCTAAAGCAATACAAAATATATACGCTAATTTTATTCAATTGTAATTATTTATTTTAGATATAATCAGTCTCTACCCGTTATCTATTATACTGGCATAGCGCAATTGCGTTATCACTAGCGACGGTCGATTGTGTGTAATGTAAAAATTTTACTATTATAAGGCAGCGTGGCCGAGCGGTCTAAGGCGCTGGTTTTAGGCACCAGTCCGAAAGGGCGTGGGTTCGAATCCCACCGCTGTCAATAATTTTTTTGTAAACGAAGTTAATAAAAATCAGCATTATAATACATTATGAATAAAGATTATAAAAAAACGTAATAAAAAAGTATTTTTTAATGAAATATAAGAAGAAAATAATAATTTTAAATTTGATAGACAGACTTGATTACTGGTCATATGACATTTACGTAATGAACAACAATGATTGATTGCCACGAGACATAGTATCTGTATTTAAAGAAAAGCTAATGATTTAATTATAGCAAATATAATTTATAATTAACTAATAACTAATGAATAATATTTTATTCATATATGAAAATAAACATCCATTAAATTGTTTGTTGAAAATTAATAACAAGCACTTGTAAATTACTTTGATAAACAATATATGCTTAAATTATTTCCAAACTAATGTCAATCATTTCTACACACAAAAATGTAAAAGTAGAAACTAACAAATCTAATTGGTCATATTTAAAATTTATTGCATTTACAAACAAATTTACATGTTTTAATTAACAATCAAATTTTAACAAAAATGCAGAAATAAATAACATATTACAAATTCGCTTTTCACCGTGTAATATTATTTATGATCATCATATTATTTATCATTAATTTTCGTTTACGATGTAAAAGTTCTTTCAATCCAGTGTAAAAATGATTTTATGTATAATAATTGTATACAACCATATATAATTATTTTACATAATCATAGTATAATTGACCTGGTAGAAAGTTATCTAGTTTTGTCAAGTAATTTTATAAAAATATATTTATTAATAATTTTTTAAAAATTACTTGGATTTTCGAAAAAAATTTTAAAGAGAGAAGAAGTGTTTCACTTAATTTTTATTGCGTGATATATATATTTATATATATATATATATATATATATATATATATATATATATATATATATATATATATATATATATATATATATATAATAAATAGGGTATTGACAATAGCGATTTATCGTGACGTGTGGGACCAATATTTTAATGTTTTATAATGTTAAAGAGTGCATCATTAAAGATAATACCAAGTATTTATAGTGAAAAATTTTTCAGAAAGTTTGCTTTTAAATATAAACAGTTTTATGGACTCATAAAAAAATTTATTTTAGTGTTTAAAGGTGTCCAGGTGTTTTAAGGTGTCCCTTAATTCAGCCTGAATCAGGGTTGGGTAACATTTTCAATTTTTAAAGAGTTACGTTACAAGTTAGTGAAAATCAAAACTAATTTAGTTAAGTTAAGAGCTACTGACTGGTAAAAATAATAAGTTGAAAGTTAAGTTAAAAAGTTAGAAGTTACAAGTTAATTGCAATAGAAACAAATTTGTATTTAAAGTTTAAAATTAAGTTGAGAAGTTAAAAGTTAATTTTATTACAGACCAATTTTTATAACGAAATCTTTTAATACTTATGAGGATTTAAAAATATAATTTGTTGATGTTTTTTAATCAACTTACATTTTTGTTTTTAAAAATTATCAACAAATTATATTTTTAAATCCTCATAAGTATTAAAAGATTTCGTTATTTTGCTAAATTTTGTTTTATTTTTATGTAGAACAAGTCATCACCTTTTAACTATTTTTACTAATAACTTTTATTTACGAAAATATTTTTATCGTATTTTTATAGTGATTGTGTACAAATGAACAGGACATCAGGGTATGAATAAAATATATTGCATAATATAAAAATAACTATACTGTTATTCTTTATTAATAACATTATATATCATTCGTATAAATTAAAAACGTAAGTTATCATCAAAATCAAGCCTATCAACATATTATAGACACCGTCGTCACATCTATCATTACAATCATTTATGATTATTTAATCTAGCACATCAATGCACATTTATCGTCATATAAGAATTATTTCACCCCGGTACTGCAGTGATGCGTCCAAAATAGATGAATTTTAAGAAGTTTTTATTTCGATATAAAGAATTGGAAGATTAAATTTAAATTTTTTATTTTTATTAAATAAGACTTAGACTATATAATAGCATTTCTTCTATTTTAACAATTATTAACATAGTAAAACAAACTATTGAAGAGGTTTCCTCAAAAAGTAATTGCTGATGAAGATGATTCCGGTAACACAACGATATGAAACAAAAAAACCAACAAAAAGTTTCTTGATTAGTATAAGTATATTTCTTATCCAAACCAAAATTTGCCTCATAAATAAAATAAGTGAAATTATGGCGCTATTTATAAAACAGTAGATATAAAAAAATGATTTATTTTTTTCTAAATTTATATTTAATTTTCGTATTAATCAAGGACACTTTTTGTTTTGTTTTGGATCATTGGGTTACCTGAAATCACCTGCGTCAGCTTTTTTTTAGAGAAGCAAGTTCGACTGCCTGTGATACACTACATAAATTATTGTCAAATAAAAAAATACTATTATATGCTAAGATTTATTTAATATAAACAGAAAAAATTTCATTTGAATCATAAATTCTTTCTATCGAAAAAAAAACTTATTCAAATTCTTCTTTTTTTGGCGCATCACAGTAGAATATACTATTAATAAATGTTTTATATAATTACAGAAATATATACTAATAATTATGTTTATAAATATCCATTAAATTTTAATAACAATGCCATATCAAAATTTTGATCACTAAGTCGACCTATGCAAGCTATCGAAAATTAAGTCACCTGCACTAAATAATCGCATTACTTCGCAGATGATGAAACTGAGATATTATATTTAATAAATGCACGCTTCATTGGGAGTTGGAAGATCTTTTAACAAAGGAATAAAATCCTCTTTCGAATTTGATAAAAGATAGCTACGAGTATCTGCAATATCCCTTATTGCTTGTTTAGCGTTGTTTGGCTGTTGTTCTTTTTTTATCAAATCGATAGAACTTCCTTTTTTTATCTATCTTGTCTTCTTTCTCGACATCCTGTTGAACCACCTTTTGATAAATTCTTCAACCCGCAGTTTTACTGCCTCAATAATTATTTGTCTTACATCGTCACTTTCTACCCAGTCTAATTTAGAAGCGGGTAGCAACTATGATGCAGCAATTTCAAGTTATATATTATCGGACACGTTAGAAAATAACCTAACACCAACTACTCCAATCTGAGAAATTCGCGATTTCAAAAACTTTACACGATATAATCGCAAACCTTATATCCTCAACCGGTCATCCAAATCATCGTAGCTAATTAATTAACAATTTAAACCAGTTTAAATAATTAAACCGTAACTCCTAAACCCAACTACACCAGGTTGAGCAATTTGCAATTAAAATTTAACTGTTTATTGCTCAGCTTGAATTATTAGTCGCATTTAGGATTTACGTTTTATGGTTTTATTTTTTAAACTTTCTTGTTGCAACTTGCTCAACTTAGATTACAGTTACGTTTAGAGTTTAAAGTTCACGGTTTTACTGTTAAAATTTTTTTTTATATTTTGAATTATTATTTTAACAAATTTTCTCAGCTTAGGGTACTTGGATTTAGGGTTTAACGGTTCAATTGTTTATTACTTTAATTCTGTATGTAAAATAGAGATTTTTCCGAAATATTTATTTAACACCGAAAAAATAAAATATAAAAATAAATAGTCGGCAAGATAGGAATCGGGTCAGTGCTAAACATTGGTCTTTAGGGGACGCCGAATATTTCTGTCCTTTTCTAATTGAGTTTTCATTAAAAGAAATCATTTTTTTTAATATACCCTTAAGGGGATGTGCAAGATTACTTTTCAAAACAGCTTTCGGAATCTGGATAATAACAGAATCTCTTGAAAATTTAACTAGATAATCTTTATATCATTACAAAAGGCATAATAAGCCGTTTTTATTAAAAAATTAATTTTCTTTCCAGGGATCTGTATTATCGACTTATCTATTTTAAATAATTTTTTTTTTATTTATTTATTGTCGCATTGGCAACGAGGCCATTAGCAACTACAATAATAATGGGTACAGAGATAATAATACATATGGTAATACATACATGTTATGTTAATTTTTACAAAGCGTTTGATTACATGTACATTTATACAGTAACTTTATACATAATTTATGATATTAGTTTTGTTTATAAAGTTCAAAAGTTTTTCAATGTTTCTATGAGAGTTCAATAATATTTTGATATCTTCTGGGATTTTAAGCAGGGTCCTTTCTTGAGAATACCTTTTGCAGTCTAGGAGGATGTGCCTTACACTTACTTGCTCATTGTTACAGTATTCGCAGGTGGGTGGTTTCAGCTTGAGAAGTAAATATTGGTGTGTCATTTTTTTATGACATATTCTTAAGCGGGTTATTGCGACTTGTTCTTTACGCGTGAGTTTATTGATGTTTGTTTTTGAGTAAGTATCTTCTCTTATACTGTGTAAAAGGGTTTTTTTATCCGATTTCCAAGATTCGTCCCATTTCTTCTCTAACGCTTTTTTTAGGTTTTGTTGTGCGATTTTGACTGGTATCGGAATCTTGTTGATTGAAGGTTCCATATATGTTGCTTCGATTGCTAATTTATTGATATGAGTAGCTTCCTCTTTGTTAGATTTTAGATGAGGTAGAGATAGAATTATATATTTTCAAATCTTTCTGGATGTTAGTTATTTTGTGTTGAATGTTTTGAATAATCAGATTTTTTGTGTATATGTTGTGTATACCGTTTAAGACGTGTTTTACGTTTGTAAATAATATGACTTGATTGTGTTTGGATGTTTCTATGATTTTTATTGCTTTAAGTACTGCGTGTGCCTAAATTGTGGGATAGCTATTTGGATAATTAACTGGAAATTTGTACTCCTTGTTAAGAATCATAACTGCTATGCCAGATTTCTTTCCAATAGTTGTTCCCTCTGCAAATACTTTAGTGTAATTTTCATGGTTTTGTGCATATTGGTTTAAGTTAGCGTTGGAATGATTTTGTGTATTGATATTCGCTATACCTTGGGAGTTGGATAGTGAAGGTTTTAGCATTATATTTGGAATGTCTTCTTCGATGTAAGATAGGTTATCGTATAGCCTTTGAGAGAAAGTTTTAGGAATACTGCTGTATATTTCGTTTTGATGGGTATCTGAATGGTTAAAAACTACGTCTGTAGCTGGGTTCCTAGGCGTTGCAGATAATTTACAAGCATATTTACATATTAATTGCATTCGGCAAAACTTTAGTGATGGTAAGTTGGTTTCTGCTAATATACTTGAAGTCGGGCTTGTTGGAAAGCTCCTAGTGCTATTTTGAGTCCGGAATTATGAATTGTTTCTAGTGTTTTTGTTGCTTTGGTCGGGTCATATAACATACACTCATAGTCGAGTTTGGATAATATTATAGCTTTATATATGTTTAACAAAGTTTGTTTATCAGTCCCCCAGTTCTTTGCTGCTATGATTTTTAGTATGTTGGAGATGGATGGATGGATTTTTAGATCGTTGGAAGAGACTGTGTTTTAGATTGGTTATGTGGGTATTCCAATTCAGCGTATTGTCGAAGGTGAGGCCGAGTATTTTCAGGTTTTTTACTTCTTCTAGTGCTTGATCTTTAATTTTTAGGTGGATATTTGTCTTAGTAATTTTTGTTTTCGTAAAAATCATAAACTGAGATTTCGTGTTCGAAAATTTGAATCCTGATAAGAGTAACCATCGTTGGAGTTTGTCGAGTGTTCTTTGGACTATTTTCTCAGATATTTTAAGGTTATTTCCTTGGTAGAACAGTGTCAGGTGTCATCAGCGAATAGACAAAATTTGACTGGGCTTTCAATACTTTTTATTATCTCGTTGATCGCTACTAGAAATAGCGTAACGCTGAGCCCAAAGCCTTGTGGCACGCCACTTTTCTGCATTTTTTTATCTGACAGACTGCCATTAACCTTCACTTGAATGAATCGTTCTTTTAGGAAAAGATTGATTTTTCACTCTTTTAGAGTGACTTTTCACTCTATAAGAGTTACTTTTCACTCTAAAAAAGTGACCTTTAACTCTAAAAGCGTGAATGCGGTCACTCCAGGCAAAAAAGTGAATGTTACCAGTTTAAATCAGGGAGTGACTAAGGACTCACTCTAATTTTCACACTAGTTTGGAATGAAATTTGTATTATAATAACTTTAAATTAATCAAAGTTTTGAATTCCGACTTTTTACTTTTAAAACATTATTTGTACCAGGAAGCTTCAATTAAATTTTCAAGAGATTTCATTATTAAATGTATAAAAAAGTTAGTTGAAGAATATACCACTATGTGGTCAAATAATTTAACTAGAGGTAAAAGGGTACTTTTTAGTTAAAATCTCTTTAAAATTTAACCAGATAATGTTCTTATAAATTCAAAGGTATTAGGAAAACCATTTTATTTTTCCATAAAAATTTTACTGGGATTTGTATTATTGACTTCTTTATTTTAAATAGTTATTCGAGATTAAACAAATTTTTAGGTAAAAGTACTAAATTATGTCCTGCAAATTTGTATTAGCATTTTTTGGATAAAATTTCAAAATATTCCGGTATAATTTGCAACCGGAAAACAGTTTTAAATTTTCCGTGGTAAGCAATGCGAATGGCGACCATTTTAATTATAATATCCTCTTAACATTTTTCGACCCATTTTTTAAGAAAGTTAATGATACCGCTTGAAAAATCGACTAAACTTCTGGTCATACAATGCAGTTTTTTTTATAAATATTTATTTAATAAAGAGAAAAAAAATATAAATGATAAGCCGGTATAGTAGAAATCGGGCAGTATTTTACATCCCCTTGAATTGCAAAAGTTTTATTAATTTTAAAAATTTCAATATTTACATCTTAAACTTTTCATAAAAATGTATAAATTGAGAAAATGTAATAAAAAAACTTAGACTCTTTGGCCAAATATTAATATTCCCTAAAAAAATTAATTTTATTATATAAAATATAATTGTTATATAATTTTATTAACAACTATTTTAGAGCTCTAAGTTATTATGGCTTGAACTGATCTTAGTACTACATGAAAGTTTATCAACGAATTCGAATACATAGGACAAATCAGTGCGGACGAAGTCAGATGCAACGGTGGTCTAGTGCTAGAGTGTCAGCACGAAGGAACGAGGTTCAAATCCGACCAATAATTTTTCTGTAATTTTTTAAATTTATTTCTCAACTTCATACCTTTCCAGTATACTGTAACATTTACCAAAACATTTCTAAAACTTAAAACAACAAGTGAATAATTATATTTTCTATACACGTATCTTTCACTTTAAATAAGGTGAAGAAGTCACTTTTACGAAAGAGTGAATCATTCACTCTTTCTAAAAGTGAAATTTCTCTCCAAAATAAGTGACTGTGTTTCATGATTGCTTGAAGTAAGAATTCACTCCAAAAGAGTAGAAATCACTCCAAAAAATTTAGAGAGAGTCGTCCACTGGACCTAAGAAATTCAGAAGCGGGAGGTAATGAACATTACCTCCCGCAATGGATATTACCTCCCGCTCAGGCGAGGACGCTCGGAATACCCAATTTTCCATTCGCTTTGCAAGCATGGAAAAGAGTCTTTTCATGCACGTGTTGAGAAAAAATATATACAATGTCCATAAAATTACCGTATTATCAGATGACAACGTTTAGAAAGTTAGGAAAAGAAAAAATTAATGAAGACCTCAAATAGTAGAAGTTATATAAAAAAAGGAGATCCTTACAGGTAATGCACATAGAGGAGCCCACATATTAATTTATCATATAACTGTGCAGGTATAGGTACTTCTCCACGAAAACGTTAATTTGTGTCTTTATTCTACTTGTAACTTCTTTTATTATCCAAGTACATAGTTAGAGTATGTTTATTCGAACGTAAATACTTTTTTTAACATTGGGCAGCAGCATATGTCTGAAAAAATGCATACCGAAAGTAACCGCTTCAGTTTTAGATTGAAATTGTAAACTCCGTGGATGTCTTCAAACCATTTTCGTCTCATAAAGAGTTTCATAAATACTTCTTATCTTATTCCAAGCATTGTGACGGATGGAGATTTCCTTGATCCACCTCAAATTGCCACATCCGCATGCACGCACATCTTCCCAGTTCGAAATAATGCCTACTGAACTGATCCAGTAAGGCAATATATAAGTAAATGTCGACCCTGCCATTGACGTTGGGAGACATGTGAATGAAGTAAAACGCACATTCATATCACCACATATATCGCGCGCAAACATCAACACGCAGCGATGATCAACAATCACCCCTATTCCTCTGAAAATTCCATCCCAATTCAGACTGTGTCCATGACAATCATTAATTACCGAATGAAATAACTTTATTTCGCTAGTATCAAACAATTTCAAAGGTTATTATGACAAAAACAAATTTTTTTAAGGTAACTTTCTTCAATAAAATGTGTTCTTCTTTTCAGTAAACTCACTGGTAGTTCGTATTTCTTTATAGGATATATATCTCAAAATTTTATATAAGGCAAATTGAAAATATACTGTAACCTGAAATAAGTTATATTGTTTATACGCAAAAGAATTCATTTTATAATAAATATTAAACATTTAAAATTTTAAAAACGCCACGAGGTTTACAAGAAATTGATGTGTTTTCAGAGATCAATTACACAGGTTTAATTCAAACATATAAAATTTACATTTAGATAAATATTTATATGTATAATTATAGTTAGTACTATTTACTGAATTTATTTGAGACAAATTAAACTGAATTTAAATTTTGATTCCCGTCAACAATACATTTTAGTGGTTATTCCCGTCAACGATGCAGGTACCCAAATATGTGACGATATATCAAGAGTCTACTTTAAGTGGTCATTTTCTGCACAATTTTTGCATTTTTGAAGTTTCGACAATAATTCCTGTAACTTTCTAATGAAAGAGGGTAATCGAAATGTGTACAATCCGATATAAGCTCAATTTTGACGTTCAATAATATGTTCATGACAAAAATAGCATATCTCACGTTACATTGTAAAATCTAATGAACATGACGAAATAACAGGAATGTCTGACTAATGTTCAGTTGAAAACCCGATTTGTCGAGTAAAAATCAAGAATAATGGGCTGTAAATAAAGGTGCGAGCCGGTAATCCAATTAAAATCCGTATATCTGCCTGCTGGGAAAAAAGAAGAGACGTATAGAAAAATTAAATTTCTTGCGGTCCCAGTGAAATGAAACTGAGAGCATGCAGATATTTAGGCAATTCTGAGCTCGCGGCCGTGCATTTCGGGTAGCCAGTCGCGTTAAGTTGCCGTGCACGCCTGTGTAAAGGTTCCATTGTTTTTTCTCTCTCTTTCTCTCTCTCTCTCTCTCTCTCTCTCTCTCTCTCTCTCTCTCTCTCTCTCTCTGGCTCCCTCCAAGTCGCCAATACCTCCATCCCCTTCACACGCGTGCGCGAGCTCAATCGCCAAGCAAATTGCTTTGTTTTTCATGCTACCCTATTTTTTCTCGCTCAATCGTCGCGCAGCGATTTGCTCCCCATTGTCTTCTCCACCCTTCACTCCCGAGTCCTTTCAAGTCGCCGTATCTCCCCGAGAGTCCCGCTTCTCTTCTCTTTCTCTTTCTCTTTCTTGTGTTGTTTTTTTATTCTTTCGATGAGAGATGGAGATGGAGGTTAATGCCACTGCAACCTCGAAAAACGTGTCGTTGTGCCGTCGCTCTCAATTATGCTCCAGTTGGCTTATGAATATCCAGATTTTCGCTCATAATTAAGCACTTGTGCGTGTGATCGCCGATTTACTTACGCCAGAAAATAATCTATTTTTATTTCAATAATCTTACAATAATTGAACGCTTTTATTTAACTTACCGGCTTTGTTATGTATTTATATGAAAATACAGACACTTCTTCAGAAGCTCGGAAGTTGAACTTTCCCGTACTGGTGTAAACTGGATGACAATGCACTTTGATGGTATTTTGTTTTAGCAGTGTCTGATTATTGAAACATTATCAGCGAATTTAATTTCCATAAATGTCCAAGAGTGCATGGGCTACTGGGCTAACAGTTACTATAGGCCTGTCATGGCTATTGAAAAAGAAATTAGTATTTCTCCTATTGGTCCGATCCTAACGTTTATTTATTAAAATTCATGTTTTTGTAAGTACATTCGTGTTTTTTGATTAAAAATGAGGTAATTTTAAAACTAAAATTTTTTACTTTCGCATGCATAAATCACGCACGCACGCAAAAACACACGCACACACACACAGACACACACACACAAATATACACGCACATACACACACCCACATACCCACACGCATATACACACACGCACACACCAACAGACACAAACTGAGAAATCCCAAAGCGCAATTAACGTAGCTCGTCCAGACAAGACGTAGAGCGAAATGCAGCATCCTGAATCCGTCGGCAGTAACAATGGCTCTTGGTCGAAATTGGCAATATACCGCGAAGATAAATTAAATAGCATTCAATCACGGTCGCGGCGTGGCATCCAGCGTAGACACGCGAGCTCACGCTTATTCGTGTATAGATAACGGCAATTACAAGCTGTAGTGGCGCGTTCCGGGCTCTCTGTTTCTCTCCTCCCACCGCCCCCCGCAGTCTCTCTCTCTCTCTCTCCCTCTCTCTCTCTCTCTCTCTCTCTCTTCATACTCATATAATGCATTTGTCCGTCGGAAAAGCAATAGCTCGCTGGATATTTTGGGCATAGTTTGCGTGCTCTCGCGGTTATAGCGATGAGCGCTTGGGCGACGCGAAACGCCCATACCAGAAGCACGAGCCGAATCATCTTTAATCATACGTAGTTTGTCGGCCGACAATAGGTGATAGGTGCCCGACCAAAGCACGAGCGTCTCATCTTGATAAGCGCTTGGCTATAAAGTTCTGCTTTTCTTTGTCGCTGCAAAGAGAAAGCTTTCTGCCAATACAATTAAAACAAAAAAAATACCCACTGAAAGTGTAAATGTTATGCTTTCAACAAACTCTTGTTGGCTGCAGTCTGCATGGCAAACTCGGAAGCAATGATTTTCAATTTTATTTTTCACTAATCCGTATAGCGTGAAGCAAAAGGTGAGAAGATAGGAGAGGCCGCGTCATACGAATTCAGACATTGGAGAGTGTTCCTGAATAGATATCGCCTCACTGGGAATGAAGTCTGCAGCGCTGCTGCTAGTATACCTACTGCTGCTGCTGCTACTGCTGCTGCAGCAGCGCTCAGCTGCGTCATTTTCACGTGAACTCGAGCGAACAATGGCCCTGACCGTTTCCCATTCTACGATATTCTCTTTGCAGAGAATTGCCGCCGCGCTCTCTTCCTGCATTATACATAGGTATACCTATACCTATACCAATGCCGTACCGGCCGGCGAACCGAACGCCAACCCAATAGTCTTTTCCCATATGGATAACTATACCTATATGTATACCGGCTGGACAGGACTGATTTTCTCAAACTGACTACGTCATTAAACTACTGCCATCCCTGGATTACTAATTTTGTTAAATTATCTTATATCGAGTTACACAGAGTTTAAAATAACATGATTCTTTTGTATAGCAGATAACCAAAGGAATGTACCTTTATATAAATAGCTAAGTATAAAACAAAAAATACTCTACCAATTTCATTAAAAGTTTCAAGAGCAAACCTTTATATCTTAAATATCATTATATCTTAAATATTCTGATGAATCAGTGGCTTTGGGACTGTAATAAGGTATATAATACATACAAACGTTTGACCATTTTTTGAGAGTACCTTTATATTTGAACGACCTATATTATCGCCTATTATATCCTTTGGAAAAGCAAAAGAAATTTGTTTACTGTCCGTGTGTAGGAACGCCAGAATTCGAGCAGCAACATATTTTACATTTAATTCTTCAAATAGTAATTTATAAGGCAACTTACAAAGGTAGATTAATAAATTAGCGTTTTATTTATAGGTCCTGCGAAAAAAGTAAAATTTGCTAAATAATTATAAAAAATTCAATAAAGTGGATGATTTTGTCATTGGCAGATTCTCAGCCGTCGTAAATGTGTAAAGATCAACTCTCTCAGTTTCATGGTCATTGATGGTTCTGTGACACGAATAGTTTGCCAATCTACGAGATCAGTATTCGCTGTGAGCACGTCAGATATTGTACACAAAAATAGCGCCATCTTACGGTCGAGTGACGTGATCTTGGCAGTACAAAATATACAGGCTCTAGTTAAGGTCGTTATGGACATTCAATGAAAATAATTTTTTATAAGTTTCTGATAATCTGTGAGATCTCAATTTTTTTTCTTGAATTGACATATTTATTTATTATTAAAAAAATGATAAGGATATTCTCAGATTCATTAATAATTAAAAAAATATTATTTTCATTGAATGTCCATAAGAGCCTGTGTATTTTGTACTACCCAGATCACGTCACTCGTTCGTAAGATGGTACTATTATTGAAAATAAGATAACATATACTATACCACATGCTCACAGCGAATAACTGTGTGCCACAACATTTATAGTTGGTAGGGAACATTTTCTGATACCATTTCCTTTATATTTCCTGGCTTATTGAATTTTTTAAAAGCCTTGCCTTCTAATGTTAGGTGAAGAGTCACTAATCATTGAAAGTATGACGATTTCACGATGCACAAAATTAGTTGTTATTAGTCAGCGTTTTATCTACTGTATTTCTCAATACATTTAAAAAATACTATAAACGCCATATACTTTCATACAAATGCCTTACTCCTTCTTTGCAAGTCGGATGCATTTTTATAATAAACCATAACAGCGCATAAACTTTAATAATACATTCTGGCACAATAATCAGGTTGTTGGAAGGGTTTTGTGTACAAATGTGTAGTCGGAGTATCCGGTTAGCTGTGGTGAGCGAAATAACGACAAATGTCCTGAATCTATTTTGTATAGATGGAATGAACATACCCCGAGATAAAAGCGTGAAAAAGAGGCTATCAAAAAATTCAAGCCAGGAAATATAAAGGAAAAAGTATCAGAAAATGTTCCTACCAACTATGAATTTTAGGGCACAAAGTTATACTGATCTCGTAAACTCACAAAATATGCTTGTCACAGAACCACCAATGACCCTGAATCTGAGTCAAGTTGATATTGATACATTTGAGACTGCCAAAAATCCGCCACATATCGATTTTCCGAGATTTTCTTTCCATACGCATGCGGTTGGGATATTTATCAAAGGTGTGACAGATGCTTCTCAATGAGAGCTGGGTACAATAACAGAGATAGCTATATTAAACCGAAGATAGAGTGTAGAATCGCAATGCCATAATTCGGAAGTAAGAAAGATTTCAAAGCTAAAACTAAGTGAAAGTAACATCTTTAACTATACTTTTTACTTATTATAATGAGATTAAGATTCGTGCTCCTACATTTGGTAGGGAGGTTGGGTAGAAGCGGAGTGAAACTCGGTCTGCAACTACATCGCCGTGGTGAGTTCTGTTTTTTTTTATTTAACTATATAATAATCGAAGAGCTGCACAATGATTTAGTTAACGTCAATGACAAAATCATCCTTTTCATTGAATTTTTCATAATTATGTAGCAAATTTTATATTTTTTGCAGGATTTACAAATAAAACACCGGTGAAGTACGTTTTCACAAAATATTTTAGTTATAGAATACCTGTAAATATATCTAAAAACGTATAGTTTACAAAATAGAATTGTGAAATATGGTGTGCCAACCTACATAAAAGAAACGTGAAAAATTGGAAAATTAGGCATTTTACGTGATAATTATCAAACTTTACGTGTCCGGCGGAAGCCAAAGGTGAAATCCTCCAGCACCAGGGTTTCGGGACTTGATTTCTGTGACAGAAAAGAACCATTTGTAGGGTCAGGCGTACCAAAATTAGAAAAAAACTTCATTTTCGACCCAGCATTGTATAGCACTGTTACGTAATATTTTATTTAGTTAATAACTATGTCAAGGCAATCGATGCACTGTAAAAAAATAGCCTGTAAAAATATTACTGTAATAGTAGAAATTATGGGACCTACTCCGTAGTATAAACATACTATTCTAAAAGCAGGAATTATACTATTTTTATAATATATGAGCAAAAGCTCAGATTCGGTGACGGTCCTGATATTATCATTAAAGTCATTGTTTTTTTTATTTCTTATCAATATTCTATTGTACTCAACTATTTTAAGGTAATGCTAAACCCACCCGCCACAAATAATTACGAGGACCCACTTTTTCTATTTCATTTTCAATTTTTAGTAAATATCTCTATGGAACGTTGTTGTCCTAATCAAAAACAATAACTTTCCATAGCAATATTTTTTCAAAATTGAAAATTACGCGAGAAAAGTAAGTCGCGGTATTTACTGGGAACAGAGAGTTTAACATGACCTTAAAAGGCACACGTTTGTCCTTTGGAGGGGTCATATTCAGTACCAAGAGCACACGATAGCGATACAAAATTTGTAACAAAATATCACAAGACTCAGAATATACTTATAGGGAGTGGGTCCCGAGACCACGGTGTAAGAAAGAGAAGTGAACCAAATTTACCCCCACTCTCATGATGTTAAAAGTCTGTTTCTCCTATTGTCCACTAGCAGCACTAGTGTGGCACGTGTACCATATGAGATTTGTGCCGATGTGAAAGAAACACATTTGTTAAGAAATTTCTGATAACATGGTTTTAAATGTTCGTCCTATTAATACTATAAGCCATACTGCAACGTATATCCATTTTATTAATTTAATTTATTTCACCAGATATTTGTAAACAAACGCGTTATTTTTCACATCGGAACAAATTTCGTATGGTACAAGTGCCGCACTAGCGCCGTTCGTGGGCAATAGGAGAAACAGACTGTTATCGTCACGATAAGGTTCATGGTGGGGGGTAAGCTAGTTGTCTCACATCTCTTTCATACACCGTGCCCAAGGCCAAGCGAATTCGTCCCCGGCAGCCATCTCGTCTACTAGATAGCAGCCGCTTTTGTAATGGGGTACCTTCACGCCAGAAATATTTAATTAACATCAGCGCCCTCTATTGCTTATACTTCTCGGCATCTAAGGCAAGAGCGACCAACACTGCCTTACTGATAGTAGTCCTGGAACGAAATGCCATCTCATCCATCCCTCCCCCGCCCTTACTTGTATATATGGTAAATACCGTAACTGTTAATTTAGTTTTAAATTCAATCTAGAACGTAGAGGGCGCTGCATCGACTGTCACCTAAGATGAGGCAGCCTGCTCTCTATCGTTATGCTGTGTCTACAATCAGCGGAAAACAGTAGTCTTCGAGTAGTCGGTAGCGGTTTTGTCAGAGGTACCAACCACAACAAAATTTTTTTTCGAGAACTCTATGAAACGAACCAACCTGCATAAATGTAACCTAAGAAATGTCAAAACCATATTTTTGTGGTTGGTACCTCTGACAAAACCGCTACCGACTACTCGAAGACTACTGTTTTCCGCTGATTGTAGACACAGCATTACAAATTAGAACCAATTTGGTTGCGGGCACTTGTTATAATTTCAAGTGTCGGTCTATGGAAATTTAGTTTAATAATTCGGGGAACGATAATTTTATTCGTTTTTTTATTATATTATAAGCTTTATTATCCTGGTAGAAAATTATCTAGTTTTATCAAGGCCCTCGATTATTCCCATGGCAAACTAGATAGATCTACATAGTTCTAGATTAACTTTCCACCAGGGCACTTTCAGAGAAACTGAATTTTTTCAGAATGTTTACAAGCAATATAAGGATTTGAATCGCAGTAATCATGATTTGAGGATTTACCCATATATATACTTTATGCTATTTTTGTGAATTTTAAGTGTTTAACTAACTAAAATATCTAAAATAAATAATAATATCTAAAATATTCATTCTTCCATCTACATTCGTGCAAATTTTACGTTCTCCTTACTTAGATATTTAATTTAGCATCTGCTCGCGCGCTAGCCGGCCAAAACACAAGAATTTAATTTTAGGTTTGAAACCTGCTTAAAATTGTTTGCGGTAATAGCGTCGTGCGAAAGTGCAGCTAAGGGCACTTAACGATAGCCCGGAAAACGTGTGGTGAGTGAAAGGATGCGGAGTCTGAGGGAAAATAACTTTAGGATTTTTACACTGATTTGAATGTAAAATATCACATAATAAAAGTGAACATTCATTGCTCTTAAAAGTAACTATTTACATGTTGTCTTAGTGTGTAAGAAAACCCTAACACGCGATCGCGAGAACAGGCGTCGCGAGGCACGGTCAGGCCGTAAAAGAGGGAGCTCAGCGAGAACAATTACTTTTGATCTCGTTTTGCTGAAATCAGGAAGGAAGAATTTGGGAGAAAGCGCGCACCTGTATCCTTTCTCGTTAGAAATCATGCGAGCGAGCACTTCAAATCTTGCGCGAGAGAGAAACACAGTGCGCGCGAAAATATGAAATATAATAGGGCCGCTGCTTTATTGGAATTTGAGCGACTTATCATTTGTGCGCATTTTATTATACCTAAACTTAATCTCTTAGAGCTTGAAGAATTTTTTAGCGTGAATAACTTAGAAACCAAAACATTTGAAAACATATGGAGATTTCCTTCCTCGGAGTTTTAAAAACCTATATGCACCAATCAATTCGTTGCGGTTTTATTTGTAATGGAGGTATCCACTAACGATTAGTACTCTTAGGGTTCAAGCTCGTCGTAAACTTATTAGTAAAATTGTTTCACAATTGTAATAGTTCGAAAATTATGAAACGTATATGGCCAAAAACCGAAATCTGTGTATTATCAGAGAAATTTTTAAAATATTACATTTGTTTAGCTTATTAGCTTATTATTAAAGTTAACTAAAATGTTAAGTTAATTTGATTCTCGAAATTTTCCAATTTACTTTCAATAGCAGTTGACTTGACATTTACATTTACAAATCTTTGAGGAAGCAAAAAGAAAATCTGACCGACTCGATGCCAATGATAGTAATCGATACACTAATATTTTAGTCTTTCTCCAAATGTTATTCGGTCAATTGAATTTCTGCAACTCCGTTACACAGATGTTCAATGCAGCTTTTATAGCATTGATCTTTGGAGGAAAGTACGCCGAGCGTGAATCAAATTCTGCTATAATTAGGCACCAGCTCATACCTAGTATATACTTCTGTATGTATTACATTAGAGTAAAGTAAAGTATGAGAATGGTAACGTAAAAGGGAACAACGATTTTCTATCAGAAAAAATGCCTAAAGAATGAGGTTGAGCATCTAAAAGTATTTTCACAGCAAATTTCTTCAAACTTTTCGATTTAAAGTATAAAGTCTCAATTCAGAAAAGTTAGAAAAGCCGCATCAGAGCGCGGCCACACGTTTCCGACACTTGAAAATCCGTCTTCTGGCTCTCCGTTTCTGTCTAGACTCTATATACTGGTCTTTGTAGCGGCGTTTTCCTCCCTTCTTGCCGAGTGCGTCCAAATCCGCACAAAACTCGTCGGTTCCAGCAACAGCAGCAGTAGCAGCCGCCGCAGCAGCCGCCGCACCGCGCCATGCCGCTAATGCGAAATAAATGTCAAAGCCACCCCGCGGTGCACTGCTGGTACCATTGTCGTGGAGCCGATGCAATTCTTACCTTTAGATTTATCTCTGTATAATAACTCACAGAAGAAAATAGGAAACGCGATAATTCGAAGGCAGGTACAGGGAATTTCTCGTGGCAAAGTGAAAAACTTTTTAATGGCGGTCGAGAGAGCAAGCAATGGGCGGGGTGGGGGGGGGTGAGTGTTTTCACGGTATCTGAGTATACGGCCGATAAAATTTTTCTTGTTCCGGATATGCGCGGAAATTCAATGTCTCTATGTGAGGCGCTTCTGGGAAACCGTTGTTGGACGATAGCTTTTGTTGGGAATCCGAGCCATATTCTGAGTTTGAGTAATATTCTTTATCTGTACCTATCTATTGTAATCACATTATTGTAGTTTGCAGCTGTGAGATTTATGTGTTTAAGTGCATGGTCAACTGTTAGATTCTGCATATTTAAATGATAAACATATTACCTTCAATTATTATTCCTTTGTCCCGTGTATTTTATACAATGTACGTAGAATATGTAAACGTTTGTATAAAGAACAATTTTAAAGTAAGAATGAGTATATACTCTTAAAAACGTAGCTAAAAAGCTACTTTTCATTTATATCTAGCTATACGCAAGGACTTACTGCAATTCAACTGATTATTATGCACACATTTTTTAAATTGTCAAAATGTTATTATTTTGTCTACATTTTATTAAATTTTGTATACAATTGTTTAATTGAATTGAGCCTTTGCGCATTATTCTTGGTAAAAATTAGCAAAATAAATTTTGTATGAAAGGCACAAAGGCTCAAATGTTTGGTGTTCACATGCCCTTAGTTATGTAGGAAAAACTAGCAATTTTCAATGAAATTTCATGATTTTTGAAAACTGTCCTTGCGCAAGGGAATGCAAGAATATCATTTTTAAAATCTTATGCATTTTCTAACACCTGCATCACACACAACTGCGAACTACAACATTTTTAAAAACACAATTATAAAGAAAAATAAAATTGTATTAAAATTTCATGGTTAGAATAACCTGAAAAGAAACATTTTCAACTCTATTCATTGACATTACTTTCTTAATAGATTTTTTTTACAAATTCGAGATGAGAATAAGTCAAATAAGATATTCTCAAAGCTTCAGATTGATTCATTGTAATGCTATGTTAGGAACGCGCTGGATTGTGCGCAATTAAGGATGGGGAAAAGATACGTATAAATAACTAACGAATTAATTAAAATGATTTCTATGGCTAATATAGCTAATACAAATTAATTTTCTGTTATAAAAATGTACAATGTATCAAAAAGTGAAATAAAAAAATTATATATTTTTTCGTCAAATCTATAGGACCACCTTAATGTTCATGTACTTTGTCTTGGAGCTGCGTATAAGATCTCATTAGATTGGCAATGCGGCCGACTGATCAGCCTTTCCTACTATGTCAGTCAAAGCGACGTATTGCATATTACTCCTGAAGTCCTAGACTCTACTGACGTATACAACATATCTATCAATTGCTTTAAAATCATGAAAGTATAAATAAACGAATGAATTAAGGTGATACTAAACCCCCCTGTCGCTGAAAAATATGGGGAAACACTTTTTTCATTTAATTCTCAATTACGAGAAAAATCTCTTTGAAAGGTTGTTGTTTTTGATTAAGACCCCTGTGGAAATAAGAAAAGTAATAACACGTAAGAAAAAGTAAGAAAACGTAAGAAAACGTAAGAAAACGTAAGAAGACGTAAGATTATATTGGATTTCGAACATTCTTACGTTTCCTTACGATTTCGTACGGATTGGTACACTCTATTACGGTTTCGAACGTTTTATTACGTTTCGCAATTACATGAAAAAGAATATAACTAGAATTTTCCAGCGATAGGTGACGAGGCATATACAAACCAATTCATGTGTACAAAATAGAAACTTTAAATTACGTAAGTAAAAATTGGCACTTAGAAAATATTTTTCTGGAATATTGTACACTATGGAAGTCTTTTTAATGAGCGGAATTTTCAATGTAAAAATGTAATCTAAAGGGACATATTTTATGTTTCATTACGTTTTCATAAATTTCGTTACGATTATTTACGTTTTCTTACGTTTACTTACGTTTTATTACATTTTATGATTTCCACAGGAGGACAACAACCTTTCAGAGAGATAATTACTAAAAATTGAAAATTAAATGAAAATAGTGGGTCCTAATAACTGTCGGTGAAGGGTGACTTTAGCATTACCTTAACCCGTTAAGGCCGAGACCCTAAAAAAATTAAAAGAAACTTTAGGAAATTGTTGAGAAATATTTTCAGCCCTTAAGGAGGATCTTTCGCTATATATAGAACATATAATAAAAATATTATATCAGAGTTGATAAAGGTCCTATGATAAATAGTGAAATGTACTTAATGAGAGTCCATAACTAGATGAAAGAAAAAAATTATTTCAACACAAAGTAAAGGGATGTCACAAGTGTAAATATTGTCAATTAAAGAAAAAAAACCACAATTATTGTTTTTTATTTCTTAACAAATTTTAATGTTTTGGGACATATGTTTTTCGTTAAACATTTATCTACAAAGTTAAAGAAAAAATATTTTAAAATAATATATTTGTAAGAAGGGAAAGTTAATTATTTACCGTCATGGACCCAGTTTTGTATCACTTCCATACATGAAGATTATGTTATATTAATACTAAGAGTAACTTGTTTTTAAAAAATTAGAAAAAAAAATATACCAAAATTTGCTAACAATATTCAGAATGTTATAGAATCACATGTTCACATGTAAATAAAAGCTAAAATAGTACGTTCTCGGTCCGACCGGCATTGACATCATTTGCTTACTATCGTGTGCAAGAGGTTACACTTCAAAAGTTATCTCGACCTCTTCGATGTTATTAAATTTAATAAACTAATATTTACGTATTTTCATTGTTGGGCATTCAATTTCGTAATAAATGACGAAATTTTTATTAATTTCCTGATTTCGCTGGGTAAAAATAATTCATACATGCTCATATATGATTACATCTGGGTTACATCTAATCGTGTATGTGCATGTATGATTATATATAATCATAACCGGAGTATGGTAACGTATAAACATGTATGCGCTTACATGTGCATATATGAGCATATGTAATAATATCTGATTAGATATGAGCATAGATGATCACATATGATTATATATGATTAATACCATGACAAATATTTCGCTTTTTACTTTCATATAATATGGTCGTTTATGATCATATGTGTACATATATGATTGTGTATGATCTCATATGATCATAATATGGGTCCTAAGAGAAAAGACTTATCTTTCGCGTTACGATTAGAAAATACCTATCTTGCGCGTTGCGATCAGAAACGTACTATTTTTTTTAAGTTGTTTTGTAAGCTCTATATACGATGCTGAAATTTTTTTTATAAAACGATTTGACCTCAAAGTTAGTTAAAGAAATAACCTCTAAAAAGATAGTATGTTTCTGATCGCAACGCGCAAGATATATCTTTCTAATCGCAACGCGTAGGCTAGGACTTTTCGCATCATAACGCGTGAAATAAGTCTTTTCTCTTTGGACCCATCAATATATGCAACTACATGTAAATATTAAATTTTGGATCAGGTGTGTTAAAAATTACTCTATGCGGTAATAAGCATATCAGAAAAAAGAGTATAAACCTATTGCTTTTTTGTCATTTCAATTTCAATTACTAGTCAGAATTGGGGTAATCCCGATCACAATGTTATTTATATGACGCTCCCGACAGTGAGACTAAGAAAACGTTGCACTGCGCTCTCGAGCAGGGCAACTTTGTTTAAGTGTTTTCAATTAAACAGTAGTTATGTGTTACATATTTCACTGTGTAAGTCCGAATAGTAATGCGACTGATCATATGAAGGTTCATATAATTGATTAAAGAAATTTTTCACCTATAAAAGCAACTTTTTCATAGTGACCGGAATTGTACCAAGGCTGACCGGTATTACCTTTTGATGTGGGGTAAATCCGGTCAAAATGCTGTTTTTTATTTGGGCTTATAGTTTCGATATATTAATTTTTGTAGCACTGCGTGATCTAAACCCGCACTTAGCCCACGCTTATCCGTGAGCTAAGTAGCTCATTAATTCACTGTGTAATAATGAATTTACTTAAGTCATGGGCTCGTAATTATCGATAATTAATGACAAAAATCACTCTATAGCGTATTGTTACATATAAGAATAGAAAGAAGAAGAAGGTAACCCCTGTATATACCGTCGAAATATACCAGAAAATAATGTGGATCGAGTAAAATATGTTTCTGAATTTGAGGTTAGTTTCACTTGACATTAGAGCGGCAGATTTTTTTGAATATTCAATTAAATTTTGTTATCTTTTTATGTAAATATTCGTTGTAAATATAGTTGAATTTTTTCTGTTTTTTTCTGAATAACAAATAATTGTAAATGATGAGAGATAGGATTAAAAGGGATGCATATAATAATAATAGTAAACAAAAACAATATAATTCAAATTTTCAAATCAAATAAACTATTTATTAAATATTACAACTGTAAATATACTATTTTAAATAATCACCATAACCATAATAATAGACTATAAAAAACTTTTCATTTCACTAATCTGTTTGAACAGCTTTATTTTTCACTTCACTCTTATGAAATTCAAAGGAACTTTAAAAAAACTTTTGAAAAATATGAAAAGAATTGAAAAAAACTATGAGAATCTGAGTATATATTCAAACACGATTGGAAAACGAATCAAGCACAAGATGCAGTATACACAACGCAGTCAAAATTTTTGCGGAATATTACACCGCTGAGCTTGCGCAACAATCGAGACCTACGCTGAGCATGGTAAATATACCGGTCAAGCGGTAAAATGACAAGATATCGTCATTCTACTCACGGTACAATTACACCGCTTAGCATGGGAAAAATAATACGCAGTGTAAAAGAGCATATGTTAGGATTTGAAATGTTTACGCTTTTCGTTCGTTTGAATAAGTAAATATTGCATTTACATACATTAGATTTCAATCGGCGGGTTTATATCACACGTGCTATAAAATAGTATCCGATACTCGTGATCTAAGTAAAGGCTCATTATTTCACGGCGTGTATAGCGCCCTCGCCCCGCTCGGGCGCTAACTACACGCCGTGAAATAATGGCCTACTTAGATCACTTGTATCGTAATATACTATTATATAAGACCGATAAGAAATATTTAAAGTCAATGGTCTGAACTAACATAAAAATTATTTAAAGTTAAAGAAAACCAATTTGAAAGTGGAAATAACAAGTACGTTTGCTTAGGTGTCCAGCAATACCACGTTCTCCCCTACAGAGGAGGCTAAGGCAAATTGGAATGCAAGGCAAACTAGGGTACACGCTTTATTTCGTGTTGTACATAGTCGCGCCGTGTTAAACCGATTGAAACCTCTTTAATATGTACTAGAAAGGTATAAGAATAAAGCACATTTTTAACTACAAACAGCTGTCAAATTATCTATAAAACCATGCTTTTGAGTATATTGATACGGCGTACGTCGCATAAATTTAATGGGCAACTAAAATACAAGTACATTTTTGTTTACAACATATTAATGAATATATCCTAAAAATTTAAACTTGCTATGAAATCAAAAGTAACTGTATGCATAATTTCATTTTGTGTTAAAGTATATTAAAACTTGTTTTTAATAATAACAAAATAAAGTTTAGTTGAATAACTGAACATTTTACAACTCATTGATATTATGATTTATATTATAATAAAGATATATGGTAAGTTAGATACTTTATTTTTTAGTAATCAAAAAAAGAAATATAATCTCTAGTAAAAGAAGTAAGACTGAAGAACTTTCTGACCACTCAAAATACAGATCCATCTATCTTCTATCATTATTATTCTACAGATAGTTATAAATACATTTGAATGTTTATTTGTAAACTTCTAGTATTAAGGGGTTAAATTAAATTTATTATTAAAGGGTGTTACAATATGAAAATTTGAAATGTTAAAAAGTCTATATTTTTTCTAAAAACAGCTTAAATGTTCAATTTTATGCTTAATTGTATTATGTACATAACAAAGAAGTTAAAAAATTATCCAACCTAATCTATTACCTATTGTCTTCATCGGTGCTTTTAAGAAACTTTAGTTTTTTGGTCACTGCAATGAATAGATGTATAAAGAATGTAAACAAATTTTTTTAGGTCAAACGATTTAAAATTTGAAAAAATAAATTAGGGCAACTGTGATTTTGTCAATTTTTGGAGTCACCGATGAAGACAATAGGTGAATATAGAAGAGAATAGCAATGGGTGAGGTTGGATAATTTTTTCTGATTATTTTTCAAATTCCTTGTTATGTGCATAATATGATTAGGCATAAAATTGAACATTTAAGATGTTTTCAGAACAAATATGCACTTGATAACATTTTTTTTTATTTTCTTATTTAGATACCCTTTTACCACCTTAAGGCTATAGTACAACCGAAAGGGTCAAAAAAACAACTTTCGTTTCTTGAAATAACTATTTCTAGAAGCTCACATTATACGAGAGAAAGCTTCAAAATATTTTTTAAAGCATCCAATAAGTTTTTTTAATATTTTTATAGTAGTTAATTACATTGGCTTATATGCAATTTGCAATCTTTAAAGTCGTTTTTCTAAGCACTTCATTTTTGGCCTCAAAAATGCTCCTTGCGCAAATCCGCGCGGTGAAATAATTTGAAACTTCACAGGATTATAGTTTCTTACATTATGAACATATTGTTAGAGCGATTTTCCATACATACTCTCGTATACACATTTTCAACACGAACTTATGAAATATATTACTTTTTGATTTATGTGAGTAAAATTTGTATACGGAGGTTATATGAAAAATCACTCTGACAATATGTTTATAATATAAAAAACAATAATCCTGTAAAGTTTCAAATCATTTTAACGCGCGCATGTGCGCATGGAGCATTATTAAGAACAAAAATGAAGTGCTGAGAAAAACGACTTTAAAGATTGCAAATTGCGTATAAACCAATGTAATTAAATGCTATAAAGATATTCATAAAACTTATAGGATGCTTTAAAATGCAATTTGGAGGTTTCTAACGTGTAAAGAGAGCTTCAAGGAACACTTTCTTGAAAAAAAAGTTGATTTTTCTATCCATCAAGAGTACTCTAGCCTTAATACGGAGGATATATAATATATCTGATATATATATTGTGTTTTTAGAGATTTTATTTAAATACGAGAAAAATTTCATAAGTTAAAATCTGGTCAGGTATGAATTGAATTGGTATTTCTCATCGTCTATACCTAAAATAGACTTCAAGTAACGTAAATTACCTGCAATAAAATAGATAAACAGAATTCATTTACAATTTATTAGTAAAATGATGCATTATTTAGACGCTAATACATTATATACTTTTTTATATCCTTACATTTGATAACTTGTATGCAGAATCCATTCCATAACAAAAATTATTACAAATTTTAATAACAAAAGTTTTTTAAAAATTCCGATATTAGATAAAAATTTAATGTACAGAAAATAATTCTGATGACAGAGACTGACTTTATCGTTTACAAAATTAAGATCACTAATTCTGAGGAGTAATTTTTTTTATCCCATATCATTAAAAAAAGATTCAGGACACAGTATGAAACACTATTATTATAATACAGCTTTTTACTAATTTTTTCAAAAAATTTCAAGTTATAAAAGTTAAGAGCTGATTACAAGTGATTCGTTATCGCTTAGAATGCAACTTTTAATAGCTTATAACTTCCATAATTTGAAGTTTATGTAGAAATGGGCGAATTAACATACTAGAAAAGAATAATTTCATCCCTTATTCCCATTTTCAGGCAGATTTCTTGCATAATTATTTTTCGAAATTTATTTGAAAAACTGTTCACTTATATCGCTATATAAAAAAGTTTGATTAACTGTTTGATTAGGTAAACTGTATTAACTATTTTTCCCATACTAATATATTAGTATAATGTATTTAAAAAATGAAAATATTTCATAGGTGTGCTCTAAAACATTTTTTAATGATTTGGACAACAACAACAATTTTTTTTCAGCTCATACATATTTACGGTGACATGTGGTCATATATGATTATGACCATATATGAGTATATATGAACGATAGTCATGCGCATTAATAGTCGTTAAATGTGACATTGTCCGAGTAGAAATAATTGTCAGGCCGCCTGACCAAATTTATTGGGCCAAGTCAGGCTCCCTTGTTCAGCCTTGACTTGGTGTGTAATGGCGCGCAAGTATGGGCCAAGCTTAGCTGAGTCGATTATCAGCCGATAACCAGGCGCTAGTCCGGCTGAGTTGTGAACAATAAAAATATAAAGTAGCGGAAAAACTTATAACGCACTGTTAAACGTAAATTAGTTAACATTATTAAGATTTAATTGTTCGAACTTTAAAGCGAAATAACTTAGAAGTAGAAAAAGATTTTAAAATCTTCATTAAAAGTTACTTATTTATTCATTAAAATTGAGGTTAGAAAGCTATGAAAAATATTCAAATTCATGTCGAGTCTAAACTTAAGCTTGATTGATAATGCACTTTTGTGTCTTACACATCGCAGTAAATATGTTATAAAACTTAGAAATTTACAATTTTTATTTTTAGATCAAACAAAATTTTCTTTTATATTGAAATAAGTTTATAAAAGTTGAAAAATAATATTCTTTTTATACTACAAGAATATTATAAGTTTGTGTTGAGGTGAATTTGGCTAAATCCCATATCAATGCTCTCAAGTATAAAATATTATATTTCAGTTAATTAGTCTAAATAGTCCGTCTTTTAACGGTTTTATAATATATAAATCAACTCGATATATACTTATACACTATATAGGTATGTGCAATTTTCAAGTGTAAGCCTCGATCGTTACGCCTAATCAAAGAAAAAAGTTGTCGAAGATATAACTATTTTTTCTTACTTCTTTGATTACAAACTTATATAATGAATTTCAGATGAAAAATATTTTTATTAGATGAAATGAGTTTGCTAGAGTTAAAAGTAATATGCAATTTCTTTCTACTGTAAGAATAAACTGATAGCCACAAAATTTCAATCTCTTTCGTATATAGTTCATTGTCTCTAGCATTTAAAACATGTATTATGTAGTACAACTAGACAAAATAAGGAAGTAAACAGTGGTAACTTATAATTAGGCTCCAATAGCATAATAATGAATCCAAAAGTAAATTTTTTCAAACCCAAATTGAAAATTGCAAATTACCGTAATATATTCATTCGTATACTTTTGGTGTTACTAAATATCATTATCTGTGATGAATATTCGTTGAAAATGTTTTGTTTATAAGAAAAACAGTAAAATGTTATTCTCTACTATAACTGCTTTTATTAAGTACAAATATACTAGGTATATACGCAGAAAATAATAAGAAGTATAATATGTACTCTATATTTGATCCTCTTATTTATATTATTGATATTATTTCTTCGCTACAGTGTGTAAGACACACAAAATCAATCAAGCTAGACTAGACATTTATTTGAATATTGTTCATGGCTTAACCTTAATTTAACCTCAATTTTAAGAAATAAACAAATATCTTTTGATGATAATTAGATAGTCTTTATCAACTTCTGTATCATTTCGATATAAGTTCAAACAAGTTTTTACCATTATACCTTACGTTTTGCTGTTGACAGTTCAGCCGGACTAGTGCCTGCTTATAGCCTGATAATCATCTCAGCCAAGCTTGACCCTTACTCGCGCGCCATTACATCCCAAGTCAGGGCCGGATCTGACAGTTGCATGATTTGGGCCTGACAATAATTTTCAGGCACCGGATCTGGCTCGGATATTCGCCTGACATCAATTTCTACTTTGGTGCAAATAGCAAAAGTAGCTCAGTGGTTAGGGTTGTTGCTCAGAAATCTGTAGGTCTGAGGTTCGATCTCATTTCGGAAATATTTTTGATTTATTCACAAAAATTATCCTTATAATTGTCACACATAGTCATATATGATCATATATGATTATATGTGATTACATCTGCCATAACTCGGATATGCTCATATATGATTATATGTGATTACATCTGCCATAACTCGGATATGCTCATATATGATTATATAATCATAAACATTTATTCTGAGTGCGCCATCGGATTTCTCATAAAAAATTAGGTTTAAAAAAATTTCATTCTCCCTTCGACCATTTAAATATTACTAGGCTGAAAATTCAGTACAAAATTAATAAACACTCTTAAAAATTCAGTCAAACATACCCGAAGCGTAGCAGAAGTAGAGAGGAAAATATTGGAAGCTTGTCAGATTACGTAAAGCGTATTGAATACGAAATAATTTTTATTCCACACCCCACTAGAAAGCCCACGTTTTGCCCCTGATAAGCGGGGCAAAAGTGGCATATTTTTCCCGAAAACTAGTTTTGCGGGGCAAAAGTAAAATTAGCGGGACAAAAGTAAAATTAGCGGGGCAAATGTAAAATTAGCGGGGCAAAAGTAAAATTAACGGGACAAAAGTAAATTTTTTCTAAAAAGAAATTTCAAACATTTTCCAAAATTTCAAAAATTTTCCCAATATGATAATATATGATCACATATGGACATATATGACTTACATGCATTTCCGATTTCAGTTTTTGCAATAAGTCTTGAAAAACAATTCAACTGGACTTCAGATATCTCTAGTTCCCAATTTTGGATGTATCATGCTGATGATAACACTCAAATTGACGGACTAAGCTTTGATATTTTTATTTTCAAAATATTTTTTTTAAAATTAATATTACTCACTAAAAAAAGTAATTTCATGCATCAATATACGACCATATATGTCCATATGTGGGCATATATGGATTTACGTAAAGGTACAAATAAAAATACATATATAATCATATATACCCATATATAATCATATATAGCCATATATTGCCATATATGACCATATATAACCAGATATGATTATATATGACTATATATGGATGCATACTAAATTGCATATAAAATCCCATATATAACTATATGGCTATATATGGCCAAATATGCTAATATATTATCTTATATATATATGGCCATGTTTGCTTTTAATTTGCAAAAAAAATTGCCTGTAATCAAAAGTGTAGTAATTTATAAAGTAAATTTTTTTAAATAAACACAGAAAATAGAAGAAAATATTTGTTTTGCATATTGTCACTTGTCGTATTATTTGCGTTGATTGATTGATACAGAATTAAACTTTATCGTTTCAGAATGATTTTTCTTAGTTCGTTTAATAATGTGAATAGGATTTTCACGTATTGGGTTTACGTGTCCTGCAGCAGAAGCTCTTACCATACTGGTGTACATCTAAAATTCCGTTTTACATTGCGCGTATTCTGGGTAAGTGCACTGCGTGCAGAACGCTTGCGCCAATTCCCGCAGCAACTTTACGGGTATAGCGCATTCGAGATGCACAGTCTATTTAATTAGGACTCTCGGAGATATTTTCAAACACTCGTGAGTTTTGCTGGAATTTTATTTAATGCGCGGCTTCTAGTGATTTGATGTTATTAAGACGTTGCATATACAGTAGTTTGATTTAACCCTCTCATCCCCTAGTTTGACCCCCTCACCTCTCCTCCTCCCCCTCTTTCCCCTGCTCATGCCCCCCTCATTGTATTTAGTTTTATATAATGTTTTTAAAAAATCTCTCATAATGATTAATAGGAAAATATCCAGACTTATAAATAGATAGAAACGATCTTTCAGGTAAATAGAGAAATTGATACATAGATAGCTGCTCTTTTTTGTGTTATATGGAGTGGTTACATTATTTGAAAAACATTTAAAAACTAAAATTAAATTCAGTTAAATTGTTTTAGGATTTCAAGACAATTTTTTATTGATAAAGTTTTCAATTATCAATCCAATTTTTTTGTAAAATAACATTTAAATAAAAGTTTCTTCTATTTTTTCCACACAACCCAGGAGGTAAAAAGATGTGTGCGTTGATTTCTTTGTTTTGTTTAATTTAATATGTTGATTAGAAATTTAAGTATTACTGATGGTTTATGTAACGGTACAAGATTAAAAATAATAAAATTATTTAAATATAATATTGATACGTTAAGTTAGAGGATTTACAAAATGCCGAAGATTTGCAAAATTTACAAGATTTAAACGAACAAATTGATGACTATTTAGGACAGGAAGAAGAATATGAAAATTATTTACATTCTGTAGATAAAAATTGATATTACACTAAATTAAATAATGTAATAGACAATTTTGTTGGAAAAGACGGTGAATTAGAAATTTTCAAAAATTGGGAAAACGTACCATGTTATATACGGTTGCAAGTCTCTGAAATTTTAATGTTAAAGGTAGAAAACAATGATCCAATTTTAAATTATTATCTTTCAGAAAGTTTGGAAAAGTATTATAAATACGTTACAAATATTGCGTGTATTGTATGGGTTATAAAATTTGGTTAATCATTTATTTATTTCGAATACGCCATATTTCCACTTCAAATTTTTAATGTTTCATATATTCACATATTATAACTAATTATTAAAATAAAGAAAAATTAATAAAATATTCAAAACACAATCATAAAAGTAATCATATAATTAATAACGTGATTATTTAATATTATTTCAAGACATGGTGTAGTAATATTTTATAAGCACAACCTTATTAGGTAAGAAAGCATTTCATTTTATTTTATTAAATTTTTTTCCTTTTAAAAGTATATTTATATGCTTACTTTTTGACACCCATTAGAAAAAAATTAAGTAGAACATATTAATTTTAAATTGATAAATAGATCTAAATATACACAAGTGGTATATATAGATGTATTTTACAAGTTAAATACTGTTCTATAAAATTTTATTTTATTGGGTATACACACCGGAGATAGGAAGGAGACAAATGGGTAATCTCTATTGCAAATGAATAAATTAAAAATTATAACAAATACTTGAATGATAAATATAATATAGAATTATCTACGTTAATTATTATACAGGTTATCGTAATGATTTTTAAGTTAATCTTTTTCAATAGAGGTGGGAAAGGGATTCTGATAATTAAATGATAATCATGAAAAATATATGTGAGTTTATTATGTCATTAAATCACATTTATTTATCAGTACATTATTAAATATAATTATTAGTAAATTAAACAAAACAAAAAATCAACGTACCTTTCTATTTACTTCATAGGTGGTGTGGAAAAAATAGAAAAAATAATTATATTATTTCCTTATAAGAATTAATAATGTCAAGCAAACAAATAATTTTAATTATTGTTGTAAGATGTGCGGGTTGGTGAGCGGAGCGAGCAGGGAGCGCAGCCCCCTAGTATATATATATATATATATATATATATATATATATATATATATATATATATAATTCTTTTAAGTTATTTTTGCGAATGAAACACGATTTTAACTGTTGAACCCCTTTATATTTTGCATTGAAATTTTATAGGTTTATCAGAAATAACTAAGCATAGAACTGATTAAATTTATCTGCAACATTTTCTACAACATTGTTGATTATTCCTAAAATCACTTCCATCAATGTAAACATTTAATAAATGATTGTGCATATCTCTTGGAGAAAGCATTGTTCTAAGGCAGTTAGCAGTATTTTCTTACACTGAGAGAATGGTTCAGTTAGGCTTGCCGAAGTCGCATTGCTAAGTTTGCGGAGGCCATAGTCTGTCATTCTTACTGAGGAGTTCGGTAAAAACTGCGGAACAGTTCGGCTGTTTTGGCGGATGTGTATTAAAAATGATGTGTGGTGTTGCGCTTTATTATAGTCTCATTATCACGTTTGCGATAAGGTAAAACAGAAGTAAGGTTAAAGTAGAACATCGAAAATGTAACTTAGACTAACTAATCATATATAAAAAGGTTACAGTAACAAAAAAATAAGAAATTCATTAAAATATTGATTATTTGTGAAAAAGTGAGGTTACGGAGACTCAGCTGCCGAACTTGTTCCGCTATTCTTGCCGTACACATAACAACGTAACGATTCAAATTTACGGATCAGACAAGTTGATAAATTTTTATATTTTCGAGATTCCTAGGTTAGAAAAAAATATGTTTTTAAAAAACGTATGTTTGTATGTATATATGTATGTATATATGTATGTATGTATGTGTGAGTATGTGCGGATGTATATAGGGATGACCGAGGCAAAGTGAGCCAAAAAAAGTTTGAGCACTTATATATAAATATATCTCAACTATCAATAATTCGAAATATATAAAAAAGGTAATATAGACTTTATTTAATATAAATGTCAAGCACCAAGACTGCAAAGTAATTGAAAGTATTTTAAAATTAACGTATAAGAAAAAAATCAGAATGCATACTTTGTCACGACTTGGGGTAATGTGAGTCTTTCCACAGGGTAAAGTGACCTTAAATAAATATGCAGATTCAAGTTTAAATTACGATAAATTAATAAGTTTTATTTAACTTTTAATAGTAATTTAATCAATTTATTAACAGACATATAAGTTTAAAGCTTTATAAAATGTATTTATCAGACATAACCGTAGAGCCAGTTTGAAGTTACACTTTCTTTTTTACATTCTTTATATAAGCTCGCTTTACCCCGGTCAGTTTGCCCCGAATGCACGTGCCACGTAAGAATGTTTTTTTAGAGATTTACGTATGTCTTATTGTATTAAAAAAATATCGATCAGTGGCTCCAAAATTCATTGCTAATTTTTTTTACTAAATGACCGATTATATGTACCACGAAGCGTTTAAAAATCATTGTTTACTTAGATTATTTTGATACATAACACTTCTTTATCTAACAACCAAAGCATGAAAAATTATCATATCGAGTGGCTCAAAAATTCATTGTTAAGTTTTTTACATATAACCGATTATATGTACGACGAAGCATTTAAAAATCATTGTTTACTTAGATTATTTTGATATATAAGTGCAATTAATATAAATGTTTTATTTATGTCGAAATATAGAGAAAGCCCACTTACCCCGAGGCTCACTTTACCCCGGTCTCCCCTAACCAAATTATGTGTCCACCACAACTCAATTTTGGAGCTGAATGTATAATATTAAGGACTTCTTTTGATATAATAGTAAAAATAAAATTTTCTTTTGGTAGTTTGCATACAACATACATGTTCTTAAAGTATGCGTGATTTACTTTCTATCTAACTCTTGAAACGCCATTATGAAATTATTAATAAAAGAAAACGCTAATTTAAAGAATGAAACTACTATTTTCAAATAGTAGCTATTTTATCAGAACAAAAATAATTTTGTACGTTAGTTTGTATGGGATGTATCAAATATAAACGCATATTCTGAAAGTGTGCATGATTTCCTTTCGACCTATGCCTTTTAAAACTATGACCAAGCTATTTTTTAAAAAATACACAAATTCGAAAATTGTATACGTTTTTCCTTGTATATCTTTTTCTAATAAGATTCTGAATTAACTCCTTTTCGAAAATTCATTTTGATGAATCAGTAAGCAGTATTTTCTATTTTCTACATTATAAACAAATTGTTTCCATTTTAGATAAATTTATTAATCTTTTTTTTACTAACCCCTCTTAGATTATGATAATTGATAATAATAATATAAAAAGAAAGCTATAACACACTTCGGGCAGGTAGTGCAATTTGTAATGCCCAACTTTCTCTTGCATAAATATAATACATAGAGACAGAGATTTTTGAAAAAGTTATTTTTCTGACTCAAGAAGCTCGAAAACATAAGGAAGGAAAACATCGCTATTGTCCTCTAGCAAGGCTTACAGCCTGCAAGTATCTCCGCCATCCGCGCTTTAAAGCAGGCGGTACACATCCTATAGAGGGGGTCAAAATCGTGCAGGGGTTGCGAGGAGGCGAGCGAAGGGGGCGAATGAACTCCCGGATGACGCCGCCACCTCTGCCGCGTTGTGGTGGTAGATATCGACTGGACGCGCGCGCACGCGAGCAACTCCTCCGCACGCACCTGAACGCCGCCGCCGTAAAACCGCGCCAGGATTAATGCACCAAAGTACGCAGCTCAATTTTAATATTCACCTCAGTCCCGGCTCAGCCCTACTGATTTTCTTTTTATTTTATTTCTCTTGCTTGCTTTCGACTTCCTTTACACGTGAGGCTATAAGAGGCTGGCGCACAATTCATATATATATGCTTTATTGCACTGCTCTCGGGTAAACCATATTTTCTGAGTGTCACTTAACTTTATTAATGTTTGGCTCCTAATTCAAATTATTATTATGTAAAGCGATTTTTCGGACTCTCTTATACAATTAATTATATATCTTACTACCTAGAACAACAGAAAAAATAGGTAGTGATTGCCGCTAAACGTGTGGTTAGGCAGAATATAATGCGGAATGGGTATATCGGAGACGTTAAGCATCACGTGGAAGAAGTCCTAATGTATCCCATCGATTGCATTATACGATCTTGGATGGTGAAGAATATTATACAATTATAAAACTAATAACTTATTGTACGTGCTATGCCCTCATTATTAAATAGAAATGATTTAGTATTTGAATAATTTAATTATGAATCATGAAATTATTTTGTAGACAAGGATCGAAGATTAATGTGTCGCAACTTGTGAGGTATTGTCAACCCACTTCACTCGATTTTATACACAAAATACTAATGTATAAAATTACGTTTGTCACAGATATCTTTAAGAGGTAACAGCACTATAAAAACTCACAAACACTATTTATTGAAATATAGAGCTCTGGCGAGAGTTGTGTAGGAGCGACAAAAAAATGGATAAGAATAAAAAGGCCGAAACTCCGGCAAAGAGTGGAACGGATCGAGAGCAGGCCAGCAGATTTCGGAAAAAAGTACTTACCGTTCAGTAAGTCTTAGTCAACCAAATATCTTTACAAATACTGTGAATTTCAATGAATTAAATACCTCTCAATTACAATGTTTTAGCGGAGGCTGTATAGTATCTGAATATTGGAAGTAGGAACGATGTACAAAGTAACATTCATAAATATACGTACGCAAGAATTTTCATACTTTTGTCGCCAAAATACTGTTGTATATATTTTTGCATAAATCTTTTACGAATTTTTATAGTATTCTTTACGAAAGCCTTGACAAAGAGAATATTTGCTACGTCTGTATATCGACACCTTAGCAGAAGAACCTCGTATCTCGGACTGCGCGTGAAGAACCTCCTATCTGGGTCGGCGCGTGAAGAAGCTCCTATCTCGACTCGCGCGAAGAACCGTAACTCGTCGCGGCGAAGAACATCCTATCTCGGCTCGAGTGAAGAAGCTCCTAACTCGCAGTGGCAAAGAATATCCTATCTCGACCCGCGCGATATATAAAATGATCATTCCGCTCAGACGTCGATATATAAATTGATCATTTACCCGTACGTTTTAAACAAAAATGTATCCTTCGTTTTAATACATGAATAGGATAACTACAATTGTAAAAAGATAGAAATTAATATACAAACTATTTTTTTAAACACAAACCAATAATATATATTCTATTAAAGTCTTGAATTTAAAATTAGCTAGTTATCATTAAAACAATCTGCGGTCTTTTTGTCCAGCGATTTGCGATTAAGTGTTAGTGACAACACTATCTATGCCAAAAAGCACAGAATTATACAATAGTTTTCTATAAATTGACACCTAATGGTGGATTCACAAATTATATGTTACAACTCATTAAATTCACCCGGAAACGCGATCCTACACGGAGAGAAATTGTGCATTAAATTTTATAGAAAATGTCTGGAATTTTTACCAGAAAGTTTGGTAATTTTGTCACAGACTGACATTTAGTAAATTTTATTATTATTTTACTATAATTTTTCTAACGATTTTAAATCGTTAAAAAAATGCTACGACTGGGAATTGAACCTCCGCCCACGGCACGGGAGGCGGATCATTTACCACTGCGCCAACACTGTTTCATACCAACAACAGTACTCCTTATCGTTCTCATAATTTACATTATTCAAAGCCAACTGATAATACAAGCCAAAATATATCTTAGCAAAATGATAATTATTATGTTTATAAATTAATTTAAACAATGAAAAACATTTTAAAGTAACTATTTAGAAGCTGATTGCTGTTAATAAAACGTCAGTAATGCTAAGAATATGTGTTTTTGATCATCGCATTTTAAGGTTTGTTTCAGCTCACGACAGAGAAGTCTAAAAATGACTGTACTGTCCAGTAAAATTTCGTACACATTACAGTAAAATTTACCAAACATACAGTAAAATTTACCAAACGTACAGTAAAATTTGCTAGAAAGTTTGGTAATTTTTTGGATTTTTGCAGTCTGTCAAACGTTTTGTAACATTTACTGAATGATTTCTCTCCGTGTATGGGTCACAATCTATGGACATATTATCAATACATTGCTAGGAACTTTGGAGTGTGTTGCAATAACATTTTGTTTATTATTATTTTCCAGAGAACAAATCAATTTTTGGGAAATTATTAATACAAATAATTGCTTTTAAAATGGAGAATTTTTGCATATAATACAAATTTTTTTAGGTTTTAAAGATATTTTTTATAAAAGGTTCAAATTCCGGCCAAGAGTGTAATAGAATGTAAGCGGGCCAGCCGAACTCGTAAAATTCGTAATTAATCATTATTTTGTAATTAAAACATTATAAAATATCATACATACTATAACATTATGAAATAATACATTTTAGTATAACTCACTTTTGCATCGAGTTACTATATTTTTTTATAGTTTTTTATAGTACAAAATTCAAGGTACAATAAATTTAATATTAAATAATCGACCGGTTCAATTCACATGTCAAAACTGGTTCCTACTAAACCGATTTCAGTTCTACTAGATTATGCAAATTTGATCAACTATCTTCCTTATAATTAATTATAATGATCAAGTCAAATGATACCTATTTCAAGTAATTATTCGCTGGACTCATAAACAAATTGAAATCTACATTGTATATTTATTTTTAGTATATCAAAAATCTATTAAAATGAAAGAAAACAAAATCAAATTTTATTTTTAAATAAAAAAAATTTATGATATTTATTTATATTTTAATAATTAAAATTATAATCTAGAACATTCCTCTCTATTTTCAAACCTTCACTTTTACCGTGTGGTCTTAAGCACACACAATTTTCCTTTTTTTATTTATTCGGTAAAAATGTTCCTTTTGATATGTAGTATGTATGTGAATATTTCATATTGTTTAATTTTTCAAAGTTGATCAAGACTAAATATGAGCATGTAGTCATGTTTTACATTTTTTAGCAAGCTTCAACCTCCATTTAATTATTTAATACAATTAAAACTTTTTAACAAATTGCAACAAAGGAATTTTTAGCAAATTTCATGAATTTTTCATAAAAAATGGTTCCAAAACCTTTTAATGTCCCTTCCGATTAATTAAACTCTTTTTACAACTTAAAATCCTTAAAAAAAGTGGGTTTGATCACTTAAGCCATTAAACCAAAAATTATGGAAATAACTTTTATCAGTACAAAGATGACTGCTATAGTCGCAAAATGGTAACAGTGCAATATTTATATAACGAAAATCAAAATAACATAAAATATTGTTAAATATATATATATATATATATATATATATATATTTAACAATATTTTATGTTATTTTGATATATATATATATATATATATATGGGTCTCTGAGAAATCGACTTAAAATAAAATTATTTTTTTATTTCTTAGGTAAAAATGTAGAACATATGTGAATGTTTTCAAATTTTTAAAGCCCATATATTTAAAGTTGTTTGAAGATAAATATGAACTTATTTCAAACATGTGCATTTTAATAATTTTTGTAACAATATTTCATGTTAATTTGAAATATTTTTATAACCATAAATCCATAAATTGATATTTAGGTAGTTTCATAGGCAACCTTTGCGGATAAAAATCGAATTCATAACTTTCGATATTCCGAAGATATCGATAAATACGTAAAAACACGTTTACCTCCTCTTCACCCTCTTAGAGGTGGATGGGGGTAAAATCCGTCCTTATCTCACCCCTACACCATAAGAGATATATACCACAAAAATGTCGAGTCAATAGATCCAGTGGTTTGGTCTGGACGTTGATGAGTGAGTGAGTGAGTGAGTGAGTGAGTGAGTGAGCCAGTGAGTAGGTGTATCGGACATCTTCTTTTATAGATATATATTGATTTATAAATATTTATTTTGCTTCTTAATTATATTTAGTTGAAAATTAACCTAAAGAAATTTATACTTTTTCAAAAAATTCGCGCATGACTTAACTTAATCTTTTGTCATCAATAAAATCTTGTTTCGTTGGATAATTTAAAGAAATATAGTACAAAAATATTAGAACACATTTCACCCTTTTTCACCGTTTAGGGCTGGAATTTCGGCAAACCCAGAAATATGTTGTTACGTAATCGTATTTCTGATATTTTGCCACAAGAATCAATTTAAAATCTTATTTCCTTGCAGAAATACAGTAAAAACCATAAAAACACATTTCACCCCATTTCACCCCTTCGGGGTGGAATTTTAAAAAATCCAGAAATCTGTTTTTACATAAATCCTATTTCTGATATTTTGACGCAAGAATCAAATTAAAATCTTATTTTCTTGCAGAAATACAGTAAAAAACATAAAAACACAGTTCATTCCTTTTCACCCGTTAGGGGTGGAATGTCAAGAAACCTTTTCTTAGTGAGCACCTATCATTTAGTAGGAAAATACCCACAATTTTTCAAGTTGATCGGTCAGTTCAGTGGTTTTGGCTGAGCGTTGATGAATCTGTCAGTCAGTCAGTCAGTTAGGTCATGTTCTTATATGTATATCGAAGAAATTTCCACACTCATCGTAAAATACTCAAAAAACCAACGCAAACTATCGAAAATAATGCAGGAACACAATGATATTACTCACGATTGGCTAAGGCTCTCAGACTCCTAATGTCTTCTTAAGGCTCTATCGCCTTTATTATATACTCTAGACTCGATTGTTTCACTTACGGGTAAAGCTCAGCGTAGCCATCTAGCGGCACTTTATCGGTACTACATACTTTACTATGTATGTGAGACATGTATGAATCTACTTTGATTGGAGAACACAGTAAAAGAAAGAAAAAACACATCTTAACCCTTTCCACCGCCGGGGTGGAATTTTAAAAAACCGTTCCTCAGTGAGCACCTACTATGTGGGTGATACGTACCCACAAATTTTCAAGACGATCGGTCCAGTGGTTTTGGCTGGGCGTTGATGAATCAGTCAGTCAGAACAAGTTCTTTTATGTATATAGATATTTGGTAAACGTCAACAGTGAACACAGAAAGCTCATACTTATTTCGGAGTCGGTGTTCAGGAGAGAGACAAGAATAATGCACATCTCCAGTTTGTTATGCCAAGTCAAGTCGTGCAGCTCTTGTGGCAATTTTAGCATTTGCGAAGCTTCTTCATTGATATCGCCGACATGGAAATGGAATAATATATATATATATATATCTTAAAATTTAGTATTTCATGTCAGCTTTCATTCTAGACTTTGTGCATAATAGTCTTAAGCTAAATATAATTCCTGCAGAATTTTTAAATGGTGATTTTTGATTACAGTTACACAATGGAAATACTGAAAAACAGTTTGCTATTTAAAGATTCTGCAAAAATTATATTCAGCTTAAGACCATTTTCTTACAAGTGAAAGCAAATATGAAAAACTAAATTTTAAGATTTTTTATTTTGAAAAAGCTGATGTCGATTTTCTAGAATCTTAATCACAATATATTACAATGCGTGGATTCACAAGGTATATTAAAAATCAAACAATGTTGGGAAAATTGCAAAATATTAAAAAAAATGCATTTTTCGACCATTAATTGCCCTTAACATTTAATACCTTGGGGTCTGAAATTTTTGTCTAATATTCAGGGTACACATACTAATATTTATATATATATATGGGTGGTTCCGCGTCAGGTGAGCATGTCCAAAACCAAAAATATCTACAGCTCTGAAAAAATATTAGTATGTGTACCCTGAATATTAGACGAAAATTACAGACCCCAAGGTATTAAATGTTAAGGGCAATTAATGGTCGTAATTTATATATATATATGGTAATATATATATATATATATATATATATATATATATATATATATATATATATATATATATATATATATATATATATATATATATATATACTTTTTTCTGAAAAGTCACTAATTATTGAGATAAAAATCAAACAATGGCAAAATTTCAAAATATTAAAAAGACGCATTTTTTAACCTTTAATTTGTCCTTGACATATAACACCTCGAGGTCTTAATTTGTTGTTATAGCACTGGGTGGCCTAAATCCGCACTTAAGTCACGCCTATCCGTGAGAGCGGATTTAGGCAAGCAGTGCTATAAAATAGTATGCGATACTAGTGTCTTAAGTAGCCCATTGGACGGCGCGAATCTCGCCCTCGCTATACTCGGGCGCTAGTCTCACGCCGTGTAATACCGAGTCACTTAAGTCACACGTATCGCAATGTACTGTTACATATTCTAGGTACACATATCAACATATTATTAGAGTTTTATACATTTTTATTTGTGGACATGCTCACTTGACAAGGTACCACCTATATATATATATATATATATATATATATATATATATATATATATATATATATATATATATATATATATATATATATATATATATATATATATATATATATATATGTGTGTGTGTGTGTGTGTGTGTGTGTGTGTGTGTGTGTGTGTTTGTGGGTGGGTGTATGTATGTGTACATTCGTGTGTGACCCAATATTGATTATTTATGACCTAATTATAGACAAATATTATGTTACAAATTTAATTCAAATTTCCATGGTTAGCTTAAAAGATATACAGTTGCATTAAAACTTGTTTTCCCGCATTATAAAATAACAAGAGATAATAAACATTATTGTCTTAAAACATAGCTAATTTCAATTTTCTTTAAAAACATTTGCACTCAGCTAAGTACATTGTACAAAAAAAATTATAAAATTATGTTCATTATTTACCTTTCGATTTCTATTTTTCGAATCTTCCTTAAAAGATCGAGAAAAATCAACCTCGCTTGATAACAAATAATCAATTTATAAGAGATTTAAAAATGTTTTAAAAAATACCTAACTTCAAATATCTGAAATATAAAGGTGTATGACCTGTACAAAGAAGTCAGCTAAGACATAGTAAAAAGTAACTTTTTGGAAAGTTTTAGATAGAATGCTGCCTATTTTCTTCAGTTATCGTTGGAGAAAGAAAAACGATATTTTTTACAAAATGATTTTTTTCCCTATCATAATTTCCCTTTACTCAATATTCTTCTCCATGCTCTTAATTAGCTCAAATTTTTTCGAATTTATGATATTATTTCTAACATACGAAAAAACCCGAAAACATACCGAAAAACTAAAATTCAAAAATCGAATAACCGAAAACTTGTCGGGTTGGATACACAAAATTCTTTTTTTTCTATTCGCTTATATCAATAATTTAGGAATGTTATATGAATTAAAATTATTCATTGTTAATGAAAACATATTTAACTTGCATTTGGATAGTTTTATTATTTAGACTATATTTAGATTCAATACTTTGTGCAGTGAGAGTATGTGCAGATATTGTGCAGGCATCAAATCGCGAGGTCCCGGACCGCGAGTTAAAACTTGAGTAACCATTTACTATTTACTACTCGACAGGTTAAAAAATGAGACCAACGCGAAGCGAGCGCCCGCTAAATCGGAGGATATCGGACCACACCTCCCGCCATTGTCCCTCCTAATGCATCCCCTGCCAGGCCAATCCGCCAAAGAAAAAAAAAAACAACTGCGAGGAAGAGAAGGTTTTAGGAGTGATGAATCTACAGTAGATCACCAACACGATCCAACGCGGAGCATCTACAAATGTTATACAGGTCACGGAGTGCCGGTAATAGGCGTGATGAACCTACACCGGATTTACCACCTAATCCAACGCGGCGAGTCATTCACAAACACACATATAAGTCATGAATTATTCTTTGGGAAAATACAAGTCCGGACATAAAGATGTCCCTCATTCGGAAGTCCGAGAGTAGACTATTGGTGAACAAGCATGCAAAAGAACTGTAACGGAGTTAGGGGTGGGCACATGTAACGTGCGTAGCTTAGCTCAGGACTAGCAATTAGAGGTGCTTACAAGGGAGGTAGATAGGTATAAATTAGATATAGTAACTCTACATGAGGTTAGGCGGCGAAGAGGCCCGGGCGTAAGGATATTATATAGCGGATTGGAAAAGGCAAGGCAGCTAGGAACGGGCTTCTTAGTAAGTAATAGAGTAATGCGCACGGGAATTAATTTTAAACTTATTGATGATCTCATAGGCTTCTTAACCGTCAAGAGCCGACGGTACAAGTACGTATTTATTAATGTCTATTGCCCAATGGAGGATACGGACGATACAGTCAGACTCCTTTTACATAAAACTAGAGCAGGTGTTTGATAGATTTTTAACCTATGACGCAAAAATATTGCTAGGAGACTTTAACACGAAAATTGGAAAGGAGGAAAATTTTAGACCGACCATAGGAAAAGAAAGTTTACATATAAGAATCTTATAGTCAAAAGTACATGTTTCATTCACTTACACAGGCACAAAGTAACCTGGAGAGGTCCAGGTAGACGCACACTTAACTAGATCGACCACGTTTTAATTGACCAAAGGCGGCACGCTGGCACTCTCGACGTTCGAACTTACCGTGAAGCTGATTGCGATTCAGATCATTTTCTTGTTATAGCCAAGATTAGGGCTCATTTACTAGTAAACAAAAATGAGAATAAAACATGTCAAACAGAGGAATTTAATCTCAAAAAGTTAAATGATCCGCTAATTAAAACTGGATATAGGAAGGAACTTTCAAGTAAACTGGATGTATCGGATAACAATAGGTTAAGCGACCCAGAGGTAGGAAGTGATATCGAATGTACCTGGATAATATCAATAGTTCTATAAAACAAGCTGCTAGGACATCGTTAGGTCAGTGTAAAAAGAACAAGCAAAAACCGTGGTTTGACGAAGAATGCGAAGAGTGGAATAGAAAAAGGTAAAAAGCGAAAATGTTTAGCGTTAACAACGCGAATGAGATCACCTCCGCACATTATCGTAATATAAGGGAACAAGCCAAACGAATTTTTCGGAATAAAAACGTGAGTGGGAAAATAATAAAGTCTCCGCAATACAAGAAAACAGTAATAGAAAAGGAGATAAAGAAAACTGTAATAACTATAGATGCACCTCTATTATTTGTACATGCTTCAAAATTCTCTCTAATATAGAGCTAGATAGACTTACACCTCTCGCGGAGGAAATACTGGGGATTACCAGTGTGGATTTCGAAGAAACAGGTCAAAAAACGACCAGATATTCCCGGTTAGGCAGCTCCTCGAAAAGAAATGGGAAAATGGAGAAACGGAACACTAATTATTCATTGATTACAAGAAAGCGTATGACTCTATAGAAAGATGTAAAATGTTTCACGTCTTAGTACTGCTACGGGTACCAAAAAAGTTAGTCAATTTAATCAGAATGTTCCTAGATAACAGTCGGGGCATAATCAGGTTAGGTAAGAGCCTATCGCATCCATTTGATATTCACAACGGACTAAAGCACTGATATGCTCTATCAACCCTCCTGTTTAACTTAGTTTTAGAATACATGGCCAGGACGGTACAAGAAAGTAAAGAGGGAATTATAATAAATGGCTCCCTAACACAATTACTAGCATACGCAGATGGCATAGACATTATAGGAAAAAACAGAGAAACCGTAATAAAAAATGTAGAAATACTAATAAAACAGCTAAAGAAATAGGCCTAGAAATAAGTGAAGAGAAAACCCAGTACATGGTAACTAGCAGAGCAGGGCCCGAGATTGCTAATACCGACTTGAAAGTCTCCGGCAAAACTTTCAAAAAGGTAGATGACTTTAAATACCTTGGCACGATAATAGACCAGAAAAATAAAACTCATAAAGAAATCAAGAAGAGGCTGCATTCGGGAAATGCAGAACTATATTCGGTAAATAAGTAAAATCATGATTACTATTGGGAAAGACTAATTTAGATACATATAGAAAAATCATAATGCCAGTACTTATATACGGATGCGAAACGTGGGCGTTAACCAAACGGGAAGAAAATAGATTTAGATTATTTGAGAATAGAGTCCTTAGAAAGATATTTGAGGGCAAAATAGATGAAATTGCTAGAGAATGGAAAATTTTACATAACCAAGAAATATACGAGCTATACGGGAAGCTAAACATTAACAGAGTGATTAAATCTCGAAGACTAAGGTGGGCTGGGCATGCAGCTAGGATGGATAATGAAAGAGCATCAATTAGAGTGCTCGTAGGGAAGCCGACAGGAGCAAAATCTCCAGGTAGACCGAGACGAAGGTGGGAGGTAAATATTAAAACGGACATGCGAGAAATAGGATGTTATGAGGAGGATTGGATGCAACTCGCAAACAATAGAGAAAGATGGCGTATGTATGTATGTGTGTATGTGTATGTATGTGTGTCTGTATGTGTGTGTATGTGTATGTATGTGTGTGTGTATATGTGTATTTGGGTGTATGTCAGGGAATAGTAATAAATATATATATATATATCATACGTTCATTTCTATATATATATATATATATATATATATATATATATATATATATATATATATATATATATATATATATATATATATATATATATATATATATATATATATATATATATACGTATATATATTCCCAGAGAAAGGAAGAGAGTGTCCAGGTTATTTAACTCTTTGGGGGGAATTTGAATTGCGCGCCGTAACTCGCCGTAAAATACTTTTACTTTATTTTTGGATTCGTTCAAAACCATTTTGTATAACCAAAGTTACAGCTTCTGGAAGATACTTACTTTTTCGGAGATTGTCAAGCTGGCAATCCTGTAACTTTGTTCCATAACGTTTTGAGTTCTAACTTTCAGGAAACATATGTTTCCTGAAAGTTATCGAATGAGATGATCTAATTTTAAGATATATTTTGATTTTAATGGTCAAATTAGATCATGTAATAATTGTTAGATTAAAATATCATAATTTGGTTGGTGACGTGTAGAAAATACTTTGATAGCAACTAAAGTGACAATAGAATAGTCGAAAGTTATACAAGGCAATAGTCTTTTTCTGAAACAAGGCGTCAAGAAGGGTCAACTTATCAACAATCAACCACAAACCTATAAACTCATTAATTCAGTGACCGCAATTTTCTATATAAAACATTTCATTGTAATTCCAAGAATCTCAAACCCCACTTAGCCAGCTTTTGTGAAAAATGAACGTTGAAATAATAAAACGGTAAACCCTAAACCTACAGAAGTCAATAACCGCAATCTGCAATAAGTAAATGTTTGGTCATTTTTAATTGACTATTAGAAAAAAAAATTATATAACAATCTTGTAAATATTCTATAATTTAAATAATATAGCGTATTAAAGAAGAATACTTAATGAAATGGGAAAAAATTATAGTCAATTACAAAAAATTCTACTTATACAATTGAATTTTCTTTATTTTTCAATCAAATTTAATTTTTCGGTGTTTATTTTCTTCTTTAAAGATTTCTCTATGAATTGACCGTAAAAAAAGTAATTATTAATTTAACTTTCACGAGAAAAGACTAATTGTTTATAAGTTTTTACATAGAAAACGTTTTTATATATAAACAAATACAATTTTTACCTTAAGGATAAAAAAATTATAATTTTTAAACGGTGAAGTTATAGACAAATGTTTAAAGAAGAATATAAGCACCAAAATATTAAAATTGATAAAAAATAAAGAAAATTCTAATGTATAAGTAGCATTTTTTTTAAATTGACAATATTTTTTTCAATTTCATTAAGCACTCTTCTTTAATATGATATATTATTTAAATTATAGAATTTTTACAAGCATTTTATATAATTTTTTTTTCTAATGATCAATTAAAAATGACCAATCTACTTTAACACAAATTATAAAATTAAAAATTATCTAATATTTTTAAGGTCTACTTTATTCAATCACTCCATTTATTTCTATTCTGAAAAAATATATATTTCAAAAATAATAATAAAAAGTACTTCTCAAAAACTGTGTATGACCCATGTAAACTCGCCATTTTGCTTGTGTTTAATAAATGTAAGTATTGGGATCTGATACCGAGCACTCGCCCTCTGGCGAATTAGAGCTAAACCAGACGAGGCCTGGAAATTCTCCAACGTGATTGGTTGAGACGTTAACATGGCGCAGACAAGCCCGAAACGTATTATGGCCACGCCCCCGTATTGGATCCCAATATTTTTTGTAGCTAAAAATACCGAAACTGCTCTCCGATGGATGATTTCTTCATAAACCTCATTTTTCTTAAAATAGGGATCCTCATAGCACATTTCTGAATCTTATTGAAACTGAGCTTAAAAAACTTCTTTTAGCATAAGAAATATAAGTATTTTAAGCCCAGTTTCAATAATAAGATTCAGAATTGTGCTGTGCATACGCATAAAATACTTATATGGGCTTAAAATACTTATATTTCTTATGCTAAAAAAAGTTTTTTAAGCTCGGTTTCCTGTATACCTTATTTTGTTGTACACCTTATTTTAAGAAAAATGAATCCAAATATGCAAGATATTTAACCAGCCATTTTGAATTTTGAAAATCTGACGACGGATTCGTAATCAGCGGCCGTAAAGCGTATTGCATACCAATTTTCATAAAAAACCAATGGTTAGAAAAAATTGTGATTCAAAGTGCCATTTCTCAAAAACGGCTCGACCGATTATTTTGATTTTGGTTGGTAAGTAATCCAACAACAATGCATTTTCAAAACCAGAAAGAAATTTACGGTATAAAGTCTTTTGGATAAATCTAAAGGGATAGTCGTACTAGAATCGTAGTCAAAAGTTAATTTTATTACTAGTTTTAGAAGTTATTGGTATAAAATAGACTCTAAAATTCACTGTGAGTAGTACGAGTTAACTATTTGTATAACAGTTAACTTATAGTGAATTTTAGAGTCTATTTTTTACACCATATAATAGGGTTATAAGTGCGTCAAACTGTAAATTATACTATATTGTAGCATAGAATACATATAGTTAATGTGAAAATCTAATGAAAACGCTATAATCGAAGCACAATATAAACATTTAGATGAACTTGTGTCACTATATACATTATGGCGATAACATTGGACGCACATTTATTACGATTGCTATATTTTTCAAGCGGGATGGCTAGCTACATTTTTTATTTTTTTTACATAATATGTATATAGTTATTCTACGTAACATATTAGTTTTTCAACAAATTCTAAGAAAATATTAAAAATTATATATGAAAATACACCACTTCGTATAGACGTTACATGTTAAATATCAAAACTTTGAGATTAAGTCAATCGCGCTTACCGTGACGCTAGGCTTTCTGAAATTTTGACCGGTGATATAGATAATATAACAATTAACATGGTCAAAGCTTTAAAAGTATTGTAAAAGAATTAATTAGCACGACTACCCCCTCAAAGCTCACTAGGTACCGTCATGCAACTGCACGATATCAATTAAAGTTTGTTGTTTTTATTGACATTTATGATATTTGTTTATTTATTTTCTTGTATTTTGTTAAATCTTTCACTAAAAGTGATCCTAGAGTAAAATTTGACGAAAATAACGATTTCTTTTTTATTTCATTTTTTCATACTTTGCACATTTTTATAACAGAAAATGATATTGTAAAGTTTATTGCACACAATCCAGCATGATCCTACATTAACTAAATCCTAACCCGTACCCAAATCTACTTTATACTATGCAGACAAAGTTCAGAAAACATAGAAATTATTAAAAAAGAATTCATGTATCGAGAGAGAGCGCGAGCGGCTGCGCGAGTAGCCTCTCTCCTTATACCTGCTCTCCGTGCCCAACAGAACAGCTTGAGCTACCTTATACTAGTAATAATTAATTAAAATTGTATTCAGAGTTATTTGTAGTTAGAGTTAAGAGTAGAGGAAATTCAGTTTGTTAAATAAAGCAGAGTGCGTGGTCAAATCTGTTACAAAAGAAAATTGCGAAGTGTCTTGCTTTAGATGTAACAAAAACGGATACTGGGCATCCAACTGTCCCCTAAGAGAATATAACACCTGGTTCTGCTATTATTGCAATGAAATAAGGGGACATAACGGTCACCAGTGCTCCAACGCCGTTCAGAGGTATGATTCAAAACAAAACAATAAACAACATACACAAACACATGACACTAACACCAGAGGCACAGATAGAGATAGAGGAAACCTCAGAGTCAGAATAATCTAAAATCAAAATAGGAACAAACCCTACAATAAAACGAAAGCTAAGACTGCCAAGGTCAACTTAGAAGATAAGCGAAATTACAAAAATCAGTATAACACAAATATAAGTTTTATAGCAGATTCAGGGCAAATAATGAACAAAGGGTTGCTCCTCAAAAATTACTTTAAGAGTACAGGTGAAGAGATTAGAAGCGCTAATAAAAATAAGAGCGGTAACATTAAAGTAGAAGGAAGAAGAAATCTATATTTAAAATCAGACTCAAAAGATGTGACAATTTATTTGTCAAATTAATATCTGCACCAAGTATATTAGACAATCTGTTGTCGCTACGGAAATTTGCGAAAGCAGGTAATGGGATATATATATACTTGGACAACAGAGAATTGAGAATTTTTAATAAAGACGGATACAGGATAGACGAAGGATAGAAAGGACGAAGATACAGGATATTACGAAGAACTAAATTGGATAATTGACTTTGAGGTCCAAAATACAGAAGAATCAGAGAATAAATACGACAAATACACGATTACTGCACATCTGGTTTCCATTGAAGATTTCCTAACACAATCCCAAATGGAGTTACAGACATCAGAGGACAAGAGTGAGAGACCATCAGAGATTGGGAGGGAGATTGAAAAAGAAACTTCAGAAGAAAACACAGACAAGAACGAAAATGAGTATAGTATAGGGAAGAACTAAAAATAAGAATATTAGACTTAAACACTATAGAACACAGAAATAATGCTAGAAACATTTCAGATGAAAGATAGCAAAGCTCAGAAACACCCATGGTAACCTGACAGGTGAAAAGTAAAGAAGTCAAAACTACAGAGAAACTAGAAGAAGGTAATGCTGCATGTAGCCCCATGAACTATATGCCACGGAAGCAAATGTCACCCACAGAGAATGACTGGTAAGAAGTTAAATGAATTTTTCGATACTTAAGAGGAACTACCCCTTCCTAGGATTGCCACCTTGACGTGGGCCCTATAGGGACGGTTCATGTAGCCCCATGAACTATATGCCACGGAAGCAAATGTCACCCACAGAGAATGACTGGTAAGAAGTTAAATGAATTTTCGGATACTTAAGAGGAACTACCCCTTTCTAGGATTGCCACCTTGACGTGGACCCTATAGGGACGGTGGAGGGGCTCCTTTGGTCGAACCGAGAAACATATTCAAACCTAGCCAGTGGGGGGAGAGGATGAATGGAAGGACTCCCAGTAAAACGGGTTCTCCTGTGGATGGGATCCCCCTAACAGGGGCTATTACTTGACTGAAGGGCTGCCTAACAACAATGGGATCCCCAATGTTGAAAGGCTCCCATGAATGGGCTCTCCCCGGGCTGGAGGCGAGAATCGGATCCTTCCTCTAGCCATAGAGAAGGGGGAACGAGGATGGTTCCGGCGGTCCGACTAGAGGCTCAGAGCAGTCCCTCAACACGGCGAAGGCGGTAGTGCCGGTTGGGAAACACTTTATAGTACACAAACAGTTTTTTCTGTACATACACACGCACATATGAATACTGCGGGTGCGCAGCAAAACCACGCTCGTTGAATCGACCGGGGGCACTCCGGCGGGGGCCAGGCTGACGGCCAGGGGGACAGTGGGAGAACTGGGTTGTCTGGCACTCCGATGCCGCCGGATAGTACAGGGGCCTGGGTCTAACCAGCACGACCTGGCTGCCCTATCAGTCGGTGAAAAATCCCCCTCGGCCTAGACTGGTCTGGTCTCTCCCGAGGGGTGCCTCCGGGGTCAAAAACGAGTGGGGGAGAGGCGCTACCTACCACGAACACCAATACATCCGCTCTTCACCTAAAATGAAAATGATAAGTACCAAAAAACGGTTGCAACTTCAGCACGCAGGCGGCAGAGGAACTTCAGGCGGGTGCGGGGGCAACCCTGACGGCCAATACCGGAGCCCTTCAAGGTAAAAAGGCAAGAAATAAACATAGGCATAGGAAACGCTCCACGGGGTCAGAGATGCGTAAGAAGCGTTCTGGAGGGTGTGCGGAGAGGGCTCGCTCCACCGACACACCCAAAAGAACGCGTTCGGACGACTCCACCCCGAGGGAGTTCAAAAAACGTCTCGTTGGGGATGCCTCCGGGAGCTACAGCAGGGCGGTGGCCACGGCTCTCTAGGTGGCGGTCGTCCCTGTTGGGTACCCTGAGATATACCTCAGCGAGTCGGAAGGCAAGCAGGTGTTGGCGGCTCTTGAGGGGGAAATCGACAACGCCCGATGGAGACTTTTTTCCGAACTTCTTGGAGAATTGAATCCAGAGAGTCGCGCAAATTTTCCACTGCAAGGACCAAGGCGATAAGGCATGGCTGGCGGAAAACGCTAGGAAGTGGACATGTGGGGAGGGTACCCAACTCAAAACTATTGAGATGGGTGACCTCGAGAAGCTGGTCAAAGCTCTGATTTACGTGTCCCGGGAGTATGCACCCCCGAGGTCGCAATGAAAAGAATTTGCAGGCAGAACCCCACTCTTAAACCAGAATCCTGGGCGGTCACCGGCAGTAAGACGGTGACCGACAAGTCGGGGTCGAAGAAGGCGGACGAGACGGCGATTTGGGCCCTACTGAAACCGAAATAGGTGGAGGTGCTGAAGCCCCTGGACTTCAGACCTTTCTGCGGCTCGGCCAGGGCCCATGTCGTGGTCTTATCTAGAGGTAAGTTGGACAAGGCTGGTCCATCGGGAAGGTCCGCTGAGGAAGAGGAGGAGACCATGAAGGTGGAACCCCCCAGTGAAGCGGAGAAAGAGGTAGATAGCGGAGGGAAGGTGGCCGATACCAATGGATAATTGGGGGAGGCCTAGAACTGTGAGCGAGACCACAGGGTCCGGTTCTATACTGGTTCCCAGAATCTCGTTCACGCAAATCAAGTTACACAATAGCAAAAGCGCCTCGGCAGTTCTAGCCAAACGACTAGCAAAAGTGCATACAGGCATATGCCTAATCCAAGAACCTTAGATTCATAGAGGCAAGATTGCAGGTTTAGGAGGTTGTCGCAATCTGATCAGTGGCAGCACCGTTTCGATAAGGACGTGCCTTGTCATCAAGAGACTGCAAGTAGAGACGGTGCCTAAACACTGTTCGAGAGATCTGTCAAAACCACAGCAAGAATCAAGTATAGGTCAGACAAAAGCGACACAAGGAACATCCTGGTAGTGGCAGCCTATTTCCCGTACGACGCGGATGACTGACCGCCCAAGGAAGTCACGGCTCTGGTTAGAGAATGTGAAGACAAGGGACTAGGTCGAATCATGGGAGGTGATGCCAACACTCATCACGTTATATGGGGCAGCTCGGACATCAACACGAGGGGAGAAAAGCTGCTAGAGTACCTAGTCACGACAAATATAGATATTATAAATAAGGGTAGAAAACCGACCTTCCAGAACTCGATCAGGGAAGAGGTCATCGACATGACCCTTGTATCGAGATCGGTATGGACTGAAATAAAAGGCTGACAGGTGTCGGAGGAAGTCTCGATGTCGGATCACAATTTTATCGAGTTTCTGATAGGAGGGACGGGGACGGAGGCTAGACTGAAAGGAAACCCGAGGAAGACAAACTGGAATGGTTATAGGGAAGAACTCAAGGCTAAGATCATTAACCTCCTCACCACCTATGGGACGGCGGAGGATATAGATCACTGCTGCGAGATCCTACAAGGCACAATTATCAGATCGTTTGAAAACAACTGTTAGTTAAGGAAAAGTATAGCTTCCAAGGAGACACCATGGTGGAACCACTCCTTGGAAAAATAACGCAAAAAGGTAAGGCGGCTGTATAATAGATCCAGGCGAACTAAGGAGGATCGGGACCTACTCCTTTTTAGAACTGCACAAAAGGCGTATAAGAGGTTAATAGAATTAGCTAAGGTACAGGGGTGGAGAGGACTCTGTGAGAGTATGAATAATCTGACAGACACTGCCAGGCTGTGCAGAGTCCTACAGAACCCTAAAGACCCACTTGTGGATACAATCCGACTGAAGTCAGGTGCATGGGCAGAGGACGTGCAGGAGGCTTTAGGAGGGCTACTTGAGGCCCACTTCCCGGATTTCCAAGCTCCGGAGGGGGAGGCAAGCTTCCGGCTATGCGCGAGAAGCGGGGACTGGAAGCTGGAACGCCTCATAACGGATAAAAGAATAGTGTGGGCAATAAGCACCTTCGAGCCCTACAAGACTACGGGGCCGAACGGGGTGTTCCCGGCGCTGCTGCAGAAAGGATACGAGGTGCTACTGTCTGCCCTAGAAAAGTTGTTCAGGGCCTGTCTGGCTCTGGGACAAGTACCTAGAAACTGGAGACAGGCCAAGGTAGTGTTCCTACCGAAAGCAGGCAAGGCACAACACTTAGTACCATAGAACTTTAGACCAATCAGCCTGACGTCGTTTTAACTCAAGACGATGGAAAGACTGATCGACAGATACATAAAGGAAACAGCGCTGGTAGAGGCACCGCTACATTCCAGACAGCACGCCTACCAGGCAGGCAAATAGTGTGCTCACTGGACCCCCATGCGACGGTGTTCCAGGCCGAAGTCAGAGCCATTACGGAATGTGCGGAAGGCCTCTCGGCCAGGGGTATCGGGCAGATGACAATAACTATCTGTTCGGACAGCAAGGCGGCTCTGCTCGCGCTGGATAATATTAGCACGTCCTCTAAGGAGGTGCTAAACTGCAGGAAGGCCCTGGTCACTCTCTCGGCGCGTAACTTAGTGAGGCTGGTGTGGGTACCAGGACACTCGGGTACCCGAGGTAATGAGAAGGCGGATAGACTGACGATCAGAGGCACCAGACAGGTAATGGCAAAGCACTGCGAGACAGAAGTCCCACCCTGCGAAGTCAGAAGGGCTGCGGGGACCTGGCTGAGGGAGAAACTGCGCGAAAAATGGAGTAATACATCTGGTATTAGGCAAGCAAAGGCGCTGCTGGGAGATAACCCACCGGAAGACTGGATAACAGCTATAAAAGGCCTGGGCAGAACCAAGCTTAGGTCTATTATTGGCTGGCTGACTGGGCACTAGAAGGTGGGATATCATCTTCATAAGATGAAGCTCTGTGTACCCCACCAACTGGGTAGGCCAGTGCAGATGGTGCGGTTACAGAGAGGAGTCAACCATACACCTAATGTGTAAATGCCCCGCTTTCGTGGGGACTAGACAGAGGGCCTGGGGCGCCCCTTTTATGGAACCGACCGCGCTAAGGTCACTCAATCTGGAATCTATAGGTCAGGTAACACGGACAATCGACAGAAGGCTAATCCAACAGTAGGCTCCATTTTTCTAGGACAGGAGGAGAAGCACAATGGGCGTTGCCTGAGTGCTGGACCGGCATGTCCCCGAGCAGGGGCTGCCGCTGTCACCTCCACAACCACGACTAAAACTAAAAGGAACTATAGAGATGGGATTAACTTTCAGAGCATCAGGTGATCAGCTGGAAGCTTATACAGATGCAAGTTTTAGAAATTGCCAATCTTCCTCCTGAACCGGAGGATACATAATCAAATTATATGGAGATGCAGTTTCATGGAGAAGTCGCAAAATAACTTACGTGACTTTATCAACACTTGAAGCTGAGTACCTAGCCATGAGAGAAACTCTTGAGGAAAACCTACTATTATAATTTAATGTAAAGATATCTTTCAAATTTAATTAAATCTTTATGTCAAAAGTTATAGTTCTTAGTCTTGACTGTATTTCAGGATTTTTTAAACAATCCAGTTTCTATCATCATAGTATATTTGTTTCTTAATTTATATATTCATTACAATATTTTAAACTAGTATTGAATTAGTTAAAAATGTTTTTTTTTGTTTTTCTCAAAATCTTATTGATTTTCGATTTATACCATTTTTTCATCCAGCCCCTTAATTATGATATTTAATTTTGGTACGTTACCAATATACTGTAGAAATAAAATCAATTCCTTAGTTACGAATTTTTCTCTAGAGCTTACCTGAAACAAACAAAAATAGTTCAACTTATTTTTAATTCGAAATAATTAGTATAAATAATAGTAGCGTATATTTGTATAAAAGAATTTCAGTTGATAATCTCCGCAGATGTTTTGTATACATGAGACCTTTCACGTTAATCTATTGTCCCGGCTCAAAAGTCAACTCTGCAGAGAATAGCGACTTTTGTTGTTAATTTAAGCAACTGAATAAGTAATTGAAGAAAAGAGTATCAGGGATGCTTTTCTTGGTTAATTTTTGGGCTGGCATTTTTAGGATATTTGACGTAAAATACCGTATAATATATATATATCATTAAAAAGCAAGTAATTTAGAAACACGAAAAAAGTAAAAATTGAATTTTAGATTTACAATTATTAATTTTCCAAATGTTTACATTTGTACTTTGTATCAGTTAAAGAAACACCACCGCAGGCTTTCACTATTGGCACTGTCAGACCATAAATTTGGGGCCAATAAATGCTTAATTGATCGCTCCGGGCAGCAACGAACGCTGTCTGCTGTAGCATGGTTTGTAATAGGTTCTGTCGAAGTGCCGAACTTTACTGCCCTCGCTCTGCGCAATTACAATAAAAGTATGGATAATCTATAATGACACAAGCTGCACGCACATACGTTTTTTTATTTTCATTAAGTACATTATAACCAAATACTTAAATCCTCTTCGCTTATTGCAATTATCAAACTTAATTATGGGATGAAAATAGTAATTCAGATCACTCTGGCGAAGAGTCAAAACTAAATAGCTTTAGTGAATTTTAATATGTAATAAGTTTTTGTGAGAGTGATTTTGAATGGCTCCTGGAAAAAGCAATCCGGGTACATAATATCTGATGTGATTAGCAGCGTTTTATAATTTATTTAAACATACAACTAAAAATTACATCTCCTATGTAACGTATAATATTATACGCAGTCAATAAAGATGCTCGATTGATTTGCTTTCATCTCTCAACAGCGATGTGTTTTAATGAATTCAAAAAGTTGATTAAAAAAGTCCAGCGATTTAATAAAAAAAGTATTACGTAACGCAGTTCAATAGCCCCCTCCTTTTACTGTCACAAAACTGTAACATAGTCTGACCCCCCCCCCCTAAAGCCTTCACTTAATGTATACACAACCCGTAGCTTGGAAAAGGAAATAAGAAAAAGAGGAAGATGAGACAAAGTAGTGAACGGCGTCAACGATATCGCTGCAACTGACCATGGTCAATTGACTTTTATGGGGGGTTTAGCGGCCTATTTCGCACATCCCTTTAACGTCGGTCTCCGATAGAATGGAGTACAAGGGACTCTGACATTGAAAGGACAAACTGGCATTGTGAGATATCGAGTAGGAGATTTCGAGGGCCTGCGGAAATCGCTTTCATATGGGAATCTAATACTATTGTGCATAATGCAGTGGGCGCAAGCCAGTCGACAGAGAAGCTTACAAAAGGCTGGAGATTAGAGAAGAGTTTCTTGCCTAACGCAGTGTGCACACTCTATTCAATGGGTAAATATGCCGTATCGAGGGAATGGCGAAGGCGACTTGCCGAGGTTCGATTTTTTAAGAAAGCATGAAATGGGGTGTTAAATTTCAGTGAATCACTGTATAAGAGGAATTTTTGTATAGGAAAAACTTTCTCCATGGTAAATAATTTTTTCCAATACCATTTACTTAATTTAGATATTTTTAAAAAACTTTATTAAATTTTTTTATCTATATACTATATTATGTACAATTGAAAACAAGTGTAAAATAAAAACCAATAAGAGCACCAATATCGCCTAAACTTCAAAAGATTGATCTTAAGGGGCTTAGTATCCCTATAAATTATATTTTTTCATTCTTGGATGTAAAAGAGAAAAGTAAGTAATTAGAGTTTTAAAAACAAAGAATATAAAAAAAATAATACATTTTTTAATCAAATACCTTCAAATCCATTAGCACCCGGAGATATTTAGTTTCAAATATTTTTTGCTTTCACGTGGCCTATAGTCTCACCCGATCAACCAATTTAAGGTTTACACCGCTTAAAGTGTTCATTTTAGATCCTATTTGGACCCTATGCTATTTAGAAAATTAAATTATACCATTTGAAGTTTCTGTGAGCATCTGAAAGCAGTAAAAAGATTAACATATACATACTTTCTCACTTATATAGGAATACTTACATGATGTTTTTAATTATAACTAATATAAATAGCATAGGGTTAAAGTCCAAAACGAACAATTTAAGCCCTGTTACACTTAAATTAGTTGATCGGGTGAGTCTGTAGGCTAAGTGAAAGCAAAAATCTTCGAAACCAAATATCTTAGGATGCTAATAGATTTGAGGTCTGTTTGAGGGCAATTTGATAAAAAATGAATTATTTTTTTCATATTTTTTGTTTTTAAAACTCTAATTACTTACTTCTTTCTTTTACAGACAAAAATACAAAAATAGGATTTATAGAGATACTACCCCCTTAAAGGGGTGCATTAGTCCTATTTTACATTCACAATTTTCGAAACCACTTCATGCTGAAACCGGTAATCAGAATACATTTTCCCTTTGAAATATCATTATCATTGCCTAATGAGGAGTGTGCCACTGCATTTTTCCGAAATATCAACGAAAAAAATTAATTTCTTATATAGAAAGCTTTGTAATATTTTTCAATGCTAAAATCGAAATCATTGTTTGCATCAGAAACAATTGTGACTATCGCCATGCGAGATACCTTACGTAAAAAGTCTGAAGAAATGTCTGCAAGAGTTTTTGCAAGATTTCCAGCTTTTTTTTTCACAATTTACTGCAGAATTTTCAAAACCTGCAGATTTTTCTACAGGTGTTTCTACACTTTTCTCTACAAGGATTTTACCTGTAGATCTACCTGCAGAAACGGAATATATTTCTAAATGCAAAAACATTGTAGAGAAATGTATCGAAAAACCTGCAGATTTTTTATCACACAACAACCTAGCCAAATCTCTTGCTCGTATAAAAATTATAGACAGCCCATTACGCAAATGCAACACAAACAACGAAAATATTTCCCATGCTCTCTAGACCTGCCCACTATATGACTTACACATACCCAAATACTTGCGAATACAGAAGAATCGCGTAAACAAGGTATAAGTGACCCTCAAATGTCAACCAAATTGTAACTCGTCCAAACATCAATGCGTACAAAAGAATGGTAGAATTTCTCCGAAAATGTAACCTTAGACTATAAATGTATGTAAATCTATGTAGACGCTTAATAGTACCAAGAGTACTGAAAGCGTAATTAAATAAACTAAATAAACAATAAAAAAAATAATAATGTCTGCAGATTTTTTCCATATAAGCATCTATATCTATATTATACTAGCCAAATTATTTATTCATTCATTCATTCATTCATCCTTTTATCCAGCCACCCACCCATCCGCTTGAGCTCAGATCCTCGAAAACTACGTACATATCAATATCTAGCATTTGTAATTTTTTCAGTCCAAAATATTATTTCTTCGATGAGAATCAGTGGCGCAAAGGGGTTCCTAATAGGTTTATTATTGTCCTTATTTACTATATATATTTTTCTCGTTTACTATATATATGAAGTTGATTATATCGAGTATTCAAAGAGACCTTATTTCTGACATATATGTAGGTGCTGACATTTTAGGCATATTTGACCTATTTATTGTACAAAGGGAGCTAGTTTCTATAAGTAATATTTAATGGTAATATTATATTTGTCCTATACAGTCGTAAGATTGTAATCATTTTGCTTCTTAATAAACATTTCTAAGTAAAGTCGTCAAAAATAACAGTTTAGTGAAAATCGCCCATATATTTATTATAGCTGTACATGCATACATACGTGAATTATATAATTTTTTAAGCATTTTTATTTTTTATTATAAAACGAAGTGTGAAAAATTGAATCTATTTTCGAAAAATGTTTGATTTTCTTTTACTGAAATAACTCAAAGATCTTTTGTCACTTTCAATGATGAATTCTCTCGGAGCCGATAAGCAGCTCCTACTTCTGTATTTTCATTTTCATTTTGTTACCTTAAGCATACTCCGTCGATTTCCCGTAGCAACTAGCATTACGAGTTTGCGACAGCATTATCTGCTTTGGAAAAAAATATTGAATTCGATTTTAGCAATAAAAAGCTTTTCGTTGATGTTTCGAAAAAAACGCAATCATTCACCCTTCATAACAGGATGGATGCATCATCTTAATTGAATGATTGATCTATTTTTAATGAAATTAACGATAAATATATCAAATTTGTGTAAAGAAAATTTGAAATTAAATTAAAAGGATGTACATGAATGCTAGTTTTTTGTAAATATAATTTAACAATATAAATTTCAAGACTTGTAAGAGAAGAAAACCTGCCATCCCAGCTTTGTAAAAGTTACATAAATTTGAAAGAAATGAGCTGAGACGTATAGCAAGAGCTTCGGCTGCTTGAGAACGATTGTTTAGCGCCTCCTCGGTCATCGATGTAATCGGCTTCTTTCTCGCTTGATCCGTCGTTTCAGTTTCCATTTCACCCCCTCCGTCTAGTGCCCCCATGAATCTTCCTCGTCGTGCGCTCGGCTCCGTCAGCCTCGTTGCAGTCTGCATCCGCAGAAGCTGCAGCGCCGCGACGTGCAGGATGACGTTTTATGACGTCGCGCGCTGCACACATAAATGACTCGAAAGGAGAAATAGCGTTAAAGCCCTGGATCCCCCTTTTATGCGCTCTACGAGATCACAATCTGGTCTCTTCAGTTCGCGCAGTACCTATTCACTTCGCGCGGCTGCAGCGCCGGTTTATAGGTTATGTTATATGTAATATGTATAGTAGACTGTAGTAGACTTTGCCTCACACCAATGTTCGTCCAAATCGCTCCAGAGCCGGCGACAGTCTGTGCCCGCCTGTCTAATGCGATAAGTAGTTTTAGCTTAGTTTAGATTTCTTTATCGGCTTTAATATATATATATATATATATATATATATATATATATATATATATATATATATATATAATACATTGCCATTTTTACATTATATAGGTACAATACAAACGTAATTTACTTTGGCGCGAAATGTAAAATTATTAAATCTTACATTCTATACAAGTAATACAATTACTAATACTGCTTAAAATATTTACATTGTTTGTGGCTAAGAAATTTATCACAGAAAAGAGTCCGTATTTGATTTATTTTCTAATTTAATTTAGCATCTTATGTCTTTCTGAATTATAAAGATTGCAATTCCAAAATATGTGTTCAATCGTGTCAACAGATTCGCTACAATTGCACATATCGGTATCAATAACTTTATGTTTATATAAACAGGAATTAAGAGAAGTGTGGCCACTTTTAATGTAAAAGTGTTTTTTTTTCTCTAGCCTCAGCGTATGAAATATTTTTGTAGGCCATTCTCTCATATAACAATTTATTTTTTTCAAAAATATTACATCGGCTGTCAATTGACTTATAGCCCTTACAATTTGCACATCGAGAGGTACACCTTTGCATGCTCCTTCATGTTGTAACTCACCACAAATAGAGCAGAATTTTTTGTTCCGGCATGTTTTTGACATATGTCCGAATTTGTAAAAATTGTACCACTGTATTGGATTCCTGACATAAGGGAACACCTTTGTTTTCACTAAGCAAATACTAACATTATTAGGAAGAATATCACCTTTAAAGTTAACCAATACTGAAGTAGTTGGTATCCATTTTTCCTCTTCATTTGTGCTATTCTTATTCTTCTTATTCATTCTATTTACACTCAATACTTCCATAGGTGCATCTATCTCATTAATCAATACTTCATTGGACATGTCGATTGGAATGCGCCTCAAAACTCCCTTTCTCATTCTCTTAATATCTAGTACGAATATGTACATGCCATTGTCTTCAAATACAAAATCTTTCAGAGTTAGATTAGCTTCCTCTCAATCACTGAAAATCATAATACCCTTGAATCGACCATCCGTTCTCACTTCTTGTATAGAGCTATATTTCTTTACTGCTATTATTCCAATTTTATAAATGTTAAAAGATTTTGCTGAAAAATCTATATTTTTACCTCTTACAAGAAACGGGCCCTTGCAGCTTTCAGAATATCCTTCTTGGTCATACTCATTCGAGCTCTTTGGTGTATTCATTTGGGTTTTAGATTTTCTTTTAGAACTACCCCTTTCTGAATCCATTCCATATTATCTTTAAAATCTTCAAAATTTGATGCCATCCTTTTACTCCCAAATCCACCCGGTAAAAACTGAGGGAAATTTATTAGAACTCTCCAATAGACGTAAGCTTTTATAAAATTTTATATGTAAAAACTTTACAAAGTCAGCTGCAACAATCTCACTTTGAGATAAAGATTAACATAAAACAGTAAAAATATAGCAGTATTATGTTTAAAAACGAAGAGAAAATTACAAGAGAAAGAATTCAATTTAGTCTTACTCACTCTTCAACATCTTAAATCCCGTCTCTAGCAGTTTAGAACGCAATAAATGCTATAAGTAATGTCGCAGAAATCTCTACCGGCCTCTACCGGATATTGAAATTTCACGCTGCTCTGCAGCTTTGCTCATTATACATTTTAATCTTTCAAAAAAACATTTATTTTATACTAAAATTTTTGCAATCCAGTTTCAATATTATTATATTTTGAATATTTATTATATACTTGACATTTTGTTATATTAGTGATATTTGTAATTTTTGTATACCATTAATTCCGTTTTCATATAGAACTGTACAATATATTGGAATGTCCTACAGTCTTTATAGTGAACATTAACCCTTCACATTATCTGCTTCATGGAAGCCTTCTTGAAAGCCTTCATGAAAACCTGGATGTAACGATTTGTCTGTAAAGTGAAGTACCATATGCCCATGCTTAACAATATCGCATTTTTTAAACGTATCGCAGAGGGAAACATGATGACATTATCGTCGGATATACGAGTATCCTATTGTGTAAAGTCTTACACTAATTTTCTAGACATTAAGGTAAAGTTCTTGAATGTTGGTCAACATTTTTTAATTCGCTACAAAAAAAACCCCTGCCAATTCATTGGCACTTAGCTTCCTCAAACTTTATAAATTGTTCCAATATGAAATTACTTATTCTATTTAATTCTGTGGTTAAAAATCAAGTGGCTATCTCCTATGCTTATACACAGCAAATTTCCGCTTGTTTCTCCCAACCGTCGATATTTACTATACTTATTTAGCAGATTATCCTATACTCGCCAGTACATATTAATAAATAAATGATAATATCTGCTATTAATGTAGCATTTAACTACGTCCCGCCATTACCATACGAAATAGTAATTTTTACTAGACCATTTCTCTCCATGTAGTCACGGTTTCTTATTTTAAAAATTATTTAATAGAAAGTAAAGTGCCTATCCAAAATTTACGGTTGTAAAGATAGGTAATTGTATGCTCTTTTTAATGAATTTGCAATAGATGTATGCTAATATTTTTAATATACGAAAAAAACAGATAATCTACAACTCAAAAATCGAAAATTTGTTATATAGCAAAGACAAATCGATGAATTTTGAAATTTCTTTTATATTTTGAATCTTCATTTCAAACGAAAAAAAAATCTGAAAAAACATACAAGTCAGGTACAGTAGAAAGCAACCTTTTTGTAAAGTTTCAGACCAAATGCTGCCGATTTGCTTCAGTTATGGTCGGAGAAAGAAATTTGATTTTTTTTACAAAATTATTTATTGTAAACTAAAGTAAACTAAATTTTTCATATGTATTTTTACATGCATAATTCAAATTATTTGGTTACCAAGTCCTGAAGGGATACCATTCTTTGTAAATAAGAATTTTATGTCACAAAATAGCGTTTAATTTAGTTGATTTTGAAAAACATTGATTTTACGGAAAAAAAGCCATAAATTAGCAATCAAAGTTTATAACGCTAGAGTTAGACCAGAGACTGTGGGGAGGGTGGGGGGGGGCGGGAGTGGCCCGAGCAAAAAGCTTAGGTCCCTTCGGTAACTTGGTGTGATTTTATGATACTCATTCCGCAAATGTGTTAGTAAATACTCACATTGCACAGGACGAGTTAATGAAAAAAAACGTAAAAACAATAACTTTTGCTGAAAATCGTTAGTAAAATAAAAATAAGGCATTCCGCATACCGAGAAACAGAAACATAAAATTATACCAAATCACCGAGGGGACCTAAACTTTTTAATCGGCCCCCCTCTTATAGCATCTGGACTAACGCTAGCTTTATAAGCCTTGATTGCTCATTTATGGCGGATACATCGCTTTTCAATAAAACTTATAACAAAAAAAATTTGTTCAAAATTGAATAGAACAACTTTTAGATAGAAAATGTTGTCGTATAGTCAATATTTCTCAAAATAAAATTTGTTACATAAAATTGATAATAACAATAAATGGCACCACTCCGTGTAAAAATACATAAGAAAAATTCAGGTTACCGAGGAATCTTAAAAAGAATACTAAAGGCCCTCTAGCGGTTGAACTAAATATCAAACTTTCAACTGTGCGTAAGTATTGGAAAAATAATCGAGTTTAGTATGTTTGTGAAATTAAAGCTAAAATTAGATTATATTTACAGACAGTAAGACCAAAAGCAAAGCATTAAATGAGCATTAATATTTAGTTAAGCAAGGCATCTCTCCGCACAGCTTGAATATTGGTAAAGTAAGCTCGAGACTCCCAGACAAGCAGACCGCGGAATGCCCAATTTTCGCGAGCGGTTATGTCCTCACTCGAGATCTCCACGTGCAACCGCTTTGAATCCACATAGAGCGTGAAAGCCCATTGCGCGTAATGCTCTCGTGGAGACTCTCTAGGTACTCACTTATACTACCAATAGGTACAACAGTTGCCGATCTCCTTTTCAGCTTGCGAAGCGCAAAGTCCCCTTTTTCCTTCCACAGCCAGCTCTTCTCTCCTTTCAGTTTGGATTGATTTCCAATGAGCTTTTCATAAATGTAGGTACCAAGAAAAATCTAGGAGTGGATCGAATCCCATGAACTTTTTCTCTGTCACAAGGTTACTTTCATAATAATTATTCTATTCTTAGTTATAAAAAAAACATTACTCATATAACTAATAAGGTGAGTATCACACCTTTGGATCACGAATTTTTATGAAATATTGGAAGGTATCTTTTAGTATCTTTTGGTATCTACCTAATTTAAAGGAACACTTTAACTGGTCAGAGCCATTAACGCTGCCCTACTTCTGAGATGCAACGCCTTTCATTAACATTGCTAGTTGTTATACGATATTTTTAACATTACGCACATGAGCAATACTAATATTATCACGGGCAATTGAAGGTTCAAAAATGCGTTTTTTTTAATACTTTGAGATTTTGACAACATTGTTTGATTTTTAGCTAAAAAATTAGTGACTTTTGAAAGAAAAGTGTAAAAACATTTTTTGATCAAAATGAGGTAAACAATCTAATGAAATTTTTATTAGACCTTATTGTGATACTTTGTGAACTCATGTTTTGTGATATATTGTGATATTAATATTTTAAAAAATCGTTATAAGCTTTTTCAAAATAAAAAATATTAAAATTTAAAAGTTAAAGTTTAAAATTTTAAATTTTAAATTTTAATTAATAATTTTTATTAAGGAATAAAGTGAGCCAGCGATTGCCAGCGTGTATGACGCCTTCGCTCCGCTCGGGTGCCGAACCACACGCAGGCATTTATTGGCTCACTTTATTCCCTAGGTGCATAATATACTATTATTGGGTATACACACCGGAGATAGGAAGGAGACAGATGGGTAATGTCTATTTCAAATGTATAAATTAAAAATTATAACAAATATTTGAATGATAAATATAATATAGAATTATCTACTTTAATTATTATACAGGTTATCGTAATGATTTTTAAGTTAATCTTTTTCAATAGAGGTGGGAAAGGGATTCTGATAATTAAATGATAATCATGAAAAATATTTGTGAGTTTATCATGTCAATAAATCACATTTATTTATCAGTACATTGTTAAATATGATTATTAGTAAATTAAACAAAACAAAAAAATCAACGCACCTTTCTATTTACCTCATAGGTGGTGTGGAAAAAATAGAAAAAATAATTATATTATTTCCTTACAAGAATTAATAATGTCAAGCAAACAAATAATTTTAACTATTGTTGTAAGATGTGGGGGTTGGTGAGTGGAGCGAGCAGGGGGCGCAGCCCCCCTAGTATATATATATATATATATATATATATATATATATATATATATATGGGTGGTTCCATGTGAAGTGAGCATTTCCAAAAATAAAAATGTCTAAAACTCTGAAAATATGTTGGTATGCGTACCCAGAATATGTAAAAGAAATTTCATATATATATATATATATATATATATATATATATATATATATATATCGAATTCCATTTCCGTGTCGGCGATATCAATGAAGAAGCTTCGCATACGCTAAAATTGCCATAAGATCTGCACGAATTGACTTGGCATAACAAACTGGAGATGTGCCTTTATTCTTGTCTCTCTCCTGAACAACGACTCCGGTATAAGTATGAGCTTTCTGTGTTCACTGTTGACGTTTACCAAATATTTATACATATAATATATCTGATTTTAGTTACTTCTAGGGTTAATTTATTCTTTTATTCCTGGCTTAACTATAATAGCCACTTTATTGACCTGAAAAACGGAACAAAGGTGACGTATTATTTTAATTTATTCCCGAAAATTTAGACTTCAACTTTATTCCCTTGTTGCATAATGGACTGTTCACGTCGAAGCAATTTTTAAGAATGTTAGCACGCTGTTTTCAGAGATCGCTGACAGCGCTGAAAAAGTGTCATAATCTTTTTAAACTCTCCGAACGTGTTATATACGTATGAAAACTGCGGATGACGCAGCAGCTAAGGAAATACGCGCCGCTCCGCAGGTAAGCACATGTATAGTGTACACGTACGATGTACGCGCGGGCGATAAAAAATATTTATGTAGCCCCCAACCTCGAGAAAATTGGTCAGCTGCTTCATGCAGCGCTCGGTAGTAATATAACGGGCAGAGGTCAGCGCCGCTGGTTGAACTATAGTCCCAGAGCAGCGCACACGACATCTTATGTGAGTCATAGTCGGGCTTTTTCATTTTTTCATCGGCGATGATGATGACATCAACCCATGTTACGCTTGCAGATGAACTTTACACAAGTCCATCAGTTGCCGAGCTACCGATAAAACAATTAAACTTCTCCCGTTCAATTTCTTGACTATTCATAAATGTAATACATCTATTACATAATTAACAAAGGAATATTTTTAAAAAATAATTATAGCAGGAAACCCCAAAATGTCTATGTCGCATCAATATTTTGTAATTATTGCTTCTAAACAATTTGTACAATTTTTTTGTTTGGAATCGATTGTCAGTTCTTTTAGGTAAACTTTTATGCATGGTTTATTCGTAACTAAGAAAATGCCCAAGTCTAACAATGCATTAGTATTTATGAAATATCACAAAAACCCGTATCGTCACACTGTTAATTACATAACTTAGAAATATGCAGGGCCGTCTTAGGTATAATTATTCTTTAGCAGTTTCTGAGACTTCATGTTTACACAGCATTCATGGAAACTGTATTATATCATCAGTAGCTCCGAAAGAATTTTGTTTATTCTTCATTAATATTAAATTATCTGGTCAATTACCCTAAACTCTTTTACCTAAATTAATATGTATAGACAGTCTTGGATACACACGGAAAAAACAGTATCGTATCTGGTACGATATAATGTAGAATTTAATATATATATCGTAAAATTTACGATACAAAAAATCGCAAAATTTAAAATTTCTTAAAAGTCGTTTTTCAATACGTAATTTAAATACATTAGCTTGAAAACAAAATGTATTAGGAAATTTGTACGATATCGATACCGTAATGCTTTACGATATGCTTTTCTTAGAGTATTACATCCATAACTTTAGTTCTTCACTAGTTCTTATAACAATAGAAGGTACGTTTTTCACCTTGCAAAGGCTCTCATAAAGTTTAGAATCTACATATAACAGACAGACAAATCAGTAGAAAATTTACAATAAATAAAGGACATGAGTAGTGCGAAATTTCAACTTACAAATTCTAAAATTGAATGTTCTAGTATGATAATACGAAAATTTAGAAATGATTTTGTGATCGAGATAAATTGTTGTTGAACATTTGAAAGGACACTGGCACCAAACTCTTTGTAGACTAATCAGAAAAATCAAGAAATTATAGCAGTTCCGTACCGCAAGATCTCAAGCTAAGCCTTAAATGGAGAGATATGAAAGGTTGTGGCATCGATTTTGCGAAGGAGAGGCACACAGAAGCTCCGCGAAACAGGCAGCAAAAAGAACGGACAGTACAGCGAGTCGAGTCAAAAGGACTTGGCCCCGAATAGAACGGCATGGCACCTTCGACTAAATATTTAACGAGCCCGCGTAGAAGCCTTGTTCGTCAGTCTGAGTGTAGTCCCACACGAATACAGGCTGTACCGCCCCCGCACACACACGCACACACACTCACCATTATAATACACGCCACGCAAAGGGAGGGGACGGCTCGGCTCACGCGAGGGTTGCTTCGACGCCGGGCCGCAACTTCGAACAACGCGACTACCCTGTCTCCGCAGCGAAAAACACTCGCTATATAAATAACGCACGCACATCCACGACCGAAAGACGTTCGCTCGACTGTGTGCGCTACTATTCCCCGAATTGGCTTTGCTGGTCCTAATTTTACGTGTCTCAGGTATGCACGGGACGATTGATTATTTAATTTCGGAACCAACAGACGACAACAGATCCATCTATTTTTCAGAGATCCTGCCTATTAGTCAAGGAACATTATTCTATTCAATTTGCTGTCTTTAATCCTTCTAAACTAATCGTTATATTGAAATGGAAAGTAGTCAGGAGCTGGAGCTTGTAGGCTGAACATTAATGCAGGTACGTACAATGTGTTAAATGTTATCCAGGCTATAAAAGGCTGATTAATTGTAGAAAGAAAAAAGGCTCAATGTCGTCATTGTAGCATATTGTGGAGCTGGCCGGTGGTCAGACTGGTAGAGTATTTTGATGTATGCTTTGCCAGTTGTCCAGTGGCTACGGACGATAATGGACGGCACTGCGTGGAGTGTCGGTGTGTTCAATGTGCACACAGCCCACACACGATTCGAGAGCAGAGAAAGGGCCAACAATTCAGTATTGAGATGATTCTGCCGCGGATCGAGCAGTTTTGCCTATCTGCTTCCTGGACGAAAAGCCGAGGGCTGCTCTATACTTGTCTAGTTGTCTCTTACTCTCGGATTCTTCCAAGATTAAGCGAACATAACAAGGGCTCTCTCGAGGTTACTCATGCATGAAGAAAATAAATTTTGCTCGAACTTTGCGCAGGACGCGAAAAAAGAGGCCGTGCCGAGACACGGACGTTTGTTTTGATCGCCAACTTTTTCTGCTCTCAGCATTTCTCTCTCTCCTCTCTCTCTCCTTTCTCTCTCCTCTCTCTCTCTCTCCTCTCTCTCTCCCACTCTCTCTCTCTCTCGCACTCCACTCACTGTGTGGCCGCTTTTCCAGCCGGAATGCGTTCGCGGAAAATTAGTCTTTGCGAACGGCCTCGGGGGAAACTATATAAGTACGGCTTTTATCTCATAAATAATATCAATCATAGAAAACCATTTTCATTAGAACTATACGGTGAACTTTGAACCACTCATTACGCATCACAAACACGATTAATATGAATAAAAAAAGAATCAGTATCGCTCAGTATTGGCTCACACTTGATACTTTTCACATTGTCAAATGTACTACTAAATCAAAAATCACTAACAATACATTCGCACTTAACTTTCTTAAATTTAATTAATCGTTTCAATATTAAATTATTTGTTCTATTTTCGACCATTTAGCTCCAAAATCTAATCAGTTCTATGTTGCATCATACCCGATATATAACCTGCAAAATCTCAGCCCGAAATTCGGTGGAATTCAAAAGTTATTGTGACCACAAAATTTGACCACATACGTACCGTCACACACACACACACGGACACACACATACGCGCGCATACACAAACACACACTCACACACTTGTCATCGTTACAAAACGTTCTCTTTGAGGAATCAAGAAATGAGTCACTCTTAGTCCCAGACAGCACATCTTGTTGCGGTAACGTTACGGCAATGTGTTTGCGATGGTCTACCACGTGTCTAGAACGTTCCTTAACAAAGTGCCTGGACCGATTTTGGAACTTCTTAGACACGCCGCCAGAACGTTGCCAAAAGAAACTGGAATATTTTGTTGAAAATTAAAAATTAACAATTGTAATTTGGCAAGCCGGTTGGTGAGACTTTCAAATTACAAAGTACCACCCGGATGATACAACCAATGTGGTAAATATTGTATCTATAAACCTATCTACTCTCCCTCGTTTAATAATTTTTAATTTAATTTTATATGTCACTGTGGCAACGTCCCGACAACGTTCTTGCTAAATAAATAGAGAACCCAGGTAAATTCATGGTTTATCAGAGACGTTCTAGAAACGTTCCAGGCACGTATCTAGGGTAACATTACAGGAACATGATAGAATGTTATAGACACGTTCTCTCAACGTTTCTACAACGTGCTATTGAAACAAAGGCGGACATTTTCTACGTTGGAGTAACGTTGCGGCAACGTTTCCGGTACCGTATTTGGTTACGTGTCCATATATTCAAAAACTCGTTGCCGCAACTTTGCTACAACGAGACATGCTATCTGAGATCTATTCTAAAAAAATGTCATTTGAGTTTTATTATCGTGTTAGACCTGTCTTTTTATAAACAGCTATGTTCACATTATACTATGAAACCCTACTGAAAAAGGTTCGTAAAAACTTATGTCTGAACTTACGTCTTAACTTGCGGAAGATCTTACCTCTGAACTTATGTAAGGTATTACGTAAGAGCTTACATAAGAACTTACGCAAGAACTTACATAAGAACTTACGTACGGATTTCAACGATCTGACGTAAGCATTTACGTAGGATCTTATGTAAGTTCAGCGGTAAGATCTTCCGTAAGTTTAGACGTAAGTACTCAAGTTCTTACTTGCGATTTTAAATTGAATTAGCCAACAAAACAATAAATTCAACAATTTAATTTTACATCTATTGAAATACCCACTATGGGAAGTACCATCCAGATGGCACTTCGGAATTTAGTATTTTGAGACATAACTTACGTAAGAACTCAGACATGAACTTAAAATCGCAAATAAGAACATACGTAAGAACTTACTTAACTCCGATTTTCATTGAATTCCGTACATAAGTTCTTACGTAAGTTCTTACGTAAGATCTCACGTAAGCTCAGACGTAAGTTCAGACGTAAGTTCTTACGAACCATTTTCATTAAGGAAGAGAATAAAGCACGCAATATTGAAATTCCTAATCTCAAAAAAATAATCTTTTCTTACGTATTCATTAAACAGTATATTGTGTACCAAGCGTGAACAGTATGCCTTTCTTGTCCGCGAGTTTTTTAGTCGCCTTCGACTCGTGCTTGCTCGCCTTCTACTCGTACTGCAAATATATAATTGGAAAAAATACCTTATCACCGCGGTGCACACCATGTTTTTGTAACACATGTACCGAAATACGGTGGCCTTCAAAAAGTGACCACAAAAAGAGGAAGCCCATGGATGGCCTATGTCAGACACAGATAAAATATTGATTGGACACCTGTAAAACTGATATGCACATGAAGGATTTATAAAATCTTAAGCATTTAAACAAAAGTTTCCTTCTGTATAAAGTGAAAAACAAAAAAATTAATTCTCATAATTTTTACTACTTAATGTTTGATAAAATCTTGATTGATGATGATCGCTTCCCCAGATTAAATTTTTGTTTAATGTTCATATTTTGACAAACTCTAAACATATATTCACACACACACACACACACACACGCACGCGCGAATGCACACACACACAAACACACGCACGCACTCACACACACACACACACACGCACGCACACACACGCACACACACACTCCACACATACACACACATACGCACTCACTCATACACACACGTATGCACACACATTTTCTTAAGTCTCAACACATTTTTCTAAAATGCTTTTAGCAAAATTTTGAGGAAGCAAAATGTCGTTTATTATTTTTAATATCATTGAATTTTCTTTGAAAAGTGCGGTATAATAGTGCAGGTTGTAGTACTTTGAAATTGTAAAAGATACATTTAAATGTGAGCGAGAATGTGAGGCCATGTTAGATCATTTTAGTATAAATAAGGAATGCGTTGCACCTCAAGCTGAGCATACTGCACTAGCACTCACCTTGATCAATGTTGTATCAAATTTTGCATCCTGTTACTATCGGACCTTTTTTTCCGACGCCACTTTTACCGAGTAGTAGATCCGTAAAAATGTTTGTTTAAAAAAAGGAAACTTTCTTTGAAAGTTGTGGATTGTGAGCAATAGGTAGGAATAAAAATTTACTAACAAATCTAATTATTAATCCGTATAATTTTTATAACTAATTGGGCAAATTATTAACATTATTTAAGAGGACAAAAAGAATTTTATATTTTGTAAAAATTGAATTGCTATATATTGAAACCTGCTAATTAAATTTGCGTTTACGTATATGTATACGCGTGAACACCGTCCAATGCCGCTCTTGGAACTTCGGGATCACTCGTACACGTACAACACACTAACATAATCTTAGTAGTTTGATCCCTGGTGTAAGAAAACTATTAAATCCTATTAAATCCTATTCCCAAATATGAAAATCTCCTATTTGCAAATAGGAGTATAATATGCAATTTTCATATTAGTAAATAGAATTTAAAAGATTTTTTATCAGGGATGTGCGTGAGATACTCACACAGCAAATATCTATTCCTTTAATTAAAATGAGGCATAAATAATAATTTATTGTAAAAATATGAAACATGATTTTGAGCCGGATTTTCCCTAGGTAGAAAGCATCATAAGTGGCCAGGAAACAAGTATATGGCTAGAATAAACAGCTTGTGTCTGAGAAAATGTTTCATTAAGGTGATGCTAAAGCCACCTGTCACCGACAAATAAAAGGCTCCACTTTTCTCATTTCATTTTCAATTTTGAGTAAATATCTCTATGAAAAGTTGTTGTTCTAACCAAAAAGAACAACTTTTCATAGAGATATTTTCTTAAAGTTGAAAAATGAATGAAAAAAGTGGTTCCCAGTATTTACCAGTAACACGGAGTTTAACATCACCTTAATGTCAGACAAATGTAACCATTTTTCGAGCATTTGAAAATCAAACTGTCCATGTATTAGTCAAAAAATGTATTTCATTTCCAGCAGGGTCAAACACATAATATAAGCATATCGCGAGAAAATTGTGTGAAAAGTGGACTAATATAGCGTTTCAGTAAAAATAAGCTAAAAAGGCAAAAACTAATCATCCAGCTGGGTTTTGTAAAGAGCAAGAAAAAAAGCTCGAATGAAGCCTCCTTTCTTCGAAGCAGCTGCAGTCATAAGCGCATTAATCCCCTCGCGCACCTCTCAAATTCGTCTCCTGAAGAGCCTTAATCATCGCGCGCCATTAAAAATCTCATTCATCGGCTCGTAGCTTGCAAGCTCGGCGCGCGGGGAGAAAAAAAAATGAACAAAGTTAGAGAGAGAGGAGAAGATAGGAGAAACATCGAATGGGTTTTGCTTGTCGGTGAGTAAGGAGGAAGGTGGGGAATTTGCGGCTCGGCATAAAAGTGCGCGAGATTATCTTGGAGCACTAATTCCAGCGTCAAAGGCGATGCGCCGTGCGCGCGACGCGAGGTGGAAAGTGAATATCTAGCGAGCTCAAGAGCCGTATACTGGGGCGGCTGCAGCGGCCGCGCGCAATTTCCGCGCGCTTTTTGCGCCGAGGATAAAAGTGCAGCCCGAGGAACAGAGGAAAGAGCTGCGCTACCGCGGGGTTGGGTTCCGGGGCAAGAAGAGGATCGGGATGGAAAATACAGCATTAGCGTCCAGACATGCATACACACACACACGCTGCTGAGCAAAGTTGCTTATATGGCGCCCGGGAGCCAGGGCACAAAAGGCAAAGTTCGCGCGGCGGACTGTCTTGTGCACGCAATGCGCTCGTTCTTCACACTTTGCAGCACAATAAAACCTCCTGCCTATATGAATAATATTATATACATATATATCTGCAGCTGAATTTGCCGTACATGCACCAGACGGCTGCCGTAGAACTTTAACTATATTTTACGAAAGTTCGATCGATGTATAAATGATAATAGCGTTAATGATCGGTCGCAAATCACTTGCTTGATAAGGGATCGGGAATAATGATGCGGCGCAGCGTGACCTGTTATTCTTTCTGTACTAAAACCCCTTTTCAACAGTGTTTCAATTATCTACTATAATGCGTAGCACTTTTAGAAAAAGAATTTAAATAATATACGCTTATCGGTAAAGTAATTCCTATTATTCTTATGAAACTATAAGTTATCTATTAATGTATAATTTGAAATTATTACAAAAAACTGTACTTACGCAAACATCTTCATTAAAACCAGCGCTATCACGGTCGTTTTAATGCCTTAAGTTATTTTAATTAATTATAGGGGATACCAGGGTAAAGTGAACATAGTAACTCTTAAAATCGAAAAAATGTATTTTTCGGACTTAAAACACTACTTTGTAAGTTGCACAAGAAACTTTTTACATCAATAAATATACTAGCAGCTTCAAAAAAGTAATTTATCAAGTTTAATATTATTTACCTATTTTTTTAAAAATATCTGTTCACTTTACGCGGACATTTCAGTGCGAGGTAAAGTGAACTAGAGGATAGAATTAAATATTTTGAAAATATTTTACTTGTTTTTGTATTAGAATAGATAAAAATGTTAATTTCGATAATAATAAATCTAAAAAGACATCTTAAAATCTTTAAAATATTGTATAATTCGAAACAGTTAAATATGGAGGTTATGTTGCACATTTTGGTATAAATACGAAATACGTTGCAACAAAGGCTTTGTAGCGTACATTAACGCTCACCTTAACTGTACCCCGAGACGTCGATTCTTTAAAATGTTTGTTTAAAAAAAAAAATCCTCTTTTAAAGTTCTACATTCTTGGTAATAGTAATTAAGACGTATTTGAAGAAATTAGAATAAAAGTTTAGCAATAAAATTGATTATAAACATCTTTAATCGTTATAACGAATTCGACAAAACAACTTTCTTATAAGGTCGAAAAATACAACTATTTTTCATTCGTAAAATATTAATGGTTATGCAGTGAAACTTTTTAATTATTATCCTTGCATAATTATCATTCACTAAAATTAAAATTAGGCGTAAGTAATAATTTGTTGAAGAAATAATAAGCATGATTCACTTTACCCCAGATTCCCCCATATATATATATATATATATATATATCATTATACTAACACAATTTAAAAACGCTTTTGATTCACATTTAGACTAACACTAATGTATCCTGACAAGACAGCCATAGTTAATTCTCTCTGAGTACTGTATACGAATAATTTAGGTTTCATAATAATTTATATATTTGTTAAATATAATATCAATAATTCATTGTCTAAATCTGAACTTAGTTTTAGAGTACGTGGTCAGGGCTGTACAAGCGAGCATTGAGAGAATAAATTGTACTAAATGATTCCTAACGCAATTTCTAGAAGATTGTATAGACATTATATAAAAAACAGAGGAACTATAATAAGAAAACGTGGAAATAGCGGAGGATGGGGTATTGCCGGTCACCTAAGCAAACGTGCTTAATATTTCCACTTTCAAATTGTTTTCTTTTAAATTTAAATAATTATTATGTTAGTCAAAACCATTGACTTTAAATATATCTTATTGGTTTAATATAAAAATTTAATATATCGAAGCTATAAGCCGAAATATGAAAGAGCATTTGGACCGGATTTACCCCACATCAAAGGGTAATACCGGTCAGCCTTGGTACAATTCCGGTCACTATAAAAAAGTTACTTTTATAGGTGAAAAATTTCTTTAAATCAATTATATGAACCTTCATATGATAAGTCGCATTATTATTCGCATTTACCCAGTAAAATACGTAACACCATAACCACTGTTCAATCAAAAACACTTAGGGGGAGACCCAAGTGAAATTTCAGCCCAGTGGTAGTTAATCCGTTCCGGGACAAATGCAATGGTTTTATATGTAGTTTTTCACGAGAAATTCTATAGATATAAATTATAATCGTTTGTACCTTAGACGTTCAGGTAAAGAATTTGTATTTGAACAATATTTTTTTTTATAAGTTTTCCATTGAGGAGGAGACTTATCGTCTTCCTTTTTCATAGAATTTTTATTAGTCTCTGAGAGACGAGTGTAGGCTACACTGCTACTTCTTTGTCCCATGATGGTTTTGAATATATTAAAAAGAACAATAGATTCGTTTCTTATATATAGTCAGAAAACTGTATATAATTGAAACTTTAGAAGAGTCAATAATATAAAATATTTTCAAATAAAAATTAATTCAATAAAGTAGGTTTATTTTTATATCATTTATTTAAAAAAATACTTATAATTTAATACATAGCTATACAATATGAGTGAGATCAATTATGCATAATTCTATTGCAAATAATAGTAATCAAAACTTTTTTTATAAGTTTTTAAGATTACATATTAATAAGATACATTTAAACGTTAAACTTTTTTAACATATAAGTTTTAAATGAATTCAAGTAGACATCCTCCGGGAGCTTTAAGGTAGACATCTCTTTTTTGAAGTTCCTTTTCAAACTTCGTACAGCTCTGAACGTTTTCCTGCAAGAGATCATTGATTTTTCCAGGGAAAAACATGTCGAATGTTTTATCCAATTCCAGCACTATCTTTAACCCGTATCTCGTTGGAACTTTCTTCATTTTAGTAATTTTGTACATTTGACCGACCTCTAAGTCTCGCACTCTTCTTGCAGGTAGGTATGATGATGTTTTTGCTACTTCGTTAATTAGATCCATAGCTGTAAGAGAAAAAAATGTTAATGTTAGATTATTATTTCCAATAAAAAAGCATTAAATCATAAATAATATAACTACACACCTTAAATTTCTATATAGAAAAATCAGAATCTGTAGCAGAATCAGGTGGTGTTAGTGTGGTTAACTCGAACAAGTCCTCTATTTTCATACGTCGAATTTCCAGTTGTCGCTGACGTTCAATCCACTGGCATAAAGCTGTAACGTTTTGAACTGCACAATTCTCCCTCCAACCTTCAGGGTGATGCGTATATATATACACACTAACACACATATATATATATATATATATACAAACAAACATATATATACAAACATTTACTGTGTATACATCTGAATTTAAATGTTTCCGTGCACGGAACGTATATATATATATATATATATATATATATATATATATATATATATATATATATATATATATATATATATATATATATATATATATATATATATATATATATATATATATATATATATATATATATATATATATATATATATATATATTATTTTTTCTTTATAACTAATAATCTAAAATATTGTATTATGTCAATGATTTTTTAAATTAAAGACATTCTTTAGTATAAATAATAATAAAAAAATACTGTTATAGCAGAATACTTAATAGTCTTATTCTTTATTGGTATACATTGAAAACCCCTTTTTGTCGTTTCAGAGTATATATAAAGCTAATAGTGGTTACAGAGCAGTCATTTATTACTAGACTAGCAAAATGCAAGCTACTGTAGACGAGTGCCGTGAACACGTTGATGTCTTGGAAGAGGCAGAAAAGCTACTATCTACGAAGCCTACAGATCAAATGAGAGTAGAACGCTGGATACAACAGTATACTTTATCTTTAAAGACTTTTCACCGAGTACTTAGGGACAAAAGATTTTCGGTACCACGAAAGCAAGCTACATTACATGTTATAGCTAAAATTGAGTCTATGAATGTTCGGTTTAAAAGCACTATCAAAACTGGTAGCGGTATTGAACCGAACTTAGATAAAGATAAAATTAGCGCACGAGTTCGTTGGATCGATATGAATCGTGCTTTTAATAGCCGAATGCGGACATGTATTGTAGTAAATCTAGTACATATTGATGTACAGAATTTTTTAAAAGATGCATCAATTTTATTTGCTCAACGCATGAAAGTCACTTTAAAAAAGATTGATACAGCTATGAAAATCGATACAGTTCTGTCCTGCAAATTCAAAAGATTGTGAAAAACTAAGACGGAAAAGTAGATGAAGAAGAAAGCATTGAATCTAAACATTTTAATACTCAAAACACTGAAATTTTGTTAGCATCAAGCCCAAAACAGTGGTTTATCGATCACGTTATAAATCATCTTCTGACTGATATAAAATAGTTTGAGACGAAAGATTCTGGTTGGGCATTAGATTCCATAAATAATATTCAAATTAATATAAATAAGCTCAGTCCTTTACGTACTGGTAGTTCATATATATCTCTTCCATCATTTTTAGAGCCGAAAAGAGCTTGCGTAAATGTTCAAAATACAGATAATCAATGTTTTAAATGGTCAATACTGTCGACTTTACATCCTGTTAAGCGACAAAATCATACAAACAGGGTACAAAATTACTTTTCATACAAGAATGAGTTAAATATGGAAGGTATAGAGATTCCAGTTTCGTTGAGAAAAATATCAAAGTTTGAAAAACAGAACAGTACGATATCTGTCAATGATTTTGGTCTGAATGATAAAAGTATTGTACCTCTATACTTAACATCCAAAAAGATGGTTAATCATATTAACCTTCTACTGCTTAATAAATAGTTCGATAATAATGTGGATGTCCATAAATCAGATTCTCATTACGTATATAAAAAAATCTTTCACGATTAGTGAATGACAATGTATCTCATAGAAAAAAGAAAAGGTATATATGTGATAGATGTTTGGACTTTTTTTTTCAATGAACGGAGTCTAGAAAAGAATGAAGACCAGTGTAAGGTGTTGAATAATTGTAAGATTAGACTCCCTGAGGATGGACAAAATATGTTAGAATTTAAAAACTATCATTATAAAGAAATGGTACCATTCATAATTTACGCTCATTGTGAATGTTTACTGAAACCTGTTAGAGAATGTCAGGAATCAATCCGTTACCGCTTCAAGAACATGAGACATTCAGTATAGGATATTATTTTAAGTGTGGTTATAATGACTCTTTATCGTTTTACAAATCTTATCGAGGTGATGAATCAGCTCGTTGGTTTGCTGAAGGATTAAGACTTTTAGAAAAAATGCTACAAATTTATATAAAAATCCGCTATTTATAGCGACTCTTACATCAGATCAGATATCTGATTATTATACTTCCAACTCTTGTCATATTTGTAATAAAGTGTTGGATAACAGTGTCAAGGTGCGACATCATTGTCATCTTACAGGAAGATATCCCGGACCTGCACATGCTAGCTGCAATCTTAATTATCAAGATTCGAGGACAGTACCAGTCATATTCCATAACCTAAGTGGTTATGATGCGCATTTTATTATTCGTGACGTATCGAATCATTTTTCTGGACAAATTGATTTGCTTCCTTTGACGAAAGAGAAATATATTTCTTTCACAAAACATGTAGAAATTAGTTATATTAAATTTAGTTTTATAGACTCTTTCAGATTTATGCCTTCATCTCTCAATAAATTGGCTTCTTACGTCGAAGAGTATAAGATAGTCAATTCAGAGTTTTTAGCCTTCAAAAAGGAAAAAGTTGATCTATTAACGCGATGGGGTGTACTTCCATATGAGTACCTTAGCTCTTGGGAGAAACTTAATGAAAGGAGATTACATGAAAAAAATCATTTTTTCAGTATCCTCAATGATTCACCTATATCTGATGAAGAATATGAACATGCACAAAAAGTATGGTACACGTTTGGACTACAAACTCTTGATGAATATTCAGATCTGTATATGAAAACTAATGTCTTATTGTTGGCAGATATATTTGAAAATTTTCGAGAACAGAGCTTGAAAGCATATAACCTCGATCCTGCATACTATTACACAACCCCAGGTTTTGTATGGCATCCTATGTTGAAGTTTACAGGTATAAAATTAAAACTTTTGACGGATATAGACATGTTTCTATTTAAAGAGCGAGGTATTAGAGGAGGTTTAAGTCAATGTTCGCATCACTATGCAGCGGCGAATCATGAGTATATGCATGAGGCTTATAATGATAGTGAAGATAAAGTTATCTTATGTATTTAGATTCTAACAATTTATACGGCTAGAGTATGACCCAATCTCTGCCATATGATTGCTTTGAATGGATGGATAATTGTGAAAATTTTGATTTTCAATCTATTGGTGATAATGCTCCTGATGGTTACATCTTAGAAGTGGACTTGGATTATCCTTCAAAATTACATGATGAACATAAGCATTTACCGTTCTGTCCTGAGCATATAAAATCACCAGGATCAAAGCAAGAAAAATTTTTGGCTACACTTCTGCCTAAGCGGAATTATGTAATTCATTATCGAGCTCTTAAGCAATCTATTACAAACAGACTTCAGCTTGTTAAAATTCATAAAGTGTTGAAATTTAAACAGTCACCATGGTTTCAACCGTACATTGATTTGAACAGCTCCATGAGAGCTCAAGCTAAGGATGAGTTTGAAAAAAACTTTTTCAAATTAATGAATAGTGCTGTGTACGGAAAAACTACGGAGAATGTGCGAAAACGTATTGATGTTGAGCTTCTAACGAAGTGGGAAGGAAGGTATGGTGTAGAAGCTCAGATTTCAAAACCAAGTTTCCATAGCAGTGCTATATTCAATAAAAATTTGGTAGCTATTTAGCTTTGCAAGACTGAGGTACTGTTAAATAAACCGATATACATTGATTTGACAGTACTAGATCTCTCTAAAACACTTATGTATGATTTTCACTATAATTATATGCGAAGAATTTACAAAGCTGATTGTAAACTTCTCTTTACAAATACTGACAGCTTTATTTATGCTATCAAGTGTAATGATTTTTTTGCTGATAATGCCTTTGATATACCACGTGTGAACAAAAAAATTGTTGGACTTATGAAAGATGAGTGTAATGGTAAGATTCTTACTGAATTTGTTGGCTTAAGAAGCAAAATGTGTAGCACTCGTGTTGATGGTCAAGATTGTGTAAAAAAGATAAAGGGTATTAAAGTTTCTGTAGTGAAGAAGACCAGTGAATTCAATGATTATATGGACTATTTACAAAATTTATATATTCAACGGCGAAAACAACATACCAGCAGATCTCGTCTCCACAACGTAGAGACTATAAGTCAGCTGAACATCGCTCTTAGTTCTTATGACGATAAGAGATATCTTCAAGAAAACAGCACAGACACTTTGGCATACGGACATTATAGAATTAAAATAATGTAAGTTTTTTTATAATTTATATACCCATTAAAAACTTAAAATTGTAATTATAAATATTCTACAAAATTTAAATTAGGAACCATTAATTTTATGTCTTAGAAGAATGGTTCTTGCAGAAGAAAAAAAACGTGTACGGTTTGAGGAGAAGTCAACAATTCATGTGATGCATGTATGGAGTTTTGTATATCATAAGCCTCGATGCGGGAAATGGGAGCAAGCAGCACGTGATCAAGAGCGTTTTAGAATGAGAATTGAAAGAATTAATGAGGTTATAATGCCAATACTTTTTGAAAAATGTAAGGAAATTGGTATTAAATAAAAACACTATTTATTTATATATATATATATATATATATATATATATATATATATATATATATATATATATATATATATATATATATATATATATATATATATTTATTTTCTTTTTTCAACTACATATCACTCTTATTTATCCAACTATTGTGTGAACTATCAAAACCAAACCATTTTAAGTAAAGAGTACTCGGAAAGAAAAAAGGAACTAGGACAATCTCTTGTTTCGGAGCTACAGTAGCACTCGCGAGGTTACTGTACGAGTCCTGTAGCGCGTGCTGCTCCAGACTGAGCGGGGGACCGTGGCGCTCCCCAGCTCGGTCTGCAGCAGCACGCGACGAGTTGCACGAGAGCTCCGCGCGCTCGGAGCGCTGTGTGCCTTCATAGCGAAATATATATATAGCATTCCCGCCTATACAAAATGTTGTTGTTGCTCATTTACAGAGCTATATGTATTAATACTTTTTATTAATTTCTTTTCATCCATTATTTACAATTATTTGAAGAAAATTGCTTTCTAAAAAATTTGAAGTATTTTTTATTATATAAACTTATGAAAATAAATACATTCAAATTTCTTTTAAGAGTATGTCGAAGGAAATGATGATTCATATATCGTATTTGTTGCAAATTACTGAATTATTGATTATAGAACAATAATAATAATAATAATAATAATAATAATAATAATAATAATAATAATAATAATAATAATAATAATAATAATAATAATAATAATAATAATATTAATAATAATAATATACAATTCTAGTATTCAGCATCTACTGTTTAGATAATATATGTATATTTTAAACTATCAAAATCAATCACATATAGGTGTAAAATTGTACCAATTAAGGCGTCACAAAAACATTTTGATTGTAAATACAGTGAATGGGAAAAAATTAGTCTCTTTGGACTTTTAGATTTAAGGAATGAAACAATATTTTGCACTTAAAAAAGTATAGCGTAACTTAATATGTATTCACAAGTACTGGCCGTGGAAGCGAGCTCTAAGTATAATTTTTAACTAATAATTTTTAACTAATAAACCTTTTTTTTGTTTATTATACATAATTGTTGAGCTCGGTTCTACGGTAACTAAGTATAAGAACGTATTTTAATTTTTGAAGAATGACATGTTATTTTATTTAATAGATGCCAAGGGCACAAAAAGACTAGTATAAAATCAGGAATGTAGATTAGGGTCAATACTCGAAGTCAAACTAACAAGTTTTAAGTAATATTACAATGTAATAAATTTTTAATTTACGATTATTTTTGCAAATAGATCAAAAAACTTGTTTTTATTTTTATTTTTGTTCATCGTATTTTATTCTATACGGAGTAAAAAGGTACTAAGTAGTTGAATACCTATAGGTATGATATTTAAATTATTCTTAATTATGTAATAATAAAATTAATAAATAAATATTTTTAATGCCTGTATATTTTTGTGGTATTTGGATTTTCATTCGTAAATAATTTCATTTCTTAAATAAGATCGTTACTACAAAATAATGTAACAAAAACAAGTGTAGTTCGCCGAAACATTTTATTACTTCATTTTTTGATTTATTGATTTATTGCTGCTAAAGTAGCACTGTATTAAAAATAGTAGATTATCCAACTACTTAGTACCTTTTTACTCCGTATAGAATAAAATACGATGAACAAAAATAAAAATAAAAACAAGTTTTTTGATCTATTTGCAAAAATAATCGTAAATTAAAAATTTATTACATTGTAATATTACTTAAAACTTGTTAGTTTGACTTCGAGTATTGACCCTAATCTACATTCCTGATTTTATACTAGTCTTTTTGTGCCCTTGGCATCCATTAAATAAAATAACATGTCATTCTTCAAAAATTAAAATACGTTCTTATACTTAGTTACCGTAGAACCGAGCTCAACAATTATGTATAATAAACAAAAAAAAAGGTTTATTAGTTAAAAATTATTAGTTAAAAATTATACTTAGAGCTCGCTTCCACGGCCAGTACTTGTGAATACATATTAAGTTACGCTATACTTTTTTAAGTGCAAAATATTGTTTCATTCCTTAAATCTAAAAGTCCAAAGAGACTAATTTTTTCCCATTCACTGTATTTACAGTCAAAATGTTTTTGTGACGCCTTAATTGGTACAATTTTACACCTATATGTTATTGATTTTGATAGTTTAAAATATACATATATTATCTAAACAGTAGATGCTGAATATTAGAATTGTATATTATTATTATTAATATTATTATTATTATTATTAGTATTATTATTATTATTATTATTATTGTTCTATAATCAATAATTCAGTAATTTGCAACAAATACGATATATGAATCATCATTTCCTTCGACATACTCTTAAAAGAAATTTGAATGTATTTATTTTCATAAGTTTATATAATAAAAAATACTTCAAATTTTTTAGAAAGCAATTTTCTTCAAATAATTGTAAATAATGGATGAAAAGAAATTAATAAAAAGTATTAATACATATAGCTCTGTAAATGAGCAACAACAACATTTTGTATAGGCGGGAATGCTATATATATATTTCGCTATGAAGGCACACAGCGCTCCGAGCGCGCGGAGCTCTCGTGCAACTCGTCGCGTGCTGCTGCAGACCGAGCTGGGGAGCGCCACGGTCCCCCGCTCGGTCTGGAGCAGCACGCGCTACAGGACTCGTACAGTAACCTCGCGAGTGCTACTGTAGCTCCGAAACAAGAGACTGTCCTAGTTCCTTTTTTCTTTCCAAGTACGTAAACATTATTACCTCGATTTTTCAAAACGTTTTCAATTAAATAAATATCTGGGTACTTCGTCTTGAGAAGTTCCTCTTCATAAAATCCTCCAGCTATTGGTTTATCTTCATAGTCTTTCAAATGATAAGTATACGGCACTGTATTTTGTACTTTAGAGACTGTAAATATTTCTGTTGACGAATTGGGCATATAACCTTTCTCGAAAATTTCTTTATTCTTGCTAACTCGAACTTTATCACAAACTTTAAATTTTGTCCTCTTAGACAGACTTTTACGTGGCTTCTAACAGTGAGACGATTAAGAATATAATTAACTTTAGAAGAATTTACTTCTAAAGGTTTCATACCAATTGTTCGATGTTTAGAATAATTATACTGTAAAGTCAAATCTTGTAAAACATCTATCCACTTGTAATTACCTCGCAAACTGAAAAGTTTCCACATTTTGTTTTTAAGTGTACGATTAAAACGTTCACAAATCGATCCTTTAAGGTTGCTGTATGTAGAATAAAGCTTTATCTTATAGCTTTGCATTAAGTTTTGAAAATCTTTATTATAAAATTCTTTACCTCGATCAGTTTGAAAATTTTTCGGCACTCTCTTTAGTAATACTAATTTCATAGCTTGGGTCACAGCTTTTCCAGTTTTTTGTTTCAATGGTATCGTCCAAGCGAACTTAGAAGAAACATCGATAAGAGTAAGCATTTACTTAAAATCTTTGTTTTGTTTTGCGTATGGTATCATTTCAACGAGATCTGCTTGTCACGTTTCATAAATATCTCGTATATCAAACAAGCGACGGGGATTATTACGTCTCGCAGGCTTATGAAGTTCCTCCACCAAAGATGCTATCATTTTTATCTTTTTTTCATAAATTTTGGTTTGGATGGTGAGAACTCAGATTTATTAACAGAAAATTCAATAATTTTCATTCGTTCTTCTTGGGCAGAGAGTGGTCTTTTTATTTCAGAAATATTAGCCTCAATACTTTTGAACATCTCACTATAAAAAACTTTAGCTTGTGACAACTCTTTTATAATATTTTCAGATAGTGATTTAACAATCTCTCTCATAACCTTCAAATTTATTACATCATTTGGTTCAGTAGCATCAGTCATATTACACAGTTTTCGATTTCGATTTTCGATTGCATAATATTTTTATGTGCATTTGTTTTCTTCAAAATTTCACCATATACTCTCAAGTTTTTAGCAGTAATGAGATTTTCATCAGGAACTTTTTTAAATAATAATTCAATAAGTCCAGGATACTTATCATATTTTATATCACCAACTGCTACATGATTTTTTTCAAAGTATATGGGAGTGTTGCCAATCTTAAACGTATTATTACGCATTCAACGTACGTCATATGCTGTATCTAGAGAATTTATTTGACCCCTAGTTAGTAACTGAAGGTATTCTTCAGTATCATCCTTTTTTATTGTCTTTTCAAGTTCGTTAGAGTCGGAGTCACTTAAAGCTGACTCAAAGGGAGTTCCATAGTCAGTATTTTCTACCAACTGTATATTCTCATCATCATCAATATCTTGTTTTTTTTTTACTTTTTTTTATATTTTTTTACATTTTAAGAGTAGCAGGTGATAAACTTCTTTGTCTTTTAATCTTAAGATCAGATGCTTCAGTAACATTAATTAACTTCTCTAATGGTTTAACGATTGGTTTAAATGACTGATTTATAGCTTTCTCTGCATCCAGCTTATAGGCTTTCAATAAATTGTATTTGCGTTTTACAGCATTACGAGCTTTCTCCACTTCGCATAGTACGAAAATTTGTTGATTAAAATTTGACATCTTGCTAGTTTAAAGTCTCAAAGTTGAATAATTGATTTACTCTGCATACTGTGTATTTATTACAAATTGATCAAATCCGTTTCTATATTGACTATCATCAATATCTCGATCTTTGTCGATAACAAGAAAACCATGATTATAATTCCAACGAAATGAGCAGATGTCTCTAAACTTTTGATATGACATATCTGTGTTTACATGATCATTATAAATGTGCTTTAAGTTCATATCATCTTGTCGAAAAATGACTAAAAAGTTAACGTTATCACGAACGAGATGTTTCGACACTTGTGCATAAGACTGACAGAGATAGAAGCAGTCAACGTTTGTATGTCTACCCGTGCAGTAGAATGCCTTAACATTATCTTGCTTTTCACAAGCCATATCATCAAAAATGAATATAGAATTAGTTCGAGCCTCAGCAGGTGATACTACAAATATTCATGCAAGAAACGTTGCCGATCGAGTTTTAACGGAGAAAGCGTGGCAGCGAATAAAGTCCAGCGACGCTAATTTACGCGAGAAAGCAGCTGTTTTAGCTGTTACTAACATCATGAAAATAAAATTGAAGTTCGGTATGGGTCTTGGTAAGAGGAGAAAAAATATTAAGAATAAAATGTTAGCTTTGAAGAATATAATAAAGACAACTTCAAAATCTATTGTTCCTAGTAATAATTCACGTACTGTCATTAAATCTGCTCTAATGGCAGCATGTAAACATATTAAGAATGTTGGTGGAAAACGTAATATAAGTATTCCGCGTATATTACCTGTTCCTAAAGTAGGAGGCTTCCTTCCAGTGCTTATTCCTGTTTTCGCAGGTCTTAATGCTGTAGGTTCATTAGCAGAATGAGCTGGTGGTATCGCTTAAGCTGTGAATTGAGGGAATGCTGCTAAAAAACAAATGGAAGAGCAAAAGAGATATAATAAAAAAATGGAAATGTTGGCTCTGGGTAAAGGTCTATATTTAAAACCTCATAAAAAAAGTTACGGTATTTGTTTCAAACAAAATAAAAATGTAAAACAAACATCGCGAAAAGTTTTGCGAAGAAAAAAAAACTTCGTTGAAGTAAGACTTATTTTGACGACCACTAACTGATCATGATTTACAAAAGTATGCACTCTTAATGAAAATTCCTAATTTTAGAGGAGTATTTATGAGAAATGCATTACCTATGAGTGACAGTTGCTACCGAGAATCTGCAATTATCAACCTCGATGATAAGTAAAATTGGTAAAAATATTACGTACTTTGTCAGTTTTGGTGATTTACAACCTCCTGAAGATCTCATGAATTACTGGAAAACTGCTGAAATCAAGTACAATTATCTAAGATATCAAGATTTTGACATTTTTGTATGCGGACACCTTTGTCTCAAATTTGTATGCAATCAGCTCAATTCGATAGAAAATTTCTGTCTATATAAGAAGAAGTTACTCTGAAATAGTATTAGTTTCTTACATTCATTCAACATGATTGAAACACTGACTCTTAGCCTATCAGGGACTTCTTTAGTTCTTGAAACTCATTATTTTCCCCTAATAGAAATCAACTCTGATAAAATGTACGTTCTTGGTTTGGTTGAGTTACTTACTTTCAATTCTATACCAAACGTAGACTATAATTGTAATAAATTTTATGTTGTTCAAGAGATCATTCAACTGCCTACAGGTAGCTATGAAACAGAAGACATTGAGCATACTTTACAAAGTGTTCTAGACCAAAAGAACATTAAAATTAGTATTAAACCGAATAATAATTACGTAGTATTATTACCAGTAGTCATGAAATAGATTTCCGACCAAGTGATTGTATTGGTCGTCTACTAGGTCTAACTCAACGTCTTCTGAAACCTTATATAAGTCACAACTCTGACTTGCCTGTAGCCATTCTAAAAGTAAGCGCTCTACGAGTTGAATGTAACATTACGTCCGGAGCATACATCAATCAGAAAAAAGCGCATACGATCCATGAATTTTTTCCTGCAGTACCTCCAGGGTATAAAATAATCGAGGTTCCTAAACAAATTATATACTTACCTATATCTGTTAAATATATTGATCACTTACAAGTATGTATAGTAGATCAAGACGCTGATCTAGTCAACCTTCGAGGTGAAGTAGTAACGATTCGTTTACATTTAAAGAAGGTTCCTTCATAATGGGTATTATTTTTAACGCTAAGTCGGAAGAAAGGTATATTAACAGTTCATCATGTTGTCAGACACTCAGTCAACATCCAGTCGTCAAACCGCTAATACGACAGAACATTCAGTTTCTACAAAGTCTCAGTCTGACAGTAGTCACTGCAAAAGGCGTCAAGGTAAAAGGGTATCGTACAAAAAGGGTGATAAAACTGAAAAAATAACGTGTATATTTATTTGCTGTTGTCATTGGATACTACAAAACGATGGAGGATGTTCTTAGTGTACAAACCCCACTTGTATTTGATGAATCAATTGCACACTATAAGATTCATTCACATCAATCTTATACATCACTATCGTTTAACAACAGTGATGAAATACGTATATCGATTCAACATCAAGACTTATGTTTGTTACCATCCAAAAGTTCTCTGCATATTTGCGGTAAATTAGCAAAGACAAACAGTGCTGCAGTGACAAATACTGAGCTTGTTAATAATGCTATCTGTCACCTATTTGAAGAAATGCGATATGAGATTAATGCTATGGAGATCGATAGATGTAAGAATGTTGGTCTAACTACCTTAATAAAAGGTTACATTTCATTTTCACCAAGTCAGAGTAAATATCTTGAAAATTCTGGATGGATTAATGTTGCAGAGACTGGAAAAATAACTGATGAAAATGGAAACTTTAATATAACCATACCTTTATCAATGATCTTCGATTTTGCAGAGGATTATCGCAAAATTATTGTAAATGTTAAACATGAACTCATTCTCATGACATCAAGAAGCGACTGGAATGCTATTGTGCAAAATCCAATACAAGTCGATCAAAGACCTACGTATGAAGATTTTAAGATTGTGCTCTCACGAATAGAGTGGCTTATGCCTTACGTAGTACTGTCCAACAGACATGAGATTCAACTTTTTAGTCACATCCAAAAAGATATAGCCATTGATATGAGTTTTCGCTCTTGGGATCTTCAACAATCTCGGCTCGATTTTCAAAAACTGTTGCATCCGGATGTGTCGAATTTTTCATCTCTGTATCATCACACTTACTATCTTTTTCGGAAACTTTGTCGGTTAGATGTTGTCTTTCATCAGCCCTTTTGATCCCACTCAATTCACCCTCCAGATCCAGTCTAAAATTATTTGAGTCGATTTCTCGACGCTACTCTCAAGTAATTTCGAATATCCATCAGACGCTGTTTCCGAAAATGGCTGCATACCCATGTTCATGAAGAATTGTTCGATACCGGCATAGCCCTTGCCAATATAACTAATAGCGGTGCTCAAACGTAAATTTACGTCGAATCCTGGTCTTGTCGATATACCCTTTTCAACTCGTTTAAATGTATAGACTTTGGATTTCTGAGTTTGTAAGCCTCCCATCTCCATAACTCTCATCAGATAATGTAAATCTAAGATCAGGCTCTCAGCCATCGGCACATTTTGCATTTGTCAATAATGGCGGTAACTCTGCCAAATCTAGTAAGATATATATATATATATATATATATATATATATATATATATATATATATATATATATATATATATATATATATATATATATATCTAGATTCATATTTATATTCTATACTGTCAGAGCTCTTTTCAGGCAGCAGATTGAATTTCTTGCGGATACGCGTCGTCTTTTCCACTTAGGTGTTCGAAATGTCTTCGCAATTTCCTACATCCGCCGGTATATCTGCCACCTTGTTGCCTTCTTGTTCTCGTCCACCTGATTCGCACCCCTCGACTTCTTCTGCTTTCCATCTTTTAGTGACAAGGTCAAGAAAAAAATTTGTTTTTTTTTCGGAGGAGCCATTTGCGATTTTTAACACTTTTTTCCACGGATAATCGAAGGAAACGACCATCAGAAAGCTTGCCGAGTACTATAAGAAAGCTATGTACAGAAATAAAGGCGTCGTTCAGGTAAAAAGACACTCAATTGTATTGTATATGAACATTATGATTCTAATGTGTGCGAACATATCCGAAATCATATAAATTCTTCATAATAAAATAGGCGATGAAAGATGCAATCTATGCTTCTATATACCACGCAGTCTCTTCTGACGAGAATACTCAACATTCGAAATGTCCTAAAGGTTCTTCGTCTTGGTGTTTCTACCAATCTGCACTAGCAAAGAACAAGCAGCCGAGCCCTCACATAAATAATGTAAGGACGCCATTGAATGATCTATGCTTTGAAAAAGTTTCCTCTATAGGAACGACTAACTGGCGAAGCATTACTTACAAGATGTGCTAGATGTTTGACGCAAAATGCCAATGAAAGTTTACACAGCGTAATTTGGAATAAATGATCGAAGGAGGTGTTTGTGTCCTAGGCGCGAGTAAACTTCGCAGCTTCCATTGCCATCAGTGAGTACAATTTGGGAATAAAAAAAACATCACAGAACTTATGAAGCACGTGGGGTTGTCAACCGGAGAATACACACTGTCGGTAGCGTAAAGCTTAGACTAGTGTAAACTCAATAGGGCGTACTAAAAATAACTGAAACATACAAAAAGGCCCGGAAAATCATAGCTTTGGCTAAAAGTACACAGGAAAAAAATCTGCTCGAGAACGAAGGTGTTATGTGTGGTGCAGGGATGTTCTGAAATCTATACAAAAAATTAAGACGACGGTGCAATGAATCAAAAATTAAAATTCAGAAACCAACAAAATTTTTTCAAAATGGCGAAAAAAACTTTTTTTTATTCTTTTTTGCACGCGCTATAGAATTTCTCGTGAAAAACTACATATAAAACCATTGCATTTATCCCCGCACTGATTAACTATCACTAGGCTGAAATTTCACTTGGGTCTCCCCTTAAGCAAAGTTGCGCTACCTGAGAGCACAGCGCGACGTTTTCTTGGCCTCACTTTCAGTAGCGTCATATAAATAACATTGTAACCGGAATTACCCCAAATCTGCTTAGTCCTTTAAATTTACATTACAGAAAAAGCAATATGTTTATATTTTTTTTTCTTCACTACTGCGTATTGCTATATTTTCAAATTAATAAAGTAGCAAAATATAACTTCATAAATTAACAAATAATATTTATAGAAGCTTATTTTATAGACCAGATTTCTTATAAGAAATGTAGGCCAAAACTTTGTTTGTGTATAATTTCATAATAAAACAGAATATAAGGTTGTTTTGATAGTAGATTATTTGCATTTTATGTTCCGTTTGATATACTATTCGAATTATTACTCAAAAATGTTTAGATTATTGAAAATAAGTGTGACTGGAATTAGCCAGTGACTAGCATTACCCCGTTCTCTCCTACTAATAAAAGCAGATAAAGAATTAGCTCTAGAAATAACTTAAAAGAAAATCGAGTACATGATTACTAGCTGAGAAGGGTCTAAAAGTTCTTAAATTAATATTTAGAGACTAATTCTTCCCAAAACCCGATATATATCTACTGGGAATCGAAAGTTCCTTAAGGTGGCCACATTCCACCCCCCCCCCCTGCCCCCTTATTTAATAAAAATTATTAGTGCGATTAGTTTAATTATAATGTTAGGTACGAGGGTAGTTCAATAAGTCTTTAGAATGACCAACAGATGGCGCGCGAATCGCTCCAAATCATCTGTTTTCAGTCAGCACCACTCCCTACTAGATATATGGTGCAGTCACAGTCCACATCTTCTGAGTTTACGTGTTTTTATAACCAATTGAAAAAAAAAAAAATTGCTTGTTAAGAAAAATGGAAAAAAACGAGTTCAGAGCGGTAATTAAACATTTTCATTTAAAGGGTTTAACTCCATATGAGATAAAAAATGAATTGGACTCAGTTCATGGCACATCTGCCCCTGCCTTAGCAACGGTTTATAACTGGGTAAATGAATTTAAGCGTGGTCGTACATCAATAAGTGACGAACCACGTTCAGGAAGGCCCGTAGAAGCAACTACTCCCGAAATCATCAATAAAATCCACGATATGGTGTTGAAGGATAGAAGATTAACAGTGCGTGAGTTAGCTGAGGCCACAAGGATATCTATAGGTGCAGTTGTTTCAATTCTACATGAAAAATTAGGCAATGGGTGCCGCGTTTGCTCTCAGCTGAGAATAAACGCAATAGAGTGGTCGCCTCTGAGGCTCTTTTGGCGCGCATAAGTCGGAATCCTGAGGAATTTTTTCGTCGATTTGTGACTGTGGATGAAACATGGATACACCACTACACTCCTGAGACAAAGGAACAATCCAAACAGTGGATTTCCACAGGCGAACCAGCTCCAAAGAAGGCAAAGACCGTAAAGTCAGCTGGTAAGGTTATGGCTACAGTTTTTTGGGATGCACGTGGAATTATACTTATTGACTACTTGGAAAAGGGTAAAACAATTACTGGTGAGTATTATGCATCATTATTAGAGCAGCTGAAAGAAGAAATTAAAAAAAAACGACCACATTTGGCGAGAAAAAAAATTCTCTTTCATCACGACAACGTCCGAGTTCACACATGCTTCGTTTCAATGGCTAAAATTGAAGAACTAAAATTCGAATTGGTCGAACACCCACCGTATTCACCAGATTTAGCCCCCAGTGACTTTTTCTGATTTCCAAACTTGAAAAAATGGCTCGGTGGACAGAGATTTACGGACAACGAAGACGTCATTGCCTCTGTAAGTGCTTATTTTGAGGAACTTCCGAAAACGCACTTTTCTGAAGGATTAAAAAAACTTAAAAAGCGATTGACCAAGTGTATAGAGCTCCAAGGAGATTATGTTGAAAAATAAAAAAAATTTACCCAAAAAAAATTGTTTTTATACTTTATTCTAAAGGCTTATTGAACTACCCTCGTAATAGGAAGAAAAACACGGTTTTCTATTCTTCTTTTTTCTAGCCAAACTTCCGAAGCTCACCGTTTCATTAGAAATAATCTGATCGAAAAAATTAGGCACGTACCTTGAAGATTCACGAACACGCTTGTTCTGGGATTTTTCAAAAATATTTAAAATTTTGTTCAAAATGTTGTAAAATCCGAAGAAAATATATATCGGCAATGAAAAGTCGCAGAGAGGTCGGACCAGGCTTATCAAATTGTAGAAAATTCAAAAGAATTTAAACCACGGGAATACTTTGATTAAAATTATAAATTTTTAAGTAAGACCAGTTTAAAGTTTATGGCGATAAAGTGTGCTTTATATATTTACGTACATAGCTTGTCGTAAATCTTCAATATTTAGAAACGTATTAGTGAGCGAAGGCCTGCCCGAGCATAAATTGGGCTTTTTTAGACCGAGTGTGGAGACTCAACTCCGGCTCGACATACACACTTGCTTTCGACTGGTACTGCAAATACACGAGGTCATAAAAGTCTACTAGCCCTTGGTAAACACCATATTTTTTGTGACACAGTGACTGATTTTCGACACAGCAACCACGAGCCTATTAGAATAGAAAATCTAAATTTTACATGATGTTTACCTGCTTCGCAGTTTATTCACCCGCTTCGGATATTTTTCGCCCACTCTGTTATTATCTAAGTAAGAGCAATACAAATGATATTAGTCTTTTTTACGTTGCAGAAGCTTGTCGCAAATTTTTAATGTTTGGAAACACGTTGGTGAGCGAGGAATCACGTTTTATCCTCGCTGAGTCTCACTATTGGCTTTGTTTCCGAATTTTGAAAATTTATCTCCAGCTACTGTAGCATAAAAGAAAAGCCTTAAGTTTATCTGACTATTACTTAAAAAGTTAAAGTTTAGTTAATATTATTTCTCTTGTTTAAAAATTGCTTGAATATTTTACAAGTTTTTAAACATCATCCTATCTCTGCTACTTTTTATTGATAAAATACACGTTGTGTGGTTTTTACAACTATATTTTTTTTTAATTGCATATACGAGTATTACTGCCCTTACCTAGATAGCGGATTGTAGGTCCCATCTCCGCCACTGAAAAATCCGTAAAGATATTGTCTTAAAATGTCCTCGAAAAATTCGGACTGACGGGAATTCGTGCCCACGACAATTGAGCGGACGTTTTCTAAAGAGGCCAAGTTGACTTTTGAAAATTTAGGGGAATCAATGCAAGCTGCGGGTAAAAATCAACCATTTTTACACATCCGCCGTTTATTTGCTTATTTGGACAAGTTATGACGGAATCACTCATAGGTATATCAACAGGGTAACACACAGGCTGTTAAACTTAGTCCGTCAAATATACCAAGGCAAAATGAAGTTGCTAAACCGCGATTAAAAACATATGATCGAATGACTATAATTATCGTTTTGATTACGGAGAGAATATGTACACTTTTGTAATTAAAATCTTTTGCGTGCTTTGCTAACCGCGTGAGTCGTACATTTGGTACTCTCTTGTTTTCGAATTTTAAAAGCATATCATAATATCAAAATACAGCAAAATTAAATAATATAATTTATCATAAAAAACTATTTAAATTCAGTTTAAATATTCTTGAATAGAAATAAATTTAAAGGAGACCACCCAGGGCCCATAAGAAAATTCCCTAGTCGTTTAAACTTGAGAAAATGTCGGCAGATCTGTGAAACCGATTTTATCATTTAAGGCACCTCAAGATATTCATTTAAAATTTCGTGAATAACACTAAGAATATATCTATATACATGACTTTCAATTGTTTCAGGGAAGTGTGCCACATCCGTGGACATCTTCCTTTGCATCTTATAAAATTTCGTATAAAATCTACGTCGATATTAAAAGTGAAGCTATTTAAAGTCAAAACGAAAATATTTATAAATAATAAATTTACATATGGAATGCTACTTACATATATTAAAAATATTTTAATATAATTTAATGCAAATTAATTTAATTTAAGGGGGCCCGAAATATAATTGAAAATTCAAATTTCCCGCCTTCATTTTGACTCACATAGAACTAATATTTACCTATAATTATAAAAATACCTATATTTAGATACAATCCAAATTCATTTGCCCTTCCTTGAATAATGCTAGTAGTAATAGACCTGTGTACGAAGTTTCAGATGTAGAAATCAACGGTTAAAAAGTTTTTGAAATTAAATACTGTTAATATTTTTGCATCGAAATAGTAAAAAAAATGTTTTTAAAAAACCATGTTAGAAACATGTTTTGAGACATTTGCAATCATTACACACTGTTTTTTAAACATGTCCATATTGATGTGCGTGCGTGTGTGTGAGTGCGCGCGTGTGTATGTGTGTATGTGTGTGTGCGCGCAGATGTGTGTGTGTGTGTATGTACGTCTATGTATATGCTAGTTTATCAGTAAACATGGTGAAAAAATATTTTTTCATGCCCATTTTCTTTGTTCTTTTTGCGATGTGGGGAAAAGAAAAATTGTATTTGATTGTTTAATTTGTTTTCGATTTTTAGTGGTTTTTTGTTTTTTGGATTTTAGTTTTTCGGGCTTTTTGGTAGATTAGAAATAATATCATTGTTTCAGTTTAAATGCATTTGAAAGAGCATACACTTACTCATCCATTGCGACCCGAAATTATGGATAAGCTTATTCTCTTCTCTCGTTATGCAGGAAAATGTCATATTTTTATTCAAACAATTATATCTCAAAAACATATGATGAAAATTCATTGATGAATTTTGCCAGTTAAATTTTTGAGTCATTTTATTTTTCTATACTTGAGAAATTCTATACTGTGCTCATCATGCGATCTAAAAAGACTAACTCGGGCTGCTAAGTCCGCGCAAGTGGAGTTTGCTGTTTTCGGTATAGATAGAGAAATCAAAGAAAATAAAGACGAAAAAATGCCTTTTGCGCCGAATCGATAACGAGCAACGGTATTCACGGATTTTAGTTTTATACGCTTTGGGTCATGGCAATAGAGGCGAGTATAAGAGCAAAAATCGACGAGCATATATAACGATACACCGTGCGTCGACTTTTCACTTTTCGCGCTACTCCACGTGAGCGCGAGCGTGTGTGTGTGTGCATTTTGAAGTGCGCACAGTTCACAGCAGCATTCCTGATTTGTGTCGATTTTCTCATTTGGAAAAATTGAAAAGGAACTTTGAAGCAGCCTTTAGAGAATTCATACAAAGTTTCAGAATTTCGTGTTATCACTTATTTACTGAAAAACTTTAGTTTTTGTACCATTTTTGCCCCATAATTGATGATGAAAATAGACAGAAGATAATAAATAGTCTTATTCATGCAATCAAGCAATTCATGTCTATGTGCAAATTCCACCCAGTCAACTTCATGGCGCCCTATTTCTCATAAATCTAATTTAGTATTGTTCTCCTACATTCATCTTGATCTACCTGGGGGTTTTGCGCCTTCTGATTGTCCTATACAATCACCCTAAGTGATATTCTTTCATTTCCCATTCTAACTATGTATGCAGGTCACATTAGTCTTTCAGATTGAATTGATCTAGTAATATTTGGATTATTATTATTATTATTACTACAGTGGCCAGCCATTAATGGTTAGCAGTAATAATGCTTAAAAGACCGCAGCTCCTATATCCGCTGTGATGATGTTCGCATCATCACCGTAGCCACCATTCATGGTTGATGGGACTATGTAGTCCATAGCCTTGTTTACACAATCACGCCATTTCTCTCTTTTCTCTGCAATGTAATAACTAAGCAAGGTAATTATTCCAGTTTTCCTCATAGTATCCTATTTCTCGCAAGTTGGCATTGACATTGTCTTCCCACCTTCGTCATGTCCACCCGCAAGCCTTGTGCATTCTAGTTCCGTTCTATATCTCGCCCTATACCTATTTCCTCATTCTTCCAAATTCTCCATTCATATATTTCACAGGACTTTGTTCTCAAATACTCTGAATTTAATTTCTTCCCGTTTTTTAGTTAATTATCCATCGAATATAGATATGTATTTAGACTTGTACAGTTTTATAATAAAGGTTTCGTCAGTCATGTTTAGATCGGTATTAATATTATCGAAACCAACTCTGTTAGTGACCGCATGTATTAATTTTGTATTATAGTTTCTTCGTTCTTTCCTATAATGTATCTACAAAGCTCATATGCCAATAATTGAATTCTCAACGAATGTCAACAAAGGAGTCGGTTTAAGATTAGCCAATTAGTAATAAAAAGAAAGTTGCATGTCGTGTTAATTTGAGGCAGCGAGAGCTCACGCTCGCGAGTCAGCTTTTGCACTCCAGACGCCGCGCTACGGCTGACAGAGATGCGCACAGAACCCGAGGCGCGATTCCATCAGCTGAGCTGCTCGTGCACGCTTGTCCGACTACCAAGCCAGGCCAAACAGCGAAGCAATCCTCAAGGCGGCTTCCTTTTGCCCGTAGTCCCACAGGATTTTTCGCGAGCGGTCGGGCACAAAAGAGAAGCAAACGGCCAAGGATGTTTTTTCTTCCGTTTTTATGCTTTTTCGACGGGTTGGCGACTCGCAGCGAGTGTCGCATAATTAAAATGATTTAATTAAAAAAGTTTGTTTCAATTCAAATTATGTCTGCTGCGTTGCGCTGCAGGGCCACAACTATACTACATCTCTACACATTTGTCATACGTTTGATACGTGCAATGTCGTCGTGGTTGTCCTTGTCGGTGCGTAGTCTGGCGCGTTATTAACTATTTTTATCCCCGTAGAATTAAGAGACACGCGCTCGCTCCATGTATTCGTTAAACTACGCAGGATACATAAGAACATATATTTATATATAAGTACATTTTATATGTAGCTTTTTCCCTTCGGAAATTACGTCAGCACTTTCACACCTTATTAACCTCGTGTGGTTTTTAGCAAACTTCTTAAGCAGTATCCCCCTCTATTTTTCTTTTTCGACATTCATTAAACATGCAGCTAGTCAGCGATTCTTGTTCTTTAATATCAAACTTTTAAGTTACATCTTGCACGCGAATGCATATTGTGCGTTAAAAAGTTTTTGTATATAATTTTATATAACCAGATTATATTATATGATTCTATTAAATAATACATATATAAATTGTAAATAGTTGTTTATTCCTTTATATTTTAATCATAATTATATAAGTATATATCGTTATAGATACACAAAGAACATTTGGGAGTAAATATTACCATAAAGAACATTGTAAACGTGAGACATCACGGACTTGAGGAGAAAATTACCCTTAACATTATTCATTACAATTTTTACCATCAGTAGGGCAAAGTTTACCGTGAATCAGGATCATTTTGTACCGTTCATATCAGGGTAACTATTTCCCAAAAGTCAGAAAGTCCCACGTTTACTATGATTTTTACGGTAATTTTTATCAAAAAATTCTCTCTATGTAAATAGATAATAGGTAGATAAATATTAGAGTTTTATATTTGAATATATATAGATGACCGTATATAATCATATGGGTAACTGTAAAGAAAACGGTAATTTTTCACCTAATTTTTGGACCAAACTATTGTAAAAATCTCTTTGTTAGTGTCAATTCGGGGTTTAAGTTGTTATTTATGGTAAAATGAGAAAAACTTTTTTTGGAAACAGCTACAGATGACGAAAAAGTTTTTACATGTATTTCTTATGGGGATTTTGCCTGATCGGCCACGGTAATTACTTTTTGCTAGAAAAATACATATAGTTTTACTTTAGTGTAACAAATAAAATAGTACATTGTGCAACTAAGGGAGAAAATGAGGCTCGGGTGAGGTATTTTCAGCACTCGTCAGGAATAGTTTTTCTACCCGTAGTACACACCGTATTTTTTCAACAAAGGCATGATAGGGCTTTTTTATGCATGAAAGTTGCGTAGGTGGTCGCGTATTTCGAGTCGTGCACAACGCAGTTGAAAATTGTTGTATTTTTTAATTTTCACTTTTAATCGTACAGTTCAAATATTTTCTTATTTCGATTGTAATTGACACTTGCACATGCGCAGTTACGCACTTGTGTCTAGCATGAACAAAGATTAAACCTGAAAAAATGAGTCCTGAGCTTATTTCCTACATTTTTTCGAAACGTTTGAGAAGCGGGAAAAAAGCTATTTTTCCCCGAATTTTCGGAGGAAAATGACTTTTTTCTCAACCTTACTTTTTTCCCATTGAAGTTCGAACTAAATAATCGCATAGGTTAGATGACGCTACTAAGCTGATGTACTCATTACAATAAGGTAAATTGAGCTGGAATTTTGAAACTCAAAAAGTTGGTGACATCATTCGAAACACTCCTGTAGACAGATAATTTTAAAAAAAATTCTGAAAGAAATAGATCATATTGTACGAATGATTTACTTTAAAGTCTCATAGATTAGATATAATTAAATCCTACAGTTATTGTCTAATAAATAGATAGATATGTGTTTTATTTGTTCGGAACAAAACTTTCATACAGCAATTATATTACAGCTATCCAGTATATATACAAATCGATAGCCAATACATAATAATATATTAATACTATACAACATACAGTTTATACAAATCGACAGTCAATACATAATAATATATTTTAATCATATTAGTTACATTTGGTTTAGATCACAGATTACCGTCATTTTAGATACGCTTGGATTAGATCACAGAGCATCGTCATTTTGGTAAGATTGCTGCACATTCTCGTGTTAATATCTATCGCGTCAAGCGTTTTAAATATCAATCAATCATTTTAGACCGTTCACTCATTCCATTCTCTCTTATAAATACATTCATACATATTGATACAAATTCAGAATTACGCAAATTGTTCGATGGCGACAGGTCACGGTAATTACTTTTAGGCTATACATATCACTTGTGCGTTAAAAATATAGCATATAGTTGTCTTGATTTTGTGTTTAAGATTTTAAAATGCATCATTCTTAAAAACTTCAAACGTTTACCAGACCGTAATAATATTTTCTTTCTACTCAGTGTATTGGCGACACTAAAATACCGTATTTTTGACAATCATCCATATATATATATATATATATATATATATATATATGTAATATACCATTATATATATCGTCCTTTTAGAAAATAAGTAGCCTAACCAAAATGACATATTCGCCAACCGTTCATCAATTTTCGTTGGCCAATACAGTTGGCCATCCGTTTATCAGCGACTGGTCATCTTGGGCATGCACGATGTTAAATAGATATATGCATGTATCAACAACACGGATAACCTCAAAATCTGACATAAAGTATGCTTATTTTAAATCTTATTTTATGAAGTCAACTATATTATTTAATTCATATAGCGACTATTTATTGCAGTATCAAATATGCTAATTGAATAGTAAATTATATTATATTTGCTTTTATGTAACTTTCAAAATTCACCATCTGTTAACCAACGGCGGGAGTAAATCTGTGACGAAATAAGCGTGATTTTTGGCCAGTCGATGATGAAACCACTAGCCAACGCATAAAGATTTGACCAAGCATTTGTAAACTGTTGGGGAAAGTTTCTATCATGGCGTAAAAGGACTCAAAAACCCGCATATAAGTATTTCTAAATAAATAAATATACAATTAATATATAATTATATATATAATAATAATATAATATTTTACATATAATTATACATTGTTACGTACAATTGAAGAGCCGGATGCAATTAATGATGCGATTCTAGCACTTTCTTTGGTGATTTTTATCTTACGTGTACATAACGCTTAGATAAAGAACTAAAAAACGCCGCTGCCAATTCATTGACACTTAGCTTCCTCAAACTTTATAGATTGTTCCAATATGAAAATATTTTTATTCTATTTAATACTGTGGTGAAAAATAAAAATAACAAGTCTATTGCTTTTTAATAAGTCGAGATATATATATTATATATATATATATATATATATATATATATATATATATATATATATATATATATATATATATATATATTTAAATTTTGTAATTAAAACGTATGCAAAAGCATATCATATTTTATGGAAACAATATTGTTGATTAAAATATTTTTGAATGTAGAATGTATATAATGCATACTAATTTTACGAATAAATTTAAGATAAGATGTTAATATATAACTAAGAAAATCTTAAAAATATTCATTAAGTGTAATAATTCAAGTTAGTTAATCAAAATAATTTATTCAAACTCATTTTAACTGTAAAACACAAATTTTAACTCAATTAAATGTTATTCCTTACAAATTGAATTGGAAATGAAAACATAAAAAATATATCGATTAACTAAAAAATGTTGTACAGTCTTCTCTTATTTTGATACTATTACATATATTTTTTTTCCAAGTTATTAGAGTAAACGCATATTTTTATGATAAACACAGAGTTTTTAAAAAACATATTCTTTATGCACACCAATTACACAAAATCTATTTTAAATAATTCAAGAAAATTTCTATTATGAATTAATAAAAGTTAATTTGTGACTATGTTTAAACTTAATTTATGGTCTGAAGTAAATAAAACAGTTTTTGAACCTATGCAAAAGTAGAGCATTGATTATGAAAAAATATTTAAATTGTGTTAAATCTTAATCAATTTTTGCATATCAAATTACATTTTCTCAATTGTCAATAATAAATTTAGCAACAGTATAATTGTCGATTAAATTTTATTTATGAATAAAACGTATGCTACTTTTACAAACAAATCTTTTTCGTATTTTTGTAACTTTCTGCGAGTTTATCAACAATGGATTTATTTGTTAATTAGAAAAATATCATAAAAATGAAAAAACGGTATAAAACAAAAACGAATCGATGATTCTTAATTTTCTTATTATTTCAATAGCTTTGAATGACCAAGAAATACCGTAGAATACTCAAGAAAAAAGCAATTAATTTTTTTTTTAAAACATGAATATCATAAAAATGAAGAAATGTTATAAAACAAAAACAAATCGATAAATCTTAAAAATTCTTCTTGATTTTAAATCTTCGTTGAAAAATGAAAAAATGAACTCCAATTGGTAAAAAATTATCGCGTAATACGCAAGAAATCAGCGATCAAAAATGTTTTGAAAAATAAAATATAAATGAAGAAAAGTCGCTATAAAACAAAACCGATTTCATGAATCTTGAAAATTCATTTTTATTTAAATTCTTGATCATAAGATGAAAAAAATAAGCGTTGATTGATAAAAAATTACCGTAGAATACCCAAGAAATAGGCAATCAAAAAAGTTTTGAAAGAAAATATAACCTCGAATAATCTTGAAAAATAAAAGTCGTCATGATCTGAACAAAGAATTTAGCCGAGAGATAGTAAAAAGGTACCTTTTAGGAAATTTTCAGAAGTAATAATGCCGCTTTACTCAATTCATCGTTTGCCATACAAAATCGACTTTTTTTACCAACTGATTTTGTTCTCAATCAAAGATAAATAAAATATCTCAAACATTTTACAGAATAATCTTCTTCATTGTTCTAATCACCTTAATTTTTTTCAAAAACTTTCCATCATACATTTTAGAGAAATCACCGTTCAAACAAAAAATGACGTCTCCATGTATAAAAAAAGGAAACACCTTACTGAAATTTCGGGCGGTAAAGATTGGTAATTGTATGCTCTTTCAAATGCATTTTCACTCGATCGATAATATTATTTCTAACATACCAGGAAACCCGAAAAACTAAAAGCCAAAAATTGAGAAACCGTTAAAAATCAAAATCAAATCCTAAACACTAAAAAAATTATTATTGTGCCCCCTTCATTTAAAAAGAAACAAACAAAATGAGCTCTGAACCATTAAATGTTACCGTGGATTACTGGAGATATAGATGCATACACACACACACATTCACGCACGATCGCACGCACGCATGCACACACACACATTAACACTCATACAGACACACATAGACACACACATAGACACATACAGATATACAGAGACACGCACACTCACAGACACGCACACGCACGCACGCACGCACACACACGCACAGAGACACACTATGAGGTTATCTGTACAACATCTTACGGAGGGACTCCCATGATTTTTTAACATAATTCCAAAAAAAATGTATTGTGTAAAAGATTAGTCCATCACTTGCTTGATAAAATAAAAGCGTTATTATTATTAACTTAAAAAAATTTCTGATGTATAAAAATCGCTTTTACTTGACTAATTTTTACGCGATTTTGCGTCTTTTACGCGTAAATTCACTTTATATCTAGGCTTTTTTGTCTTACCAAGTTCCCTTTTTTCAATTCTTTCTCGACCATTTTGACTTTCAGAAATCATAGATTATATTTAGTAATATACATATGAATTAATTAGCATAATACATAGAATCATTTATATGTTCCAGATATTATGAAGAAAAAGAGTTTTATTTGCAAAAACCTAAATTTCTCAACAAGTAATCTTTAAAAAGTAGCCGGTACACAGGTATGATGAATTTAGCTAACATTTACACAGAATACCCTTTAAAGCATTATATAACTTGTTATTTTTTAATAGGTTAAGTGAAAGTGAAAATTTATAACAAATCATAGTTAATGTAACAATATCTTATTATTAACAAAAAATTTAAAATGCGTTTGATTTTTTTTAAGGTTAAAAACAAAATATAAATTAAAAAAATTACAAGTTTTACTCATTACAGCTCTAGTGAAAATGAAAAAAGTAATAAAACGTAAGAAAAAGTAAGAAAATATAAACAAATGTAAACAAACGTAAACAAACGTAACAAATCGTAAAAAACTGTTAGATTTCGGACATTTTTACATTTTCTTTACGTTTTTATACGTATTTTTATGTTTTATTATGTTTCCTTACGTTTTATTACGTTTAGCAATTTCATGAAAAAAAAATTTAGCTTGAACTTTTCACCGATAGGTAGTGAGGCATATACAAACCATTTCAGGTGTAGAAAATAGACACTTTAAGTTAATTAAGAAGCATTGACACTTAGAGAATATTTTTTTTTAATATTTGACATATAAATTTTTTTAATATAAAACGTCCGATATCCAACACGTTTTTACGCTTTGTTGTGTTTTATTACACTGTTATGCATTTTTTACGATTTTTAAATAATTTTACATATCGGCGAAGTGGACAAATTAACGATTTTTTTTAAATTCTATAATTATATTAAGAATAACACTTCCAAAGTATTGCTAAAAGTTCATTGCTATTGCTAATTGTAGATTTTTACATTAATTCTACGTATTTTCGAAGTCATTTTTTAACATCTCTTTATTTTCATCTAACATAATGTTTGAAAATAATTTTTTGTGATTCACATTTCGAAATAGGCCACTCAATGATAATTTTAGGTGTACAAATCTTTTTTATTATTTGTATTCCATGTTAAAAAATGCTTTGACTGATGCTTAATTAATCTCCGTCGATAAATTTATATCATCGTAGAAGGATGTTAAACATCGAATTAATATTAGTCATTGAGTTTTCTAACCATGTCATATGTTATTTTTATACCGAAAAGAATATCTTACAATTGCTACAACAATAGACTGTAAGAATATAATATATAGTACTTTACAAATTTTATCTGTGGAAATCGACGAAGTGAACAATTTGGCCATTCTAATGCATCAGTTTAAATTTTTAATATGTATTGATGTTATCTGGACATTGTTGAAGTTGAATATGTTAAAGGAACTTGAAAACTATAATACAAGATTCTTTTGAAATTTTATTATGCATGATATCATTGATGAAGAACGAAATTGGACGTAATTTTATGAAATACCTTGTTATAAGATTTAAAATTAAATGTTTATATTTTATTTGAATTATATGGCGCATGCTCTATTTCAGATATGATAAGTAATTATTTACTTCTCGCACAGTTTAAATCAAGGTGCAAAAATAATAGTTTAAGTTGACTTTCGAACTCATTTAAACAACTTTCTATTTAAATAAGCTAAATGTAGGTATTGGGGATAATTTTAAGGAACTTTCGGTTCCCAGTAAATATCTATCGAATTTTGGGAGTTTGGAAACTATTGGGACTTGTTATTTGAACCATTAACTACTCGTATAATATTTTATGAGTTTGTTTTTTACAAAAAAATCTGAATTGTAACCGAAGAAGTTTTAAACTTTTAAAAATTGATAACTTTATCAACAGTATTGGTAAAGTGACCTTCTTTTTGTTTCAATGGAAAAGTCGTGTAGTATGTGCTTTAGAATAAAGAAATATAAATTTGAGAGTACGTAATAGTACATTATGTAACAAGGGGCAAAAGTGGAAGATTTTTCCCGCGGGTGAGTTTACCGCCCGAACGAGAATATTTGTCCAGAGGGCGCATTTATTGCCCGAGCATCGCTCGGGCAGTAAACACCCGCGGGAAAAATATTCTCGTAAGAGCAGTACAATCACCCAAGGAAAAAATCTACTTTTGCCTCGTGTTGCATATAGTATTTTATTTCACTCTCCACTGGAAGGCCACTTTTTGGTCTTAAAATTTTAAAAATTTGTTTGAAAGTTTAGAAATTTTGGAAAATTTTTTAAATTTTGGAAAATTTTTTAAATTTTGGAAAATTTTTTAAATTTTGGAAAATTTTTTAAATTTTGGAAAATTTTTTAAATTTTGGAAAATTTTTTAAATTTTGAAAAATTTTTTAAATTTCGGAAAATTTTTTAAATTTCGGAAAATTTTTAGAAAAAATTTACATTTTTCCCGCTAATTTTACTTTTGCCCCGCTAATTTTACTTTTGCCCCGCTAATTTTACTTTTGTCCCGCTAATTTTACTTTCGCCCCGCAAAACTAGTTTTCGGGAAAATATGCCACTTTTGCCCCGCTGATCAGGGGCAAAACGTGGGCTTTCTAGTGGGGTGTGGAATAAAAGAAGCTACAATTCCGAGTACCATATGATTCTTTTACACTCGCATCATACTGATAAAATTGTTTTTTAGCTATATGCACTGATAAGGAATCCGTAATTTGTTACTCTCGCACATAAACATGCCAGTATCTGCAGGTATCCAGAAAGCGCTAACTCGGAGTCACCTTGTCCCTCAATATCTTTTGATACAACGAATAATTGCTGTATGCGCATCTCACACATCCAAAGATACTAAGGTTGTATTAGTGTATGTATACGCGTGAACACCGCCCAATGGCGCTTTCTGGAACTTTGGGAACACTCACGCAACCTTAGTTGGTTTGGATGCGTATATGATGCGCATTCACCGAAGACTGCAGGAGTTATGATGGTGCGCTAGAATAACACATAAAGCAAGACGTCGCATTGGTGACTTCATTATCTGCACCCACTTTAGATAGTGAAAAGCATGCCAGGGGGATAAGTAGTAGGAATATCTATTTTAATCTAAGAAAAGTATGCTAGTTTAGATAGAGTATTAAAAGAACGAGCTTAAATGCGCAGCAAATGGATTTTGGTGTAGAATTTGAAAAAAATTTAAGACAAAAATCCTAGTAGACTTGATATAAAGGAACGATTATAAAATAATTCTCAGATAGCTTAATAATTAAGTGCCGCGATGTTCGAGGCATAAAGCAACATAGCCTCTGTCGAGAACGCGTGTATATAGCCCGGCCGTTTCCGCGCGCACCCGCAATTGGCCGATTCTGCTTTGCAGCAAGCTACAATTCCGCCTAGAATTCGAGATTATATTGCCAGCGCGCAGTTAGATTCTGTACACGGTTGAGCCTCGCGGGGGCGCATATCTAAATCACACGTCAAATCCACCTGCGCAAGTATATTCTCTCCTACAGTGCTCTGTGCTACGGCTTGGTGCGACGTCGGAAGACCCATAGAATTTACCTCGGACGCGAAATATATACATATATTACATACACACACACACACACACACACGCACACACACACACGCACGCACGCACGCACGCACGCACGCACACACACACACACACACACACAGACACACATATATATGCAGAAGTGTACATGTGTGTGGAACCTCGAACGCGATGCTTCAACTGCCACACACGCAGTATCCGTATTTTCTCCCGCGTTCTATCGTCGTTGCTTTTATTTCTCACGCAGCAGCTACGTATACTGCGCTTTCGTTTTATAGGTATGCGTGCGCGCGAAATCACCGCAATGCTATTTCGCTGAGCACAGAACCCCGAGCGCAATACGATATTTATGAACGTTATGCGCGTCCATATTTTTCTTACAATTCGCGGCATACGCTAAAACTTCTCCATTCAATTGCCTCCCTCTATACTGACTCGGTCTTTTGCAAAGTGTCAGGGAGGTCCATTCAATCGCTTTTCCGTCGAAGTGATCGAGCAACTGAAGAAGAGACAGACAAAAAGGATTGAAAGTTTAGGTTGAACGAAAGTAAAGTTCAGCGTAACGGAAAAGTTGCACAATTGGAGTAGCTGCTCTAGTGTATGACCAAACACTAGTCAATTTTATCAAGACGAAAAGCAGAAGTGAGATTAGTTGTTTCCCAACACGCTATTGGTAAACAATTGAATTTTAAGCTCTCTGTAAATAAAATATCTATATTACTGTAGAAAAATATAATCTATAATTAACTGTAAAAATAATAATTACTTTAGTGCTGAAATTCATAGTTTTAAGATGATCTTTTTTAATTCTCATTGGAAATTTAATTATCAGACAATTTAAGTTTTTATATAAGAAGAAATAGCTTTTCAGTTATTATACTTTTCTCTTACATGTTGTTTGTTTGATTATTTAATTATTTATAAAAGTGTATGAAATTGTATTTCTTCAAAGCAACAAAAAGAATGTATGACCCACTATTCCCAATATCAATCATAGGGTATATAAAACGTTATACGCTAAAGCTTCAAGAAAGATGAATATTTTTTAATTTCGCATGATTGTTGAGTGCAGATGACACGTAGACTTCGACTATAGATATCATGTTTGTACGTATAATTAAGGAGTTTACCAATAATCGTATCCCGGAGCCATTGTCCGCGACAAAGCGAATCACACTATTATCTGAATGACATCATAAACGCCTTCATAATGATGCTGCTATCGCACGCAGTTCCTCATAAAACACAAAGCTGTACAGAGTTGTGCATACAAAACAGATAACCGCGAGTAGTTCGCGCCGAGATCGGCGTAAATATAAAACGGAGAAGAAAGTCGTTACACTTGAAAGAGTCTTAAAGTAACGATTACTGGAGGCGGAAGGGAAAATCCCCCTTTTCCACGCTCGTACGCCCAGCCAAATGAAAGCTCAAGCCACTAACGACCGACGTTCTAGAGGACGCTCGCGTAATTAACGAACGAAACGATTTGTAGTAATTAAGGCTATAATTCTCTCTCTCTCTCTCTCTCTCTCTCTCTCTCTCTCTCTCTCTCTCTCTCTCTCTCTCTCTCTCTCTTCTCTCTCTCTCTCTCTCTCTCTTGATAAATATTTGAAACACTCATATCCTAATTCTATGTATTTTGAACACTACAAAACCTCAAAAACTCCAATCCTATCAGTTTAACTCCCAAAACCTTGCGACAGAGGAATACATATGCAAGGTTCTATTATAACCAACCAAGAGATGTAAGAACCATAAAAAAATTATTTTTTTAATTTTTCATTATAATTTCATAAAATGTTGAAATTTACCGTAAAAGACTAATTAATATATGATGAATAATTTATCCTCACCTAAATACATGTAGGATTTGGACAGTGGCTTAGGTTAGTGAACACAGTAAAGGGTACTAAATATAACTGAATAACTATTTATTTAACATTTTCAATATCTCACGCACGCATTTTCGTATATCTCGGCGCAATGGAGGCATCCAAAGGAATGACGGTCTAGTCGACGCTTTGCGGTCTCGCAGGGTCTACTCCGAGTCTGCGGGGCGACACCCCCTAAACCGTCCCTTATGCATCTCATACTCTGTCTCTAGCACTTTATCTCTATCGCTCTCTCCCTTTCTCTCTCTCACTCTCATTCGGATGCCTCTTTACTACCGGCGTGTCCTTCATAGTATAGATATACACATGCACTCACACGCATACATACACACACACATACACACACATCCATACAGACATTTTCTAAAAATAGTGTATTTTGATTACCAGTATCTCAAAACATGTTTCTAACATGTTTTGGCAAAACTTTTTTTTGTACCATTACATAGCGTCCTAAAAAAATTACTTTCCATAAAAGAATTTTAAAAAGATGTGGACTATTACTCAAGTTTTCTAAATCAGCGAACTCTCCGGACTTCAATAACAGGGCAAAGTAATCGGCACGCTTACCCTAATTACTAATATCATTTATTATTAGATTCAAATATAAAAACTCTATGTAATAGTATTATTGTGGAAATGAAGAATAATAGTACATTACGATACGTGTAACCTAATCAGTCCTTCATAGCAATATCGTGTATTGCTATGAAGGACGACTTATGACACGAGTATCGTATACTATTTTATAGCACTGCCTGCCGTATGTCCGTTATCACGCCTATCCGTGCCCTAAGCAGTCCATTGTGGCACCGTGCGGTAGCGCCCGAGCGTAGCGAGGGCGATAAGCACAATGCATTAATGGGCTACTTATGTCACGCAGTGCTATAAAATAATATTTATATTTGTATTTTAGACATAACTGGATTTTAATTCACTCATGTTTTAAATTAAGTTCAGTCATAAAAACAATTTTAGTTTTTGCGCGTACCACAAAAACTCAAATAAGACGTAAACTTAAAGACTATACAAAATCCGAATTAAATTGTCTGGAAAACTACTAAAACTGTAAATATGATTACTATTTATTCATAAAAACTTTTTAATAAGAACTTGATTATCTCAAAACTAACGTTTTAATTATTTTTCAGGATTCAAAATTGATTTGGCGATAAAGTTTTTGATCAATTAACTTAAAATTTGGTATGGTGCTAATAACAATCTATAATCATATAATAAAGAAAACTTTGCTGGCTTTTTGAGTTTCATGAAAGTTTTCCATGTTAAACATATAATTGTTTAAAACTATATGCAAGAAAATTGATATTTTTTTAAATTATGGTTGTAATGGGTGCTGTCGTTTGCTTTTTCAAAGAGAAAGCTTTGTGATGGTGAAAGTTTCTTTTTGTTTTATTAACGTCCAAATATGTTTTATGCCTTGGGGAGTCCGAATAGACTAGTCTTAAACAATGTCTGTATGTATATGTGTGTGTGTATGTGTTAGTATACGGTATATCACCATTCGTTAAATGTACGGTATAATTTTTCGAAAGTTTCCACAGATGTTTGCTATCAATACCGGGTGTGTGCTTGAAAGTTTTAGCGAAAATGGTCAAATGGTCAAAATTTAAGAATTTTCAAATTTTGTTTTTTTTTAATGTTTTTGAATACAGGAATGGTTTCTGGTAAGCGAATTTTTTATAAATTAAAGTACTCATAAAATCCTTCATTTTAGAGCCATAAACGATTTTATATGAGTCGATTTTCAGTTGTTATACTGTGTGACAAAACTTTCTTTTTCAACATTTATTATATAAAAACTATACGATAGAAGTCCGTGAAATTTTTACTGAATACTTGTTGCATATACAGGTATATTTCTGTAAATTTTTACGTAATGGAAATTTACGTATGAGAAACAAAATAAAATGCATTATTTTTTGGACAACGATAACTTGCGTAATACTAAATCTAGTGCCTTGAAAATTTAAGAGATTTGTTAGGTTATTGGCTGAATATTTTGTGCCGATTTGGTTAATAATCTTCTGAGATATTAGAGATTGTCCAATTTAAAGAATAAATTTTCACTCTGTATAATCACGACATCTCTAAGCTTTATTGTTGTGCTTTGTCTTGTTGATATTAAGTATTATTAAATATGAGATTTACTGTTCTACGCTTCTAGCTAACTATACGCATTATATTGCACGAAAAAACTCGAAGATAATGTTATATGAAAAATATTATTATTTTGTGATTTTTTTTAAACTTATTTAATAATGACATAATTTATTTTTGTAATACTGAATCTGTATCTATCTATAATATAGCATAGACAAATCATAATTTTTATACTATTTTGATGGTGGAATTTGTAAACTAGTATGTGTTAAATAGCAGTAAATATGTTAAATGAGTGACTTTAAAAAATGATGCGTTTTTGTGTCTTATGCATTTTTTGCAATGAAAGAAAATAAACAATAATTCAATATTTTATAGGTATAGATTTAATTTGATTTTATAGATAAAAATAGATTTAGAGAGATAATACGTTTATTGAAAAATATTCATTTTTCAGTAGGGCACAAATCACTAAATGGAAATAGTATAAACAGGAAATTAATCATGATGGGCGGTACTGTGCAGCTCTTCCTTATTTATATAATAATTTTAATTAAATTCTCTTTGAGAAAGCATAGTGTCAAAGCACATATGGCAGCGTTTTTTTATTGGACCTAAAAAGCAACATAATTTTCTTAGTCTTATATCTTAGAACAAATATCTGCAAGGACTTTCATGGGAAGATATATAATAGTTCATCGCTAAATCTGTTTTTAAAATGTCCAAAAGGTATAGTCGGGAATTATAGAAAATAGATTTTCGACCAATCAGCACCATTAATTCAAATATGCAGACAAATTTTAAAAATTTAAAATGATGGATCCAATATATATCGATTTCCATGAAAATAATACATTTTACTGATTATGGTTCGCCATATTGCATCTGCCATTTTGAATTTTCAAATACTAACTTCAGATTTGATTTCAGCAATCAGAGATTCCGGTTCATCGATTTTTATTAAAAATGATGACATTTTGCTAATTTTTGTCTGTCACGTAGGATCTGTTATATTTAATTTTAAAAATGTTACTTATATTTTAAAAACAGTTACCTTCGAAAACTAGATAATATGAGTTTTTAATATATGTTTACTATCACATTTCTTTACAAATGAATTATATATTGTGTATATACTGTGTCGAACAAATTATAACGCAATTACCAACGTGCCACGTCTATCTTCTTTGTAACAATATGAAATAAATGCATTTTATTCCCGACTTAACCGTAATGGCCACTTTATTGACCTTAAAGGCGGGACAAAAGTAGCATATGATTTCCGCAAATCTACTTTTTCCCGCAAATTTACTTTTTTCCTGCAAACGCATTTGCGGGAAAAAAGTGGCACTGTTCTCCTGCATTTAGACGGAAAAAAGTAGTACTTTTTCCCGCAATTTTTTTTTACTGCAAATTAATTTTCTCTTAATTATTTTTCTGTATATTAATATACATTTTCTATAAATTCTCGTTCTTACCGGAGGTCTCTCTTTTTAAATCAATAAAGTGGACACATAGATTAGTCGGGAATAAAGTTTGATATGCAACATGGGAATGAAGCCGAGTATTATTTCGGGTGACTACTGTCCTGTGTTTATTCCCTTGTTATATAATGTGCTATTTTGAGTATCTGTTTGTACATAATAAAATATATTTCCAATACTGATGAAATAACCATTGCATTGTCAAATTACAACGTTATAGTGAAAAAAAGGGATCAACTAATTAATACGAATCACAAATCACAGAGATTGTGTTCAAAGTAATTTCATAACATAAGAATAAGAAGAGGTAAACTAACGTACAAATTTTGATATTATATATTAATTCTTAATGATGTATTATCGAAAAGAATTCATAGTCTCTATTCAATATTGTTTTGATATATGAAGTAATTAGCAAATGCCTCGGTAAATCTGGTTATGGAAATTCAGCGACATAAGTATTATCTGCTGTAAATTCAGCAGTAAAGTATAAATGATTACAAATCAGACGGTTGTGCAGAATAAAGAAATCAACGAGAGAACATCTAAAAGTCAATTGCTTGGTATACCAAGCATAGCGAGACATGCATATTCAGAGAGGCCTGTATTCTTAAAGCGCTGGCAACGACTATAGTCAACTCGGCCCTTCTGATTACAACGAGCGAATTATTGTCGCGGATGCGTGCGACGAAAAACTTAACTTAAAAACTTAAACTTAATAACAATGATTAGTATATCTGTACATACGAGAAAAAAGAAAAATAAGAACTAATGTCTCTTATGTCCGTATTCCTTTAGCGTACACATTTTTTTAAGCCCTTATACTTAAAGTGATTAGAAGCTAAATATGACTTTATTACTAAAATAGACATTTTAATAATTTTTTAACAATATTTTATGTTATTTCGATTTTATTTATATAAATACTGCACTTCTGCCATTTTGCGACTGCGGCAGTCACTATTATACTGAAGAAAAGCTATCTTCATGATTTTTGGTATAATGGTTCGAGTGATCATACCCACTTTTCTGAGGATTTTAGTTTTAAAATGAGTTTAATTATCGAAAAGGGCATTAATAGGTTTTGGAACCATTTTTTATGAAAAATTCAGAAAAATTGCTAAAAAAATCATTTGTTGCTATTTTTTAAGAGATTTAATTTTGTTGAATAAGCGGAGGATAAAATTTGTTAAAAAATGTAAAAAAAAATGGCTGCATGCTCATAGTGAGCCTTGACCAACTTCGAACCTGAGGATTTCAAAAAATCTGAAAAAATTCACATACATTCTACATACCAAGAGGAACATTTTTACTGAAGAAATAAGAAAAAGTAATTTTCTTTGATCTTAATTTCCCAGAGAATCACACATATATATATATATATATATATATATATATATAAACAATTTTTTTATAAACCATTTCTAAAACAAATATAGTATTTATATATGATTCCACGTTAAGTGAGTAAATGAAAAATTTTGATACCTTGAAACTTTAAGATAATGATGTATGTCATACCCAAAATATGTAAAAAAAAATTTTAAACCCTTACGTCTATTGGGTCATGATTTATGCCAAGCTGAAAAACATGATTATTTGCATTATTTTCATTTTTCTCATAATGTATTTATTTTTACCTCAAGAACTATGAAAGATAAAGGAATTGGCTTATTTTATCAGAAACAGATTTACATGTTAAATCCCATAAGAGTCTAACTTTAGTAAAATAAGCCAAATTCTTTTATTTTATTCTCGTAACTTATAGTACAATGCTAAATCTTATTTTATCTAAAAATATACATCTAAAACTAGAATTGAAATTTTTTTCAAATAAATTGCTTGTGGCGCTATGCTTAAAATTTCATTGGTGTCTTGGCAGAAATATGGACCAATCAAAATCATCAAATTTGGTGATGCAAAAAATACTGTCATATTCTGCATCAAATTCTCTTTCCAAAACACATGGAATAAAGTACTTTATTTTTATAGTTATTGAGATAAAAATACACACATTTTGAAAAAAATGAAAATAATGCAAATAATCATGTTTTTCAGCTTGGCATAAATCCTGAACGAATAGAGGTAAGGGTTTGAAATTCTTTTTACATATTTTGGGTATAATATACATCGTTTTCTTAAAGTTTCAGAGTTTTTAAATTTTTTACTTGCTCACTTGACGTGGAATCATTCATATACTATATTTGTTTTATAAATGGTTTATTAAATAATAGTTTTTGTAACTGTTATATGATCAATTAAGATATAATAGGTTTGAGGTAAATAAAAAGGTGCGTTCTTTTTACTTTATTAATAATTTAAATATTTTTTTTTTTGGAAATAATCTATATTAATATTCATGTTTAACCTAAAATAGTTTTTATTCCTATTTTGTACAATTAAAGGTGTTTCATTATACTTTCAGGTTATTATACAAATAAGAATATAAATTTTTATAAAATTACGATAAAAAGCATACAGAAATTATGATACCATAAAAAGCATAAAAAGATTTTACAGCTAAATTAAGTTTTTAATATTGTATTTCGAGAAAACTCCCGTATTTTATTATTAATATTATTGAGCCAAACTAGTATTTAAACTTTAAACAAAATGTTTTAACATAGATTTATCAGAAATGTATTTAAAAAGTAACGTGGGAAGTTATGCAAATAAAGACCTAAGAAAAATTAATTTAAAGTTAAATAATAATAATAATTAAATGAAAGTTAATTTTTCATTATTAATGTATTCGTTTTGCTTTCTCTAAGACAAAGCTTTGTGACGATAAATTTCTTTATCAGAGATTTTGATGAATTTTTATGTTTTCAAGATTCCTGAGTCAGAAAAACATGTTTTTAAAAAATATCTGTCAGTATATATGTATCTATGTATCAATCAATCTGATTATATGTTGGAGCTGATTGGATAATAAAAAGTACATTTTTTATAAAAAATAGTAACTTTAAAAAGTTTTCTAAAATCAAAATATATATATATCTAGCAATTATTTAAAACTTTTTTTGTAAAAGAAGTTTTATATGTAGTTTTTCACGAGGAATTTTATAGTGCGCTCGAAACAAAATGAAAAAAAATTTTTCTGCCATTTTGAAAAACATATTTTGGTTTCTGTTTTTTAATTTTTGATCCATTGAACCGACGAAAAAAAGTTCAGACAGGCAAAGATGCCGATGGATAAAAATGCCGAAGTTAAAAATGCCGAAATGTTGAATGGCAACAGGTAAAAACTAAAAATATCGAATATTGAAAAGAAACAACTTAGCAACAATTAACACATTATTATAATACATGCGCATATTCTAATAAAAGCACTTTTTTGACCCAATTTTCGTTTTCGGCAGTTTTAAATTTCGGCATTTACTTTTTCGGATTTCTTGGTTTCGGCATTTTTAAGTTTCGGCATATCTATCCATAGGCATTGATTGTTTCGGCAATTTCAACCGTTCGGTAAATTTATCCTTCTGTAAATTTATATTTCGGTATATATATATCCCCACCCGCGCCCGCAATTGACGCGCCGCGGCGGCTTGGGCCGTGGAGTCGCATTCGGCCAAGCGGCGCGGCACGGGCTCGCCGACTCCGGTTGCTATTGAGCTGTTATTAGTATGCAACTGATTATTCTTAATAGTAAGATCTGCAAATTCCTCTCATGCGGACGACGATTACATTTTTATAATTGAACTTTTTATAATATACAACTTTATTCTAGAGAGAATACTCGAATACGACGTAAACGATGTTGCCTTCAAAACATACAAAAATCTACTCGTAAGACACTAAGAGAAAGAATTCTTTGTGGCAAATGATCATTCATTTGTCGCAGCGCGAGTTGATAGTATTTGTGGCAATAATGACAATTTCTTAACAAAAAAGTAATAATTCTTAACTATTAAGAACTTGTTCCTTTGAGAAAAAGCATAAAAATTTCTTTCGCAGAAGTACACATTTCCTAACAGTTAGAGAATGTGACGTTAAATGAAAATCAAGTAAAAAAATAATTGTATAATAAATATATTATAAGTACAATATTCACGATCAGTTGAATAAAATATAACTTTGTGAATATTGATCGCATTTTGTCAAGAAAGTTACGCATTCTCGAGCCGGTTCACTTTTGAGAGTTCCGATACAACCAACCGTTACTATGACTATACGGCATCTCGCGGCCGGCGCGTGGTTTTCCCGGATTCAAAGCTCGCATCCCAAAAAAATTAGAAAATACCCGGCTGCCAGCCAAATATAAAAAATAATTAATTAAAAGCTAAAATGAGTGTATTTTTGTATGCATACATATGCGTACTCTTGTTATTTTTTATGTTTCATAACATATATTTTTGTGAATAACTATAATAATTAATGCTAAATCATTTTCATGAAAATTGCGTGGGTTATTAGACAAAAATATTATGTGCCCCCCACGGGCGGAGCCACCTTAATTAATAAGTTATTTCATGAAAGAAAAAGAATTTTCGATTTTTAACACTTTTTTCCACGGATAACCTAAACGACTGTTCACGAAAACGTTAAAGCTTCAGTAAATCAATATACTCCTCGAATGTTTTTCTTTTTCATTTGTTTTACTTTGAAATTCAATTTTTTCGCGTTTGAAATATTCACATAGTATTACATAATGAAGTTATGATGATGAGGGATGATGATAATAGTGATCACAATGACAACACTAATAATAGATATATTATTATTATTATTATTATTATTATTATTATTATTGTTGTTGTTGTTGTTGTTGTTGTTGCTGTTGCTGTTGCTGTTGCTGTTGCTGTTGATGTTGCTGTTGCTGTTGCTGTTGCTGTTGCTGTTGTTGTTGTTGTTGTTGTTGTTGTTGTTGTTGTTGTTGTTGTTGTTGTTATTATTATTATAATATTTTGTAAAATTCGAAACCGTGCACGAATCGACCGATAACTCGTTTGACGAATATAAAATTTGTCTATTCTTATTGTTTATACATTGGGTTTCTTTACAAATAAACCTATATAACTACAGTAATCATTCAATAATAATTTACACAATGTATATTATAGGTCGCATGTCATTATTCCTATTACGAGTAGCATTTTCTACACAGAGAGAATTTTCTGATAAAAATTACCGTACAAATCATTGTAAACGAGGAATATTCTGATTTCATGGGAGAAAATACCCTACTGAACGGTAAAATTTACCGTGCTGAATGGTAAAACTTATAATGAATAACGTTAATTTTTACCGTTCAGTAGGGTAATATTCCCCCCCTGAAGACAGAATATCCCACGTTTACAATGATTTTCACGGTAATTTTCATCAGAAAATTCTCTCTGTGTATGTTTTGAAGGCAACATCGTTTACGTCGTATTCCAGTATTCTCTCTAGAGTAAAGTTGTATATTATAAAAAGTTCAATTGTAAAAATGAAATCGTCGTCCGCATGAGAGGAATTTGTAGTTCATATTAATAAGAATAATCAGTTGCATACTAATAACAGGTCAATAGCAACGAGAGACGGTGAGCCCGTGCGGTGCCGCCTGGCCGAATGCGACTCCGCGGCCCAAGCAGTCGCGGCGCGTCAAATGCGGGCGCAGTAAAACTTTATCAAGCTCCACACTTTTTAATCTTTCGGGCTGAATTTATTTTTACAGGTTCCTGGGATGATTTTGAACAACTGAACGTATGGATTAAGGCGACGGTTCAATGGATCAAAAATTAAAAATCAGAAACCAAAGAAATTTTTTCGAAATGGCGGAAATATTTTTTCACATTTTATTTTGAGCGCGCTATAGAATTCTTCGTGAAAGACTACATATAAAACCATTGCATTTGTCCCCGCACTGATTAACTATCACTAGGGTGAAATTTCACTTGGGTCTCCCCTTAAACATATTGAAAATATTTACATTTTCTTAAAGTAGACATAATTTTCTTCTAATTTATATATCTAGCAATTAACTGAGCACGAATTTAGTGAAAGAACTAAATTGCATTTTGAATACGTATTTTTCGAGAATCAACCGATAGATCTCAACAATAAAATATACTTTCAAAGATCTGTAGTGTCTTACTTTTTTCTAAACAATATTAAATAAAAAATGACTATAAGAAATTTTCGTGTACAGATATGGTGAAAATTATTTTAATTAAGTCTTAAGATTATCTCAGACTGGAAATACTTAAACGCGTGTGTGTAATGACTTAACATTAGCTTTACTTTATTTTATGCGAATTTCCTTTATTAAATTATCAAACTTCATTTATTAGGATCTCTCTTTAGGAAAGCATTCTGCTAAAGCAATTGGTAGCGATTTTATATTTTATGGTATACATTTTTTTGTCTACTACTGAGAAAGGTTTTGGAATTTTACTAACCTATAGCCATATGTCGATTGCATCTATTTGAGATTTTTGTCATGCAAACGTTGAAGAACATCGAATTTTAAATAAAAACGAAAATATTTTAAAATTTTAAAATGGTTAAAAAAAATAAAAATTTTCTTGTGTGCCCTTTTTTATCATCAATTTTATTATTAAGAAAAAGGTTAAGGAATAGTTTTAAAATTAAAAAAATATCTGTATTAAATGTCTATCTTAATAGTCACATGGCACGCTACAACAGCTTAGAGAAAAAGTAACTCCTCTTTTTCTTAATTTGAAATTCTGGATTTCGAGGTTAAGTAAATTTAGCTTCCAGAAAAAAGTAGTATCTATTGTAAAATAAGAGCTAAGTACTCCTTTTTTTAAAGGAGTTTCAACCTTTTCTTTGAGAGATTATATTGACATGCCTGAAACAGTCATTCTTTTATTTTATTTCTCTTCGTGCACTTAAAAAACGGCGGTTAACAAGTTTCTAACAAAACGGTTTATCTGAAATCAAAAAACCAAAAAGATTAATCAGTACAAACAAGAATTTAATTTTAGTATACTGCAATTTTTGTTTGTTCTGGCCGCCATTTTGTTAATGTTTAATAATATCAAAATCCGCATATAGTTTCAAAATCTTTTTGTTTTTTGATTTCAGATAATCCGTTTTTTCAGAAATCTGTCCACCGCTAACGTTTTTTAAGCGCTAACTTCCCAGCATAGCATATAATATCATGACTCAAATTGAAATTAATAATATTTTTTCTACGCTATAATATTACCAGAAATGTGTCCTGCAAGTTTTAAAGAGATACATTACATAGTTTATTTGTAATAGATGAATCAAACTACCGATACGACTGTTACAGCTGTCTTCCTCCTTGAATTGTCTCAAAATTTTTTTTTCTATAATGTTTCAGTAAACATTTTTTACTATAACAAAGCTTCCTGCATAAGGAAGCAAACGAACTTGATTGACGAACCTTACATTTTTCTCCATACATCAGGCTCGCGCTGCTTGCAGTCTCCTTAATTTGTTAATAAAACACTAATTTGCCGCTTCGGCGCGCACTTTCCGTGATATGTACATATATATGCGCGACGGGATCTGCGGGAAACTACATGCCACAGCGCGCGAACTTTGTGATTGGTGCAGTACGATGTGCACTACACCGTGATAATGCCGGAATGAGAGGGAATTATTCGGGCTACAGATTAAACTTTCTCCACTTTTATCTATTTTTATCTCCAGGAAACTGTACAAACATTTTTTACGAGCTGAGAAGTTCTAGCAACGTTAAAAAGCACAAAATGGCTTTGGGATATTCAATTTACTGATTACGTTTCAACACCAGCGTCAGGTAATTCTATGTAAAAGATTTCTCATACTCGTATACAGAATTTAATGTAATGTAGAAACTTAATTATTCTATATAGGAAAAACAATGTATTGCAACTTATATTAGGATTTAAAAACAAAAAAATAATGTAAAAATTTGTCTACGTAGTAAAAATTAACACAATGATTTCTGTGCTTGGACATTAACCCTCCTGCGCAGAAGTTTATTTTCGTGTATAGGGACTACATCGAATGTAAATCTGCAACAATATTTTCTGCAAATTCGTAACATTTTCTAAATAATGGGTATACTATTTAGCTTCAATTTGAGAGGTTGTAGATCTCCCAACAAAGTAAAGATTTAAATTTGTGATACAAAATGTATACAAAAATGACGTGCGGTTTGGTCGAGTATACTCGGCTCTCTAAGTAGTTATCGTCGACTAAAGAAAGATTCGACACATATAAGTTCGTGCATGTGTTTTGTAAACAATCGGACGTAACTTTACACGTTTTGATAAGTTTCCAAATTTTATATCGGTAGGAGTGTCCTTAAAATTATTCAAGGAATAAAATGAGACTTTCAAAATTCAAATCGTATACAAATAAAAGAGTCTCCACTGTTTTATCAAATCTTTCATTAGTTGACGATAACTACTTTTGTAATATGGAAATTTTGTTGAAATAATTTTTTCTTCACTTTCTTCGACCTTTTATATTATATTGTTTCATATATTATAATATGAGAACAAATCATTATATATATTTTTTTAATTAAGGTATATGTTTAAGCATAAAACCTCCTTAATTAAGAGGAAAAATAGCTTTAGGAACTTCAAAAATTTCTATTTTATTCTTTTCATAAAATTTTAGTAAATCATCTTAAGAAATATGATCCTGAAGTTTTAAAGTGAAATTTGAAGTCCTTCTGATGTTATAACCTGTGAATAGAGAGCTCTCAAAGTGCAGGAACCTACTATTCATGCTCTCCTCCTCTCGAATCTTTGCACCATTAGTTTGGGCATAGAGAATTTAAGTTGAACCACGTAGTGCTTACGCCAACACACCTGTATTCTGATTTGGAAAGCATCGAGATTGCAGCATGTTGGCAGCTAAGTTATTCAATGAAAGATAACAATGCTTTCATGTAGCAAACAATTAGTAGTTTGAAAAGTAAAATTAGAAGGCAGATGAAAACCTATGCCGATAACGTCGACGAACGGTAAGGGATTCAATAGGAGCGGCACAGCTCTTTGACAAACGAGGCTCGAATAGCTCGTAGAGAGCAGCTCTTAAAGAAAAATCATCTTTTTGAGAAAGATGAAGGACTATTGGTAAGTCATTGAAATCGTTGAGTTTTCACTTGTCGAAACTTTAAACGCCTTTTTCTTAAAACATCAGTTTTTAAATTCGTATAAGATAATTCAAAAACTTTTTGACCGATCTCTTTGAAATTTTGCACACATCTAAGTAACAATATTTCCTATTACTTGAATCTATAGATTTTGAAGAAACATTTAAAAAGGTACTTTTTTATTGCAAATTATAGCAAAAGTTTCGTACACAACCTTCTCAGAAGATTGCCAGAAAAACATCAATTTGATATATTAAAAAAGGAAACAAATATGATATAATAGTTTTAAGTAAAAATAAATGATAACGAAAGTTTCGAAAATACAAAACAAACCGTTCTATTAAAAAAGGCATATAGTTTGATTAATTTTGACCTGCACGGAGATACCTATCCCCCTCTCCCCCCCCCCCCCCCCCCCCACTTAAGTTATTTAATTTTCTGTTTATTCAATTTCAAACTCCCGCATCCAAGTCTTGCGTCAACTTTTGGTATTGTGGCGCTTCTGTCTTTATCAAATACCCATTTATAATATTCTCAGAACAAATTTTGTATCCTGTGTTGGATTTATTAAGGTGGTTCATGCACCAATATGCACCTAAAATTAATAATAAATTATTTTCATATTACAATATGAGAACCAATATAATATAAAAGATGGTCGTTCAAGTGATGAAAAAAAAAAATTTAAACCAAATTTCCATATTCCAATAATATAAATATCGTCGACTAAAGAAAGATTCGACAAAACACTGGAGACTTGTTTATTTTCTATCCTATTTTAATTCTCCCTTCAAGGTCTAATTTGTTTTTTGAAAGATTTTAGGAGGGCTTAGCGATATCAAAATTGCGTAAGTCCCCCTGAAATCTTTCAAGGAACAAAATAAGACCTTCAGAATTAAAATCGGATAAAAAGTAAAAAAGTCTCCAGTGTTTTGTCGAATCTTTCTCTAATCGACGATATTTATACTTTTGCAATAGGGGAAATTTTGTTGAATTTTTTTTCGGTGCTTTAGGTGGGACTATGGTTAAAAAAACAAATTCTTTAGTTTTCATTTTAACATAATGAGGTTTTGCCCCACGTTGCGCACCGTATTTTTTATAATAAGTGCATAAAGAAGGCCATTCTTTGTCGTCTACAAAGTGGATTGAGAATAGAGTTTTCCGAGTCGTCCACTTTATTAAGGAAATGGAGTCAAAAATAATAAATGCTCATTTTCGCTACCGAAAATAAAAGGTAGCGAAAATACTCATTTTCGCTACCAATAAAAGGTAGCTCGGACGCTTTGACGCTCGGAAAACTCTATTTTCGTTGCACTTTATAGGCGAAAATGGTCTTTTTTATTCACGTGTTATAAAAAAAAATGTATTACCCGATTTATCTTTTGATTGTATTTTTAAATAAAAGGTACACTGCGAAAAGTATTGTAATCAAAAGTATTGCTCCAGTTAAATAAATAATTCTTATTATTATAATTTTTAAAATCTTTAAAATAAGAAAAAAATAAATAAATAAAAAGAAGCGCATACTAAAGAGCAATAAGAGAAAGAATTAGAAAGGAGCAAGGCATTTATATATATATATATACAAAAGTGAAGAGAAAGGTGTACTGAATAAATGGAATAATTAGGTTGTGAAGTGAGAAAATTCTGTGAAAAGTAAAAAGTAAAAGAGAAGAAGCAGAAAGAAAGTGAGGTTACGACGAAGAGAAGAATAGAAAAGGACAGCTATAGAAAAGGCGTACATGGACGAGGTGGAACAAGCACAGGGTGACATCTCTAGGGAAATATGTAAACTGTGTGAAGAAGAAAAAGAACAGCTGACGCCGAAGAGCATAGCTATTTCGGAGCAGACGAAAACGCCAAACCAGAACATGACAGACAAATGCAGAGACATGAGTAACAGACAGATACTGTTCAGCATCATAGGAAAAATGGAAAAAGATAAGATAAAAGAAAAGTAAAAACCGAAGGAAGAACTTGAGCAAGAGATTGAGAAGAAAGTGGAAACAGAAGAAAATAATATCCTCTACGAGTGTAAAATAGAAGTATGCAGTAGAAATGGGACAGATTCAACACAGGAGAAGGAACTACCCTAGTGGAAATTTCAAAATGTGAAAAAGTGTGTAAAGCCATGAAAAATTCGTGAAAAACTGTGAATTTGGGCTTACATTTGGAACAGGATTCTAAAAAATAAATATAGAATATTTAATTAATTTTGTCACAGTTTCTTATAATATTTCACAGTTTTTCACAGTTTCTCACATTTTATCACAATTTCTCATAGTTGTAATTTCCTTTATATAAGAGAATGTACCAAATAGAAATGTGAGAAATTGTGAAGAACTGTGAAGAACTGTGAAAAAATATGAAAAATTGTGAATATTTGTTTTGTAACAGATGTTCCAAAAGTATGTATATTTTCACACTTATTCGCACTTTCTCACATTTTTTTTCATAGTTTCTCACAGTTTTTCACAGTTATCATTTCCACTAGGGTATATATAGAGAAAAAGAATGAAGAAATGGAAGACGATGAAAGGAAAAAGTATATAAAAATCAGAGGGGTAGTAAAAGCAGAAAGAAAAGTATTAGAGAAGGTAATGGAAGACTTCTTCGCAGCCAAACTAGATGTTACGATGAAAGTGCAACTAGCGAACATTATAGGAAACGAAAACAGTATGATCTGGACAAAGTTGAACACAGGAGAAGATAAAGAAATAATTATGAGCAAGAAAAGCACACTTAGAAATGAAAATGAATACATATACATAGATCACGATAGATCAAAAAGGGACAAAGAGGCTCAAAAAGAAATAGTTAAAATAGCTAAAGGAAAAGAAATAGGAAAAGAAGTAAAGATAAAGTACAAGAAAATTAAAGTAGATGGAAAATGGTACAAATGAAACGAGAGGACAAAAAGCCTCCCGAATGGAAATTAAAACCGTAAGTTTTTGATACACTTAGGTACGTAACTGTTACAATGACGTACATTTACGTACGTTCGCGTACGTTTTGGTTGAGATTCGAAAATTTTTGCAGCATTGTACAGAAACGTGTGCCAACGTACGCGAACGTACGCGAACATACGCGAACGTTCGTGGATGTACGTTGATGTACAGCATCGTGCAGAAACCTACACTTAGAGTATATTTGCAGAAAAAGATTGATATCAGACTGTACGGCAACGTACGCAAACGTACACGAACGTACGCGAACGTACGTGGATGTAAGTAGATGTACGGAATCGTGCAGAAACCTACAGTTACAGTTTTTACAGTTCTTTTTTATGGAAATATTACAAAATCAATTGTTAAATAATCAGAAGGAGAATAAGAGAGAATAAGTTTCTTATTCCCCATATATATATATATATATATATATATATATATATAGTTTCCATACATTTCCTTATTCTTATTCGTTATTCCATTTAGCGTGTCAGCCCATAAGATTCTTGTAGTTCATTTCTAAACCTACAGTTAAACTTACACTTGTAAATTTTTGCACAATAATCTGTTCAAATCAAGTCTACATAGCAGTTTCTCTATCAATATCAAAGAAGACTGAATCTAAATTGATTGAAAATAGTGTTATAACCGTTAATACCAAGACAGCCTGCTTTTTCAAGACAGTATAAATTAGTGATATTATTCCTGGGATAACCTCTACGGAAAAAAAATAATAACCTAACCATCATATGTTGTACGTTACTGTATATCCTATAGGTTACAAATATAGTTAATTGTGTAATTACACTTCGGTTTTCATCTTTCAATTCAATAAACCTCTAATAGATTTGTTAAAAAGCTGTCTGTGAATTTCTTGTAGAGACGCTATACACGGAATTTGTTTTGGAAAGTTTCGACAATCGCCACATCCAACATGCCTCGAAGAGGTCCATATCAATTATATTACGACAAAAAATTTACAAGAAAAGTCCTACGAAGCACAGTGTCAACTTGGAGAAGAAAATTGAAAAAAAGAATAATGAGCCGCAGCAGCGATCATCATTTAGCGTCACTGATAATGTTATTGTAAGTTATTCTTCTAATTACTGAACAAAACTACTTTTAAGCATAATCTTGGTTGAGAAATCCAATTTCATTCTACAGTATCAATTTACAGTATTAATACATGACTCATGTTTACAATTTTTACAAGGTTTATTTTGATAAAAACATCTTATGTATATGAAGTGAGGTTATACATATAATCTTGGTTTGTTTTGATTTTTGTTTTTATTTGGACAATGGGACTGATTCTAATAATAAAAACTAAAGTGAACAATAAACAGTGATATGTGCATAAAAAAAGTAATTGTGTAATTCGATAGTGTGAATATATTATTTTAATACTAGAAACTGAAATGAACAATAAACAGCAATATGCGGAAAGAAATTGTGTAATTAAAAAGTATAAAATATGTGAGAATTTTAACTAGTATTATTTGAAGAGTTTAGTTAAAATATTGTTTCCGTTAAACTTTATCTAAGGATTAATTCCTGTTTGAGAAATTATTGATATATATATATATATATATATATATATATATTTTAAAATAAATTGAGATATGTAATTAATAGAATGGATTTTTTTTTTTTTTTTTATTATTATTTAACGTCGCCATGTTTGTGCTTCCATGTGGTGCTAATCGACGACGGGGGTCTGCGGTGTGTTTGTAAACAAAGCACATGTAATTTTTACAGAGGTGCTTGTATCAATCGGCAGAGACTAGGATTCGAACCCGGGTCACCGGCGTGGGAATCCGACACTCTACCGACTGAGCCGCCGCAGGCCCTAGAATGGATTATTTAAATTCTATTCTAAGTTCAAGATAATATTTAAATGACAGGAATTGGTGCAATATAAATATTATTATTTTTTTTAGTAATAAAATTTGTCCAATTTTATGAAACGACTAAAATTGACTTAAAATATCGTCAATGGTCACATTGTGTATTCCAGTTTTCTAAATTCTCAATCAACATAGACAATATTCTGAGTTTAATTAGGTTATTTTTCATGTCATACAGGAAGTAAATTATTTTGAATTTTTTTAAGTAATGAATCTAGAAATAATCATAATATGATGGAAACTAACGATATTAATATTAACAGATGAATTATTATGAATGACAAGTATTTGTGTTATTAAATTCTTGCCTCGACAATTTTTGCCTCAAGGATATGAACATGATGAGGTTCGAATCTCAATATGGTTAGCTTGACTTTTCATTAAAATAAAGATTCACATAAACGATTTTGCTAATTTTGATTGTAGTATAAGAAAAGTGTACAATATGTGAATGTACAAAAATAATTACCTGCATTGACTATTATCAAATAACTGAATTAAAATTAATCTTAAAATGTTTTTTACATATAAATCAAGAATTCAGCAAACTGGAATGAATCCTGAATATAATCTTACAATGAAAAGATCCTACCTTTAGGTCGTGGGTTTTGATTAAGCTTTGAGAAAATGTCCTTTGGTGCATAATAATAAAGCCCAGAACTCGTAGTTTGATCTCATATTGCTCCAGAACACGAGATACAACTCAATACATTAGCATTGCTCATATGTAAGTTGAGTCACATAATAATGAGTCACACTGTATCTTCTGCACATTAGTATATGCGATCAAACTGGATACTGAGCATCATATTTAGGTACCAAAAACACCTTGCAAATCAATTCTCAACAGTATTAAATATTACATAATAGTGCAATATAAACATTATTATCGTTTTTCTAAAATCTAAATTGAAATATTTGATTTTGATTGTTTTTAGAATAAGAAAAATTTAGAGTGTGTCAGAATGTTGACTTTCGACTGTTATCGAAAGATTCAAATTTATTAAAAATATTATTTACGCTCATTTTTTGCTAGTTTTCCTAGCAATTCCTAGTAGTTCTCGATCCACGTGGACAACGTTCTAACAAAAGTTTAATTCTGATATTTGATAATAATTCATTTAAAACTTTTCACACAAATTACACTTTTTATCCTGATAATTAAAATGTTCTGTAACTTACTGACAATAATTTTTAATCTGAAAATGGAAACATGAGAATATTCATATTCACATAAACAATAATTTTGTGGTACACTGAGTATGACGATGTATAAATATTAATATGGTTAGCTTGAATTTTTAAAAAGAAGATTCAAATAAATTATTTGTACATTTTTATTGTTTGTAGAATAAATAATGTGCATTATTTGAATATATTAGAATGATTACCCGTATTGACTAATATCATATATCCGAATTAGTCGTAAAATGTTGTAACATATTGATTAAAAGTTCAGTTGACAGATCACCATTTTAACATTTATTAAATATTATATTCTTATCTTAAAATAATTAATTAAGAAAATAAGGGAAAAGATTTACAAATAAAAATACAATACTTGACAATTTATTAATTTCGATTTCATTCATTTCTTTAGCATTCATTTGAGATTATTGGAATTAGTAAAAAATAGAAATACTTTAAACTATAATGTTTTTAAAAAGAATATTAGTTTCATTTTATTATTCTTATAATAATAGATCAAAATGTATTAACTAACAAAAATTAACTTACAATGCACCCCCAGCAGAGCATGCATGACTTGGAGACAACTTATGATCAAAATTGCTAATTTTACTTTTTGTTGGTCCCAGGTCTCATAACCAAATCAGCCAGTTTTGTTGATAAAAGGATGAGTATAATTTTAACTTATCCAGCAACTCTTGGCATTTCCAAAAATATATTACATTAATAACTTTTGACTCTTAGTTCAAAAGTTATTTGAAAAATTGAAAAGTATATGAAGTATTATTAGCGTAAGTTCAATTTTTTAGGATTTGAATTTTTCCAATAACTTCTGAACTAAGAGCCAAAAGTTATTAATGTAATAAATTTTTGGGAATGCCAAGAGTTTCTGGATAAGTTAAAATTATACTTATCCTTTTATCAACAAAACTGGCTGATTTGATTCTGAGACCTGGGACCAACAAAAAGTCAAATTGGCAATTTTGATCGTAAGTTGTCTCCAAGTCTTTTTGCATGCTCTGTTGGGTGCATAGCAAGTTTATTTCGGTTTAATGATAATTTTTACATGTTTATAATGGTGAAGTACGTCTGACTTATATATAGCATTTAAAAAATGTTAATTCTCTAATACTTTTTAACGCAGGCTTAGTCCTCTAAAATAAGTTACATAAAAAATGTTATTATACAGACTATTTTTTCTTAGCAAGTCAGCATTTAATTGAAATATTGTATTTATATAATAGGAGCAATCTCTGAATATAAAAAGTGATGCTGAAAAATGAAAATGACGATATTAATGACAAATACTAAAGAAGATTATTATATTGGACCTCCAGCAAACATATACTGAATAAATGAAAGATTGCTGTCCATAACACCTCCATTGTGTATTGCTAGAATTCCGCGAGATATTGAAGAAAGAAATAAATGGAAAGCATACCAGTGGTTAAGCTGGCTTATAGGTTATTCATTAATCTGTTTACAAGGAATTCTACCAGTCAAGTATTATAATCATTGGGCGCTTTTTGTGTCAGCTATGAATATATTTTTACAGAGCTCCATTACTCCTCAATTGCTACAAACAGCTGCAATATTGATTGTAAAGTATGTGTATCATTTTGAACAATTATATGGCAAACAGTATACGTAATACAATATTCACTTATTGTTACATTTAAAAGATACAGTTGAAAACTGAGGCTCCTTATGAGCCAATAGTACGATTGATTTTGAAAATGAAAATAGATTGTTATTAAAAAAGAAAAAAATGTAATAATCCTATTGCACAACAAATTGTTTATAGACTAATGGTATATCAACAATTACCTTTACTTCAACAAAGAGACTATATTTCAGATGATACAAGAAATATATGTAATAATATATGCAATGATAACAGACTGAAGAATTATGAAAAAATTGAAAATTGTAATTTATGAGGACGTGGAAAGATTCATGAACTTTCAGATTTAAAAAAGTTATATTTAAGAACTTTTTCTAATGTCTCAAAAATAAGTAAATGTACAATGTATTGCAAAATTATTTTCAATTGATGTCGTTATACTTCTTATAGATATAGTCAATGTAAAAAAAACAATAATTCAGTATTTCGAACAAAAGATGGTGATTTTGGTATAATTAAAAAAATTTGTAAATTAGAATATAATGGTACAATTAATGTGTTTATATTTTTTAATAAAATAGATATCCAAGACACTTATAATCTAGTTCAAAATACCGACGTATGTGTTAAACATTTAAAACATTGTACAATACCGCAAACAAATGATTTAAATGTTATAACTTGTAATATAATACATCGACCATGTATTTTAATGAAAATAAAAAAACATCTATTTATAAGTTCCCTTAAAAAAACAATGATTGCTAAATATGTTAACTGAATTAAGATTTAATTACAAAACAAATAAATATTTTTTATGAAACATTTAATATGAATAAAATATCTCCTGTCAGTCATTCAAAATTCCCTTGCATGTATGGACCTCTATACCTATAAAATCAGAAAATAAATAAATACTACTTTTCTACACAATTGTGTACATACATGTATAATCGCGTATGTTTCCATACGTATCTGCATATATATGTACAATTGCGTACGTTCGCGTACGTTCGCGTACGTTCACGTACGTTTATGTACGTTTCTGTACATATTCGTACAACCGAGTATCTTTTCGTATGCTTTCGTACAGTAAAATTTTATGAATAAAAGTTGCTTTATCTCTAAAATGTATAAAGCTGTACATTTTCGTATGAATGAGTATATTCCAGCAATTCTTTGTACGGTCGCGTACGTTTCCGTACGTTCATGTACGCTCGCGTACGTTGGAGTACGTTTCCGTATAATGCTGTACAAAATGTTCGAACCGTACCCAAAACGTACGCGAACGTAAGTGAATGTACGTTATCGTACACAAGTCTACCATATCTTCCTTAAATGTATCAAAATCATACGGTGATTTGCGTTATAATACTTTTCAATTTTTCCATTCGGGCTGCAAGAATTAGATGAAATGAATGGCTGGAAAGTAGATACTGGTTAGATCAGAAGGAAAAGAATTGTAAGATATATGTGGATTGAAAGAGAAAACAGGGAATCACGTCAGGATTATGTACGAATATAGAAAGGCAGATATAAGAATGGAAATTTTAATGGATCAAGAAGCGAAAGGATTAGAAGGGTTGAAGAAAATAAAAAGCAAAAGAATGTAGGGGAAGAAAGAAGAAGAAGAAAAGAAGATAGTATAGCGGTGCAAATATATATATTTATTATTAAAAGAAATAAAGTTTAAAGAAATAAAGTTTAAAGTAATGTAAATATAAACACAATACCCATGTACCCCGAAAGGGATCATTATTTTGAATAAAAAATATGCTTTAAAATAAAAAAGATATAATCTTTTTTATTTTACGTCCGATTTTAATTTGGAAAACGTGATTTGATAATAATTTGGTAACATAGTCATACATAACGTAATCTTTTCCACACATGTAATGTTAGATAAATATACGATATTACCAAAGTTATAAAATTTGAGTTTATTTATTTTATGCCTACTATAATATTAATGGCTCAAACGTCTAGTTATATATAACTGTTTGTCATAGCTCTAGCAGCACCTTTGTAGTTACACTATTATACAGCACTAATAAAAATCTTTCGTAATTTACTTGTAAAACTGTTACTTGCAAAGGTAAGTTTTTCAAGGGGTCAAAGAGCCACCGTAAACTCGTTATTCTCAATCTTATACCTGAGTAAAAGAATCTTATACATAATTATATATAATTATATATGACTCATTTTCAATCCATGGAAAAAGTTATGTGCAATTATATATAAATATACATAAGTGACTAATGTTAGGTCTTATACAGTTATTTATATGTTTTACAAATAACACATGCTTAGTGGATAAACTACTAAGTCAAAGAACCTTGGTTCGAGTCCTGCACCTTGGAATATTTATTATTTTTTTTACCCGAGTACAAAACAACTTATATATTATTATATAGTAAACAATGGAAATATCGTTGCTACTGCCAGTGCAAGGTTTGTATGTCGTGCAGTATTGGACTGCCTCATGTAAAAAGTAGTATTGTAATAGCGCATCTCCGGCACTCATATTTACTAATACATATTCATGATGGAGCGAGTGGTGGACGCAAGATTATGTGATTTCCTATATATAGGGATGTGCGAGTTAGGGCTTGGATTGTATTATATCGACGATTTTGCATTGGCTCTGGAGTTGATTGAGAGACGTGTATCCTCGCCAGTGTGTATCCAGTGGTTGCTTGCTCGCTCGTTTTATATATGAAATGCTTTCGTATCTGTGAGTCTACATTCAAAATAGTAACAATGTTAATGTTATTTGATTATATACGGAGATTTATTTGTACCTTAACGCGAATTTATATATGCCCATATATGGTCATATATGGATGCATGAAATGAATCTTTTTAGAGTAATATTTATTAAAAAAAATGATAAATTAAAATAAAAATATTAAAGCTTAGTCCGTCGATTTGAGTGTTACCTATCATCCACATGATACATCCAAAATTGGGCACTAGCACTATCTGCAGTCCAGTTTGTCAAGCCTTACTACAAAAACTCAAATCGGAAATGCATGTTAGTCATATAATATGGCTATATGTGGAAAATCTTTTCCCGGGTATTATTAGCAGTTTTACATAAATATAATTTCACAGGTTAATCACTATTTATGCTTGTGCAACCACTCAAAACAGCTCGAACCTCCCCGCACTGATACTCACGACACTGTTTCTCCCCCTGCACTGATACTCTCTGAAACTCGCGGCACTGACACCGGCCAGGTCTGGCTCTATATATGCGCGGGGTCTCGAATGCAAATATTTTGTGCCAAATGCAACGTACATTATTTTATTGTAGAAGCACAATTACAACTTTACTGATTTAATATATTTCGTATTTATATCCCAAGTAAAGAAGATTTATATAGACTTTATATTATCGACTTTATAAAAAAAAATGGTCATATAAAGTCTTTATACAATTGAAGAATTTTTATTTGGTTGTTTAGGCAACGATGCTTGCTGATACGTCGTTGCCTAGACAAGCAAATAAAAAATTCTTTGATTGTATAAAGACTTTATATGACCATTTTTTATAAAGTCGATTGTATAAAGTCTGTATAAATCTTTGTACTTGGGTTTCACAGTGATCAGACTCTTACTGTATCATCTTATCTTAAATTTATTTGTAAAATGGTTTGCATTATGTATGCTATACTTGTGCATAAGTTTAAATTACAAAATTTAAATATATACATATATCTCGGCATAATAAAACGCAATAGACTTGTTATTTTTATTTTTCACCACAACATTAAATAGAATAAATAATTTCATATTGGAACAATTTATAAACTTTGAGGAAGCTAAGTGCTAAATAATTGGCAGCGGATTTCTTTATTGTTGTTATTGTGACTATTATTATTATTATAATAATTTATTATTATTATTATTATAATTTATTATTATTATTATTATTATTATTATTATTATTCAGAGACCATGGGGAGATAAATTACTACCTGACCCAATTCCTGAGTGATCATGGGTACTTCTGCTCCTACCTCAGTCGTATGGGGACGGTTCAGAGCCCAAGTTGCATATTCTGTTCCGCTGATTGCGACGATACGTTTCACACGTTTTTCGTCTGCAAAAAGTGGAAGGAAGAAAGAACAGCTCTTATCGGCTCGGTCGGACAATTCACGCCTGAGAACATCGTGGCCGAAATTCTGTCCACCGAGAATAAGGGCGCCGCCACGGCAAAATTCGCCAAGACGGTCCTACGACAAAAGAAGCGGTACCTACACAGGGCAACCAACGAAGGTATGAATGAAGCGCAGGGAGACGCTCCGACACCCTATCATAACCCACGGACGTCGGACGACTCCATGGAAATGGATGTGGAGGGAGAAGATGGGACGCTTTCTTAACAGGGAGACGCTCAATTTTTCTCATTTTATGAATGTCGCGGAGAGGGACGGAGACACTTCTCCTTTCCGTACTGAGATGAATGCACCGGTTCGAATACGCGTATATATGAATCGGGTTAGATCTGACGTCTCCTCGGGGGATTTAAAATTATGAATTTTTAAATTTGTTTCAGGTCAATGCAGCAGCAGTTGTCGAGACGATACTAAAATGGCACCACCCTGAGGTAATGTGATAAACGGTATCAGGGTAGGTTCCGCCAGAAGAAGAAAGGGTGGTAGGTTTTACTGGGTCGGTTTGCGATGCAACGATTGTGTAGTTTTTTTCCGCGTATTTGTTTATTTTACTTTTCATCCTATATTTTACACGCGGCGAATGCATCCCCAACTAGCCCCACACTATCCGGCTGTGCGAATCCAGTCAGGTGTGCCTTAGGTGGCATTTCCTACATACCCTCTAAAAATTATTATTATTATTATTATTATTATTATTATTATTATTATTATTATTATTATTATTATTATTATTATTATTACTATTACTATCACGTAGAATAAAAATATGTATATTCAGTGCAAATAACAAATTTTTGTCAAAGTAAATACATTTATTATAAAATCCGTAGTACGAGTATATTTGTGTAGATAATTATAGTTCAAAAAGAGTAGTAAAGTGAAGAAAAGGATTTACATTAGAGATGACTAAATTGAATTTCAAAGATGGCCCGCAATCGCTAACAATGAATTTCTCCGTATGTAAGAAAGAATGAGAGAGAGAAAGGAGAGAGAGGAGAGAGAAAGAGAGAGAGAGAGAGAGAGAGAGAGAAAGAGCTGAACCCTCGAAATGAAATGAGATATAAGTCCCGTCTCGTCGGGACATATATTTTTGCTCCAGTTTCTCCGCAGCAGCGGTACTTAGTTATTTCCTAGCAAGAGGCATCTCTTCTTGAAGACGACTAACACCAGTTGCAGTAGGCCTCATTTCGCTTGGTTATTAAAGCGCAGCGCAAACAAATACAGACACAGTTTTTCTCGCGAAATGACTAGCTCTCCTCAAGTCTATTCAGGGGCTGCTTTTTTACCGCGTCCGTAACTTACCGCGCCGTCTCCGCTACTGCTTCCGCTGTACAAATATTTACTTGAGGCGGATGCAAAGAAGTTGCGAGAATTTCCCGGCCAATCCGAAAAGTCACTGCGCATATTCGCTCCGTGCAAGTTAGGTGGCGAATCTAGATCGGCATTAATGTTGCAAAACTTACACTACTAGAGACCTCAGGTGCCACACTTTCAAACATCAGCAATGTCAATAGCAATTGCATGAAGTGGATATTAATATCATTTTAGTACTTGGAATCATGTATAAGCATTATTTATAATATGAACAAGATTATTGTTAACGATATCATAAAGTTTTAACTAAAGTATTAAATCATATGCTTACATACGAATAATTAGACGATGGTTTTATGACAATATGAGGGTAATCGGATACGTAAATGAAAGGGTCACTACAGAAAAATTCAGGTGCCTTTAACTACTAAACGAGGCGAAAAATGCCTGAAAATTTAAATATGGCCGTACCAATTATTACAGCATTAATATAGCATACCTCAAATCTACGGAAGTTACAAATAATTTCAATTAACAATCCTATGATTTTTAATGCCAAGACATGATTACTCAATTACTTGTTTTTCTCTGATTCTTTATCTGAGATAACACATTCTTTTTAAAGGTTTTCATTTGTTTATTTGTTTTACTGTTTTGTTAAGATACTTTTCATAGTTCTATGACTCAAAAATTATATGCTATAATTCAATAAAATATTCACTAAATATTATTTACATATCCAACTGTATTGTTGTATATCTTAAAGTAAAATTAAAGTAATAAAATTATCAGCTTCTTTAAAATATAGAAGAAAAAAATGTCAAAAAGTTGAGTTTTGTTTGTACAACAATAACTCGAGTAATTCTATCTCTCATCACCCCTTACTGATGCTGTAGCGTTAGGCCCGCGAACCTATAAGCATGCGCGCGCCGCTCACAGCTACAGCATCAGTAAGGGGTGATGAGAGATAGAATTACTCGAGTTATCGTTGTACAAACAAAACTCAACTTTTTGACATTTTTTTCTTCTATATTTTAAAGAAGCTGATAATTGTAAGCTGTAAAATTAAAGTAATAAAATTATCAGCTTTCTAATAAAAAAAGAAAAAAAAATATCAAAAAGTTGAATTTTATTTGTACAACGATAACTCGTGTAATTCTATCTCTCATCACCCCTTACTAATTAACTCATCAACCCTTACTAATGCTATAGCGTGACGCGCGCAAACGTAGGCATGCGCATTTTAAGGGATGCGCGCGCATTTCTGCGTCATCTCACAATCATTCTTTAATAGAGGAATCTCCTATGGGGAACCTATAGAAAATTGAAATAACAAACAAATAAGAGTTATTTTCTGTATATTTTTTTACAGTGTAGAGATATACATACTGTACAATTACACAATTGATTACTTGTGTAAAAGACGCTATTACACTGTTTAATGTTCATATAAATATTTTATTTGCATGTCATTTGAGATTGCACAATCTGTATATATCGATATATATATATGGGTGAGTCTCTGAAAAATCGAGATAAAAACATTTTTTTTATTTCTTCGATAAAAATGTTCCTCCTGGTACGTAGAATGTATGTGAATTTTTTCAGATTTTTTTCAACCCTTTGGTTCAATGTTGATCAAGCCAAAATACGCTAACTTCATCTTCATCCTCGCACAGGAAAACCCTAATTTATCCCCTTGTTGCACAAATAATGTACTATTAGAGGGATTTTTGCAAAAACATTTCTTTAAATTTTTTGAATTTACGATGAAGATAGTAGTAGACATCGAAAACAACGATGTAAGCACGTCATCTGATGGTGAAAGTCATTTTCCGTTCATCCATATAGGAGTATGGACAGAAATTATATTTAATATAGGTACAATCAAATTTAGGCATAGTGCATTTCTTACACATAAGAATTGTACACGTAGTTATTGTGCACAATTTAGCATTGGTCAAATATATCTATATATAATTTGACCAATGCTAAATTGTGTACAATAATTACGTGTATAATTCTTATGTGTAAGAAACGCGCTATGCCCAAATTTAATTGGAAACGAGCATCAGTATCCGCAAGCTCTGTAAAATTTCACGCTTATCACTGTAGCATTAACGAGGTTCTATCGTTATATTGACCTCAAAATAAAAACATTTTTTACTATTATTTAATCACTCCTATAATAATATTTAAGTCAATATATTATTAAACAGGGTATTCTCGCCTACCTAAAAAAAAATTTATCGATAACTCGTTATTGCAATCGTACACGTGTTTTATGAACAATCGTACGTAACTTTGCAGGTTATCCGACGATATAATAGTACATTATGTAACAAGAGGAAAAAGTGGAAAAATCTACTTTTGCCTCGTGTTGCATATAGTATTTTATTTCACTCTCCACTGGAAGGCCACTTTGTGGTCTTGAAATTTTACTTTTGCCCCGCTAATTTTACTTTTGCCCCGCTAGTTTTACTTTTGCCCCGCTAATTTTCCTTTAGCTCCGCTAATTTTACTTTTGTCCCGCTAATTTTACTTTCGCCCCGCAAAACTAGTTTTCGGGAAAAATATGCCACTTTTGCCCCGCTTATCAGGGGCAAAACGTGGGCTTTCTAGTGGGGTGTGGAATAAAATTCTTATATGGGTAGGTCCCCCTGAAATTTTTCAAGAAACAAATGAGATCTTCAAAGTTTATATCGGAACAAAGTAAAACGTCTCCACTGTTTTGTCGAATCTTTCTTTCTTTGCTAATAACTACTTTAGCAATATCGGAATTTCGATAAAAAAAATGTTTTAGTTTGACAAAAACTCCTTATTTTATAATATATTGACTTTCAGATCATTATGTGAGATTAAATTGCAGTAAAAAATGTTTGTTTTTTATGACATATATATGCCAATAGAACCTCCTTAAAGTCGAATTACGCGAAAAGCTGCAGCTGCAAGCTGTTGCTGCTCCTCTGCAGTCTAGTGCTGAGCCGTCCACCGTCGCCGCTGCTGTGCTTATGAAATGATAATGCCGTAGAAGGGCTGTTTTCCGCGAGTGACAGTAATAAAACGCTTGCCGAAGCAAACATGACATTGTTAACTATACTAGCACGTATAACACGCGCATACAGCGACAAGAGACTCAATTTGTGAGAAATGGCTCTTAACGGAATGAAGAGAAGAGAGAGGGAGATAGAGAGTGAGAGAGAGCGACGAGGGGGGGGGCAGAGAGAGAGAGGGGGGAAGCTTTGACGTGCGAAAATGATCCGCCAGACGCCCAGTTCACATGTGTACAGACACATGAGTCGCCAGAGTCGCGAATGCATCCGACGGATATTGCGTCTAGGAAGCGAGAGCCTTATTACTTTACGTCCCTTATGTGACGCTGCGACTCTCTTTCTATTTGCCACTCCGCGCACAAGCACTGTTCCATATATCCTTATCAAGTCGACATCATTAAAGAGCATGAAATATCCGCCGGAACTTTATATATCCCGGGGCCGTATTCACATCGAGGATTTCACGAGTGACAGGGAGATGTTGTTTCACTCGGTCGCGTCTTACGCGTGAGTCACTCGACTCTCGTGACTCAATGTAAGATCAGAGTCGACTCCGGCGACCATCAACGAGTCATTTTTTTTAGGATGATCATAACCACCACAACCAAAATAAAGCGGCTAACCTAAAAATGGTAATGACTGTAGATGCAATTATGTTATGAAAAAAAAAAAGAAATACATGATTATTCATATACTTTTTAATTCCTCTAAAACATCTAATTTTTTTATATGATGTTTCTTATGATTAATCATATAATGAATAATATTTATTAGGCTTGAAAGATTAGCAATACACAGAAACCCATATTTTTTATAATTTAAGAAATGTATCAACACATGATTAATCATTAGAAAAGGCATATATTTCTTATTTCTTTCTTTGTATTTCTTATTGTTTTTCGTAACATAAATACATCCTAACAGTCAACACCATTTTTAGGTTAGCCGCTTTATTTTGGTTTTGGTGGTTCTGAGTGAAACGACATCTCATTGTCACTCTGTGTCACTCGTGAAATCCTCGTTGAGAATACGGCCCCAACTGGAGCATACACGATGTAGGCTCCCTGCAGTTTCATTCTGGGATCCATGTGGATGCAGCAATACGGAAGCCGTTATTTGAGTAACTTGTGGTTTGTAGAATACAAAATGTCTTAGAAAAACAGGAATAAATGTCAGTTTGTCAATACCATTATTTAAAAGAAAAAGAGAACGGGTAGTGGATCGTGATAGTGGCTGTATAGGTGGGTAAAAAACGCGTATTAGGTGGTGAGGGTTGAAAGTATGGTTTTGATGTTGTACGTTTGTGTAAAGATTAAGGGGGTAGGTAATGATGAAAGTTAGGGATGAGCGATGAGTGATTATATGTTGTGGGTGGTAGAAGCGAGGTAAAGAGTTTGTGTGGTGAATTGAAGATGAGGTTTAGGATATGGGGGTGGGTGGCGATTGGTAAGACGTGAGAAATGGTTGACTGGATGCTCGGGTTGTGATGCTGGGGTTTGTGCATGGGTTGTGAATGAAGTGGATGGAAAGTGTTGCGGGTAGCAAGTGCTAGGTGGTATATGGTGGTTGTGTGGTAGTTGAAAGGTTGGACACTACTATCCTTATAGGAGAGAACGGGGTAACGCCGGTCACTGGCTAATTCCGGTCACCCTTATTTTCAATAATCTAAACATTTTTAGGTAATAATTCGAATAGTATATTAAACGCAACATAAAATGCAATTAATCTAGTGTCCAAACAACCTTCTATTCAGTTTTATTAAGGAATTATACACAATCAAAGGCCTAAATTTCTTACAAGAAATCTGGTCTATAAAATAAGCTTTTATGCATATTATTTGTTGCTTTATGAAGTTATTTTTTGCATCTTTATTAATTTGAATAATCTAAGAATACGAAGTAGTGAAGAAAAAAGAGTATAAACCTATTACTTTTTTGTCATTTCAATTTAAATTACTAAGCAGAATGAGGGTAATCCCGGTCACAATGTTATTTATATGACGCTCCCGAAAGTGAGGCTAAGAAAACGTTTCGCTGCGCTCTCAGGTAGGGTAACTTTGCTTAAGTGTTTTTTATTGAACAGTGGTTATGTTATTATATGTTTCACTATGTAAGTGCGAATAATAATGCGATGGATCATATGAAAGTTCATATAATTGATTTAAATAACTTTTTCACCTATAAAAGTAACTTCCAAATAGTGATCGGAATTGTACCAAGGCTGACCGGTATTACCCTTTGATGTGGAGTAAATTCGGTCTAATGCTTTTTTATTTCGACTTATAGCTTCGATATCTTACATTTTTATATTAAACCAATAAGAAATATTTATAGTCAATGGTTTGAACTAACATAATAATTATTTAAAGTTAAATGAAACAATTTGAAAGTGGTAACAAGCACGTTTGCTTAGGTGGCCGGCAAATAGGCCCCATCCTCCCCTAATACCCCACATAGCAGGAAACGTTGCAGAAACCTTGAAATGTCCGTCTTTACGTTTCAAAAGAAATGTTGTAGGATTATTATATCCATTATAGGAAAATTTGTAAAAAATAATAAAAAATGACGAAACCTTTGAGATTAGCCTACCAATTTGGTTGTACCATCCGGATGGCAAAAATTCGCATGTTCTTTTATTAATTGATACTTTAAAGTTTATTTATAATACAATTTTAAATAAAATAATTGTATTTATTTAGCAATTTTGAAACAAAATGACATATATATTTTTCACAGCTAATCAAGTCAATTTAAAAGTGAATATTAGTTATTTCTAGCTTTAAAAGCACGATAGAATTTCCTTAGAAGTGTATGACAATGTGGTGCGCGCGAGGGCTATTTTATTCCGTCTAAGTCCCCGGTTTTTTAAATTTAATACAAAGATTTTAGAAATTTCATCAGGAAGCCACCTAAACGCAAACAACGCCCGAAAACGTATAGTTATGAGTATCAGGCAGATCAGCCAATCACATAGCATAGTTTCAAAATATGCATTAGTGTGTGTAGCGCGCGTCGCTCCCTTTACTTAATGCGCATGCGCGGTGCGTCGCGGCGCAGTGAGGCATCCGATTCTCGCATGATAGTACATATCTTATGTTGGGGCTTGGATTCTATTCGGGCGACAGGACAAGGCTCTGTATTTTTTTTCTGCGTGCGTATCATAATTAATAGTACATTATGCATCAAGGAGTAAAGTGGGCAATGTACGCACTGTGTGACGTTGCCGACCGAGCGAAGCGAGGTCGCCATTTCACACAGTGCATGCTTGCCTACTGTACTCCAGAGGTGCGTATACTACTTTTCACCACACCCCCGTAAAGAAATGACTGTACGCATCTCAGCAGGCCGTACAGTACCCCATGCTCTGCCTAGAAGTAAAGTGACTTGTGTACGCACGACGCGCTGTTTTACCGCTCGAGACGCAGTCGAGAGCGGAAAAAGACGCATCGCGCATGCGCAAGTCACTTTATTCCCTAGGCAGTCCATGCGGTACTGTACGGCCTGCTGAGAGGGCGTACAGTCAGCACTTTACGCGCAGTGTGGTGAAAATTAAATTTTGCACGTGCTGTTATCGTAATTAAATTGTAATTTACTTTACCAGGATACAATTTTGAAGTATTTAAAAAATACCGTTCTTATTTTTTTTAGGTTATTTTTGCTAAATTCATAGCTTTTATCGTTGAATTCTATCAGCAAAAGTAAAAAATGTAAAAGTATAATATATACTATCATTCTTTATGTTTTATAACATTTTTAGGCGCGTCTTGACGGGCGACGAGATAGGGTCAACAAACAATTGAAAACTCACGTCACTCGCCGCCACCACCTTTCGCCATATTCGTACGACCTTTTAAGGGGAGGTCGGAGCTTACATGCAATTACGTAGTCACCGACAATTTCGTATTTTTCAGTACTCTCATTCAATTTTTAATTTTTTTCAATTGTCTCAGTTGTCCGGTGTTCCTTAGTAGATTGAGAACACCGGATAACTAAAGTTTTTAACTTTTAAGAATAATTAAATTAGAATAATGTAAAATTCAATGCAGAAATCTGTAATCGGCTCCGACCTCCCCTTAAAGGTCTGCCCATAATATGCTGCGCCGTGAGTAGTGTTGTGTGCGTGTGTTCGGTCCGTATTTCCCCGGCATTCCAGGCAACCAATCAGATTATATTTATATAGGTAGTTTATGTAATAACAATTTTATTTACAAATCAAAGACGTTATATGGGTTTTATACGTTTAGACTTATGTTGATTGTGTCTGCTCCGCTATTTGAAATGCCGTGAAAACGGACGAATCACTCGAACACGACACAGGACACGACGCAGCACATTATATAACCAGACTCAAAAGTACTGCAAAATGATGATGAAAATTATAAAATATCGTAAAACTTTTTACTATGAATCTTTGACTTAGACTGACTTAGCTTCCAACATATTGAAGCGACTCAGAACAAGACTTGCGTACAAACTTTGGTGGATAAACAATGAGCGTTTATCTCTATCTCTCTTAATCTGTACGCCCACAAATACTCTTGGATCCGTGACCGTAATTTCAAAATCGGCTTTTAATAATTTGATCACCGTTTCAAGTATTTTACGCGAGCGCGTTAAAATCAATCCGTCGTTACCGAATAAAACAAGAAAAACTTCATAATTGAATCCGAAGAACATGTCTTAAAACCGAAGCGCGATAAGAACGTGGTGAACGTTTTGTTCCAGCAGCGCGAAGCCTGCTTCAACCCATACAAAGCTTTCATCAACTTACATACTCTGCCTTTTAGATGATCAGGCACGTCGAGACCTTGTGGTATCTGCATGTAGATTTCTTCATCTAGCCCTCCATACAGGAAAGCCGTCTTGACGTTGAACTGCGCGATCTCAAGGTTGTTGAGTGCAGCTATTGCCAAGAGCACTCGTAGCGTGTCGTAGCAGACCACCGGAGAGAAAGTCTGTTTGTAATCGACCCCCTGCTTTTGGCGAAAACCTCTCGCACACAGACGAGCTTTATACCGGTTTACTTTACCGGATTTTGTAGGTTGTATCTTGAATACCCACTTTGAGTCAATCACGTTGCTGTCCTTAGGCCTCGGCACCAATGTCCATGTGCCATTTACTTCATGTGCATGAAGTTCTTCTCGTATGGCTTCCTCCCATTTGTTGGAGTCAGAACAGCTGATCGCAGAATTGTAGGTTAATGGTTCGTACATGCTTACAAGATTTGCCTCGTACCTTGCAGGGGGACGAATAAACCTTCGATCTCGCAGTTGTGGTGGCTCGACAGGTGGCACACGATTTTGTCTGCCCTCTGTCTGAGGTTCAATGCGTGTCTGTACCTCCGCAGCATTCTGTTCAGCCTCTCCGGTAGCTTCTTCTTCAATAACATGTGCAACTTGATGTACAGCTTCCTCTCCCTCATCGGGTTGTATATGTCGCTCTGGGTTCTCCTGTTCGACGGCTTCAACGATGAGCTGTGGCTGCTCCGCTGCCAGCTGGCCGATGTCATTGTCTGGGTCAAAAATGACTGGAACCATCTTCTCGGTGTGGATTCCAAACGAGCTAGGTGATACGTCCTCCTTAAAAAGAACATCTCGAGATACACTTATTTTTCTCGCTAGAGGGTCATACAACCTACAGTTGCAAGAATCTGATTGATACCCAATCAGGATGGCTTTACGAGCATTGAGGTCAAGCTTCTTTCTGAGTACCTTCGGTATATGTACAAACGCCTCTGCTCCAAACACTCTTAAATGTGAAGCATCTGGTTTCTTACCGGTCCAAATATCATAAGGTGTTGTTGCAATGCTTTTGTAGTTTGGAGTCCTATTTAAGACGTACACAGCCGTGTTCACAGCCTCTCCCCAGTGGCAGGCTCTTCGCTGTTAGCATGACGCTGGCACTTTCCACCACAGTGCGATTTTCCCTTTCCGCTCTTCCATTTTGTTGAGCTCTTTTTTTTGTTACCATTCTCGGTGTTCTGAGGTTTTTCGCTACGAGGTGTGTGATCGTTTTTGAAGTATATCTTAATGCACTCGCAAATGCGTTACATCATCCACCTTTATCGCACTTGTCGGTTGCACGACTGCTGCAATCCTGCCGCACTCGTTTGCCGCAATCGTCGTTCAGCAGAAACCTAGTCAGAGTGTGAAGCAGACCGTGCACTTTCGGCGCAATCGCGAGTGCGTCAGACTGTGTTACCAGGGGAGGTTTTGGAGTTGGCCCGGAGTCACAGAAGTCGAAAGAATAAACATCGCCTTGGCGTTTTCTTTGATCCATTTTTGCCCAGCGGGCGTCGTCTCTTCGTCAAGCTTCTGGCTTGTTCCATTGACCATGTCTTGTAGTCCGTTCGAGATCATGACTGTCTTCATCTGAAACTTCCACGTTTGGAAGTTTGTTCCATCGAATTTCGTCATGTGGTGCATGTTGAGCTCCATGTTGAATGATTCGACAATTTCGAAAGCGGACGAGAGAGAATTTTATTTACCAGATTCGTGTCAACACGTCACTGAGATGCACTTTTCACAATCTCACTTCTGCCGTATCCATCCATCCATCCATCCATCCATCCATCCATCCATCCATCCATCCATCCATCCATCCATCTATCCATCCATCCATCCATCCATACATCCATCCATCCATCCATCTATCCATCCATCCATCCATCCACCCACCCACCCAAATGCTCTATTTTATTATTAATTTTACATTGATAGACAGGATTGGATGTTCTGGTTGCGATAAGAACTCCACTTTTTTGGCTGGAGGAACTGGAGCCAGCAAATTTATCAGGTCGATGCATGTTATAACCTACAAAGCCAAGTTCAGAATCATTGATGGATGACGAAAGCCACGTTTCTGTTAATGTCATTATGTCGGGCTTTCGACTTAGACTAGCAAAATTTCTCCGCAGTTGATCCAGTTAAGTTTTTACTCCTCAAACATTTTGATAATAAATTAGAAGTTTGGGACTTAGGGTAGTATTTCTGATTAAACCTTTTTTTGCCGTGGCGGAGGCTGGTCGTTTTTTGCTGTATTCTTGGGGGCTTTTTTAGGTAGTGGTAGTTCTGGGTAGATTGTTTCGTTTTCTCTTGTTGCTGGGGTTGGGAGAAGCGGAGGTCTTCTTATGAGGTTGTGCATTAGTCGATGAGGCAGATGCTACGGTGCCAGGCAATGTGGAGACGATCATGGGTGGCATATTGCCAACTTCTGATTGTGGGTCCACGTCTTCAGGCGAAAATTCTTCTGCAATTGCGTCAACATTAGTAGGAATGTTATTAACATACTTTATTGTTTTATTAAAACCTGTCTCTTGTAGTTTGATCACTTTTACTCTGACGTTGCTAAGATAATTTCTTTGTTGTAATGTGAGGTCTGCCTTTATATAGCTTGCTCCAGCGAGGTTACCCTTATTGCATAATAAGGTAAGTACATCAGCAGGTATAGGAAGCGAAACAACTAGAGGGCGAGTTTTACCATGAGCGACTTGACCAATTCTTCTAAAATTGCACTAAGTCACCATTGAAGGTGTGAATAGAAGACAGTAGTTGAACGGCTGCATTTTATCATTATCAGATCTTATTTTGTTATCTGTTTCAACAAATTCCGGGAAGTTAAAGAGCTTAATATTGGATGCTCTTGATTGCCTTTCGAGGATCTCATTTGATACTGTGTCCATTAGTGAACTGTCTGATTCCTCACGTTGTTCGCTTGCAGTGGTGTTAGTAGTGGTGGGCAAAGATGCCAGTTTATCGACCTTTTCATTCAGCCCGGATAGATCGGAGTTAATCATTTTTATCTGATCCTATTGAGAGATTGCATAACGCTTGATGTTGCTTATTTTACTGCCGAGAGTAGATTCGATGGAAGATTTGATGGGGTTGTTGATTTCAGATCTAAATTCCGATTTGATGGTCTCACAAACTGCCTCCTTAACATCTATTTTTATGTCACTTTGAATAGAGGCTCGCAGTTCCTGATGATTAACATACGAAAAGTTACTAAGAGAGACAGAGTTGAGTGCAGGAAGGCTCTGTATGTTTTCAACGATGGAGTAATCCAGAATAGAGTTTTCATTTTCATTTAACATTCGTTTAGAATACTTAGTACATACAAGAGTCGATATATTATCACCGATAATGGTGACAACATACATGGCCGTTTTAGCACAAATAAAATGATATTTTCGTTGGCACTCTGCTTGGGTGCATTTTGTTTGTTTTGTAATTGGATCTGATTCGCTACATTCAGTAAATGAGCATTTAGATTCTATGTTCATGTTGATTATGCTCAATTTTAATTATATTCTGGGTATATATTAAATGTTTCCCAAACCATTGATATAAAATATTTCTGATAAAATATTCACTCTTATAGATTTTAGTTACTTTTTACCTTTAGGTGATAATATATCGAAAAATATTTTATGCTACAACAGCTAAAAAACAGTATTATTATCAACTTTTTATTATCTCATAAAAAGTTGATAATAGCACTGTTTTTTAGCTGTTGTAGCATAAAATATTTTTTATATATTACCCGTTATAGCTATATACGTCCTCCGGAATAGACGTAATTTAAGAGAATGTGATAGCAAAGAGAAGATTCCTACGTTGCCGATTCTATAGTTTTTTATTTTTAAAATAATTTATAAACATTTTTACGGTAGATTGATACGTTAGATTCTTTTTTTATCAATAAACAATAAACAAAATATTTTTAGCGATTACATTCAATTTATTACTACAATGTGGACCACTGTTATAAATAATCGTATGCATCAGTCAGGAACCTAAACTTTTTAGTGATATAATGAATGGAATCACTTGGAAATTTTTTGAGTTATTATGTATTGATATATGAAAGAACCTAATGTATCGTCTTTTTCATAAAAAACATTTACAAATTATTTTAAAAATAAAAACATATAGGCGGTAACTCAGGAGTCTTTCCTTTTCATTCACATCTCCTTAAAATCTTGTAAGAAATTTAAATTAAATTCAACATCAAATATTCTTAATTTATGTGTTGTTAAGTTTTATTTGAGTTGTAAGTTTGCGGAGCATCGTGCTTAAAAGTTGCGTATCCTGCAGGACAAATATATGTACAAAAAAAGCAGATATTTCTAAACTTTCCTAGGTACTTTTTAATTTACTTTGCAATACTAAACATTTTTATTATTTTACATTGTTTGAGATTCAATTTTAATAGCTATTTAAAGTGAGTCCATACTGGAGGACTCCCTATAGGACTTAATAACATTAAATATTAATATCAGGTTGGAATACGGATTTTCTTTAAAGCAATAACATTTTGGTATATATTGTCCAAATGAAATATTACATACAAAAAATATTTATTGAAACCCCAAATATTTGTTGAACTTTGTAAATAAAATTACAGTACGGTAAATTTTAATTCGCGCGCGTAAAAAAATAATTGAATAATAATGTTTGGTATTTACGCATTGAAAAAAGTACACTCACCAAGTTTCAATCCAAATCATGAAGATTGTGAGCTTCTAGAATTTTTCGAGTTTTTATAATTGGCGAATAAACAGTCATTTTCAAAAAATTCTACAAGGCTGCTGTTTTTAACCATTTTAAATGTACCAAAAAAGAAATTTCTTTGCAAAAAAAATACATTAGCATGAATCATCGTGTACCATACCCGTCGTCTGTGATATTTGTACACTCGACGTTAAAATTATCTGGTCGAATTTGTTTGAATTCTTTAAAATCCTCTCCAACGAGGTTAATTGAATTATATGTATATCATTAAATGTAAATGATCATGATCATACGGCGGTACATCTGATGTCGTTATCCTGACTTCATAAAGAAACTTTATATACATAGTAAACTCGTAAAATTGGTTTTTATGCATTAGCAAAGGTAATTTTTCAATACAAATAGCAATTCAATATGTCAGCTAACCCAATAGATATTGAGGAATCTGTGAAAATACATTTAACCCCGTTTTACTCTCATGTAGGTTTAATTAAACAAACCTGAGGGGCTATTCACTCGGAAATGACAGCGCGTGATTTCCTTGGTTTCCTTCGATTTCACATATTAAGGAAATCACTCAATACCTCCCAAGAAACTTTAAAGCGTTACAAACACCTTGGAATACCAAAAATTAAAATAATGCTAAATAAGTGGTAAAATTGTTAATACGCTGAGAGAAATAGTGTAGTCAAATTTACTTTTGGACTTTGTAACTTGGAGACAGACTCGTTTGTATCATAAAAATTACAAGTATATAGCAAAATTTATTATTTTATACTGTAAATTTTACTATTTTATATAGTCTTAAGAAAAAAGTAAAGTTGACTATTTTATATAGTTATGATGAATGAAAATTTAACTTATAAAATAGTAAAATTTACAATATTTGCTATAGATAATATACGATAGTAATTCGTATGATACAGACGAGTCTGTCCCCAAGTTACAAAGCAAATAGTAAATTTTATTACACTATTTCTATTAATGTGGCAAAAGTGTTAGTAAAAATCTACATTATAGGCCACCCCAGTCTCAGATCTTTGATTTGAATAGTTCAGGAATGAATTAACCAAAAAGAGTTTTTGATTGGTATATCTTAAAAGAAACATTCTTGTGAAGCCTTAAACATTTATGTTCATTTTGAAGATTGAACACTGTCTTGATCTCTTAAATAATAAAATCGTAAACCTTAAATTCAACGAACCCAACAAACTATGATTTTATTTTACTAGCCACTTTACCGGCGCTCTGCGAGAGTTATCTTTACTCGTACATCTTAAGGAGTTTCGAGGGTTTCAGGTGCTTTAAATCGATCAAATTTGTTCCAGATATTTAGGTCGAAACTGGTCATAGATTTTCTTTAAATGTAAACGTACGGTGACCCTGTATACCTGAGTAGCACACATATTATATTTATGCAAAAAGCCTCATAGAAGATCTCTGAGATACCACCAACGGTGACCTTACACACCTGGACTTTCAAAACACTACTAGCAATGACCCTACACAATTGGACATCGTTATAACACACTTATATATCTGTGGCGGACCGGAAAATTTTTTTGAAAATTAAGTTTTGAGCGATTTTAGTATCCTTACATAGTATATTTTAAAATAAAACTGCAAAAGATCAAGAAAGTGAAAAATAAGTGACCCTATCAACTATTTATGAACTTTTTAACATTAGTTTAAATGTAAATTAAAAACTTTAAACATTAATATCTCAAGAACATGAAAAGTGGACTTAAGTCGTTTGTCGGGGCACACACAGATATAAAGTCTCAGAGAAGAACTCTGAGGCATCATCATCGTCGACCCTACACACCTAGACATCGCTATAACATAATAATTTAGAAAGCCTGGAATAACAATCTTAGAGATCATCACTGGAGATCTTACATACCTAGACAATCACACATTACTTCTGAGATACCATCATCGGTGACCTGGTACACGTGGACACCACTATAACACATTTACCCTTAAAGCTTAAGAGAGAACAATTTATTTGTACTACAGCATCGCCGACTTTACACAGCTGGAAATCACATTAAGGGGCCAGCCTGAGTTAAACTCGAAAAGAAAAACTCGTTTTCACTATAAATACTTGATAATATCTGTAATTTACCGTTGTAAAACCTCAAAACCTTGCTCCTATGTGACACAAAAATATTACCATTTTCAATACTAGATTTACTGCGAAAACTTTACGGTTGGTAATTTAACTCCTTTTAGCATATACAAAAACTTTTACGGTTTACTTTTTCGTTAAAAATTTTTTATCATTATTTTTCGAAGTACAAGCAAATTTTTAGAAAAATTTACTTAGTGATTTTTAAAGTATTGGTGTATTCTCTGAAGAATACTGATAAAAAAATTTTAACTAAGAAGAAAATCATAAAAGTTTTAGTGCATGCCATAAAGATACAAATTATTGTCGGAAAAAAAATTTTGTTGATAATGTCACCTAAATCCGTGCATAAACGTGCACGTCGCAAAGTCTTTCAGTAAATATAGTATTGATAATAGTAATATCTTGCGTCATTCAGGATTAAAAATTCCGAATGGTTGCTTTTAAAGGAAACATTTTTATCCGATAATGAAAAAAAAATTATTTTTTTGAGTTTAACTCGTTACAACGTTTATCTAACGTCATATTAAAGACTATTAATTTGATATTTACGATAAGAGAAACGTTTTAATAACGTTATAATAACGTTGCATATGTGACCACGTCTGATCGTTGAAGTATTATTACGTTTTGGAAACGTTGCAAAGACGTTGATACAACGTTGTAAACATGCCATTGTAATGACGTTCTCGAAACGTAGTATTTGAGGCTATAAGAAGCGCACATAAACTACATTGTTAGAAGCTTTCTAAAACGTTATTACAACTTTTAAAGCAACGTTTCAACTTTCAAAATAGCAAGCAAAAGTGTGGAAACTATGAAAACTAGAGACATAATAATCCATTTTCAAGAACTCATTGCAATCAATTTCCATACTAGCATAATGTAAAATGCGTCTTATTCAAATCTGGTATATTTACATATAAATCCGGGAGAAACTGCGTCTGCATCTGCTGGGAATATGCGTGGCTTTTTCTTAGTACGCTCGGAAACTAGCGAGAGAATAATTTGTTACGTACGCATGCCCGAAATTTCAAGTACGAATAGCTAATTTTTTACACAATCATCTCGTCAATCAGGACCAGGCCCGGATCCAGAAACCTAACTTAGGGGAGGGGGGGGGGCGAACAGTCTGACTTACTCAAAGCAGTTACTATTGATTATTACTATTTACGGTTACTACTTAATCCTAAAAATTGTTTAAAAGGTAACTTTAAAAGGTTGTTTAATACATAACATAGTTTTAGCATTACTATCTATTGCATCATTCACATCTATTTGATGCGTTTGAATAGCTTGAAAAATGTAGATGATATATGTTTGGGAGTGAAGGTCCGGGTGCTCCCCCCCCCCCCCGGATCCGGGCCTAATCAGGACTTATAATATTAACGTATCAATAACATTTTCGAAAGAACAGCTTTATGCGCATTATGCACGTTACGGCTAGATCTTGTAACGTGTATAGTGATGTATAATAAATTAAATTACACCTCGACTGTACAAATTGCATCGAACCCTGCTGGAAATAATGTATATAGATAAATGTGTGAATGTGTAAAAGAATGTGGAAAATCGTGAACAAACGTGAGAAAGGTACATAAGTGACTAATTTGGACGGCTGTGGCACGTTTTGTCACATTTCACACATTTATGCTCATTTTCTCACGTTCTATTTACATATGAAAAGTAAAAAATATATGAAAATATTCCTTTCACATAGATTTTGAACAAAAATATAAATAAATGTGAAAAAATGTGAGAAAGTGTAAATTAATGTGAGAAAATGTAAGAAAACGTGAATAAAAGTGAGAAAGTGTGGCTAAATGTGAGGAAATATGAATAAATATATCCACTGAACCTATTGTGTATAGTTTATTTTTTTTTATTTATATAAGAAAACGTGATAAAATGTGAAAAAATATGTCAAAATAAGAGAAAGTGACATAAACGTGTAAAAATGTAAAAAGCGTGCCAAATCGTGCAACTATCGTTCAACATCAGACACTTATGCACATTTTCTTATATTATATCACATTATTTCAAATTTGTACATATTTTTTCAGGATTTCACACGATTTTACTCATTTATCTACAAGTATTATTTCCAGCAGAGAATATGAGCGGCGCTTATTATGATGTTTCGCAAAGAAATCTCCCATCAGATGGCGTACTGATCATTGATAAAGAAATGGTGGCATCAACACATATTGTACGTTCCGTAATCAAAGCCGGACTACGACAGTTGCCACCCCTACACCAAGCGTCCAGTGCCGCCCCCTTTAATGGATTAAAAATCCTTCAAAAAATGTTTAACCCGAGTAAAAATGACTTATATATAATTAATTATGATTATATATAAATTTTGTCTCTATATAATTATATATAATTATATATATAAATTGTCTCTATATAATTATATATAAATTTTGTCTCTATATAATTATAGATAATTATATATAAATGTTGTGTTTATATAATTATAGATAATTATGTATAAATGTTGTGTCTATATATTTATATATAATTATATATAATTATATGTAAGTCGTTTTTACTCGAATAATAAATGAATGTAAAATTAACATGATAAATGATTGTTTTTATTGAAAATTATTGATGTTTTTTACATCGCAATACAATAAATTATTAAAAAGAAAAGAAAAATTTACCCTAAAGTGGATTTAAACATAAAACCTCTAGGTGGCAAGCCATTACATTAACCACTAACCCAACAGTTGTTGTAACCCGAGTAGAAATTGAGTTCAGGCTGCCAGGCAAGGTCCGTATGAGGGTGCCTGTCACTAGAACAAAAAGATATAGATAAACTAAGAAGTGACATATATCCTTCTTTACTATTATTAAGCTATTTAATAACAAAACTATTTGGATAGAATATATTCAATTATTCATTTCTTATCCGTTTGAGAGAAACTAGTAAGGGAAAAATCGAAAGCAGCTTAAATATAAGTTTCAGAATTTGCTCATGTAGATATCCCGTTAGGCAAGTGGCTAAGATGATCGACTGTCAACTGAGAGGACAAGGGTTCGATTCCCCATCAAGCAGCTTTCATTACGTTATTAATTTCTTACTAATTTTAATAATGAATGATGTAATAATACTAAATTAATTAATACTTATACCCGTAAATAGTTAGTAAATATGTGATATATATATATATATATATATATATATATATATATATATAAATGCTTTAATTGTTAAATTTTTAAACAATGAAATTGCAATGATTTTCACTATTTTTCCATATGTGATTATTCACTATGAATTAGTACATTTTGTGTGTTTTATAATTGGTTGAAATTTCAACCCTCCCCCCCCCCCCCTTAGGTCAATGTAGTTATAAAATTCTCTTAAACTCGATCTGCATTCAATGTATAGATATTTATCTCCAATTTTGGTACACAATAGTCGATAAGTTCGAGTCTTATATCACAGCACACAATCTTACAGCAATGTTTCAGATAGGTTTCATGCTAGGTTTGAAACCTTTCAGAAATATTTCAATGAAAGCTTTTCGAAATGTTGTTATATCCGTTCCAAGTACTTGGAAAAATATTTCATGAAATATTTTGGGTATGTTTCTCAAAAAGTTACTAGTGAAACCTTTTTAAAATGTTACAGAAAAATTTCATAGTGGGTTCCCACGCAGCATGAAATATTTCTGAAAAATTTCATGAAATATTCCTGGAATGTTTGTTATTAAGATTTAATACTTTTTAAATATTTGAAAGGTTTCTGAAAGATTTCGTGAATGTTGCACGAAAGCAACATGAAATATTTCTAAAATATTATGGAAATGTTTTGGTGACATAACCCGAAAGCTCTATTCACATTACTACAATATTCCAGAAAATATTGATAAAACCTTTTAGAAATATTTCTTGTACGATTTGTAGTACATTGATTTATTATTATTATTATTTAACATTATTAGTAATATACATTACAAACACGTGATATATTTTATGATTAAAACTATTTTATTAAAATATTTGAAAAATAAGAGAATTAAAAAAACTGATGTGACTGGGAATCGAACCGGCGACCTGCTGCGTGACACTCCAGCGCTGTAACCACTCCGCCGCGGTGAAACTTTAAAATGCTTTAAAGAGATTTTACTTATATTTTACAGGTAATAGTTACAATGATAAATCCGCGTAGTGTATTATATTATATTGTATCGCATTTGAATATTATAAAAATAAATCCTGCATACTTTATAAATAATCGATATATTTAAAAGAAATTATATTATATTATATCTATATTTCTACGATGCTGGTTAAACAGAGTTCTGCATTGTACCTACTTCTCCTTATATGTCTTCTCTGTACTTGACCGAATCCTAAGAAATGTTTGAGGAATCACAAATTTACAACAACGAATGTAATAAATATTATTTTTTATATTTAGCAAAATTATTATGTAAATTTTATATTATTATATATTTTTCATTATAATAAATATAATTTTAATTTTTTTATTAACGTTTGTATCTTCACCTCGATGAGTAAAAATCTATTCTTATATATTAAATTATGTAACAATAGTTAATAAACATGTAGTATGGAGATAAATTGCTATAGCTTTAGATTTTAGACATGACGCTTGTTTCCTCCTTAAGGAAGTTTTACAATAGATTTTCCTATTAAAATGTATTGAAAAAACATAGTATAGAATTTAGCGCATTGAAGGAAAGATGTACTAATTTTTTTGTCTATTTCTAAAAAAATGTAGAAAATTTAGAAAATCAATTTAAGGGAGTACTATCGGTACTCCGTGAGTCAAATATGTGTTTGGTCGTTTTTGACTTCCGTGATAGGCCAAATCATGTACTTAAATGGTTGAGTGAGATTGAAAAATTCTATTCGTTTGCTTATATTAGCTCTCAAAATTGGTAATCCAACATTTGGATTTTTACAGTATATTTATGGAATATTAAATATATATTTCTCAAAATTTCGTCGAAATCAGAATAGCAGTTTTCATGCATTTCATGATTGCAACTGTCGGAAACGTGAGTTCCCATCATAAGGTTACTTATCATATATGAGAATGTTTGAGGTCAAAACATACTAGTATACAAAATTTCAGAGTGTTCTGAACACTAATTCGAAACCGATAGTACTCCCTTAACTAAATTGTTTCCTTTTGTTCTGGCAATTCAATTTTTTTTGCATAAAATAGGGCAGTATTAACATGTTAAGATAGATGTAGCATTTATTATCTCTATTTGTTATATCCAATAAAAATCCTTGAGGAAGGAAAAATAAAGCTCTTAATATTATTGTTTATTTACCATAAATCACAGGAGCAATATTTTATGAATCGAATTCAAACTTTAAGGAGATCTCGAAAACATAGTTTGGGCTGGAAATATGAAAAACAAGTACAGGAAATATCAAAAACAAAAGTTTAGGTTAATATATTATTAATACCAATGTTGCCTATAATATCGCTTTTTTACAAGGTTTTATAAATTCTATAATACTCGTACAAAGTATATTTAGTATTAAGTTTTCTATTATCGGTACGATTGATAAAATTTTCTCTTATAATACGGCAAATGAGCGATAATGGAAAAGTCTTTACTTTTCTACTTTGAATGATATTATGGACCAACAATTCGAGATAAATTAGCCCTACACCTCTTAAAAAATTGTTGAGAAAACATATTTAACACAAAATATTATGAACTGGCTATGTTAAAAAACAAAAATGTAGTTATGCTCGTAATGTTTATTGTTGATTTTCTAAATTATCTACGTATTTGAAATACTTACTTGCATACTCCTATATTACCAGCTCCACATTTTTATAATTTTTTTCATGCTGTGCGGGCCCTTTATCAAAAATTATACTCACTTCAAGTAAAACGTTATCAAATGTAATATATATTGATATATTCGTTTTGGTAAAATAAAATTAATATAAATTAGCAATTAAATTAATTTAACTATGTCTGACATTTTCTATTTGTTCAGTATTAACTTTTAAAAAATGTGACACAAAAAATATTCAAACCATTTCAATTTAGAAATTATTATTAACTGTTTTTTATTTATTTTGTTTTTTATTTATATTATTAAATATTGCTTAAATATTTCTGGAATATTTTCAGACGTGGTTCTTCGATCTATTTTGAACTATACGAATAATATTTCTGAAATATTTCTAAGCAGCTACATACATTTATTTTGAAACATTACATTCAAATATTACTGAAATATTTTCTGAATATTACCAGAAATATTTAGATAATATCTTTCGAAACGATTTCATAGAAATATTTCTCGAATATTTTCAAACATGTTCTGTGAGCTTTATCAAACTATACAAGTAACATTTCTTGAAATATTGCTGTAATGTTTTAAATTTATTACAATAAATATTTTTATAACTATTCATGAAAATATGTGTAAAAGTTATGAAAATATTTTAATAATTCTTAAAAAAAATTTTATTGCACAAAAATAACCTGCAACAAAACGTTTCTAAAACATTTCTGAATTATGTTCTAAAAAGTTTTTTGTTATATTTTTATAAACATTTCATGAAATATTTCTGCAAGGTTTTGTAAATATTTCATAATATCTTTCCTGATTCCTAATATGTTTTCTGAAACATTTCACTGAAACATTGTGTGCTGTGTGGGATATTTATTTAATTATAAATACATTACTAGAAACTTAGTGGTTCAAGACACGCCGATAATAGTTATAATAGTGATTTTATCGATAAGCTTCCTCATAAAAGTTAGCGTAGCTCAGAAATTCTTTTTGACTAAGCAGGTACGTAATGTATATACACGTATATACCAACAACTGAGTATGTATATTAGAACCAATATAAATATTACACAGATTTTGCCAAACCAAATTTTCCATCTCAGAAATTTAACATATATTGAACACTAACTTTAAATGGTTGGTTAAAAAAATTGAAGTTCATTTTTATATCAATGTGACAAACAGTTATTGAAAACAAACATATTTTCTAAGCATTTGTTCCAGTTAGAACCGAGAAACTAATGCACAACAGCTTCTAGATAGAATATGTTAGAATTATATTTTAGAATAGTAGCCAAAGATACCCCGCTCTAAGGTATGTAATTAATGCTTTATATTGTAAACTGAAGGTTTGAATGGGGTTTTCTTTATAAATATTGTCATTCAATGTAAGATGATTATTTTGAAAATTAACTTTCTAACCCTACTGTCAGTCAGTGAAAGTCCTTAATGTTTTATCCTCCTTTATGTATTGACGCTTACAGTAATAATATGCATTTAAAGTATTCTTAGTTATAAATCAATACATGCTTTGTTACGAAATGCTTATTTCAATGTTAAAATATTTCTGGATATTCAATATATTTTTGAATTTTTAAATTGTATTTCAGTCAAGCAAATTTATAAATTTACCGTAAATGTTATTATACTCTAGCTACTAAGAATAAGACTGTGCTTTTATTATAAAAACAAACTTTAACTTAACATTAGTTTTTATACCAGGCATAGTTCGTTTCTTACACATAAGAATTATACACGTAATTATTGTGCACAATATAGCATTGGTCAAGTATATCTATATATAATTTGACCAATGCTAAATTGTGTAGAATAATTAAGTGTATAATTCTTATGTGTAAGAAACGCGCTATGCCTTATACCAAAACTAGAATATTATTTTTGTTTAATTTAATATACACTAGTTAACAAAAATAAAGTTTGTTTTTATAATAAAAGCACAGTCTTATTCTTAGTAAATAGAGTATAATAACATTTACGGTAAATTCATAAATTTGCTTGACTGAAATACAATTTAAAAATTCAAAAATATATCGAATATCCAGAAATATTTTAACATTTAAATAAGCATTTCGTAACAAAGCATGTATTAATTTATAACTAAGATTACTTTAAATGCATATTATTAATGTAAGCGTACATACTCTCTTAATTTGAAATAGTGAACTTTTCACTATTTTATCTAGTGAAAATAATTCCACTGGCGAAACAGTGAAAATTTCACTATTTTGTCAGTGCAAACTGTATTTACTAGAACAATAGTCATTTTTCACTAGTTTGGTAGTTAATACATAAGTAGAAAAACCGGTAAAGTAGGGATTGAGTTGGTATTTCATAACATAATTTCAGTTGACATTATTTTTATTATGTAGTAACAAAATAATTAATTAATGAACGAATAAAAATGGTGCAAATAATCTCTTAATTATGATTCTAATCCATATTTCCTTTGTAAGAATTTGACAAATGCCTAAAACTATTCATTTTTCATAATAAAATTATAATTAAACTCAACATTAATTTTTGTTGTAATGTGCAACTAAAGAATTTATTCAAGTATCAGAAGTACCTTCTTATCAATATATTTATATGAGTTAAATTCACAGCACATTATAAGAGGTATAAAATTTACTCTATGCAGGCAACCTACGTAGGCAAGTGGTGAAGACGTTGGACTGTAAACCTTGTGGACAAGAGTTCGATCCCCATCGCGGAAGTTTTTATCACATTTTTAATTTATTTCTTATTTTAATATAAATAAATGTTCAAATGAAAATTTAATACATAATCAATATCTAATACATCTCATATATAATTACATACGCGTTTAGTAACAGCTTTATTTTTTTAATTTACTGAATGTTAAAATTTCACTATTTCGACAGTGAAATTTCACTGATTCAAGTAGTGAAAATTTATTTCACTATATCAAATAGTGAATTTCACTGTTTTTTAGTTGCTGAGTTAGCACTATTCAAAATAGTGAATATTCAATGTTTGCCAGTGAATTTTCACTATTTCATAATAAGAGAGTATATTTTTTAACTGTTTACTTTGATATTTACCTATTTATGAACAGATTTACCACGCAAAACAAATTAATTAATTAAACTACAATAGATGTTGTTCTAATTATAAATAACTTACCTAATTTTGTTTATATCTAGCCGAAGAAAAAGGTAATATAAAAGTGGTGAAAGATGATTAAATAAACTAAGTACTATTTACATTACACGTTGATAAAACTGTAAAACTGAAAAGTTTGTTATAAGATTGTTCTATTAATATAAGTGAAAACAGTTATTATTTTAGTAGAAAACATGGCTTGTAGAAAATATTGTTATGGCAAAATATGATGTATTGAAAAGATCTCTAAAGAGGGGTGATTAACGAGGTAGTTAAAGTTCCCGAAACGCAAAAGTGCATAGGATTGTGAAATAAAAAGGTACGCAATAAAAATTGGGCAAATTAAAAAGAAAGAAGTGTATTTATTTATAAAGTAAGTTGTATAAATGCATTTGGAAGAAAAGTAAGAAAAAGTTTAGTTTCCTGTATTGGAAATAAAAATAGCGTATAAAAAATTTGGATTTTTTATATTAAAGAATACAATATTCAACATGTTGAATTCGAAGTCAGATGATTTCTGCGAGCTTGCGTACGTGTTGCTCGCTCCTTCGTTCAGTATAGTAAGGTACGAAAGTATGCGGACTACGGCTGTGAAAAACAGGGACGCGCGCGTAAAATGTATGAATTAATTCGTAGGCGACTCACATTGCCTGGGGTTGGTCCCTTGGTCCTGTGGTCTTGTGCTCCTGTGGTCCTGTGATCCTGTGGGACTGTAGACCTGGTATCAATCAGCGACCGTCTTATTCGACAGCAGAGTATTATATACTTTGCGCACTAGTATCCACAAAAAAGGCGCAATCGAGACAATACGCGAAGGTAAATAGCCGGCCTCCGCCTTGTTATCCTTTCAAGTGTAGTCACACTTAGCAGCTCCTCTTGTCACACATCCATTGGCTTGGCAGCTACTTGATAAGGGCAGCACTTGATAAAATGAGGAAAAAAACACACTGAACAGCACACTCGTATTATAGTTGTCGCGCGTCAGCGGCAGAACATGTGCAGTCTTGAAAGCCACGGATTCAGTAGTATGGATAAAGCTGTCTCGGGCAAACCTTCTGATTTGCCATAAATGATTAATAGCTCACGGGCATATTTCTTTCTTAAACAAAAAGAAAGCACGTAAAGCAGAAGTGATATTTGATGAATTTAGTAGTAACAGTAGCAGGAGCAGTAGCAGGAGCGATGTGAAATCAAAATCAGCCCTGTAAGAGGGTTATAGCAGCAGTGCGGTAGCGGCAACGGCAACGGCACTACGTGCGAAGGGTGCGCGGGTCGCGGCGACACTGAGCTAACTGATGCGGCTGGCTGCGCTGCCGGCTGCGGCGGCTGACAAAGCCTAGGAAAAGCGGGAGAAAGAGAAGAGAAGAGAAGAGAAGAGAAGAGAGCGGCCGGCGCGGCGCGCTATGCGCCCCTCCAGCGATATATCCCGCTACGCGCGCACACCCCCGACTGAATTGTCGAGGGGCTCAAATGAATGAGCCCGCCCGTGCCCGCGCCCGCGCCCCTCTGGCTCCTCTGCTTCTTGCGACTTGCCTACACTACTCGCGCGCTTCTCTGCACGTGCAAGCCTATGCTCACTGTCAGCGCGTTAATTACTTCGATTTCGAATTTACTCCAGAGATCGACATTTTTTAACATCATACACCCTATACCTATTATAGATAGTATCTTAAATTCATATCAAATGCTTTCTCTGCAGATTTTATGGAAAACATGCATAAATCATCACTTTAACAGAGAACGTGGCAGGAAACGTTTTTATCAACAAATACCAACTTTTCAGAGGTATACTTATGAAGTTTGGAAGATTTACAAATTGGCCGTTGTGAATGATAATGTGGCTGGGGCTGATAGATACGTGTGTGGGTACGGATAAAGTGTGGATGGATATATGTGTGGATACGTGGCTGCATCCATGAATGCGCAAGAAGTGACCCCCTAAGGAGGGTCTTTCGCTAGATATAGGACATAAAACAAAAAATCGCGAGAGAGTTTAAAAAGTCTTCTGATAAAACTAATGATATGTACTTAATAATAGGCCAAAACTACATGAAAAAAAAATTATTCCAAAAAAATCGTCACGTCACAAGTGTAAATATTGTGAATTTAAAAAATATTTAGTTAAACCCCAATTTTTCTTTTTATGTCTTAACCAATTTTAATGTTTCGGGGCTTATTTTTTTCCTTAAACATTTCTCTACAAATTTAATGAAAGAAAATTATAAATTATTATATCTTTAATAAGAGAAAGCTAATTATGTATTAGAAAACACGTACAAATTTATAAACAATTGGCTTTCTCTAATCACAGATTAATTATTTTTAAATTTTCTTTCGTTAACTTTGTAGAGAAATCTTTGCTCTAAATTGTAGCAGAATAAGTTTATTTATATACATTACAGAGATATGATTTTCAATTGTCATACTGTACTGTATTAAAATCTATAATCCTTAAGGTGCTTCGAACGCGAATCAAAGTGCACCTAACGGTTGAAATAACTTTGAATATAGCAGGCCAGTTTAATTCTCTTAACTAGGATTTCGAAAGGTTAGATATCAGTAGGTATATAAATCTGGTATAGTCCCAGGTAATACGTATTGAAATATCCCCGCCAAATTTAAAGTTATTTTAACCGTTGGATGTACTTCAGAATCAAATAAAACTTATGCAGGTTATTTATGGACATTAAATGTATCCCTTCAAAAAATTTTATTTAAAAAAAATTACTTTAAAATCATCAATATTACACACGTCTCATGAAAGTCCGCGCGACTTTGAGCAATAATATCAAGATATTTCTTCACAAAAACTTTAGATCAAACTAAAAAACCATGGTATAAAAGTACGAAATCCGTACTGTCTAATGAGTTAATAAAAAATATGGGGTACCCAACTTATTAAAAAGATATTTATTTAAAAAGTACGAAAAGGCTGAAATTCTAACCTCAAGGAGTGACTGCGTGAGTCATGTGAACGTAAAAATATTATTTTAGTGACTCATATTACTAGCAAAATACCCCTCAGTCGCTTACGCTCCATCGGGGGAACGTACGCGTTACATTACGAGGCTAGAGGTTAAAAAAACGATAATGCCCAAATAAGTATGAGAGACAAAAATAATAAAAACAGTAAAATTTTCAGACCCAATAAATTAAAATGACCAAAATATTAGAATGCCCAAACAAATTTAAGTCCCAAGAAATATAAGTCCCAAAGAACTATGAGGCCCAAAAATGATAAAACAGCAAAATTTTAAGACGCAACAAATTATAATGACGAAAATATTAGAATTCCAAACAAATTTAAGGCCCAAAAAATTATATGGCTCAAAAATTATAAAATAGTAACCGTTTCACTTCCGGTTCTCTTTCAGTTCACTTTCAGATTCAGTTAACTTTGAAATTCACTTTAGATTAGGCCAAATTCCGGTTAACATTTTAAAAAATAAAGTCCACACATAAGGTAAAAGTACCTATTATGAAACACCCTCTTAACTGTGTCTCTTTTATGAAACAGTATTATAGATACCTATAACCTGCATAAGCGAATATAAAATTTTTATTGAGAATTATGAATGTTTTTGTTGGTAAATACATGAACATGAGAATTGTTATACAATAAGTAATGTTGTAAAAAATCATTCAATTGTGAGTGTCTCCAAACCCGTGCAAATCAGCAGATTTGGGAACGGAAGCAGCAGATTTATACAGCTTTGTTTTTGAACTATATTTGAAAATATAAATGATTTCACACCATGTGCAATAACTTAAATTGTAGCTATCAATTCATAAATTTGAATTATCTATAAACTGTTTTAATATTGATCCAATTTTTATTAAATACCCCTGTGGAAATAAAAAAAGTAATGAAACGTAAGAAAAAGTAAGGTAACGTAAGAAAACGTAAGAAAACGTAAGAAAGTGTAAGATTCTCTTAGATTTCGGACATTCTTACGTTTCTTTACGGTTTCCTACGGATTGTTACGTTTTATTACGTTTCGCAATTACATGAAAAACATATAGCTAGAATTTTCCACCGATAGGTGGCGAGGCATATACAAACCAATTCACGTGTACAAAATACAAAGTTTAAGTTAGTTAAGAATCATTAGTACTTAGAAAATATTTTTCTGGAATATTGGACACTATGGAAGTCTTTTTAATGAGCGGAATTTTCAATGTGAAAATGTAATCTAAAGTAATAAAACGCAAGGAATCGTAAAAAAACATAAGAAAATGTATGAAAACGTAATAAAACGTAAAATATGTCCGAAATCCAACAGATTCTTACGCTTTGTTACGTGTTCTTACTTTTTATTACGTTTTCTTATGATTACTCACACTTTTCTACGATTCCTTACATTTCCTTACGTATTATTACATTTAACATTTCCACAGGGGTATGTAGCTGTTAATAGGTGCAAGTTAGTTGAAGTCAGAATTTATTAAACACCTTATTGCAAGGGCATTATAATAATAATTTTAGCTATATTTGCATATTATTTTCTATATTATGAAAACTAAGTGAAATAAGTATTTTCTTTGAATTAAGTAGCCTAAGTTGTAACCTATAGATTACGAAGTCGATTTTCTGAAGCATAACCCTAAATATGATCATTTTGTTGCTATTGAAAATTTTATAAAAAAGGGTGTCAATCTTATGTTTGCGTTATTCCTCGCGTAGATTAGGCTCATTATTTATGATAGATATAACAATTGTAAGTAAAATAAATTAAATAAAGTGATTATCATTACTTTCATAATAGGAACATAAATCATGAAACACCCGGACATCGTGCGATCGCACTGTTTCACAATACATACAATTGATAATTTGAGTAAGTATTTTACTAATATAATTAATTATTAAAGTTTAATTTGTATTTTAAAGGCATTATCTGTTCAAAGAATGTCTTGCTCTTCGACTACTATCAAAAGTTTTAACGTTATACGTTCATTCAACCTGAATTTACAAAAGTATAATAGAAGATTTACATATGTTGAATAAGATTTTCGTAACTTTCTTTTTGTACTCATTTAATTGAATCGGGAGTCCTGTGCGAACTACCTTAACCCGTGCATAAATATCCCCAGGTTGTCCCGAGTTTAAGCTGGATTCTGGTTTGTTTTACTTAAGTTTTCCATACATCGGGAGTACAACCAGATTCTGACCCGAATCCTATCTGATAATCTAAAGTTTGTGCTTTCATAATTCTAGATTTCTATAAAAAAGTATTACGACTTTTAGAAAAAACTCTGTAAGCGTCAGAAATATCATAAGTAATATATCATTGAAAAAATATATTTTTGTAATTATATTGTATGTACATAATTAAAAAAAGTTTTTAAAAGGCATTATACAATATCTATATCTGTAAATAATAATTTCAGTCGAGTGGTTAAAGCATCAGCACGAAAACACAGGTTCAAATCCCGCATCATCGAAAAAATTTTTAATTTATTAATAATTTCTATTTCAGTTAATATATCTACAATATAAATATAAATTTGTCAAAAGTAATAATTATAAGATTTTAGGTTTAACAAGGGAAAGGGAAAAAAAATTTGATGGGATTAGGATTGGAAATCCTGGTCAGAATTCGACTTGGAATACTGAAATACTGACCAAAATCCTAATGAAAAGTGGGTCCCCACTCCCCCCGGCCCACACACTCCCCGGCCGAGATCCAAAGAGATCTCCCGATCGGATCCCAGTCAGACTTAGGGAAAACTGACCAGATCTCGTCCAGATTCCTTACACATTTTCTGTACTGGGAATAATCGATACAATGATGGATTACAAAAGTATTTGATATAAAAACCAAAACAATGCGACAGAATAAAACCAAATTTAGCGCGAATTAAGCGCAAGCGAGGGAGCCTGAAAGAGGGAGCGTTGTATAAATGTAAAAATGTTAAATACAAGAAGGTTAATAATTACGTTCTAAATCATTATAATTATTAAATTTATAAAAAAAGTTGTTATAGTTAATAACAATTGTTATTATTATTAACTTATGTTAATTAATCTTATAACAATTATTATAAGTTAAGAAACTTCGAAAACAATGATGTTTTATAATGAGTGATAACCACTCAAACTGCCTCGCAAGGGTTAATAATAAAATCATAAACCCTATTTCCTAAATCCAACTAACCCAAGCTCTAATATTTAAGTACAATGTATACCTTTTGTTGCAAAGTTATGAACAATAAAAAATGATGAAGAAAAATGCTATTTGAAGATTTTCAGCTCTTTAAAATGAATAGTTTTTCATACATATTTCGTTAATATTTTTGATTGTTCATGACTTTGCAAAAGAGTAATATTTTTATATGAAACAAAGCCCAAATTAAAGATTTTACTCTCAACTTTTTTATCTTATTAAATTATTTCTCTAGCAAAAATACTTGCAGAGTTACGATTCAAAGTACAGGTACCATTTTTTACCGTAATAACGCGTATTTTTAATACAAAAGGTAATATATCGACCCCAAGAGCCTACGTGACGAAATTACGGATGCTAGGCATCATTTTTAGGGACCAGAAACCACTTCCCAAAGCCTCATCGAAAACCGTTTCCCGCAGGTCGTGGACTCTCCTTATTTGTTGTGTTTAAGGTTTATGGTTTACAACCCTAGTGTAAATAACACATGTGAAAAACTAAAAAAACTATGAAAAAAATTTGAAAAAGTGTGAAAAAATGTTAAAATACCTATACTTTTGGAACATATGTTACAAACAAATATGCACATTTCTTCACTCTTTTCTCGCAGTTTTTTCAGTTTTTCACATGTTCTCACATTTCTATTCATTGCATTCTCTTATATAAAGAAAATTACAACTGTGAAAATTGTCTTAAAATGTGAGAAACTGTAAACTACTGTGAAACACTATGAGATACTGTGACAAAATTTATGAAATATTCTGTAATATTTTTTAAAACCCTGTTCCAAATGTAAGCACAATTTCACAGTTTCTCCCGAAATTCTCATGATTTTACACACTTTTTCACACATTTGTCACAGTTTTTCACAATTCTAAATTTCCACTAGAGAATCTTATTATTTAAGGTGGTTCGCACACGACTCCTGAGTCAATTGAGTGTGTACAAAAAAACGTTACGAAAATCTTATTTAATGTATATAAATAATCTTTATTAAATTTATTTGTGAATTTTAAGACAATTTAAGATTGATATAATACAAAAAATATGTTTTTATCGTCACAACAATGATATTTTAAAGCTCGCATGACTAACTTTTTCACGCTTTGAGGTTAGAATTTCAGTGTTTTCGTGCTTTTTAAATAAATAACTTTTTATAAGTTCGGCTATTCATATTTTTCATTAATCATTAGAAAGTACGGATTTCGTACTTTTATACGTTGGTTTTTTAGTTTGATCAGACGTTTTTGTGAAGAAATATCTCAATGTTACTGTTCAGAATCGCGTTGACTTCCATAAGACGTAATATTTTTTTTTTAATTTTTAGAGGAAATATATTTCATGTTCATAAATAACTTGTATAAGTTTTATTTGATTCTAAAGTCTTTTCATTCGCGTTCGAACTAACTTAAATTTTTGTATTGCTTATTGCTCACCTTAGGTTAGTTCGGCTTAGAGTTTACGATTTCATTATTTAAATTTATTTATTACAAATTGCTCAACTTATGATAGTTTGGTTTAGAGTTGAAGTATTCCGACTTAACATTGTATTTGTTTATTGCACACTACTGAGCTTGTATTAGTTCAGTTTAGGGTTTAGGGTTAAGGGGGTCCGAAAGTCAATTAAAAATTCAAATTTCGCGCCACAAAATAGCAGACAAAAATACAAGTAATCTACTTATAACAATTAGAAAAAACGAATTCACGCAAAACTAGGAGTTAGTTGCCCTCCGTTATGTAATTATCTATCATTTTACAAAGTTTCAAGTTATTATAACAATATCGCATTTTTCAAGGTTTTCTCGGCGACATATTGTTATAATAACTTGAAACTTTGTAAAATGATAGATAATTACATAACGGAGGGAAACTAACTCCTAGTTTTGCGTGATTTCGTTTTTTCTAATTGTTATAAATAAATTACTTGTTTTTTTTTCTGCTATTTTGTGGCGCGAAATATGAATTTTTAATTGACTTTCGGACCCCCTTAAAGGTTTAATAGAGAAGAAACATATATTTTTTTATATTTTTAAATTAAAATATAGACTAAATAATACACAAATGTGCAAATAAAACAGTTTTAGGTCCGTATTTATTTATTTTAAAATATTGAAAATCTGATATTCTGAAAACAAGTTCAAATGGACAAACTAAAGAAATTCAATATGGCGGATATTTCGACGGTACATAAAATTTTCAAATTAAGATTTTAATTGTTCTGAAGTAACAAATGGGAAAAATCGGGTTTTCTCTTTCGTAATGTTGTAGAAACACGTCAAAATTAGTTTTATTTTCCAGGATTAATCTACTTTTTACAGAGCATATCGCGTAATAGAGGTTAAGTTATTCGTCGATTTGCCCGCCATTTTTGAAGACTGTTTTCCATGTTCATAATAATTCCATGGAAATAATAATTGATAATAATGTCTTATAAGTATATGATACTATAGATGAGTAATAATTTCAATGATCTGCGACATAAGGTTTGTTCTGTATTTATTACAAATTGCTGAACTTGTGGTAGTAGGGTTTAGGGTTTGCGGTTTACTATTTTATTTAAATTTTATTATATTGCAAATTACTCAGCTTGAGTTACTCTGTTTTAAGGTTTAGGGTTTACGATTTGATTATGTTAATTTTTTACTGCAATCTGCTCAACTTGGGTTATTTTTATTACAAATTGCTCAGTTTGGGTCGGTTGGGTTTAGGGTTTACAATTAAATGATTAGCTTAGATTATTTTAGGGTTTATAGTTTACGATTTGATTATTTTATTTTTAAGGGTTTATTGGGTGTAGGATTGCAATAAAAATGGGCTTGTATTAAAATTAACTTCTCGCTACTATCTTTTTAACTTAAGCTGAATTAGTTTTGAGTATAATTAACTTTCAACCTAACTTTTAAATTTGAACAGTTAGTAGAGAGTTATATAGTCTGTTATTCTCACATTTTTTATTCCGTTCTCAAAAATTGTTTTTAACGAGCAAACGATTTTGCTAAAGGCAAGGAATCTAAGGAAAAAATGTTGTTATGTGTATGTAAAAATAATAATAATTTATTCAGATATTTCTGTTGCTATAAATACATATTCGTCATTAAGGGGGTGTCAAAGTCAATTTTTATCCTTCCTATCTTACCGACCCGAGAATTATAAAATATTGGCTTTAATTAAAAGAATAAGTATAATTATGAAAAACTAAGAGGTCATTGCCCTCCGTAATACAATTATCTATCACTATGCGAAGTTTCAAACAAAAACTTCAAAACCTCTACGAATGGCTTTCGAACGAAATTTGAAGGTTCGAGTCTAGACTAATAGACTAATATAAATTTCGTTCGAATGGCATTCGTAGAGGTTTTGAAGTTTTTGTTTAAAACTTCGCACAGTGGTAGATAATTGTATTATGGAGGGCAATGATGTCTTGGTTTTTCATAATTTAGTTTATTTATTAATTGTAATCAATTGTTAAAGAATTTGAGATTAGGAATTTCGGCGGGAAATTTGAATGGTTTGACACCCCCTTAACTACTATTATCGTCTGCCTTATTTTGATTTTATCTACTTTCACGAATCGAACGTTTTTTCTGCCCTTAAGTGGGCCCCTTTTTGATTTTAGCCCATGGCCTGGCAAACTCTTAATCCGCCCCTGCAGTGCTACAGTATATGTATTGCTACTAGCGCCCTCTAATTATGAGATATTGTCATGTTTATCCCCGAAAGCATTAAAACTCTGTTTTCTTAGCAGTGCATGCATGTAAAGAAACCACTTTTATCAGCATGATGCGAACGAAGAAAAAATTACACGATACATAAAATTGTAGCTTTTTTCACGTACTTTAAGACACATGTGCTAGTTTTGGTCGAAGGGTGTATTTTCGATGCGAAAATTGCAACTTTCGTTGACGTTTATCGGTTGGTAAAGTGGCCATACTTCTTCAAAATTTGTAGGCCTACTAATCCCAAAATATCAACACCAAGTCGAACGCTACGGCACCACCCTGGTAGAAAATTGAGCATATTAGATGGTCGGTTCACGATCTATTGGGCAGATCCGTTTCCTAATAGTTCGCCAGAAATAAACCAGCACCTGACCAGAAATTTATAGAAAATCTAAATAGCTTACATAACCCTAAAAAATTATTGAAAATGTAAATCCCATTATAGTACTTCTGCGTTAAAACAGCATGCAAATTTTTATTCGATTATTTATTTGATTTTTTTATGTCTTAATTAATTATAAAACTCTAACCTTAAAAAAACTTTTAATGAAATAAGTTTTTAGTTTTTATTTCGAATCTATCCCAAATATATCTTAGCATTCTATTAACAATAAGCTATTAAATCCATGACATAATAATCATTATTAACTTATAAAAATTCGTTAAACGTTATTTTTTATTTATTTATTCATTAACCATAAGTTGGTCAGGTTTCTGACGAGAAAACGTCGACAGGTAGCGGGGTTTCTGGCCAGACTTTTAAGCAGAAATTGGCCATTCCCTATAAAATAGAGTAAAATCTGGCGAACATATGGGGAACGTTTCTACCAGGGCATGTCTCTGCTATCAACACTGTTGGTAAAGTGACCAATTTTTAACTACTTATTAGAGCTTCTTTAATTAACATGCAGAAAGTAATTTTTTTTTCAAAAAAGCTTATGGGGTATTAGAGTTAAAAGTTCAAATAACATGTCTCAATGGTTTCCGAAGCCCCAAAGTTCGATATATATCTATTAGAAATCGAAAGTTCCTTAACTCTCGGAGAAAAATGCGTTGCAAAATATACAACAATATTTAAATAGTTTAACACTTTTCTCTTACAGTTAATAATGGAATCCTGGTAAGAATGCGGAGAGCACAGAATGGCGTTTATTAAAAATGTTTATTTATTGCAGAGAAAAAAAATTATAAATAGATGCCGGTAAGGTAGGAAATTTATTTCACTTTCATATCGAGTGACTTACTGACAATAAGGATAGACAGTTAATTTTTGAAAAAATTAATATTAAATGACAGTAATTTATTTGTAATGAAAACCTTCAATTTACAACGTAAATTATTGAGGTAAACGTAAAGGATATAAAAGTGATAAAATAATGCCATAGCTTTTCCATGTACTATACCACGTTATAGATATTCTAATAACATTGGAGCACAACTTTAGACACCTATATCTTTAAAAGAAGTACAAATTTCTATGCCAGCTTTTAATATCCTCCCAAGCGTTTATAACTGATATGAATCTTTGATCAGTAAATAAAATAAATAAACTGGTAATGACTATTATAAATTTTGACTAGTTTTTAGTTATTTGTTCTAATTGAAATTAATAATTATTTGTATTTTGGAATATTCATATTAATGAAATTTCTTTCGAACAAAAAGTGAATAATTATAATACTATTAAAAATATTTGAAACTATTAATAACTGTTATTGCTAGATAAAGAAAGTTTAGAACTGATAATAATTTTTACAGATCGTTTTTCTGGTCATGCACCGCGGTCCGAAAAAGTAAATATAAGTTCATAACTGTTATAAACTTCTTTTGGCTGTTCATGACAGAAAAAAACTGTTGATAACGTTTATAAACTGTTATTATAGTTTCAAATCCTACCTTTATATTTACGGCGGAAATAAAACTTAGCAAATAATTGTTAATAAGAATAAATAATTTTTATAATTTTTAAAAAAGTTTATAAGTTTTATTTCCGTCTGGGCTTCTATGCCTTATTAAAAACCAAACAGTACTACTAGGTTTTAGGAACAATTTAAAGAAAACTTAGTTTGCAATAAATAAAAAGGTTTGTAACAGCCCAGACGGAAATCGTTTTAGAACATAAAAAATAGAAAGTATTTATAACTGTTTATAAAAATTTATAAAGGTCGGAATTGAGACTATGTATAATATCTATAAGCTGTTATAAATAATTATAAACAGTTATAAATTTTTTTTTGAACTTTTTTTTCACCGCAAACAAGGAAATATTACATCGTGCAAAAAAATTTATAACTATTCAACTTTCAAATTCTGAGCTATATATAAAATTTTTCATGTGCCCAAATTCCACGTATTGAAAAAATGATAATAACAGTTATACATTTTTGTATGTGCCTATTAATACTTCACACAACGAAAAAATTGAAAAAAATTTATAATTGTTAAAAAATTTTATCGACTAATAATTGCAGTTCATATTCCATAATAACTATTATAAAAGTCTCAATTCCGACCTTTATAAACTATTATAAATAGTTTTAAATAGTTTCTATCTATTATTTTCTTTCATAACTAGTTACTCGTACATACAGTTATTGATACGAGAATATTTCCGTCTGGGAGTGCAAGAAAGGTCTCCCATGATAAAAATTGGAACGTTGATTCTAAATTATTTAATTTTTTATACTGCAAGGGGAGGGGGGGGGGGGAGGCGAAATTTCAACAGTGTATAAAAACACACCTAAATTTATTTATACTTATACGTAACATGTATTTATGTGTACGAAGTTTGGATAAAAAGAAATTCTGTCGGAATGCATTCACTTAGTAGAAATCGTAAGCCGATCCCTACTGAAAAAATGATATAAGACTAGATAGATAGATATGTCTTTATTTGTTTATAAAAACATAACAATGTACAGTCATTTACATATGATAATCACATCATATAAAATATATATCGCGTCATTTATTAAAATCGTCATTTTTTAAATCATTCACACGTAGCGCACGCATACTATCTCTCACGTAGGCATACTAATAAATAAATACACATGCACACACTTATAAAATATCACAAGATCGCATAATTTCAAACGAAATATATATAAATGTTCATTTCGTCAATACTTCAAAACTTCAAACACTCGCATAAATTACACACTCTCATACAGGCTCTCATTCAAACACGCTAATAACTTACAGGCATACTACACAGAATAAAAATAAATAAATTAATGAATAAATTAATACGAGACAGTACACGATTTAACCTAAATACATACACAATTTTGAGCGGTACTTTTTTCGCGTAAATATCTGCGCATCGCCGTCTTGAATTTGCGCAGCGACGGAAGGTATTTAATACTGCGGGGGATGGAGTTCCAAAGGCGCGAACCACAAGCTCTGAAAGAGTACAAATACGTCAGTCTGCGATCTTGGAACTGATATCTCTAATTATAACACCCCTACTGGAAGTCCTGGACTGGTTCTGGTCGAAAAGGTCAGTAAGGTAGGATGGATGACCGATCTTAATTACTCCCCTAGTGGAAATAACAACTGTGAAAAACAGTAAAGAAAATGTGAGAAAGTGTGAAAAAGTGTGAATATACACATACTTTTGGAACAACTATTACAAACAAATATGCACATTTTTTAACAGTTTTTCATAGTTTTCACAGTTTCTCACTCATATAAAAAACGCGTATTTTATCTAATAAAACTTGCACAATTTTTTACATTTTTTCACAGTTTTTCACGTTTTCTCACATTTTCTTCCGTTACATTCTCTTATATAAAGGAAATTACAACTGTGTGAAATTGTGATAAAATGTGAGAAACTGTGAAAAACTGTGAAAAACTATGTAAAAAATGTGGCAAAATTTATGAAATAGTCTATAATATTTTTTAAAATTCTGTTCCAAATGTAAGCCTAATTTCACAATTCTTCACGAAATTTCATGGTTTTACAATACTTTTCACAGTTTCTCACAGTTTTTCACAGTTTGAAATTTTCACTAGGGTCTATAAAGAAGCAAAGACGGAAAATTCGTTCTACACTGTTGAATATTTAACCAGTCCAGTTTCATCCTGTAAAGGGCGATATGTTCGTCCCTTCTGACGCCGCATATACTTATATCTTACACAGGAGTTCTGCAATCGCTGTAACTTATGTCTGCAGCTCGTCAGACACATCAAGGTAGACAACCGAGCAATAGTGAAGGTGCGGGACAATCAGAGCGCTTACGAGCTGCTTGCGAGCCTCAGTGGTATATGATCTAAAGAATTTTAGCTCATAGAGTGCACGATTTATGCGCTTGGTGACATATTCTATGTGCGGCTTCCAAGTAAGCTTGGAATCTATAAATACACCGAGGTTTTTAACCGTGTTAACAAAGGGCACGAAAACACCACTCTCCACCTCAATGCCCGGTTATATGATATACCGAACCAAAAATTATAGCCTTACTTTTACTGACATTGAGACGCATACGAGCAAACGTTGCCCAGGTCGACGCAGTCCTCGCTGCAATTGTTAGGCGCTCGATGCCCGCTTGTAAGTCAGTCAGTTCAATTTGCGTGTATATCATGAAGGTCGTCTGCTTAAAGTAAGTGCTTGATGTGTGTAGGGTCGAGGATGTCCGCAAGGTCGTTAATGTAAACGCTGAAGAGAAGAGGTCCCAATCCGATTGACCGTGAGATCTGGTGACAACTTTTTGTTGCCGCCCTGTAATATAGGATTTAATCCACAGAAGCACGCCCCTGGAAAAGCCTATTCTATAATCAGTTTGCGGAGTAGTTTCGTTTGCGAGATGATATCGAAGACTTTACTAAAGTCAAATAAAAGAAGAATTGTTATCAATTTCTTAATTTTTTTTCTTATTTCTGTCACCCTCAATACCGTCGATATAAAACTACTGCACAAGATTATGTATAAAAACTTACGTTAGAACTTACGTAATAGAGTTGTACATTGTCTTACGTAAGACCTTACGTATGTTCTTACGTAAAAACTTACATAAAATTTTACAAAAATTAAAAACAATTATTTTAATTCTTTTTTTAATTTTCGACGTATAATTAAAAACATAAGTCGCAAATTTTTAAGCAAGTTTTCTCATCAGTCCTGACGTAATATCTTACGTGAAACATGTTTAAACAATTGCAAATTATAAAAAACAACTTTTCATGTCCTGAGAGTGTCAGAATCCGAAGTAGGGGAGACCGAGGCGAATTCGAACAAAGTAATTATCTTATAGTAGGAATGTCTAATAGTAATTATCGATAAACTAGTTTAAATATACCATCAAAATGAACATTTTACTATGTTTAGTAGCGACCAAATAAAATCTTAGGCCAGTATTCATATGGGTCTTTGTTTTTGAAGGTTTTAACAAACTATTCGGTGGATCAGAATTCTTGTAATAATAAATATGCAAGTAAGAGTTTAAGTCTAATGAATTTATACTATTTCAATAGCATCTTTAATGGTGGTTTTAAGCCGTTAGTTGACTTGAACTAAACTTGAACTAAACATTTATAACTATTGTTTAAAATATTTTGTTACATTGAGTCCAAATCGCACAAAGTTCGGGGCGATTTCAAACGCCGTATTTCTCTCACGAAACCAATTTCTATTTAATTATATTAATTACACATCGTTAATTCATAGTTCAAACCAACATAAAAAAGACAAAATATAATGTTAAAATATTCGGAAACTATTTTTCAAGCAGTACAATATTTCAACGGTAGGAAATTATTGTATTACTATAACGTGAGCATATAAATATTATCTTATTGTATAAACAAAAAATTATCCAGTTGGCGTTAATATTGTTCAAAATATTTTTAATTAAAACGCCTATAAACTACTCTTCAGTGTAGAAATTGCGTACATTGCAGAAGCTGTCGACAACTTGAAATATTAAACATGTAAATCCTATACGTTTTCGTCAGATAGCTTATATAATCTTCTAACAGTAATTAATTGACAAACTACTGGAAGCTAGATCAAGAATAACACAACAGAAGCGCATCAGTTTAGCACTTTTATATAAAGGCATTCATATTTGTCGCCTATAAGTATAGTCCGTATAGATATATGTTTAGCTAGAGATGTGAATTTCAATAAACATACGTCAACTTTGTATTAAATTTTAAATATAAATAATCGTTAATATTGATAATAATGTTATGTAATGTGTAAAAAGGAAATAAATATATGATGTACTTGAATAATTATTAGTTTCTCATATTTCCTAAAAGATGTAAAATTGAAGTTACATATGTATTCATATCTGTCTGTGTTATTTAAAACGCATTGTTCGATTTCGCCCCAGCATCTGTTCAATTTTGCCCCTTATCGAGAGCGAAATCGAACGAAAATGTTGTTTGTATTAACGATGACAAAAAGGTATATATTGGGGTAACAAAGGCTTAAAAAAAATATGTTATGTTAGTTTTGATAATAACGAATAAATCTACCGGCGCAGAATTAATTTTTTTTATTAAGTATGTTGAACTAAAAATGCTGATTAAAAAAGCGTTGGAAATCGCACCGGTCTCGCCTTCCTTGAAGATATTACTCGTACTATCTGTTCAGGACATCATTATGAATGTAGCAATCATTTTTTTGTTTAATGTCATTATTTTTAATTTTTGTGAAATTGTACGTAACATCAGATACGTCAGATCTTACGTAAGACCATGTGCAACTTTATTACGCAAGTTCTTGCGTAAAATTGTACGTAAGGTCTTATGTACGAACACGTCAGAGTAATTTTTGAATTAACGAATGTTCGCATAAACATCTTACATACATTCCAATAATTATGTTATAATATTTATTACACAAGATCTTACATCAGTTCTTACATCATATTTTCAGTAGGGATTGATAAATCTTTTTGCATTTTTGAAATTAAACTTTCAAAAAGTTATGGTCAAAAGTTTCTTTATGACGTCACGATCATAACGACTTGAAATGTATGTCCGTATGACAGTGACGTCACGAATAACTTTATAGCATCATATCCCGTTCAATTTTTAAGAATTGATAAAATTCAAAAAATTTAAAAAGAATTTATAATACCCGATTTATTTAAACGTTTTGTTAGATAAAAATGCTTTTTAATCAATTGACTTTCGAAATGGGGCGCTAAAAGTATCCTTCTTTTATGTATTGGTTTATCTTGTAAATTAGAAAATACACTCAGAGATAAGTACTCATCTAGTTTACTCATCTGGGGTATAATCAATTGTATTTATAGAACATTCAACTGCTTCTGGCAGAAGTAGTTAAAGTAAGTTATTTTATATTTATATTTTTGTATAATGTAAAGGTTAGATTATTTTTATTATTATTCAACATTATAATTTATTTTATAAAACATCAAAGCGCACAAAAAAAATTAATTTTGTAAAAGTTAAAATCAACAAATTATTTTTATTAATATAAATATTTTTTTAATTTATTATGTTATTTTCTTATATTTCTTATTTATAGATGAGATCTATATTATATAAAACTTTTTAAATATGCTACAAATTTCGTCGAAATTGTTTGAATAAACAATATAAACGAAAAATAGTTCAAAAACATTTACGCTAGAGCGCTCAAACCCTTTCCCATCAGTGACGCTATGCTGGATTTTGACCTTCATTCTAGTCACGCATTGCCGATGTCGCCTGGCTAAGACCTACAGGTGGCGCCGTCCGTGCGGCCAGTATGGGAAGCTTAGATAGTGGGTTAAGACCATAAAATACATAGTGAAAGTGAAAATTAACTCAAAAAAATGGATTTAATACAAAAATACGTACATGTTGCACTATTATTTAATGTATTTAAGAATGTTCATTACATAAATTTAAAAAAAAGTAGTAATTTAAAATTTTCGTCCTTTTTTTGGTTATTTGTATAGCAAAAATCCTTAAATAACTTAAATAATAGTTCAATGGCTATATTTTATGTCTGAAACGTCTCTTTTGGTAATATTCTCAATTTTTACTGTGTGTTCTCAATGAGAACTTCTCATACTTTTGAACCACTACGTAAGTTTCCGAAAGTGGCCGCTATGGTGGCACCACCAGTAGGTCTTAACCAGGCGAATTGGAGTGTTCACTTCAGACCTGTCTTTTAGCTTACGGCGCTATATAAATAATGCTTTGAAGTGAGCAACATTCACCCGATTGGTTGATTCGGCTCGGTTCTGATGAAATCAGCCAATAGAAAGAAAGCTGCTCACTTCAGATCGCTATTTATATAGCGCTGTAAGCTTAGAGAATATCTCCCCTAAGAGCACACTTTTGCAGGTTAGGTAGTAACCTGTTAAATGCCAAATTAAATTTAAGATTTAAATAAATTAGTCATGTTATCCGAATTAATAGTGCTTAAAAATCAATATTGAAAAATCAAGTAATATATATTTATAAACACTTATATATTTTATATGTAAAATAATGGAAGAAGAACTCTGGCTGCATAGCTGAATGTTTTTAGTAATGTTAATAGATACCTTAATGGTGGTGTTCATGTTTTGTGAAGCGAGCGAAGTAGCTAGACAACGAGACTCGAACATGACTAAGCAAATTTATTGGGAAAGCGTAAAATACAGAGAAAAACTGCCCAAACTGAGTATCTGTGGCGTCGGAACTTGAAACTCTTCTACGGAAGAAAGAGGATGGATGGAAAAAGGTCTATGAAAATGGTAAGTTTTGTTCTCATTCTGCGAAACATGCTTGTCTTACACATGTTCAATTTTGTTATTTCTTTCCATTCCAACAATGACTGAAACAAGATAGGAATGACGCTTTCTTCAAGGTTGTTTTTTAATATATAGGGAAATAAAGTTCTTTAAAACAATTTTATGTTTGTTTACAATTAAATTATTGGATTTTAATTATTTTCAATAAAGTTGTCAGTTTAATTTTTTAAATATTGTATAAATTTGTTTCTTATTTCAGGATCCTTTATCACCTGGCCCGTGTCTTGACATAAGTGATGATGAACTTGTCACGATTTCAGTGCGAGACTTGAATCGACAGCTCAAGCTGCGTGGTTTATCCCGTGAAGAAATCATTCGTATGAAACAGCGCAGACGGACACTTAAAAACCGGGGCTATGCTGCAAGTTGTCGCATAAAGCGAATTGAACAAAAGGATGAATTGGAATCTGAGAAAACACAAGAATACAGAGATATGGAGAACATGCAAGAAGATAATAATAGGATGCGAGATGAAATAGAGTCTTGGCATTCAAAATACATGGCACTAAAAAAGTTTGCTGCTGAAAAGAAAATTCACATTCCTCCTGAATTGGAAACTATGTAAAAAAGTTCCTTTTAAAATTTAAGTTAGTTTTTATTTACGTACTTATTTTTACTATTAGATGGAAGGGAATCATACAATACTCTTAATTAAACTAAATTACAGTTATGTACAATCTAAATTTCAAAGAAGTATTAAACCAATGGAATATTGTCAATATTTTGCTATATGTATTTATATTTTACATTAAAATTATTGATTTTAGGATAAAAGAAATAAACAGTAAACTATGATTGTTATAGAAATATGTTTTAATATTGTATATTACAAATATCTATACAAAAATCTGAATTAAATATTACATGGATTGCATATTATATTCAAAATACAATAAATATATCAATTGACTAACTACATGTACATTTATTGAATTACCTATTAGCCTATACTTTTGTTTATCAGTTAAATCATTTGGAAATTTGAAATCTTCTGGAAAACACATAAGCCTTGATATTTCTTTAGGTGTAAAGTATCGCAGTTTTAAATCAATTAAGACTTTTATCTTGCGTTCGCATGGTTCTGTACTGTCACTAAATTCTTCAAATTTCTTTTTAATTTCAAAATCTGGATATTGGGACAAAACTGATCCAGTACCTTCGACATAATGACTATAAGCCTTTGTAAAGCAACAAGACCCATTTGATTCTGGTGTACGCACATCTAATAGATTACTTCGCTTCAAAAGGGTATTTTCAGAAATTAAATACTTTGAGTCAACATTTTCTTCTAAAATGTGCTTGATTTTAAAACACTTTGCTTTACTCCGAGAATTGTGAGTCTGACTTTCAACAGGTAATGACATGTATGGCATTTCTGGTAAAAGTTGTAATACTTTTTCCGTAATAGAAGTTATTAAATAAGGGTCATCAAAAATAAATTTTAATCCTTTTTTCTTAGCAATTAAATAATACCTATGTCTTGAGTTTGGAATGCCAAATTGACATGGACTAAGTATTAATTCCTTATAATTAAATCTTGATTTTTCCAAGCATGATATAACTTCTTCTCTTGCTTGTGAACATTCAAATCCTTTGACATTTTCTAAAAGAATATACTTCAAAGTTTCAATATGAGGAATAATCTGTAATATGTGTAATAAAGATGAACATCTATTATCATCTGAGTCTTTTTTCAGGCCTATTCTTGTAAAAGGTTGGCATGGTGGGCTCATAAGAATGCAGTCAATATTTAATTTTGAAATTTCTTGTATGGTAAAAGATTCAATGTTTCGACTGATGTTTGGTGTCTCTGGAAAATTATACTTGTATACTTTATTGGCAGTGGTATTTATATCTACTGAAGTAACAATTTTTCCTTTTACTGAACTTTCTGCAAATATGAATTGTTGATTGGATTAACTTATTGAATAATAGATAATTTTATTCAGAACTTTAAATTTATAATAGCATTTTAAAAGCATACAAACATATTTATATACAATATTTTACCTTGAAAAGCACAATGCATTCCTCCTATTCCACTATACAGCTCTAAAACTCTCATTTTCTTTCGTATTTCGCACAAGACAATTATACAAATATCTCAGATACTACCAAATATTCTGCACTTGTAGAACATATGTGCATCACATGAAAATACATGTCAACACCAGAAAAGTAAATAACAAAATTCAAAACATCCAAGTGCATCCAAGTATCTATAGACTTATAGGACTTAAGTATAGGTATATTAACATAAGATTTAAAAAATAATCTGGATAAATTGTTTTGTTTATATATCTTCGTATAAATCGTTATCCAACACTACATTTTTGTCTAAAGAATAAGAGTAAAACAGAAATTAAATGGCCGAAAACTGCCGAAAATTAAAATTTGAGTCAAACCTAACCTGATTAACTGTTATCTAACCTAAGCTGATTTTAGACTTTCTTTCAAGGGATATACATGTACGTATCAATGTATCTGTATGTAGGTATATATATTTTGGAGAATGTATAGTCATTATACCATATATATAGCAACAGCTCGAATAGAGTATGCATATTCGTATTGCATGTTTGAGTACACTATTCTGCACACTTTCTGACAGACACTGGTGAAGAGTGCAGACTGACAGTGGTCAGTGACAGTGCCAACTGTTACTTACACTGCGACTCAATCGATGAATTTGTGCTTAAGGTGATCAAGATGACACTAATGCCTTCATAACCTTCACTGATAAAACTTGGTATAGAGTAGCAAAAAAATATTCACAAATATGTATGAAAGAGGTCAGTTTTAACCTACATTATTTTCATCTATTGTTGCCAAGCCCAACATCCAGTAGTATCTTTCTAGATCTCATTATGTAGAGAGTCACAAAGCAAGTATGGATCTTGGTAAATCACATCTTTAAAGTCAACCAACTAAGATGTTTCGCAGTCGTAGCTGGTTTGGAGGTGGACTCTGGAAGCCCAAAAACCCTCATTCCTTGGAACATCTCAAGTAAGTTAACAAAGTATTTTATGCATACTACTTACCTTCTGCAATGTACAATATGTAAAATTAATTATTTCTTTGCCAAAAACATTCTCAAATTTCATAGAACGTAAGCACTCTATTTTCCTTACTAAAATATCAATTTTAAAATACGCATTTGTTGAATTGTGTAATAGCTTTCAGAAAAATTTCAATTTATTACAGGGAATCCTTGTAATTATCAGTTCTGTTGTCGGTTTTTCCTCTGAATAGTTTCTAAGAAGCATGTAACTGTAGCTGAATGTTTCTTTATTAATAAATAAATTGATTATAGCTTCTTTTGGGTATTAATAAAATAAGTTATATTTTAAATTGTTTTATTTTTAGGTATCTTTATAATGTTCTTTCAAAAAATCAAACAGTCTCTGAAAATAATAGGGGCTTACTAGTCGAGACCCTTAGATCAATTGCTGAAATATTAATTTGGGGTGATCAAAATGACAGCAGTGTCTTTGAGTAAGTTAAAGTTAAGAATATAATAGAATTATGTTTAGTAATACTGTATCTTAGTTACTTTCGTTGCACGTTTTCCAATTTTTCAATAATTACACAAATATTTCTTAATTTGCAGTTTCTTTCTTGAAAAAAACATGTTATCCTTCTTTCTTCGGATAATGAAACAAAAATGTGGTAGTTATGTATGTGTTCAATTACTTCAAACTCTCAATATTCTGTTTGAAAATATTCGCAATGAAACTTCTCTATGTAAGTAACTTCTGAAATAATATTTATAAGAACCTTGAGCAATAAACTTAAATAATTATTAAAGATATTTCTTTCTTCTTTAGATTATCTACTGAGTAATAATCACGTAAATAGTATAATAGTACACAAATTTGACTTTAGTGATGAAGAAGTGATGGCTTATTATATAAGTTTTTTGAAGACTCTAAGTCTGAAACTTAACGCTCATACAATTCACTTTTTCTATAATGAGGTAAACGAGGTATATTGTATTGAGTGTTTTATTCCTATTTTCATGCATCATTCCTTGCACATATTATGCATGCTTTTAATTTTATGACTTAAATTCTATATCTGATAACATATTTTCCTATAATGTTATTGTTCTCATGCACTACATTTTTTATTAATTTTTTATAATTTTTGTTGCTGTTTGTTCAGCTTACATGTTGTGTTCATATTTAAAGCCATGTTGGATATAATTTAAATAAATAAAACATCTTAAAATTAAACTATCTCATCTAATATCCTGCATCAAATAAAAAGGGTAATGATAAGATATCAATAAATGTATGTTACTTAAAATAAATAAATATACATTTTTTATTTCTTTTTTAAGTTCGTAAAAGGCAAGCTGTATATGTTCCGCTAGTAATTTTCATCTAATTTATTAAATAATATTTTATTCAAGCATACCAATGATTTTCCTCTCTACACTGAAGCTATAAAATTTTTCAACCACTCTGAGGGTATGGTACGAATTGCTGTTCGAACATTGACATTGAATGTATATCGTGTAGAAGATGCATCCATGCTTACATTTATACGAGATAGAACTGCTGCTCCATATTTCAGCAATCTTGTTTGGTTTATTGGAAATCATATTATTGAGCTAGATACATGCGTTAGAAATGATGCTGAGTAAGTATTAATCTAATCTTATGTACTTCGATATATATCATTTCTATAAAATATCTTTATTTAAATTTTTATAGTACTTTTTAATAATTTCAAGTTTATTATCAAGTCTTACATTTTTTCATAATCTTATTTTTCTTTCTTAGCCATCAGAGTCAAAATAGATTATCGGATCTGGTAGCAGAGCACTTGGATCATTTGCATTATTTAAATGATATTCTTTGCCTTAATATAAAAGACTTGAATAAAGTTTTGTCAGAACATTTATTGCACAAGCTTCTAGTTCCTCTATATGTATATTCATTAACAAGACGGAAAGATTTATTGTGCCAAAATCATGTAAGCACATATGTTGCAAGAATATTTAAAAAGTGAAACACTGCGTATATACGATAGCAATTAATATCGTACGGGAGACTGGGGCTAATTCGTCCACTTTCTCTTATATTTCATACTGAAAATAATTATATTAAATAAATTAATAAAGAGCTGAAACTTCTTAAACAGTTAGTTACAACCAGATACTTCATAACTATACACTATTTGTAAGAGTGACATTTTTCATTAAACAGTGAAAATTAGAAATTTCAAGACAGCAAGTGAATGAATTACTCCTGGTCTTCCCTATATTTTTAGGAATAACTACTTTTTATGAAGTCTATTCATATTAATTACAACTTAATTACTATGTATTACATTACTTACTAATTACTATGTAATACATTACTATGTACTACCGAACAGTAATGATATATTTTAATTTCAGAAATTAAAAATTTTTCTATTAAAGTTAAAATTCCTTCCAATACTGCTCATTTTCGTTTATGATTAATATTATCTTCTTTTTACAGGAGGAACGAAAGTATGTCAGTACAGTGGTAGCTCTTTTCTTACTATCCCAAGTATTCTTGATTGTTTCTCATGGACCATTAGTGCAGACTCTTGCAGCTGTGATTCTTAAGTCTAACTTAAATATTATAAAAAATGGTGCGAGTAAGGTTTTAGAAGAATATGAAGACACAGTATCTTGTGAAACTGTTGCTTTTCTACCACCTAAAGAAAGCTTAGAAAAATCATTGGAAAATTTAAATGATATGCAAAATGATTCACCAAAATTAGAGGATGTGGAAGAAGAAAGTGAAGATGAAGAAGTAGGGGAAAAAATGAACTTAAAAGATGACAATGAATTAGTAAGTGATGGAGCTTTAGAAAAACAAAAAGAAAACTGGTATAGTATAGAAAAAGTTGAACCAAATGAGCCAAGTGTGTCTTTTGAAACTGAATCTAGTCCTGTAAAAAGTGAATTCGACAAGGGAGATATAACTAACGAAACAATAGAAGATATTAAGCACCTAAGTGTAACTGACGAAGAAAAGGAACAGAGATTAGCCCTTGGAAGCCCTTTGGAAACAACAGATACTGTATCAGACCAAGAATCTTTATCGAACAAACCATTCCTTGAAACGATATTAAATTCTTTATATTGTACGGAAAATGATTATGCTGCTTTATTTGCTTTATGTCTACTTTATGCACTGGCTAATAATACGGTAATTTTTTTAGTAAAATTGTATTAAATTTTAATAAGTTTCTTTAACAGGTTCGTCTTGGCTAATGTATAAGCCGATTTATTTTAATATCTACAAAATTAATTATAATCTCTAACATTTGATAAAAACTCGATGTTTCTGCCTCTTTCTAAGAGTTTAAAGGATACAATAACCGGTTGCATAAAAAGTTTCATTCATTTTTACGATTTAACAGTAAGATAAAATGCAAAAAAATTTGCGACAATTCATGAGTCATTTTTGAGTCATGCCTGGACGAACCTGTTAAATAAAAAATTAATTTAATCTTGTATCAAACTCAAACTAAAGTTCTGTAAATTTAAAAATTTTCTTTGCCTTTTTCAGGGAGTATATCCAGAAACGTTAGGTTTAGTTTTAGCACCTTTAAAGCCACCCAATAAAAGTCGATACAATGAAACTTTGATTGACAGAGTCATCCACATTATAACACTGAGTTGTCAAACAAGTAAGATCTACTTTTCTTTAATGTACCTTACAACATTTCTATTACTTACTTTTGGTATTTTTTATTAGATGCAAAAGTACGGCTTGTAACACTCGAATTAGCAACGAAGTTACTGATACAATTAGTAATGTCTGAAAATGAAAGCTTACTGCAGGATTGCCATTTAGCAGCTGTTGAAGCAGCAAAAGAACAAAGCACTGCACTTCTTCGAAATTTTTATAAGGTCAAGAAATGGAAAATTGGGATTAATAAATTTCTAAATGCATGTTGCACGTTGTAGATGAAAATATTCTTACTTGATCAGCTAACAAACAAAATATTTACCGTATTTATTATTTCCAGAGTGAAGATATTTTCTTGGATATGTTTGAAGATGAGTACAGCGAAATTCAAAAGAAACCATTAAAGGTGGAATGGCTTATGATGGACAGCAATATTCTGTTACCACCTACTGGAACTCCAATGACAGGCATTGAGTTTAGTAAAAGACTACCTTGTGGAGAAGTAATTATTCTTATTTGTCACATACTTTAGATTGTCGAAAATATGTAATAAGCTAATTTCTTAGTTTAGGGTTACATAGTTTTTTATTACAGTGGATTTTTGTATGTTCTGGTATCTAGAAACATGATCCAAAATGAAAACAGAAGAAATCTCCTGACCTATATTGTTTAGTGAAACAGCTTAACTTAAAACTATATAAAAATAAGTAATTATTTATGTATACATGATGCACAGTAGGGTTTGAAAACCTTTTCAAGATTCTATTTCTAAATTAGTAATGTCAAATTAATTTAATTTAGACATGAATTATATTTTTTATAAGAAATGATTTTTACATCAAATGTAAATTTTGTGTAAAAATCAATTTAATTTTACTCACTTTTTGACACGGATATCTATTATGAATATCTAATTCATGCCTATCAGTGCCTATCTTTACCAGTCTGTGTCAACACAAAATAGGCACTGATAGGCATGAATTGTTCTTATATCAAGTATGAATTGAATTAAGTTCTTTGGCTTCTAGTTTCTTTAAAAAAATAAGTAAAATTTATAATTTTAAATTATTTGAAATATCACGGTTTTGGAATTGTTAGGCCCAGCCTGGCTCAAATAGGCACAGACAGGCACAGATTGGGAAAAAATACATATCCACCAGGGTGCTTTTAGATATCAAAAAATACAAGAGTCCACTGTGCAACATAGCTTTTTATACTACAAGTATTTATATTATGTGTGGATTTGTAATTTGCATAGACTTAAACTTACTTAACCAACAAGGTCTAAGTATGTATAGAAAGTAACAAGTGATGTTAACTTTGATTTGAATCTTTTAATGATATTCTAATGTATTTATCAGTTGTTTTGAGTTAATTCAAGTAAAAGTAAAGTTAATTAGATGATGTTTTAAACCTTGTTTAGGTTGAAAGAGCCCGCCGAGCGATCCGAGTATTCTTCTTAATACGGGAATTGTCACTAACTTTAAACAATGAGGTTGAAACTCAGTTACCTTTGACAGATCCTGGTAGCTGTGTTCAAGTTAACAATGTTCTCGATTTGAGTATGTGTAAACGTGTGAATAAAATCTTGTGTTTGTAATGTTAAGCATATGAGTTATAAGCATTGAAATTTGTTTTCAGACAACAGCGATCTTATTGCATGTACAGTGGTGTGGAAAGATGGACAAAAGATACGCAGATTCTTAGTGATTGACTTTATACAGTTAATTCTTGTTGAGCCCGACACCCGTAAGCTGGGCTGGGGTGTGGCGAAATTCGTTGGTTTCTTGCAAGACATTGAAGTTGCCGGTGATAAGGATGATTCTCGATGTCTGCACTTGACAATTCATAAGCCATTAAGCAGTAGCGCAAGCAATCGTGTTCCTTTGCTCTCAGCAAAATTCATATTTGACGATCATATTCGTTGTATGGCTGCTAAGCAAAGGTCAGGTTTTCCCAAATGATTAACCAGTTGCAAGGATGTCAATGTACCACCTATATAACTGAATTGTTGAATTTCTTTGGTATTTAGACTAACAAAGGGAAGAATAAGGGCAAGGCAGAAAAAGATGAGTCGAATAGCAAGACTGCTTGACATTGCAACAAGTGGCCCTCATTGTTCGACGCCTCCAAACTACGCTTTGAATTGTTTGCGCAATGAACGTAAGTAATAGTGATGCCAATTGTGGGTTCAATAAGTGGAGAAGGTAGTGTTTGTTTGTTTATCGTTGAGTGATTGTAGGCACGGCCGGTCGAGGTCAGAAGCCGAAGGAGAGAGAGAAGGAGAGGGAGAAGGAGAAGGAGCAGCAGCAGCAGCGAATGTTCATGGTGAACAAGGTCCCGGGATTTGGGGTGCAGCTGCGCCGGGAAAGCCTGCACAAGTCGAGTTTGCGGCGCGTGGACAAGAGCCCGAGCGGCCGCTACGCACAGGAGGGCAGCAGTAGCAGCAGCGGCAGCAGCAGCGTACGCACCCGGGACAACTCGCCGAAGATGCCGCGACCGCGCAGCGAGGAGATCCCCCTGGAGGACATGCGTCTGCGCAAGACCTCCCTCACCTCCAACTCGTCCGGCAACTCGGAGCACAAGGAGCTCGCCGGCCTCGCCATCTCCTCGAGCAGCGGCCCCGCCACCAGCCCCGCCGCCAGCCCCGCCGCTCCGAACGACACTCCCCCAAGAAAGCGCTCGGAGGAAACTTCTTTCACCGAGAGCCAAAGCCACGCAAGCCGACCGCGCAGAAAGGGCCAGGTTGAAACTGTTTGATCGCTCATCCCTCATCCTCATTCTCACAGACTTCATCATTATTACTTTTATTTTTATTTTTATTAGATTGTCCTTTTTGTTTCTCTTTCGCACAATGCTTTTGCTTTGCCCTCAGCAGGCGCAAACCCTTTCCAACGACATTTATCCATATTTCCAACAATCCAATTTTATTCATTGTCATTTTTTATATAGCATAGCTAAAAACTTTTTATCATACTTATTATTCCACCAAGCATATCAGCTGTAAAACCATTTTATACGGAAAACCTCAACTAAAACTCATCAGTCATCCATCGGCAGGTAGCGAAAGAAAATAATTGTCTCTCGACGTATACCTAATTATGAGCTTGCATTTACATTCAAGCCCATTGTAAACTGTATAGTTTATGTACATAATTGCTGTATCATGTTTGTAAAATTTAATGAAATAATTCATTCAATTAATTGTAACTAAATTATGTATATACCGGTCATACGTATGTTATTTTAATTAATTCAAAAACATCAATGAAATTCAAACGTGTTTTTCATTTATCAAATTTCCTTCATTTCCATTAAATTACTAAAAAATTTATAGTAATTCTTTATAACATGAGCACTGAATTGTAGACGCTATATTCGCTGCTAATGAAAATATAAAATTTTAAAAAACCAAGTTTAGGGGGCAGGCCTGGGATAAAGCTTAAAAAAAAATTATTTTTGCTCATTTTTCCTTTTTTAACTGATGCATATTATCACTAAAATTAAATATAAAAATTTTGATTACTATTTATTTTAAAAAAGATGATCAATTAATGACTAAATCAGGAAATTAAAAAAATTAGTTATTTTTCAAATATGTAAACAAGAATTATATGAGAAATAAGTATATATATATATATATAAACATACTGCGTATGCGCATTGCAGTGCTGACACTGCAAAATTTGGTTAGGAATTTTTGACTTTCCGTCTTGAAATTCTAGTAAATGTTATGGCTTCCCGCCTGGCATAATGGTGGAAGAAAAGAGGTGTGCTACCAAGAAGCTCATTGAAAATATGTACTATGTAAACTCGCCGGTAAGATATTCGCGTCGAACGGTTTTGTCATAGAGCGACCTTATTGGTTAATTCCTGTAATTTGTAAATCGGAAAATCTCATTGGAGCATTTGAAAAAACGTTCCACGCGAATATCTTACGGGCATGAGGCGAGTGTACACGAGCTATAAATGGTGGACACTCGGAAGGCTGCTAGTGAGCACACCGATCTCTTTTCTTCATGCCGCCAGGCAGGCCGCGGCAGGCGCCAATTCTTGTGCGCTCGCCGCGCTCTAAATTGCATCGCCGCGTCAATTCGCTGGCGTCAAAACGAGCCCTTAGCGCCTTAGCCCTTACTGAAAGAGCGAATTGGAGAATATAGTTATATAGTTACATAGTACAGTGTACAAGCGCGGGAAATGATGTTGGTATAGTGAATGCGACAATACACAAGAGAAAACTGAGTGAACGAGTGGGCAGACGGTGCAGCTGCACTATAAGTACAAAGTATAATAACAGTATAACCTCTGTGGCCCTGTCTACCCAACTGAGACGAGACAGAGAGCGGCAGAGCACGTATAGACGCTCTATATTCGCTGGTAACAAGAGTACGCGAGTACCTAATAGGCTAGGTACCTCTTAAAACCTTACAATTCGTGTCGTGCTTGTGCATCGAACCTTCAGGACTGAGGAAACAAGAGGAAACAGCAAGTACTTCAAAGTTGGAGCCAAAATCGACCAACTTCAAGGTTATGGATAATTTCTACAAAATAGAAAAGATTGGCGAAGGCACCTATGGAGTCGTTTACAAGGCCAAGGACAAAATTACGGGGAAGCTTGTAGCCCTCAAAAAAATTCGCTTGGAAACGTACGTTGCCCAACTTACAATATTTCCATATCTCACATTTGTCTACAACACACACTTTCAACTTTCAATATAACGAATTTTTCAAATTTTAAATTAAATTACTATTAAGCATCATTTGTTTATTACCCTTTTCTTCCTCTTTCTTCATTCTTCCAACTCAACTCAGTTGCCAATAAAGTCTTCACTAGTACCAGCATAATTTGTGGAGGCCACGGTAGGTTGGATTAGTCGTACCACCACATAATTCAGCTTGTTCTTTTGCACAATGCTCACCTTTGCTCACTGCCGCTAATTTTATAATTCCAATTCTTTTATTTATTTACTATTCAGTGACTTAGTGTAGTAAGCTATAAGTTCAACTCCTGCAAACCTCTAATTTTATGAATAGACAGAAACTTTTACCCCGAGACCTACTGACTTTCATGTGCTTTATTATCTCTTAAGAGAACAAGCCAGTGTTTAATTTAAAACATCAACATTATTGTTCAAAGATTAACTACATTTTTTCTTTATGACCTTAACAGTTTAAAATTTGTTTACATAAAATATACTGTTCTTAACATATTTTAAGATGCATAGAATTTATTAATCTTTTGCACTTTTAAAATATTTTTATATTTATTTTTGTGTCATGACACTTCTGTGGCTTTATGGCATAACCAAATAAAACAATTTATTGGATAAATTAAGCTTTGATAAATTAAACTATCCTTACATAGTTTATTTTCAAATAAAAATGCAAAAAATCAGGAAAGTGTGCAAAAAAGGGATCATATCTACTATTTATGAATTTTTTTTAACAATTATTTAAATGTAAAATAAAAATTTTTAACCTTAATATAACAAAAGTGTAAAAAAAAAACTTATTTGGTTAACCGTCGAGAAGCCACAGACTTATGAAAAACAAGTTTTTCAATGGTTAAAAGAAGTATTTGCTCAAAGAATGACCTCAGTTGTTTTGGTCTTTCTTACAAATTCATTTACCAGAGTATAGATATTGACTTGTAATGGTCCAGATATCGACTATTTTGAAAATTTATATTTAGTAATTTATAATATAAAGCTGGATTGTTTATTCATTGTTTTGTTAAGGTGATGCTAAACGCATAAACGGTCACAGACAATTACAAGGACCCACATTTTTCATTTCTCAAAATTAAAAAATACATGAAGAAAGTAGTTTCCTGTATTTGTCGATAACGTGAGGGTTTAGCATTACCTTAAGGGGATGTCGGAGGTAAATGCAAATTCCTACATCGTATTTTTCATTATTTCAACTCAACTTTTTGTTGTCATCAATGATCTCAAAAATATTCAATCAAAATTAAAAATTGAACTAAAATGATGGAAATTACGAAAATGTCGATAAGTACGCAACTGCATAGTTGCACCAACATCCCCTTAAGGATACTCTCGGTACTAAACTAGTCAAAATGTGTACACTTTCCTTTACATTCAATTTCTTATTTATTAATGAGGTTAACTTTGTTTAAATTATCGCATAAATAAACTAATACAACTATACATTGAAATCAAACAAATGTATTAATCCCATAAAATAATGTAATACAGATGCTGATTTGCATCATGGTACAAGAAGACAAGATATGCCTATGTGCATGATTATATTTGACCACCAATCAGAAAACGTCCTGTGATTATGCCGTATGTAGGCATTAAATTTAAATGAAGGCTACTAATAAGAATTAAATTAATAGAAAAATGATCATAAAAATATATTTCATAACTATTTATTGTAAAATCAAATCTTCTCAAGAACTTGTCTTTCCAAAATAAATTTTTATGTGGAACAGCATTATTTTTCAATCTACGATAACTTTTTGGTGAATAATTTAATACGACTTGTTGAAGTGGTTTTGTATAATCTATTGCATCAAAATTAATTGAATGCATATGTACTAGAAAACAAGAATACAAAGAAAATAGTTTATTTGTACCAGAGTACGGCAAGTATTCGATCGCAAAATATTTTTTGATACTTTTTTTGTTTTCTGTAAATATCGAGAAATAACAACGAAATATCAATTTCTGAACATTCTACACGATCTATGAAGCCGATATTAGTGATTTAGAAAAGTATCCGAAAAAAATATCCAACGGATCCATTGGATACTTTTGTCAGATACTTTACTTATTTTAAAATGTCTAAAAGAGGTTTAAAATTTTCCCAGGCACCCTAAACATGGAATACCATCCGGATGATACCACATGTTTGGGGCCATTTCGGCATATTTAAGACCTATTTTACGTATTTTGATACCGGGTATATTTTTATTTTTGGCAGTCAAATTTCTTATACCATCAAAATGCGTAAAATAGGTCCAAATATGCCCGGGCCCTCCTGAACATGTGGTATCACCCGGATGGTACCCCATGTATAGGGCTGCCTAGCAAAACTTTAGATCACTTTTAGGCATTTCAAAATAAGAAATGTATCCGACGGAAATTACTTTCGGATACTCAGTATCCGAGGAAAGTATCCGTCGAATAATATTTTCGGATACTCAGTATCCGACCAAAGTATCCGATGGATACTTTTTTAAATCACGTTTATCGGCTTAATATATTATGTAAAAGGCTTAGAAATTGATATTTTGTGGTTTTTTCTCGATATTTACAGAAAACAGAAAAGTATCAGAAAATATTTTGCGGTCGAATACTTGCCGAACTCTGATTTGTACAAACTACAAGCATACTAAAGTTGATCTATATCTAGGTATCTAATAATTAACATACCCTTGATTAAATTAATTTTAACTTACTATCCTTAATTTTAAAATACATCATAATACCGCACGCTTTTATCCATGCATTTTTAATCTAATTCTTTGCGAGAGAATGTGAAATATTTTATGTTTTCTGTTTTATTTTTCCTTGTCTTGTTCTTATACACACACACACACACACACACACACACACACACACACACACACATACACACGCACACGCACACGCACACGCACACGCACACGCACACACACACACACACACGCGCGCGCGCGCGCACGCACACACACACACCCATATGCTCATTAGGGGTACGCGTTTGCGTTCAGTTTGCGCAGGCTTGTAAATATGACGGAATGATACACACACGCACGCACGTACGCACGCACGCACGCACGCACGCACGCACTCACACACACATATGGGCGTGCGTGCGTACGTGCGTGCGTGTGTGTATCATTCCGTCATATTTACAAGCCTGCGCAAACTGAACGCAAACGCGTACCCATAATGAACATACCTTGAATGGCCGTACAGACTTCTGGTGCCACTAACCACAAATACAATAGCATACCTTGTCTTCTTGTATCATGATTTGACTCTGTTTTTTGATTAAATGCACCTCTTTTGTGTTGAAGTAATGTATTTTTAAATTGATAGTCACATTTAAACTAATACGTACCAGTATGTTGAGTTTTATCAAAATCTGAACGGCAATTCTATAATCGAAAGTACTACCTTACGTAACCAAAATAAGCATAGGTCATTATTTGAGCGTATGGCTTAATAAATCAAATACTGACAGAGTCTCTTGATTCTCAATAATAAATTAAAGCATTAAGTTAATTTCAGTAAAGTGAAGTTTTTATCAAAATGAAATATTAATCAAATAAAGGAGAAGAAAAATGATTTAAGAATGAAGGTTTAATAAAATTATTAAATATTTACTTTATTATTAAGTAGTTTATTAATTAAAATATGCAAATTTTAAATTTCACTTTTGTGTACAATGATAATGAATAATTTTATGTAATTTATACAAATCTATGATTAAAATTAATTTTAATATCATTATAACCTTTCTGTAGTTGGAAGGAATTTTAAAAAGTTTAAAAAAGTCGGCAGCGCGCAAGTCCTAGAAAAGAAAAAGATACTATATAGTTATAATCTAGAATCTAGTTATGGTCTTCTTGGATAGAGCATGCAAATGCACAACATATATAAGATCAATTTTGGATCATCCATTTTGTATCTGTCATTAACTTTTAAAAAATTACCTCCATTACCATTCTTTCTCGATATACGAGGGTAGTTCAATAAGTCTTTAGAATAAAGTATAAAAACAATTTTTTTTGGGTAAATTTTTTTTTATTTTTCAACATAATCTCCTTGGAGCTCTATACACTTGGTCAATCGCTTTTTAAGTTTTTTTAATCCTTCAGAAAAGTGCGTTTTCGGAAGTTCCTCAAAATAAGCACTTACAGAGGCAATGACGTCTTCGTTGTCCGTAAATCTCTGTCCACCGAGCCATTTTTTCAAGTTTGGAAATAAGAAAAAGTCACTGGGGGCTAAATCTGGTGAATACGGTGGGTGTTCGACCAATTCGAATTTTAGTTCTTCAATGTTAGCCATTGAAACGAAGCATGTGTGAACTCGGGCGTTGTCGTGATGAAAGAGAATTTTTTTTCTCGCCAAATGTGGTCGTTTTTTTTTAATTTCTTCTTTCAGCTGCTCTAATAATGATGCATAATACTCACCAGTAATTGTTTTACCCTTTTCCAAGTAGTTAATAAGTATAATTCCACGTGCATCCCAAAAAACTGTAGCCATAACCTTACCAGCTGACTTTACGGTCTTTGCCTTCTTTGGAGCTGGTTCGCCTGTGGAAATCCACTGTTTGGATTGTTCCTTTGTCTCAGGAGTGTAGTGGTGTATCCATGTTTCATCCACAGTCACTAATCGACGAAAAAATTCCTCAGGATTCCGACTTATGCGCGCCAAAAGAGCCTCAGAGGCGACCACTATATTGCGTTTATTCTCAGCTGAGAGCAAACGCGGCACCCATCTTGCCGATAGCTTTTTCATGCCTAATTTTTCATGTAGAATTGAAACAACTGCACCTATAGATATCCTTGTGGCCTCAGCTAACTCACGCACTTTTAATCTTCTATCCTTCAACACCATATCGTGGATTTTATTGATGATTTCGGGAGTAGTTGCTTCTACGAGCCTTCCTGAACGTGGTTCGTCACTTATTGATGTACGACCACGCTTAAATTCATTTACCCAGTTATAAACCGTTGCTAAGGCAGGGGCAGATGTGCCATAAACTGAGTCCAATTCATTTTTTATCTCATATGGAGTTAAACCCTTTAAATGAAAATGTTTAATTACCGCTCTGAACTCGTTTTTTTCCATTTTTCTTAACAAGCAATTTTTTTTTTTTCAATTGGTTATAAAAACACGTAAACTCAGAAGATGTGGACTGTGACTGCACCATATATCTAGTCGGGAGTGGTGCTGACTGAAAACAGATGATTTGGAGCGATTCGCGCGCCATCTGTTGGTCATTCTAAAGACTTATTGAACTACCCTCGTACATAGATATGATTACTAATTTCATTATTTAATTCTTTTTCCGAAAGTTTGAACAACACATGCTCAAGTTTTTAAAATATGCTTTATGATTAGAATAAAAATACAGTTCCTCAGATTAAATTTATTTTCTAAATCATTTCAGTATGATACTTGGCTTATAATAGTCGGGACATCAGGGAATTCCTAGCCCAACTGCAACTGCAGCTATCACCGAGGAGTCTAATGATAGCTTTTCACCTGTAGAATATACCCCTAAATTAGTTAGAATGGGTCTGGTATGGAAGTGCGATTACACACAACGCGAATTCTTAACCAAGTCCATAATTTGTTGCTAATTTGTTACGTTATTTTCAGATTTTGTTACTAATTCCTTTTCCGAGAAACGTGAGATCTGCTAAGTTAAGTTTTAAGGGGAGGTCGGAGTCGATTACAGATTTCTGCATTGAATTTTACATTACTCTAATTTAATTGTTCATAAAAGTTAAAAACTTTAGTTGTCCGGTGTTCTCAATCTACTAAAGAACATCGGATATCTGAGATAATTCAAAAAAATTAAAAATTAAATGAGAATCCTGAAAAATACAAAATTGTCGGTAACTACGTAACTGCATGTAAGCTCCGACCTCCCCTTAAGCTAGCAGAACATCTTACATAACTTTGAAACTATTGGCTCTATGAAAATAATTCAGGTAGCATATTTTGTTTCTAATTTAATAAAAACGACCCCCATATCCTGAAAACGCCAGAAAATACGTTAAACCGACTGAGCAGCCTAGAATACTAGGCGTACATTTTGTTACTAATTTGCTGCTTTAAGATAGCATTACCAGAAATACTCAACTATCAACCCCTATAGTTTGTAAAAACCACCCTTAAACCCTGAAAACACGAATTATATGTTAAACCGAGCAAGCAGCCTCGAACAAATACATGCATATTTTGTTGCTAATTTGTTGCTATAAGATAGCACTACCAGAAATACTCAAATATCAACCCCTATCTTGTAAAAACCACCCCCATATGAAATGACAGTGAAACAGAGCGATGTCGCGCAAAGCAGCTAAAATGACCAGCCAGGAGAGCATCTTGCGACTTGCGCGCTGCCGACTGGCTCCCCTCACGCGCGATTCGGGAACTCGCTGTCCACAGCCAACGCGCCTTGTCGCCGTGTTGTAATTGCAATACTTAGATATTGCAATCTTCTAAAGTAACGCTCTTTAGCATCGGCTATTTTCGCGTTTTTGTTAATAAAAGGGGGTAATTTTAAAACAATTTTTTTTACTTTTGCATGCATAAAGTACATGTTGATTAATTAATACTTTTAATTTTCCACAAGTTACATAATAAATTCCCATAAGCAACGTTGCAATATAACGCCATTTTGAAATTTGGAAATCGGACCCTGTTCATCTTTTTTAGTACCCATAGAGGTATCTTAACTTGCATTGTTGACAAAATTGAATACTTCTTAACATTTTGTTTTTAATACTCAAACTTTTTTAGTTTTTTACCTTAATCGTCCATTTTTTAAAATATAATTGGTTATTTGACTTTCGAAACCTATTAATCCTATGCAAAATTTAGTTCTAATCAACTTTATTAAACCAACTTTTTTATAGAATCCATATTTACCGGTTATTTTAAGAAAAGTAAAAGAAAGAGCGGTAATTGGGTCACTTTTTGTATAAATAATCGCACTTTCACACCAGACCCATTCTAACTAATTTAGGGGCATATTCTTATACAGGCCAAAAGCTATCATTAGACTCCTCGGTGATAGCTGTAGGTTGCAGTTGGGCGAACTCCAATTTTATTCTCCCTGCCGCCCCGACTATAAGTCATGAATATATCGGGGTTAACCATTATGTTACGTTGTGTTACGTTTCACTTACCTTGAGATTGGCAATATGGCTCCGGCAATCAACATAGCGGCTCGTTGTAGTAAAATTGTACACAGAGTATAGGCTTATTATTGTTTTAATAGTAATATTTTAAAAATGAACAAAAGCTTCATACAAATTTTAATTTTTACATACTCAGCGTGAATTTACACATTTTTTGAACATAAATTTGAAAAAGTGATTTTCTCATTTATTAGCAATTTTTTAAATTAAAAATTAGATTTTTTGAGTATAATGAAATATAGTTTATCAAAATATTTATAAAAGCATGATCAAAGTTTTGAAATAAATACATTTTATGCATTTTTCTACGATTTTTCCTACACTGAACCGCCATTGTCGTATTACCAATATGTCAGGTTAAAATAGGGAGGTTGATATTGATAATTATAAAAAGTACTTGAATCCATTATTTTATTAAGTGTACTTTAAGAAGAGTAGAAAACTAATTAATTATTATTCAAAATATAGGGAAAGTGAGGGTGTGCCATCAACAGCAATCAGAGAAATATCTTTATTGAAAGAACTTGCTCATCCGAATGTGATTCAGCTGCTTGATGTTGTGCAAGGAGAAAAGTATCTGTACCTGGTTTTTGAATTTTTACAACAAGATCTCAAAAAGTTGCTAGATTCTATGAAGACTGGCTTAAGTCCACAACTAGTTAAGGTAAACTTTGATAAATACAACATTTGATATGTAATCAAATAGTAAAAAGCTTCTATATACTTATGTATATATATACTGAAAAAGGCCGATGGGAGTATATACAGCACCAGAGGGCGTATGTTAAATTTAAACTCCCAATATTCTCGTAGTAGCCCAGTAGAATTAGATATCAATGCTGTAAAAATATAAAAAAAATGTTAGTTGAAAAGTTTTCATAAAATATCATCAGAAGGAGTACTATTAGCAATATGCTGGAGTTGTAACGATTTTGGATGTAAAGCAGCTGCATAAATTGCAAATAAGTGGTAAAATGGTCAATTTTTTAATATTTCGCACTCTATCTGAAAACGTTAAAGTTGGAGCGAAAATCGTTAATATATTTCTTGCAGGTATTACAAATACTTACAAAATGAGACGTATCACTTTAAATTTGGTTTATAACAATAGCTGTAAAAAAAAACACGGAAAATCGTTTTTTCGTTATTTATTTTTAATTTATTCTTTTAATTTTTAATTCTTAATTAATACATTCTTCTTTTTTGCATGTACTAGTTATCCATTTAACGGTCTTCAAAAAAGTTACGGAAGAAATCATAGTAACTTTTTAAGTTATAAAATTATATGGACCCATAAAAATCCCAAATTTTTAAAATTAAGGTGTTCCTAATGGTGCATTTTAAGATATATGTCACTAGAAGTTAATAAACAACCCTGGTAGAAATCTAAACTGGTTTCTAGCCAGATATTAGCTAGATTTTCTAAATATGCTTTAATTCTGGTTAAGAAATTAGCTAGAAATCAGTTTAAAACGACATGCTTTTTAGCTAATTTCTAGCTAGATTTTGCTTAATATTCTAGTTAATATAAAATTTATAAACTAAGTAATTTATATATTAATTAATAATGGAAATAATAACAGTTTTATAATAATCAAAGTAATACGCAATTCTAATCGTACTACATTAAGTATTTTACTAAACTAAAGTTAAAAATGTATCTTAAATGTCCAGTAGTAATGGAGATTAGGTTATTTGTTTACATAACGACGCGTGCATTTAAAAAGTATTATTTACACAAAAAGCACCAAAGCCCCGAGTAAATTATAAATAATAGAATGCAAGTAGTTATATAATTATTGTTATTTTAAAAATAACAATAAAAACAGAATAATGTAAATTATGACGAAATTTGGAGAATTGGTTAACAAATATTTGTAGTTTTACAATGAAGAATTATTACAAAATTTTATTTTCGACATCAATCACAAAATTTTTGTTGACTAAGTTATGATGGGTGGGTGTAACAATTTTGAAAAATAAAAATTGGAATAGGTAAAATTACGAAAGTTAAGGTTTTGAAAATTCAGATTAGGAAATAAAATAATCCCTAAAATGAATATTTGGAATTTAAGATTTAACGAAAGGAAAAACATAGAAAAAATAAAAGTATGAAAATAAATTATTTTGAAAAATAATTAATTGGAAATAATGTAATTTTGAAAAATTAAAATTGAAATTCTTTATTTTTATTGAATTCTTGACAATTTCTATTAAAATAATAATTATCCTTATTCTTAAAAAATTGTTATTTCAAAATGTATTTTTTAAAAATATATGGTTTATAAAATTTTGTTTTCGTAATTTTATACTTTTATAGATTAAAATTTCAAAAAAAAAATTTCAAATATTTTATTTTTTCAATAATTCTGTTTTCATAAATTAACGTTTGCATAAATTTAAATTCAAAATTTTTTTATTCAAAATAATATTTTTCAAAAATTTTACCCCCACCCAATATATATTTTTAAAAACTAATAACGTTTCATAACAAAATATAAATAGGTTAGATTGGCAAACAAAATACGTTATTACTTAAAGCATAGTCTTAAGCAGATTCTAGCCAGATATTAGCTATAATTTGCTATAATAATTAATAAGCTAACCAGCCATTCTAGTTAACTTTCTACTAGGGAATACTTAATATTTTATAAGAATATATACTTTTATTATTTAAAAAATATTTTATTATGGTAAATACTATTTGTTACAAAAGATAGTATAAATATTAATTGCTAATGTGTAAAAACGGTAAAATTTATCAACATTCAGACAATTTAAAAAAGTATGTATTTTTTATTAATGTTATATAAACAGATTGGAGAAAAATTAATAAATGTAAAGAAAAACGTTCATTTTCATCCAATAGTTTCCGAGATACAGCTACTTGGTTTACTTTGAAGTAGGAGCTTCAAGTGTCTATAGCTGCGACGCGCGAAAAAAGAGCGCGGTGGCGGTGTCGACTCGGTCATGCACCGAGTGCTCACTCCGGCCCGTGTTGCGCTAACTTTCGCTCTTACTTATTATGTCGTTCACCAGATCGCACAAAAACAATCGGACTATTTTTAACTTCAACCTTAAACCTCTTTCAAGGTATCCTGAAAGTTTAAAATTGAAATATGCTATTGTTTATTGATAATAATTTTTTTTTTTAAAAAGCTAACTTCGTCCGGAATCATCGAGATTCAACATTTTAGGGCTTAAAATTGGCACGAAAATGAGCGCAATCAAGATATCAAAGTCCCGTTTCAATGACTTTTTAAGGAAAAAACTTATTGTTATTGTTTATTGACTTTTTTTTACATATATCTTGAAATGTACCACCCCTTAATTTTAGAAATTCGGGGTTTTTACGGGTCCATATAATTTTTTAACTTGAAAAGTTACTATGATTTCTTCGGTAACATTTTTGAAGAGCGTTAAATGGATAACTATTATTATTAATTGATCAATCTGAAAAAAATCACATGTTTTCAACACTATAAGATCTACTTATCACAGTAGTTTCGACTCCAAGCATGCCTCTGATTTTTAATAAATTAAAAGTAAATAACGAAAAAACAATTTTCCGTGTTTTTTAATTTTTTACAGCTATTGTTATTAACCAAAATTAAAGTTACACATCTCATTTTGTAGGAATTTTCAATACCTACAAGAAACATATTTATGATTTTCACTCCGACTTTCCAGATAAAGTGCGAAATATTAAAAAATCGACCATTTTACCACTTATTTCCAATTTATGCAGCTGCTTTACATCCAAAATCGTTACAACTCCAGTATCTCGTTAATAGCAGCCCATTTGATGATATTCTATGAAAACTTTTTAACTAACATGTTTATACGTCGCTTGTCTAATTCGACTATAGACTATAGATCCAATATTCTTTGTAAAATTTTGGAATGTTTACGATATCTTCAAAATTGAAGAAGATATATGTAAAACTTTAAAAACGTCGAGACGTCACTTAAAGGACCTTTAATAAGCTATAACTTTCACAAATAAGTTATTATTTAAAAGTTCAAAAAGTAATAAACGTCGGCTTAGATTCTTTATCATTTGCACAAGTGCTGATCAAAAAATAAATTTTGTATTTTTCCGTATTGAAACATCGACATATAACGTATTCATAACCTATTTTCTGTTGTAGAAAAAAAATGAATCTTCATTTCAATTGCCATGTCTGTTCCCTATTTTGAATGTCAAAATGTATTAATTTGTTTTTATAATTTCTTTTATAGAGTTATTTATGGCAGTTATTAAAAGCAATAGCTTTTTGCCATGTGAATCGCATATTACACAGAGATTTGAAGCCTCAAAATCTTTTAGTAGACCATGAGGGGTACTTAAAATTGGCTGATTTTGGATTGGCAAGGTCTTTTGGAGTTCCAGTGAGAACATTCACTCATGAAGTTGTGACGTTGTGGTATAGAGCACCAGAAATTCTTTTAGGTACAAAATTATATTCTACAGCTGTTGATGTGTGGAGCCTTGGCTGCATTTTTGCTGAAATGGTTTGTAGTTTTTATAATAATTGATCAAACTTAGATGTTCATTTACTTTATACATTAAGAAGTACCTTAAAAAAAGTATTTATTACAGTTAAAAAATATATAATCATTTTTCATTAATATGTTTTATTAAAAGACTATTAAATAGTATTATATAATATATTGGAAAAATTATTTATTGGTTATCTTTTTATTTACAATAGGCAACAAAAAGAGCTCTGTTTCCTGGCGACTCAGAGATAGACCAGCTGTTTAGAATATTTCGTACCCTAGGTACACCAGATGAAACTGTTTGGCCTGGAGTTTCACAGCTTCAAGATTACAAATCCATGTTTCCTCAATGGGAAGCTCGTAGTTTAGATGAAATTGTCCCAATGTTTGATGACAACGCCAAAGACTTGCTTATGGTAAGTTAAGTAGCTTTAGAAAGTTTCAAAATACATTTTTTAAATTAATAATAAATCAATTATGAAAGTTAGTTCAGATTGTTTGTAAGATAATGAAAGAATAATTATATTCGATAAAGATAAAAGGTAGTTCAAAAGGAATATATCAGTATTTATATTGAAAACACTTTTATTCAAATTAGCTTGCACACAATTATTGTTCTTTCAACCTAATATTAATGTGAAAATAATATATATATATACATATTATATATATTTTTCAGAAACTACTTATATATGATCCAAATATGAGGATCACAGCAAAACAAGCACTAAGCCATTCTTACTTCGATGGCGTGAAGTTGGTTCCTCCGCCCCTGCCAAAGAAAGACTGAAAAATAAGACAATCAAGCCCAAAGTAACATTGAATGTTTGTATGAATGGTCGCAGTACAATCAACTATGTAGTACTTTAAAATAGTAAAGAGCGTGCGTGGATGGTAAAAGATTGAAATGAATAATTGACATGAGCGCCGACAAAGTAAGATAATGAATAGGCGAGAAGAATGTGTACATACCTATATAAGAGAGTTGTAGTTGCGTAAAATTGAAAGTTGAAAAATTGGTTTTATCGGTAGGTATGTGTGAGCAGTGCTAGTTGAATTTGGGCAAAGTGAGCGTCTCCTGCAGGCCGGGACGGGCGGCCCCGGCACGCGACACGCCGAAAGATGCTAGTCTTGGCAGCCGCAGCTCCTTCGGCGACTTTGGCGATTGAAGTATCCGAGGAGTGCCGGCTAATTTGTTTGCTGTCGAGGCGTCGGGAGACTTGGCGAGACTTGTGCGAACCGCTCGCGGAGTCACGAGCAACGCTGAATTCGCAGGAGTCTGAGCCCGAGTCGGGGTCGAAGGCGGCGGCTGCGGCGAATCGAATGAGTCAGTCCCAAACTGCGAAGACAGTCCGACCAGACTGTTGGGCCGCTGCGGCGCCGCCTGCGTGCCATTTCAATATCATTTCAAATCTCACTCTAACAATTCAACCAGTATTTTCTCACATTAACTCGCGGCTTTCCAACATTTAATCAACAACTTCATTGACGAGGAGCTGGCGAAACAAACTAGGCCAATCTCTACAGAAATTACATACTTTTAAACTTTCATTTCTTTTTTACTTTTGTCTAAATTTACACACTTCCTCGCCATCTTCTCTATTCAATGTAGACCTCAAGAGAATATTTGTTTTAATAGTATCTAGTAAACATTTACTTAATATACATACTACAAATCTTTGAAGAGTCTAAGTAATATTTTTTTTTATTTTACTAGCTACTATTAAGGTAAATATTTTATAAAGATTTTCTTTCACTGCATCATATATACTGAATAGATCTACATATTAGAAAATATTTAATAATAATTTAAACTCAGTTCGTATATGTAAGAAGCTAGGTAAAGAATTGTGAATTATTAGTTTATTCATTATTTCAACTGAAATAGCCTGTTGACACAATCTTGAATCCCATTTTTTGAATGTTTTATTCACCAGCTTCTTACACAGATACAGAATAATCATATGTAGCTGTATATAATACGTTTCCCGTGCTGTCACTGCCAGTAGTAATGATTGTAACATTAAAGCAGTTTATTTAAGTATGTAATTGTCCGTAATATATTTGCCAAGATTTGCAGTTTACTGTTTAAATATCTGTTGTTGCTGAATGTTAATCTATTTTTGTCAGGTGACTTTTAAGATATAAAAAGAAGTATAAAAAGGAATAAACTTTTCTATAATTATATATTAAATTTCGAAAAGTTTACACAATGTATATTGTTATTTATGAGCAGAAAGAAAATGAAGCGTGCGCAAATTTGTCTTTTGTATTGTAATATTTACCAAAACTGAAATTGATAATATACTTATTTACCTCTTTATAAAAGTATTGTTTTGTCATTTTATTTGTTAATACCTTATCGCCGTTAGAATAAATTGATGTCTGTCGATACATACTTGCACTAAAGAATGATTATTAAAAATGTATCATTTTCTTAAATACAATGAATGATATTAAACAAAAAGAACATTAATAATATTAAACAAAATAAATTTGAATGTTTAGTATTAAAAAGGTGTGGTATAATTGATAAAAATGTGCAAAAACTGACCTTGGCCATTTGCTCGAAGAAGGCGCGGTGGCTTGTGTTCTTGGCAATGCTTCAATATAGGCCAGTTGTGTGATGAAAACGTGAAGAAAGTCGAAGTGCGTTTTTTTATATATCCTGACTACAGCATCTGACTACTTGATACAATAATCTACTAATTTAGAAAGAAATACAGTCATACGAGATCAACATACTTTACTATCTACTAAAAAAATAAGTACAACTAAAATAAAATAAATTATTTCAATAGTATTCTTTTAATGTAAAATACTAAATTGCAAATAAATAAAATTATTTTTATGAGCCTATTATAAGTACAGTAAATGAAAGGTGACAAAAACAGTAAGAAATCAAATAGCACTGCCAGATCAACAAGGCTATGAACTCAACATTTTTTAAACTAGATTTTTGTGTACAAAACAGCTCATACGAAAATGACAACCCTTCATACCAAATTATAATGGAATAAGAAAATATTAAAATGAAAGTTGACAAAAATTTATTTTATGAAACATATAGGCATTGACGTTACTCGTTGCTTTAACGAAAACATAATTTTGAGTTGTTACAGACTTGTTCTGGTGGTTACTTTCTTTTAAAATATAAAACAAAAGCAAACAATATAGTTAGATAATTGATTGTAAAATAATTATATATCTAATTGTATTATTTGTTAGCATAATTAAAACATAATAATTTACTAGAATTGTTAATTTTCTCTTTATAACAATAATAATTAATAATCTACTTATCCTTATAAAATATTTACTATTTGCTAGTTAATTATGCAATAGATACACATCAAATGCACATATCAGTTCTTTGCATTTAAATCAAATTTATGGCCTATTATAAAAGTTAATACTGAATATTATTTAACAAAGTTGTAAAATATAAGACTTATAATTTTTCTACGTATCTAAATTGTTTATATAAAAGATAGAATTAAAGGATGTAGGTTTATGTAGGTGCAATGATAATTGAATGTTTTAGTTTAAAAACAAAAATATTATTGTTTAATGACTCTAGCCGTACAATTTAGTTTTTCTTTTGTTAAACGCATGTATAAGTTACACATGTAGTAATAATTTATCTCCGTCCATCGTACGAAGTGATGTGTGACAAAGTTGAGTCAATGCTTTTTTGTATTACAATTATTAATGCTTAATTAATAATATAACTAGTATCTCAACGCAATACAAAATATAATGCAATTAACTTATCCCAAAAAGCAGCAAAGTACATATACGAAGTAATTTTTTTTTTATTATAATTATACTCTAAAAGTGACAAGAGTTACTTACACCTAATACGTTTACGCTTTACCTACGTGTTTTCTGCCTAAAATTAGTTTTCAAGTACCACGCGTTGTTGCAACAGTTTTCTCGTCGCGGATATTTTTGTTCCTTCCACAAAACTCGATCTTAACTGATATAATCATCTACATCGCGTTTCTTTGAAACTTCAAAACATTTTGTTCTACGATTTCTCATTTAAATTTAAATTTAGTTACAATATAACAATTAATTGTACTTTTCTTACTACATGCATTGTTTACAATTGAAATCGAAGTTCGTGCTGTACCTAAATGCATATAATTCGATTTCAAGTTTGTAATTCTCGGTGATTTTATTCTTTGTCATTCTATTCTCGTAAAGTACAAAATTGTAGAAATAAAACCTTTTAATTGATTCTCGAAGAAAAGTTTTTTTTTCTAAATTAAATATATTAGCTCTTTCGCTAATGTAGGCACACTCGCTTTTTCTCTATTTCAGTGGTCTTGCGAAAATCAATACGTTAAACATCTTATTATGTAATACGTGGTATTGGAATAAAAATTTAAATTAAATTTCATTCTCATCAGCTGCTGATCGCCATACATGAAGTCCTGTAATAATATGATTAGTCACCTTGTGAATGGTTAGTAAAATTCGAGCACGATCTATAAAACGCGTAAATTATACTTACGATATTTTAAGAATTTAAATAGTTTTGTAAAATTCTTATATAATGCTTTCATTTTAAATAATTTCATTCTGTGTTTAATTATACTATAGTTACTACTATTGAAAACGTAATAATTATACTTTAAAGCGTCACGATAGCATACCATATATCGACTTTCCTTACAAAGGCATAGTGCGTTTCTTACACATAAAAATTGTACACGTAATTATTCTGCACAATTTAAGATTGGTCAAATATATCTATATATAATTTAACCCATGCTTGTGTACAATAATTACGTGTATAATTCTTATGTGTAAGAAACGATCTATGCCCTTACAAAGAGTAGCATCATTCGGATTTCTCGAAAAAATACTAGTTCTTTCAGGGGTTGTATTCACATCAATTTTATCTTAGTATGCGAGTTAGTTAATAACATCCCTAGTGGAAATGACAACTGTGAAAAATTGTAAAATTATGAAAAAAATGTGAGAAAGTTTGAAAAATGTGAAAATACACATTCTTTTGGAACATCTGTTACAAAACAAATATGCACAGTTTTCCAGAGTTTTTCACAGTTTCTCACAAAACTTGCATAATTTTTCACATTTTTTTACAGGTCTTCACAGTTTTTCACATTTTCTCACAATTTTTTTCGTTACATTCTCTTATATAAAGGAAAATACAACTGTGAGAAATTGTGATAAAATGTGAAAACTGTGAAAAACTGTGAAATACTATGAGAAACTGTGACAAAATTTATGAAATATTGTATAATTATTTTTTAAAATCCTGTTCCAAATGTAAGCCCAATGTCACAGTTTTTCACGAAATTCTTATGGTTTTACACACTTTTTCACACTTTTGTCACAGTTATTCACATTTTGAACTTTCCACTAGGGATACGCAGGGAATTTGTCCAGTTAAGGCCCGGAGTCTCATGTAAATGAGATGATTTTTAAGTGCTTTTTTTACGAAGAAATTATTTATTATCATTTACAATAATTTTCTTATGAATAAAAAAATGTACATTTAAAAAAGTAGTTAAATTGTAAAAAGTCATTTTGACATATAATATATATGTATATATATATATATATATATATATATATATATATATATATATATATATATATATATATATATATATATAGCGATCGTGCATAGAGGCTCCGCTAAAATGAAGCGGCGGGCAAGATGGTACCCTTAATTAGCAAAGTCTAAAACGTATAAACCAAAAAAAATCTTATTATTATGAAAATACCACGCGAATGAACCGAAATTTGCAATAAAAAAGTGTAAAATGAGTAAGTGGAAAGACTTAGAATAAAATTCTACGTTTAAAAAAAATCGGTTTTTATTTTGCAATTATAATTTCGTATTATTATAAATTCATAAATGTTCGAGGTTCATCCGCACGAAAATGTGACTATCTTAATTTGAGTCCTGGGTCAAGTCGATTGATCGAAAATTCGATGAGTTATCTTGCCTGCCAGTCTGAAAAAAGTTGTTTCGAGAAAAGCGCGTTTAAATTTATTTTTCGAGGTAAAATATTGCAAAACGATATTTTTTGTTCTAATTCGTAGACTAAGATACAATTGATGTGAATATATACCCAGGGCCTCTTATAATAAAACTAGAATTGTTTACACTCTCTCACAATAAATGCTAACATTTTGGTATAAGAAGTTCCGGAAAAGTGATAGCATTTATATTGTCAGAGAATCTAAGAAATGCTAATTTTCAAATGATGTGGCTCCTGAGGAGGATACCGAATAGATTATACAAATTTCTATTCTACAAAATCATATTTTCTGCCAGAGGCGTTGTTTATACTATTGCACAAAAAATGTTACACAAATACTTTCATACTTTCTATGCAAACATTTTCTGTTGAATCTTAACAATATATATTATTGTTAAGCTTGGAGGTTTGCACTCGAGCTTCCGCAAGACTTGCGCAATTTTACCGCATTAAACCTGCTGCAAGTTCCTCTCCGCAATTCTTGTGCAATTCTGCTACACTTGCGCATGCGTTATTGGGACTCAAAATTTGCACTTGAGCTTCTGTAAGATTTACTCTGCAATTCTGCTGCGTAGAACCTGCCGCACTCTCCTATCAGCAGAATTGCAACAAAATTAAGAAGCAGATGACCACGTCGCATACTATGCAGAATCGCGAGTGCGGCAGATTGTGCTACGAGTGTTATTGTTGAGGTTAATGTGTAAAATTTTGGTGCAGATAAAGGCATTTGTGTAGAACAAAAATGTGTAGAATCTATTCGTAGTCCCGAGGAGAAGTAGGTAAATGGAGAAAAGTTTAGCTTCTTTGCGCCCTTATGTATTGGACAAACAAAACAACATTTTGCACTAAAAATTGTATAGACTGGCACATTTCCATGAATAAGTTACCGTGAGAACAAGCTCAGTCCCTAGTAGAAATAATTTGTCTGCCTAACTCTACCTACGTCTGCTTAAGTCTGCCAAACTCTGCCTAATTCTGCAAACCCTGCACTGATCCGTCTAACTCTGGCTGGTTCATGGATTTCGGACATATGGCAGAGTTTGGCAGAGTTTAGCAGAGTTAGGCAGAAATAATTTTTTTGTAACATCAGATTATTTAATGATAATTCGCAGAGTTATTTAGCGGACTTATGCAGAGTTAGGCGGAGTTTGACAGACTTACGCAGATTTATGCAGAGAATATTTTGATGGATAAATAAACTAATAAACTCTACTAATAAATTCTGCGTAAGTCGGACAAACTCTGCTAAACTCTGTCAAACTCTGCAAAATGTCCGAAATCTAGGAATTAACTAGAGATTAACAGACTTGTGTAGAGTTTGGCAGAGTTAGGCAGGATTAGGCTGCAGAGAACCAATTTCCACTGGGGGCGCATAATCGTTTACGTGATTCTTAGAAAATATAATAATCATTGAAATATTCTATAGTCCAACTGTCGAATTGCGAAAATAATTGTTTTTTTCTTTATTTATTATACATATAGCTATCGGGCATTTTACATTCTGCCTGTCAATGATTATTTTTGAGTGATCACATAAAAATAATACGTTGTGCTCGCTTCCGCGGTAATTGCTTACAAAAGGATGGCAGTCTAAAATTTTAGGAGTGTTAAATATTGTTTTGTTTATTAATACCAAGGATGCAAAGACGCTTACAGTTTTCCCGTTTACTACATTTTCAGTCGCAGTATATATATGATATAATATGACATACATTGTGGCGCCTTATATTCCTGTAAAATTAAAATTTTTAAGTAGAAAGGATACTTCATAATACTCGTTTCGTATCTTTGTTCAAGCGTTATACAATCGACTGAGTCTTCGCACTTATGAAGAAAATTCCAAGACATTAAAAATATTATAATTCTATCATGTGAACATGAAATTCGCCATTAGAAATGTTCGCAACATACGTTTATATTATACGGCTAAATAATAATAGAAGAGTCAGTTGAAAGTTTTTTTCATCTTTCTGAAAAAAAAGACGCCATAACCTACTGCAACTGATTACGATGAATCATATATGACACTTTATATACGTAAATATTAATTTCAATATTATTATTATTATTATTACTATTATTATTATTATTGTTATTATTAGTCTAGATGCCTTTATTTACTTTTCTTTATTATGCGTAAGGTGAAACTTTACTGCGATCTGGCATGTTACAAGCTCCAAGCTCTTATCTATTTACATTAGTGAAAGATAATTATTCTCTGTGGCTTCTTTGATCAGACTCATTGTAAGTATATAGCTATGTTAAACGAGACATTCATCAAATCAATTTGTATCCTACGAATTATTAACGCACACATTAACTATTTTTAAAATGTTTTATCATAATTATTTTCCGTTTATGAATGTATAAATTTATCGTTAGCATCTTTCAATTTCATTTGAATTTTTTTTTAATAATTTAGTGACAACTTTTGACACCGGTACAATATCTGTTACTATATATTAATAGCAAAGGTAAAAATTACTTATTAATAAGTAATTCCAAATTTTAAAGTAAAATACAAGTTTTTATATCTGTATAATAATTCAAAATGTAAGTCAGTCAAAGGTAAGAAAATCTTTAAAATACTTTCAGACTTTTACGTTCATTTACAATGATAAACTCAAAAGGGAAACAACGAACAATGTATTTAAAAACATTCGAATAACACCGTATTATTTTTTGGGTGTAATCTAATTTTAACAAATAAGTATTTTAATGCTTTCATAATTAACTCGCATCATATATATATAGTCCATATTTTAACGTGGCTTTATTATTTTTGATTCACAACACGCTATTTTTTCAATTCAGCTTACGTATAATTATATGTAGTTTAAAAGCTCATGACATTAATAATGAAAAATAAAATGCAGTACGTTAAGATCGAATTACAAAAGTATGGTTAATCTTCAACGTGTGCACATCAGCTGTAATTTCCTCGAATCGATTTTAATAAAATGCTTTGACGCTGCAGTTCTGTTGTATATATAGTCTCGGCTTTTTTTTGCTCTTGCAACTAATCTACGATCTGCAGCCTTATTTATTATATGCGCGAGCTATATATGTGCTACACGCGTAGTTTATACAGTTTTATCTAGATACACGTTATGTTGCTCGTAAAACGCATCACGCCAAGCAGAAACACGTACCTATTTATTCCCTTTTTATGCGGCCGTATGTATTCTTTACCTTTTTGCAGCGCTTCCCTTTTCGCAATATTCCGTTATCAATTGCATCTGCTTGCAAATGCGTAATTATCGTTTGCTTAGGTATTTTTATCAAATGCCCTCTTCCATACCTATCGTTTTGTATGGCCGCGGTGCAAGGATAGAATATAGTAGTTTACGGCGATCAATCGACAAATAATGAGGAATATTGCACGTTATGTTTTCATAAAGAACGATCCGTTACATAGATAACTTACTTAATTATTTCGTAGAATGCAATAATAATAACAAAGAGTTTATAAACATAACCATGTACGTTGCATATACACTGATAATAATCAAGAATTTTATTTTTATGCATGGTGGGATCCTTATCGATCAAAGTTTGTTTACAATATTTAACATTTTGAAGTACCTAATATTAAATATCAATCATGCGTAATAAAAAATAGTTTCTGAAGGATATTTTACTTCTTAAGGAGGGTCTTTCGCTAGATATAGAACATAATAAAGGAAATTATATGGGAGTTTATGAAGGTCCTATGATATAACTTATGAAATGTACTTAACTACATGAAAAGAAATTGTTAAAAAAAAATCGTGACGTCACAAGTGTAAATATTGTCAATTTAAAAACTATTTAGTTAAACCCCAATTATTTTTATTTTTTTTAATCAATTTTAATGTTTCGTGGGTTATTCGTTTCTTTAAACATTTATCTACAAGGATAACGAAAGAAATTGATTAAGGGGGTATGAGCGAAAAGTAATTTTAAACTTTAAGACCTAAATCTATTTTGTATTTGTTAATAAAGATTATTTGAATCCAGAGACAAATTTTCAGTATAGGTTGCCTTGCATTTCGAAAAGATATTTAATTCTAAAGTTTGCCCGTTCAGCCCGTTTAATCTGCAGAAAACGCATTTTTCGCGTTTGAAATAAAAAATTCATGCATTTGTAGGAAACTTTTCTAGATTATTAAAGTATCAAATTAATCTTTAGCTTTCCAATTTGATGTGCATACAATACAAAAATAGGGTTGCCTGGCGTTTTACAGAGATATTTATAGAATAACGCAAAAAAGTACTGAAAACAGAGAATCACCTTAGAGGTTAGAGTCAAATCAAGGTCTATATTGATCTTTTCAGAAAGAAATAAGATAAATATGCGTTTGATATAAATATGAATATTCAAAGTTTTTTAAATATTTAATTTGTTAACATGATACATTGTCATAAACTTCTCTATTGAATAACGTTTTTTCATAAGTTACTGTTTTGACTAGTATGCCGCTCGGACCTCCTTAATTAATACATCTGTGATAAAGGAAAGCAAATTGTTTATAAAATTTTACGCGATTACTTATAAATAATTAGCTTTCTGTTATTACAGATATATTATTTTATAAATTTGTTTCGTTAACTTTGTAGATAAATGTTTAAAGAAACGAATAACCCCC